>JBAMNC010001364.1:1200000-1800000 GCA_037902135.1 Cetoscarus ocellatus | reverse complement strand
GTTCAGTGATTTAAACGTCCCTGTTTGGCAACTTAAACCAGAGACGCAAACACATATAAGTGCTCACGCTCACATATGCACCCAGTGGTCAGATTTATGACATCCTCAACCATAACAGAGACAAATGGTGGTGCATAGTTGTGTGAATGGGAAGATGAATGGTGAAACTATAAAACAACACACAGGGAAGGTGCAGCTGACATTGTATGTCTTATCCAGCCATGCTACGTGCCTGCAGCCATGTTACATAAATCAGATGGCGTTTTCTATTGTTCTACAAGTATTCTATATAAGGTGGCACTGTTTATGTGTCATTTTGATGCTTCATTTCTTCACTTAGAGTAACAAAACCCTAGGACCACTTTTTTCAGCCTCAAACCCATGGGTTGTGCAATTTAAATTAAGATTTGTTTTAAAAATATACATAAAAACTACCCTCTCTGACTTGAAACCTACTGCTGCAATTAAATCTTACTTTTGACTGATCTGGTGGCTGTTGACGTATGTTATTCCATCTTTTCTCACCTCACAGCTCAACTTTCATTACTGGTAAATTTAAAAGTGGAAGCCAATAACTTAAATTCAGCTAGTTACACCAAATAAAGGTGTTGATGTGACACTCTAGGAATGTGGGTAGTGAAACTGTGTTGTCAGACATCACAACAGAAACATGTCGTGGTAAAGTCTTTTCCTCAATCAAAACAATGGCGACGTTTACAATCAGTCATTAAAGCTTTCATAACTGGAATATTAGCAATAACCCGGTGCGTGCAGCCATGTAAACACCAAAAAACCTTTTGAAAAATCAGAATATGCTCATATTCCGGTTTTTAAAAACCCAAAAATCACCCCGGGATACTCCTTTTCTAACCCGAATATTTGGTCATGAATACGCCGATCGGAATATCCTCATCGAAAGGAACCTTAAGTTGTGTACTGCGCATGTTCTTTTTGCAAGGAATCTTGGTCTTTTGAGTGCAGGAAGTACTTGTTGTAACATGGCACAGCTCTGGCTCGATTT
The DNA here is from genome assembly GCA_037902135.1 of Cetoscarus ocellatus. Taxonomy (NCBI): domain Eukaryota; kingdom Metazoa; phylum Chordata; class Actinopteri; order Labriformes; family Labridae; genus Cetoscarus; species Cetoscarus ocellatus. The sequence goes on along the minus strand of JBAMNC010001364.1, from coordinate 1,798,979 downwards.
CCTAATTCTTCACGTTCTCGTCTTCCATTAATGAAGAAACTGAGAAAGAATAGTGTCAAGTACTGGTGGTGGGTCAGAATCAGCACCAAAGTGCAAACGAAGCCGACTGTACCTGCTCCGGGCCATTCATTATCTGCCATGCTGCTGCTGTTGTTCTTGTTGCTATTGGATGCAGGAAGAAGAAGCAGAAATGACGCGCATTGCGTCATGACGTTCTGCGTGCGTCGCTGTTTTGTTCGGGATACTATGCATAGAGGAGTAACCCTGTTTGCTCATGTATGTAAACTGGGTTAATCCAAATGTTTCAGAAACAGGAATATTGATCTTAACCCGAATATTGACTGCATATAAACCTAGCCACTGATTTGCCAAATTTAAATATTCTGTAGTAAAAATATACAGCTAAACTGAAGAAGAACAGCAGATAATGAATGAACGTGGCAAACTGGGTCCATGCATGCTGAGTCACTTTTCAGTTCAGTACTTCTTGCTTTACATGGTTATGAGAACAAATTTTGCCTTAAATATGGTGTTTAAAAGTGTTTGCAGGTAAGAGGTCTGTGTTAAACATAAAGCTATGCTTTTTAGGCTGATTATAAAACTGAGGACTGTGATATTAACTACCCAGCGAAAGTTCAGTGATTAAAAATTCTCAACATAACCTCTATTCTATGCCACTGACCTTGACCAGGGATACAAGGCAGGGAGGATCCATGCTTTCATGTTGTTTATGCTAAATCCTGACCCTACCATCTGAACGTCTCAGCAGAAATCTAGATGTGTTAGACCAGTTACTGTTGCCTTTCTGTTACCTCAAACCACTTTGGCCATACTCTTCTGACAGCTGGCGTCAGGAAAGTCTGTGTCTGAAGTCTGTGTGTTAAAATCCCCAAAGCTCAGCAGTGTCTGAAATACTCAGACCAGCTTGTTTGACACCAACAACTATGGCAGATTCAAAGTCACTTGAATCACCTTTCTCCCACATTCTGATCCTAGTTCTTAACCATAGCAGCTTCACTTGACCATGTCTACATGCCTAAATATATTAAGTTACTGTAATTAGCTGTTTAGCTATTCGTGTAATGAGCAATTGAAAAGATGCATCTTAGAAAGTGGTCAGGGAGTGCTATTTAGGAGAATATAACTGATGCAATGTGCAAATCCTTTAAGGAGGGCTCCACCACTATATGACTCTGTGACACATTAGGATTGCGGGTAATGTAGTTTCATTATTGGAGACTATAAATAGATCTTCTTTCAAAATGTACACAATTTATACATTTACAAAAAAGAAAAAACATTGCCTGTTAGGTTTAAAAAATCAACCTTTTTTTTTTTTTGCAAAATGAGGTACATAAGCATCAAAGTTCTACATCTCTGAATCCAATTTTGAGTCTTAGGGTGAATCCCAATTCTACCCCTTGGCCCTTCCCCTTTGTCTTACCCCTTCCCCCTGGCCCTCAAACAGAGGGCTAAGGGGAAGGGGTGAAAACACACTGCTGAGAAACGAGACACCACTCGATGCCCGCTACGTCATCACCCAGAGCCGCTAGCTAGCTGTGACGAAGGCAGATGCGACAATAACCGTAGCTACAGCTGCGAAAGCTAGCTCGTTATAATGAGAAACTGTAAAATACGACCAACAATTCAAAACATGGTTCATATTTCCTGGTTGATTTAATAATTACTTATAATTAAGCGCTTTCTTTGGTCTCCGCTCTTCCTCGTGTCGGCGGGCGCAGTGTATCATGGGAAATTCTCATACCCTTTCGTTTCAAGTGAGGTCCTGGTCTGTCTTCGTTTCGAAGGCTATGTACCCCTTGGTCTTAGCCCTTCCCCTTAGCCCTATGGAGAATTGGGACACCACTTCACTAGACGTGAACGCGCAAAACCAAGGGGTAAGGGGTAAGACAAGGGCTACGGGGTAGAATTGGGATTCACCCTTACTCTATGTTCAGCTTCAGCTTTATCATCCACAAGTGTCATCTCAATCCTGTGTTCTTGATTTCAAACCTCTTTATTAATTTAAAGTACTCCCCGTATTCGGCTCACTTTATGGCTCTGTCATATAAAAAAACACATCCTCCTCTTATTAGACAGTCAGTCTATTTAAATCATTGTAACAAAGATTTTCCTCCTTTAGCTTCTCAGATATGTTATTTTCTGCCTCTTAACCTGTTTTAGATTGTCAAGTCTTTGTCCTCTCCGTCTCCCTCGCTTGTGTCACAGTTCAGTCTCAGTCTCAGTCTGCCTCACTCCAGCGCTGAGGTAATCAGCTCAACTCCTGTCACCTGCGCGCCTGCTCACACCTGCACCTCATCTCCAGCAATCACTCCGCCTACTTAAACCCCGGCTCCACACTCAGTCAGTGTCAGATCGTCTTCGCTCTCATGCTAAGCACACCAGACCTGCCATCCGGACTGATCACCCGTTGCCGACCTGTTCCGTTCCTGTTCCTGCCTTTATCGCCTGATCCCCAGCCTGACTACAAGGTACTGACCAGCTTCTGCTCTGCACTTACCCGTTCGTCTGATCCCTGGCTACCGACCTCGCCTTCCGCTCCTGACGCCGAATACCTGCCTGCGAGTCCTGTGTTGTGGTGGTCGTCTTCGTCTTCCACTTCACTTCCTGCCGTAAAGATCCAGTGAGTCTGAACTCTCATCAGCTTAAAGCTTCTGTGGGGCTAACTGTGCTAGCGGCTATCACGTGGCTGAGTGGACAGCATCGCCGGCTCCTGATCCTAGGACCGCGGGTTCAATCCCCGCTCTCAACTACAGCCGAAAGACTCTGTGTGGCTAACAAGCGCTAGTGGCTGCCACGTGGCTAAGCGGACAGCGTCACTGGCTCCTGTTCCCAAGATCGCGGGTTCGATCCCCGCTCTCGACTCACCATCTCCTGTGCCTGTATAAATAAAACTGTTTGTTGTGAACTAGAAATACTGCTTCGCATCTGGGTCCTTTCTGTCTCCGTGTCAGTACGATCTGACCAAATTAAAATGGATCCAGCGAGCAGTAAACCATCCCCGCTGGACAGATTGGAGAGGATTGAGGCTGTGCTGGCAAATCATGAGGGACTGATAACAGCATCTGCCAGCCACCTCCAACAGGCAGTGGACACGTTGACTCTGACGGTGACAGGATTAGCCACTCAGCTTCAACAACAACCCTCTGTTGGATCTTCTCCTGCCCCCTCCGCTCCCGCTGCTGGTTCTCCTGTTCCTGCTCTGATCTCTGACTCTCCTGAGCCTCGGGTGGGGGCTCCAGAACGCTACGACGGCAATCCGGAAGACTGCTCGCCCTTCATCACAAACTGCACCCTGTTCTTTGCCCTCCAGCCACGCTCGTTCGCCTCTGAGCTAGCAAAGATAGCTTTCACCATCAACCAACTGACGGGACGGGCGCGGCTATGGGCAACTGCAGAGTGGGATCGTCAGTCCCCTGCCTGCCAGAGTTTCTCTGCCTTCATCACGGAATTACGCAAGGTTTTTGGACATTGCCCAGCCAGATCAGAAGTGGCAGCAGGACTTCTGAATCTAAGACAAGGACAACAATCTGTAGCGGACTACTCCATAGACTTTCGTACTCGAGCTAGCCGCAGTGGTTGGAACTCTTCGGCTCAAATCGACGCCTTTATGCATGGACTAGCTGGGTACGTCAAGGATGAACTGGTCTCCCACGAGGTTCCATCTTCTCTCGACGAGATCATCGACCTGGCCATCAGAATCGACCTCAGGATACAGACACGGAGACGAGATCGTCGTCAGGGGCCCAGTCATCAGTCCACGCACAAAACATCTCAAGGAGATACCGCAGGACAACGTCTGTCATCTGATCCAGTCAAACTTGAACCCATGCAGTTGGGTCGAACCTCCCTTACCCCAGATGAACGGAGGCGTCGTCTGTCAGCCCAACTGTGTCTGTACTGTAGGGGACGTGGACATTTCGTTGTTGCCTGTCCAGTAAAAGAGCGGGCTCATCCGTAGTGGAGGGGATACGGGTGAGCGCTACTGCCGAGTCCTCTCAAGCTTTTCGACCCCTGCTCCAAGCCCGTCTGCTCCTGCCTGGTGGCCCTCAAACTTTGGCCACCCTTATAGACTCTGGTGCTGACTCCTGCCTCATTAGTAAGGACGTGGTAGAACAGCTAGGCCTCGGACAAGTGCCACTAGACCACCCCATTCCTGCCAAAGCCCTGGACGGACATAAAATGGGGATCATCACTCATCAAACTACTCCAGTCTCCATGCTCCTGTCTGGCAACCACAGAGAAACCATCCAATTCCATATTCTCAATTACCCGGATTTGCCCCTGGTCCTCGGTTTCCCATGGCTTCGTCGACACAACCCCCAAATAGACTGGTCCACAAGTACCATACGCGGTTGGGGAACCGCGTGTCATCTTACCTGTCTGAAGGACGCCATGCCCCCACTCCAGCCAGTGCACACCGTGCCTCCGCCTGAAATCTCCAATGTGCCTCCGGATTATCATGACTTCAGCCCAGTCTTCAGCAAAGCCAAGGCCACTTCCCTGCCTCCTCATCGTCCTTACGACTGCGCCATCGATCTCCTTCCAGGCACTACCCCTCCAAAAGGTCGGCTGTATTCCCTGTCTGTCCCCGAAAGAAAGGCCATGGAGGAGTACATCAACAACTCACTGGCTGCCGGTCTCATCCGTCCCTCCTCGTCACCTGCTGGAGCAGGATTCTTCTTTGTGGAGAAAAAGGACAAATCCTTGAGACCGTGCATCGACTACCGAGGACTGAACGAGATTACGGTAAAGAACCGTTACCCCCTGCCTTTGATCTCCTCGGCTTTTGAGTTGTTGCAGGGGGCTACAATCTTCACGAAGTTAGATCTTCGCAACGCATACCATCTGGTCCGCATCCGGGAAGGAGATGAATGGAAGACAGCCTTCAACACCCCCATTGGCCATTACGAATATCTCGTCATGCCCTTTGGATTCACCAACGCTCCCGCAGTCTTCCAGGCCCTGGTCAATGACGTACTCAGAGACATGTTAAACAAGTACGTTTTTGTCTACCTTGACGACATCCTCATCTTCTCTAAGAACCTCAGCGACCACGTCCACCATGTTCAGTCTGTCCTTCAAAGACTTCTGGAGAACTCCCTTTTCGTGAAGGCCGAAAAGTGCGAGTTTCATGTTCCGTCAGTCTCCTTTCTGGGCTACATCGTCACCAAGGGCCACATCCAAATGGACCCCGCCAAAGTCTCTGCAGTCACCTCCTGGCCAGTTCCTGAGTCCCGCAAACAACTTCAACGGTTTCTGGGGTTCGCCAACTTCTACAGACGCTTCATTAGAAACTACAGCACTGTAGCAGCTCCACTCACCGCCCTCACCAGCTCCAAGACACCCTTCCACTGGTCATCTGTCGCTGACACTGCCTTCCAGACCCTGAAGGAGAGATTCACCACAGCTCCTATCTTACAGATGCCTGACCCCGAACTCCAGTTTCTCGTGGAGGTGGATGCCTCTGATGTGGGGGTTGGAGGCGTCCTCTCTCAACGGTCTCCCTCTGATCACAAGCTCCATCCTTGTGCCTTCTTTTCTCGTCGCCTGACCCCTGCAGAGAGAAACTATGACATCGGCAATCGGGAGTTGCTAGCGGTGAAACTCGCTCTGGAGGAGTGGCGCCACTGGCTGGAAGGAACCAAGGACCCGTTCATGGTTTGGACTGACCATAAGAACCTGGAATACATCAAGACCGCCAAGAGACTCAACGCCCGCCAAGCCCGTTGGTCCCTGTTCTTCACTCGATTCAACTTCACTCTGTCTTATCGTCCTGGGTCTCGTAACACCAAACCTGACGCCCTGTCTCGCCAGTTTCTCCGGGATGACGACAGTATGGAGGAACCTGCTCCCATCCTCTCTCCTCCCTGTGTCATTGCCACCCTCACCTGGGACATTGAAGAACAAGTCAAGGCCGCTACCATGAATCAGCCTGGTCCCAGTTCCTGTCCTTCCCATTGTCTCTTTGTTCCTGAGGTCCTGCGGTCTGAAGTGCTCCAGTGGGCCCATTCCTCCAACCTCTCCTGTCATCCCGGATCTCGTCGAACTCAAGAGGTCTTACTTCAGAGGTTCTGGTGGCCCACTGTGGAGGAGGACACAAGAGATTTTGTGAAGGCCTGTGTCGTCTGCAGTCAGCACAAGCCTTCACGTCAATCTCCTGCCGGACTACTTCATCCGCTTCCCATCCCTCATCGGCCATGGTCCCATGTCTCCATGGACTTTGTCACCGGACTTCCTTCCTCGGACGGACACACAACCATACTCACCATCGTCGACAGATTTTCAAAGATGGCTCACTTCGTTCCACTAGTCAAACTGCCGTCTGCTAAAGAGACTGCCCAGTTGGTCCTCAACCACGTCTTTCGTCTCCATGGCCTCCCTGTGGACGTGGTCTCTGATCGTGGGCCCCAGTTCTCCTCTGTCTTCTGGAGAGAATTCTGCAGTCTCATTGGGGCCACCGCCAGTCTATCCTCCGGTTTTCACCCTCAGTCCAATGGACAGTCCGAAAGGATGAACCAGGAGATGGAGACTGCTCTTCGCTGCATGGTTTCCCAGAACCCCTCTTCCTGGTCCCGGCAACTTTTGTGGGTGGAGTATGCCCATAACGCCCTGATCTGCTCATCCACCGGTCTATCTCCGTTCCAGTGTGTGTACGGTTACCAACCTCCACTGTTTCCAGCCCTGGACAAAGAGGTCTCCTGCCCTTCTGCCCTCTCCTTCGCCCGTCGTTGCCGTCGGACCTGGGCCCGTGCTAGAGCCACCCTCCAGAGGGCTGTCGAGCGCTACACCACCTCTGCCAACCGCCGTCGGACTCCTGCCCCAAACTATCAGGTGGGTCAAAAAGTTTGGCTGTCCTCTAAAGACCTACCTCTTCATGTTGAGAGCAGAAAACTCGCACCTAAGTTTGTGGGTCCTTTTTCCATCCAGAAAATCATCAGTCCGACGGCCGTGAGGTTGGCGCTTCCCCGCTCCATGAGAGTCCATCCCACATTCCACGTCTCCAAAATCAAGCCGGTCCATGAAAGCCATCTGTCTCCGGATGTGGCTCCTCCTCCTCTTCCACGCCTCATCGATGGGGGACCTGCCTATACCATCCATCGCTTGCTCCGTTCCCGTCGGCGAGGAAGAGGACTGCAATACCTGGTGGACTGGGAGGGATACGGTCCTGAGGAGAGATCATGGGTGTCTTCTCGGAACATCCTGGACAAGGACTTAATCAAACAGTTCCACGAGAGACACCCTGAGCAGCCGTCCCTAGGTAGGCGGGGACGCCCCTCTCAATTATCGTCTGTCACCGATCCCATAAACAACCCCACGTCTGAGGATGAGTCAGGTGCTGAAGAGGAAGAAGAGGAGGTCCCTGTTCCACCACCTGACGTCCGCGATGATTCAGCCTCCGAAGAGTACTGAGGTTCCTCGCCCCTCCCTCCCTGCCCGTCAATGATGTTGGGACGTCGGGAGCCGTCCCTTGAGGGGGGGGTTCTGTCACAGTTCAGTCTCAGTCTCAGTCTGCCTCACTCCAGCGCTGAGGTAATCAGCTCAACTCCTGTCACCTGCGCGCCTGCTCACACCTGCACCTCATCTCCAGCAATCACTCCGCCTACTTAAACCCCGGCTCCACACTCAGTCAGTGTCAGATCGTCTTCGCTCTCATGCTAAGCACACCAGACCTGCCATCCGGACTGATCACCCGTTGCCGACCTGTTCCGTTCCTGTTCCTGCCTTTATCGCCTGATCCCCAGCCTGACTACAAGGTACTGACCAGCTTCTGCTCTGCACTTACCCGTTCGTCTGATCCCTGGCTACCGACCTCGCCTTCCGCTCCTGACGCCGAATACCTGCCTGCGAGTCCTGTGTTGTGGTGGTCGTCTTCGTCTTCCACTTCACTTCCTGCCGTAAAGATCCAGTGAGTCTGAACTCTCATCAGCTTAAAGCTTCTGTGGGGCTAACTGTGCTAGCGGCTATCACGTGGCTGAGTGGACAGCATCGCCGGCTCCTGATCCTAGGACCGCGGGTTCAATCCCCGCTCTCAACTACAGCCGAAAGACTCTGTGTGGCTAACAAGCGCTAGTGGCTGCCACGTGGCTAAGTGGACAGCGTCACCGGCTCCTGTTCCCAAGATCGCGGGTTCGATCCCCGCTCTCGACTCACCATCTCCTGTGCCTGTATAAATAAAACTGTTTGTTGTGAACTAGAAATACTGCTTCGCATCTGGGTCCTTTCTGTCTCCGTGTCACGCTTGTATTAAATTTTCTCACAGGCTCCAAGGTTCTGGGCCAAAGTTTAGTGTTCACCACCCTCTGACAGGAAGAAATACTGCCCCCCAAAGTGTTCTGCAATGAGGCTTTCCACACTTACTCAGAAAAGCAGCAGGAGGGTCTGAGCCAACGTGAGGAGTATTTTCACATCTCTTTCCTGCAAGTGATGACTCCTGAAAAAATGCATAATGGTCACCCAACTGTGTCCTTATTCACTTACATGTTACAATAGGATCTGGTCTGGAGCCAGGAGCCTGCAGTGAGATGAACCCCTGAGAGACGACTATGGGAATCTCCATACTGAGCTATAGAGTGAACACAGTTTTCAGAGTAAAGGAGTCCATCTTGGATGTTCTATGAAGTTCAAATGTGTATCACAGAGCACACAATTATGTCAGACAGATATGCTCTGCTCTTACAGCTGATTTGAAGAAGACACAACACTCTCCTCTTGCATCTGTTTTACACTGTGGCTTATAATATGAGGCGTCAGCTGGACACAGAGCAGATGTAACACTGCATGTAACGCCATTAGTAAGAGGAAGACCAGTCACTTCCTTTTGATGACTGAGCAGGAAATCTCAGCTGCTGTGTGACAAGATTATTAGATGGAAAAGATCATAAATAACCAGAAGTTCTAAGAACAATCATTCATCAACTGGTAGGCTCATTTTCAAAAGGCATGCTTTAGTTTTTAGGGCAATCATGTTTTTGGATTTTCTTCTTTCATTTGAGAATACAGAACAATATAGGTCCTTTCAGTCTGTTTGGACTAGTGTTTTTTAATGGCTACTAAATTAAATTCCAGTCAACATTCTCGGACCATTAATATATTCCTTAAAAAAGTCTCTGCATGTTAATGCCACATCAAAATTAGATAACCTCAACATCTGGATCAATACCGCTGTTAAAAACTTGTCATAGCAAGAGGGTCATTCTACATCCCTCTGACCACCTACTTACACACAATCTTAATATTATTGTAGCCATAAGGTAAGAAGGCTGCATGGTTTTCTCCAACAGTTTTATCATGAATTGTCAATGTTGCCAACTTTTTAATCCAATAAAAACATCATTTTATCTCCAGTCACTGTTGGAGTACCACTGGATGATAAACATGACGGCTTAGACTCTGAGTTATGATGAAGAAAATGTTTGCTTTTTTTGCAGCAGCGTCTTAAATTTAGACTAGTAAGATTAATAATTCACTAACCTGGATACTGGAATTGAAATTTCAGATGGAGGACATGAGACAATTTTTGTCTAAAATTGTACACCAATAATCTGCACAAACCTAATAACACTTGGTAGAATTTTCAAATATTTCCAAGGCACCCCAGAAAGGCTGCTCTAGACCAGCAATGTTGGTAACACAGAGGGCCACATTAAAATGATCCTCATAGCCAAAGAGGTAAATTTTATGCAATTTGAAGGCTACTTAAATGGACAGATACATGTAGCTGTTATAAGAAGTTACTGTATAAACATTTACATATATCAAAACCAAAATGCAATCAGCAATAGCTAATCTGATAACCTAAACACAGTATTAAAGCCAGTTTCAATTACTTTTTGAGGCAGGTAACAGAACATTTACTGGTTATCAAAGTATATTTTACCTACATTTTATTTCTATTTTGACGAAGGAACAAAAAGAGAGTTTTGCAAAAAAGAGTTACAGCCAATCATACTTCTGCTTCCTTGGAAATATTGTTATTTTAAACCTATCATATCACATTATTTTTAGGTTTTCCTTGTAAAAATATGTTTTTTGATATTTTAAAATGTACTGGTGGGTCACATTAAGGGACCAGGAGGGCTGCATGTGGCCCTGAAGCTGCCAGCTGCCCACCTCTGTTCTTAACAATTCTGACACATGGTGTAAAGCTAAAGGTCCTCAACATTTGTGTAAGTTCAACCTCCCCAGGCATTCTGAGTCAGTCCTGACTGATTTATTATCCACTGTTGTGAGGAGAATACCTGCCAGAGATGGTATCAGTCGTACCTGCAGACTTACAGCCCATTCCAGCCCATTAGCCCATTAGCTCTGTCTCCCATTCTTTGTTTCTCCCAGTTTCTCTTGATATTAATCAACATTGTTGTTGGAGTGGTCATTTTTTACCTCACCTTGAATTTTGTCTTCTTGCCTCCCATGTCTCCATCCACCATATCAAACCAGACTGTTCTCACTTGGACCGTGATTTGGATGACTGCCAGGTCAAGCTGCCCACGGCTACATTTCCCCTCTTGGGGATGAGTGATGAGCTCTTGAATGTAATTACAATCCTACACAGAGGTAATATTTCCTACTCGGCTCCACTTCTCGGTTGTTTCAAGATACATTACATTTGGCATGACTGACCTTCCCAAACTATTCTGGCAACATGTTAGATGACGTACACAAATTGCAGCCAGTCATTTGTATCTGGGGAGTTTGGTTGCTGTTCATGTGAATACTTCCAGGAGACTTTCTCTCTCCAGATTTTGACAAGGCAGCATACCTGGCTAAGACTCACAGGTCTGTAATTACGAGTGTTTCTGGACATTCCCTATCACCAAATCACACAGATAATGGCCACATTAGCAGCATCTCAGAGACAGAGCAAGGAGACATAGTGCTGTATTTGTCTGGAATGTGGCCTAGATAAGGAGACAACCTGGACACTCTACAAAGAAATCGAAGGCTAAGCTATAATCACAACCTTGGCTATCCTCTCCTTTCTTTCCCACACAGCACTGCTAATTTTTACATCCTATATTTCATGTTGTACACTTAAGATTCAGTCCCCCTTTCTCCTGACCTTTTCTACACATTTGCCTCTTTTTACCCTCATCATTTGTCTTTCTGCTTAGTTGAAAAAGAGCCAGGAAATGCCCTATGACACCACCATTCACAGTGTAAATCCAAGCCTTCCCTGTGTTAAGTGTAGGAGTAGTCCTGCAGAATTTAAATCACTCTGAGTTTTGTACACACAGTTGGCTGACCCCACTATGACCACACTGTAACTCAAAGATGGAACAAATAATGGCCACATTCCTCTCCAGTTGGTGATCAAAATTAAATGTTAAAAAACGATTATATTCAAAGGTGTCATTTTTTTTAGTCCCTCCACACTATAAACAGCATTGCTCTCCAGTTTTCCATTTGAACATTTGTTTGATAATTATGAACTCAACCTCTCAGTCACATTATAAAGGATCTGGTTCAAGCTTTACATAAATGTCCACCCTGACTCAAGTAAGAGCTCAACCGATTTTGAAGGTCAAAGGTCAAGATCAGGGGTTCCACGCTCATTTCCCACTTGTGAATGCAAAATCTCAATAAGACTTGGATGAACTTACTTCAAACCTTGCACTAATGCCCACTTTGACTTAAAGGCACAGTTAAAAAAAGGCCACCAGGGGGCTATCATGTGAGCAAAAGAAATCGCTTCGGCCGAAGCCATTTTATCAGATCTGGACCACATTTCTTTGTTAAATGTGAAACACATAACAACGCAGAAAACATTTATCAATGGCAAAGATATTTTCACTCCACTTCTGACATGTTTTGGTGAGAAGAGAGAAGTTCTAAGAAGTGGTTCACATTTTGTTTTCAGTACCACAGCGGTAGTGCCTACCTCCTACACCTGATTAGCCCGTAATAAATGGGACTGATAGAATGATTGTCCAATCTTGAGATGGTTCAGTCACATGAGGTGATGCCCAAATGGACAAGTCAAACATATTTTATGTAGTGAAAACTGAATGAGCTATTTGGTGTGTCAGGTTAACCTTTAATTCAAGTATATAAAAGTATTAGTAGTGTTAGTATTATTAGTAATGGGATTATAGAATGGAGTCAAGTCATGTCAACATAGCAAAGCTTACTTTCTCATATGGTATTTAATTACTTAGGCTTAACGTTCTAGCTAACAACAAGGTTCAATGCTGCTTTTAGCTCATGGAAGCTAACCATTGATCAAATGTATTTTTACTTTTAAATAAAGCTAAAAAAAATATCCTATTACGTGACTTTTCCTTGGATAATTTGCTCTAAGACATAAAACAATGTCAAATAACTTGCCATCTAAGTAGCTTGATCTTAAAATACACAAGTTCATGACTGTCCGTCTGTTTAAAGGATGACGTAAAAAAGGAAAGATGAGAATGAACATGGTAAAGAATGCAAAATTTCTTGTAATAGCATTTCAGGGCTCTCTCTCTCTCACTCTCCTTGTCCTCATTGGTTCCTTCATATTTTATCTGACTTTCTCTCCAACCTCAGAGCCTCTTTTGTCTGCTTTAAACTCAGAGCCCTGTGTTTTTGGAACGCTTATTCTAATAAGGCTAATCTTGTGTGTCTCAGTGTGTACATACAGAAGTACATGAACTTAAGTCCACAGCTGGAGACTTCAAACTATGTTGGGGGGAAAACATCAGTAAATCCTGGCTAAGCAGACCACATCCTCTTAACCCTACAGCCCTGCAGGTAATGAGATGGAGTGGTGTTACCTCTTAGAGGGGCAGCAGGGGATGATATTGGCGAGCGCTTTTCGTTGCCAAACATCCTGACCTACTCTGTAGAATCTGGCAGTAAAGAAGGGATTATTTTCCATTTTACTGCCATGTATTAACTTGTGGCTGTGTCTCAGTTTGTTAACCTGTGTATTAACCTGTGGAAAAGTTCTGTAATTACTATTTCTGAGTTTGTGCCCCTCCAGCTAAGAGTGTAATGAGAAACAGAGGAATCAATTCGAGACATGTTTCACCAAACTAAACATCTCCAGTAACTCAGAGGCTTCAACACACCATCTGAGATACAGCAAAAAGTTGCTAAATCCTAGTCTTTAAGATCATACTTTCAGTTGAGCATGCAAAGAGATGAGACCTTGTCACTACTGACAACATTGATTTACATATTTGAACATGATATGGCAGCCACTAATGTGCCTGCTAGCTAGTAGCATTTGGATGTTGTATACAAATCAGTGACCACATTTCAGAAAATTGTGTAAAGAGGAGTCCTCAGCAACAAGGAAAAAGACCTTGTAAAGAAACTCGGGTTGCATCAGTGAATTTAAAAGAGAAACTAGTGGCGGCTTTGAGCCCAGCATACTAACTACTGTAATTTGATGTTGTGTACAACTTGCTTTAATCAGAGGCAGCATTTCCACCATATCGTTCTTTTTGAGTGACTGCCTGCCACCACAAAATTGTCTCTGCTATCGCTACAATTTAAAGACACAAAATATTTGTATTTATACTCATTGTCCTGGTGTGTTTGATGGTTTACATCATGTCTTGGTTGTCTATTAAGCAAGGATTTGATTTAAGTAGAATAAAAAAAATGAAAAAATGTGTCGCTATAGGGGATCAGAGGCAGCTCTTTCCCCCTCCCCTTTGGAAACGCTCAGATCTGAAAGGGCAGGGAGGGAAGAGGAGGGGTTACAGGCCAAGGAGCAGACATTCAAAACAGTCATGGCGTCTGCCTGTGATGACCAGGGAAGACATATGTAGCTGGAAGCTGTATAGCTATAACATAATAAACCCAAGTAAGTAAAAATAAGCTCTTTAAGAGGCATTTTCTTTCCAGAGGTATGACTCGGGGTTTAGTAAAAGATGTCATGTTCTTCTGCTCCTCAAGCCCCTCCTAAAACCATTATAGCAAGGAAAGTTGATTTTGCAGGACATAGGACCTTAAACACAATCATACAGACTCACACCATCCTTCATGGTTTGTCTAAGATGCAGCACCAGATGACTGACACGTATAAGTACAGCATGGTACTCTTACAGCTTAAAATTAGTCTGAAAGTAAAAAATAATACATTAATTTTCTCTACAAAAACACTGAATTTGAGTTAACCCACCAAGAAAATAAGCAATTAATTCAAAGTCAAGGTGCCTCCATTAGAAAAGTCATAGCATCACATGAGGCAGGAGGATGTATCATCTTGGGACCATAAATGCTTGGCAGAAATTTCATTACAATCAATTCAATCCAAAGTTCAGAGTATCAAAAAATGCATCCATCCAACCAACCTAAAAGGCATGTTTTTGGTCTGTGGGAGGAAGTGCCCTGAGAGAACACATTACATTAAGAGTATGTCCACAATCACCATTGTTCAAAAAAAACCCTTCTCGTTTTCAAATACATCTCTTGAAAAAAATTCCTTGTTAACAACTCTACTGTTTTTAATTTGCCTATCCCCAAACCCATCAGGACCTGCAAAGTCCTATGCAGCTATATTTCACTTTCAAAAGATATGGAGGGAGGTTACATGATGTGTTAAGATCTAGTTCAGATTCGCCAGGGTCATCAAAACAGGTAGATACAATAATACAGATATTTAGAAAAGGTCACAAGGCAGCCAAATACAAAAGGATGCTTATGGACTGTGGGGAAAGTAGAAGTGTCACAGCCCTTGGAAAGATATTTGGGGGTCTCATATGAGGAACAGCAATGGGTCAAAACTTTTTGTCATTGTCAATGTCAAGGGATCGAAGGTAATTTTAAATTCTGCATCGTTTTTATTGAACTCTAAGTAGGCTCTTTAGACGTGGTCTGAAAAACTCAGTGCGCTGCTGGAAATGTGGTGCTGATGAAGGGTCATTGATACATGCACTTGTCCTATGGTCAATCAATATTGAATAAAGATTCATTGCTATATTGCTGATTTTGATAAAGAACAATGTCTGCTCTGTCCTAAGTTACATATTTTGGGTGACTGTAAAGCCTTATCTGCCTTTTTAAAATCCATAATCTACTGAACACAGGCCGCTACCATGACTGGACGACAGATGATTCTCAGGAACTGGAAAAAAAACCTGGAGAGCCTCCTTTTTCATGCTAGATGACTGAACTGGGCATCACACAGGATGCAGGACAGAATAGACAAATATTCCCTTAAATGGGGCCTATTTTTGGACTATTTTTATAGGTCTGGATGATATTCAAATAGAAAAAACCCCAAAACATTCTTGACACTTTTGGAAAACATGCACTCAATCTATGAACTACGTGTTCATTTGTAAAGCCACAATGATTATATGCTGACCAATGTCATCCTGATAATGCAGGTCTTTATAAAATACATCCTTTTGGGAGTATGACCGTCTGTATCAGATTATTTGATGTCCTACTGTTGGTTCTTAACATGTATAATCAGATTGACCATTAAGTCAAACCTGTCGGTGCTGTAAGAAAATCGGAAATTTCATCTTGGGACCATGACCTTCTACTCTAGGACTGGAAAAACCATTGATTCTCTTTACTTCCTGCACATTGTCACCTTATCAAATCAAGCATACGGAGACAAAACTGGTAATTGTATTAGATTTAAGACAAATGTTCATCATTCCCCAAATCAAACTGTGACAACAGAAGCATCCTTGTGTGAACTGCAAACATCATCGCATGCGTAATTCAGATAGTGTATGGAATAATACTACTTTGTTTCAGAGGGGGGGATGTTCTGACCACATCCTCCCCCACTGAAGCCTCTTGTTAAATCCCTCTGGTTTTATTTCACTCCTCATTGCTGTTTGTCTTTAGCTCAGTGGTCCAGCGCTGTTTCCACATCCTGTCTTCAAAACTGAGAGGGAGACATTCACATGCACAAATGTTGGAGCCTCACATTGTCCACCCTAACATCTTCTGGGTGAATTCCAGAAAGCTGTCAATCCACAGGCCTCAAATATACAAGATCTTCCGAAGAGCCAAGTTTGTCATATGGAAAACCAAGCCTGACAAGCAAGCATGACTGTTGGGGTACAGGTGCTCCATCTTGACTGACATTTGACATAAGTTTACCACATGTATATTTGGAGAAATCTTTAAAACAGTTAAATCAGCTAAAAATATGCAGCTGGAAAGCAAACAGATGCTTTTAGATCAAAATGCTGTCGTGAAATACTCATTTGGACAAGTATTTTTGTGGTGAAAGTGATGCCAACTGAGGACAAGGCAGCAGGGAGGAGAGCAGCGCAGAGGAGAGCTGGCTGTTAGCAGACATAATGGGAACCAGACCTGCTGGTGGAGAGGTAATTAAACTGCGTCACCACTCGTAAACTCTTCAAGAGATGTTTTTAGCCCTTAACTCTTCCTTCTTTTCCCTCTATCAAGTCACATATACCCATGACCTGTATGAAGGGATTTTGTGGAAATAGGTGACAGGGTTTAGCTCGCTACTATTAATTGTGGAATGGAAAAATAAATGAGATTCCCTCTAAGTCCCTGGATGAAGATTAGTTTTCAGGGAGAAGAGGGCTGCTCTACTTGCACTGTTGTTGTTTTTCATTTTAATTGCCATGTTTTTCCACCACTTGCTTTAAACTGCAAGTTGTTTTCATGTTTAAATTATCTAGGGGGGCCCCAGTAATTGACACAGTTATCAATAGACTGAAAACGTTTTTAAAACTTCTTCAGTAGTTCAAATTATGCATATATGTCATCAAACTATTCATTTTGGCGATTTTAACACAATTGTTTAATATAAAATACAAGATTGATCATGGGTTTTTACTATTTTTGCAAATGTTTGAGTGATGCGTGTTAATATTTGTTATGATGAATTTAGAGGTAGTTTCGGTTGTTTGCCTATCATTACTGGCCAACTTTTATCAAATACCGCTTTCACACTAAAATTAGCGGGTAAACACGGGTTTTTCAAAGCAGGTTAACCCGCTAACAATTGGCAAGTGACTCCTTTCCCACTGCCAGCAGTCCCTGGTCTAATCGCCAGCAGACGAGCTGCGTGGCTGTTTTTTTCCTCTGGTGCGTCAAGCTGAAGTCATCACGTTGATGACATCATCAGCGAGCCAAAACATGACCATGTAAACAATGGAAAGGAGCATGGAAGCCGTGGATACGGTGGTCAACTGTTTTCTGTACTTTGTACTTTCGTCCCTTTAAAATGTAAAAACTCAGCGCAGACTGAACGACATTCGTGCGCTGATGATATGAAGGCGGATGGAATGTGTTGCTGAGATGGCAAAGAGTCACGTAAGTTACAGACCGAGGGGATGGGTGCGATGTTATGCCGTGGGCACGCTAAGCCAACGTCATCTGTAAATTAGTAGACTGATCCGGGTGTGATGTTCCCCTTGGAGCCGATCGATCGATAAAAACCTGTGTCGCTTGCAGGGTCAGTTGACCCGGGTCTAAATGCCGATTAGACCCTTTCTCTGTCGACAGGAGCCGATTGTTACCGGGTTTGAACAGGTTTTTTGGCCAGTGGGAAAGGGGTAAAACAGTAATGGTGGTTGTATGTGGTTATGGTCAGTAGTAGCATGTGCATGAAGTCACAGGTCCAATCGCTTGTGTAATTCTTTGGTGTCTGCAGCATATTGAAGTTGTTGAGGTGGGGGCTTAAGGTAAGGTCTCCGAGCTTTCTCCCCCTTCCTGTACTGTATGTTTAAAATGTTGCATGAGGAGGTGGAGAGGGCAACCATAACTGTCTTAAAAAATGTGCTCGAAAACAAAAATAATGAATTAATTATGATGAAATTACGATGACAAAGCTTAATGATGTTGTGGAGTAATGTGACCTAAATGTCATGACATTTAGGTCACATTACTCCTAAAATGTAAAACTCATAACAACTCAATTTCAGAATCTCTGAGACATATTCAAACTAGAGCTGTTGCAGTAAACCGGCATGGAAAATAACCATCCTTTTTAAAAAAATGTAATCATCATATTGGGCTAAAAATGCCATAAGGTAATACCATGTGACCTCACAACGCAGGGACTGTTTATTCGTACACCCACAGTGACTGGCTAATACAAGCAATTTCTCAAAATGTGGAGTAAAGTTTAAGTATAAAGTTCTGAGAGGTTAAGTAGTGGTACAGGTCCTATGACGTGTATGTAAAATTCTGTGAAGCTCGCTTTGTATTGATGGAGTCTTTTAATCTGTACTCCTCAAATACGTTGAAAGGTTAGTTCTCATTTTCCATGAGGTACCTCAATGTAAAGTGACAAATCAGGCTTTCCAAGGATATAAAATATAATTACTGGTATTACTCATGAGGAGAAATAATAGATCGAAATAATGACTCCAAACTTTTTTTTTTTTTTTTTGAGAATTACGTAGCACCAGGTTCTACAACAGCTTTGTCCCTCAAGCCATCAGACTTCTGAACTCCAAAATCTCACTGCTTTAATACTGACTGTTACTGGACTTAATCTCCTTTTTTTGTACACATCTGATGTTTTTTGTACATATCTGATATTTTATATTTATCATACAGAGATTCACATTGATAATTCCCTTGCACCTTGCACAGTTTTTTACAACTTGCATCTTATTATCTGCTTTTATTCATATTGTACTTGACATCTGTAAACTGTAGCCTATGCAACAAAATAAGTCTAAGTCTAAATATGTGCTATAAGTCTATGAAGACCTATTAATTTTCCAACCTTCACCACATATAACTGTTTGCTAAGTATTCACACGACATTTAGTATTCCTAAATTACAATCAATGTTACCACTGGTCTATATTTTCTATGCACTTGCACTTTCCTCCCTCTCTCTCCAAACTTGTAGTCAAAGTGAGAGTACTGTCAGAGTTGAGGGGCCATCAGAGAGTCTCAAGTTAAGACCCACCTTGTCACGCTTTAATTGTGATTGTCACATTGATGGAGAGGAAAGAGACTGGAAAATTAGCGAGCTAACATAAAATTTAATGATAGGTGCCGGGCTGTGGATATGTGTGTTAGAGTGTGCGTGCTTTCGATGTGTGTGTGTGGCTAAAACAGAGAGTTTGTGAGTGTTGGGGGGTTGCAGAATGAGTTATTTCTTCCCGGGGCAAACGGAAACCATTGTTTAGCCACAGTTCTTCTCTCTAAGTGTTTGCTGTTGTGGGAATGCTGCGGTTTGGACTCACAGAACAAGAACGTCGATTTACACAAACAGAAACAAAGTGGAGGAGAGTGAGAGCAGATGGAGAGACAAGCTGAGAAAAGCAGGACAGAGCTGGAAAGAATTTGCATAGAAACAGTCGGAAATCAAATAAACTTAATTAACCAGCAACAGACGGATGCAGAAAGAATAAAGAAAGTAAAAAGACCATAGATGATCCGAAAAAAGAAGAGAACAAATGACAAGACACATGAAAAATGGCACAAGTTCAAGAGAGAGGTGATTCCTTCCTTGCCTGTCCTTTTTTTATTTCTGCTTTTTTCCCCCCTCCACTTCAGGCTGTGTGTATCCTCAGGCCAGCTCACTGTCGGAATTTACAGTCCAGTGGGCCTGCCTGCTAATAAAACACATGTGGACTTGTAGAGGAATGGGGAGGGACGGGGGACGGGGGGGCCTGAGAACAGCCTCTCTCTGTATCCAAACGCTCACAGCACACACATACATGCACAGAACAAACCCATTCATAGACCTGCTAATACTAATGCAAACACATTCACATGCTTGTAAATATGTTCACAGCACATTCAACCACTACCAATGGCGATATCATGGTCCTGCTGTTCGTATCAGATGGCAGAACAGGAAGAAACATGTAATTTTTCCTGCATAAACCAGCTAACAGGTCCATATGCTACATGAAGAGCTACTTATTTCTGAGCCTCTACCAAGAGCCTTGCCAGCTGTTTTGAATAAATTTACATTTGCACATTACATGGTGCTAACAGCAAAGTGCTAGCTTGGTAACACTCGTATGGTGGAAATGCTTTTGGCTCCTTGTTAACTCTGAAAAACCCCTCCGGCGAAGTTATCAGCCAAAATGCATTGTAGTTGATATCAAAAGTGGTTTGGTGACCATATTTCAGTACACTAATAGTTTTGATGGACAGGTTTCTATTGTTGTTTGCTCGTTAGCTATGAGGTTTAAGTGCTTGGGTCGACTTTGTCTGCCAAAAGAATCTTGGGATTCCCTGTGGGTTGTATATTAAGATTGACAGAGAAACACTCTTTTTAGAGAGGAGACTTAATATTTTCTGACTGGCTTCAGTATATGTCGAAAATACAACTGACCATTGTTAAAGCCAAAACTTGTCCAAAATTAGAATATATGTCATATACATTTTTATCAAACCTGGGTTCTGTCATGATACTTAAGAGCTGATGTGAAACTTGGGCTGCCCACTGGTGCAGGGATGACATATTTTTGTAGGCCAACACAAAAGTTGTCGAGGGACTGTAGCCCTCAACAAAAAGCATGTAGGATTTTTTTTCAGTGGGTTTCATACTATTGCTGCTTGTTAGCTCTTTGGCAAAAAGAAATGTCTTTGAAACTCACATGTTTGTTCATTATGATTATCTTTACATAGAAAAACTCTTGTCATCTGTTTTTGGCTTTTATTTTGTACAAATGTAATTGGTGAGAGCAAAAAGCTGTTGTTTGGTCTTTATGGAACTACTACATGGTAGAATGACTATGAGTGCGCTATCATCAAGCTTCCAACTTTTGTCATGCTCTAACCCAACCCATTTTCTCAGTTGGTCTTCATAGTGTGACCTGATTAACTCAGTGTTCGTGGCTGTGACAATGCGTGTCTGAAATTGTTTTTCAGAGACCAGCAAAAATAGTAAATGTCTGATACATTGAACAACTCTTTAGTCCTGGTTAGCAGCTTGTTAGCAACTGCCCCCTTTAAGATGCACAAACACATTTAAATCACAAGCAGGACAACTGCAGATGCATTTTATTCAGTGGAAATAAACATCAAATCTTGTAAGCTTGTGTTCACTAAAGATCTTATTCAGACATTTAAAAAAACAAAAACCTATTCAAGAATCCCGCAGACTTTGACAAGGGAAACAGCTGTGCTAAAATGTGAACTCACTCATTTCAGGACTCATGTAGAGCTAAAGCCATCAAAAATCAGGGCATGCCCTCAATGATACCTGGAGATTAAATAAAGGTTGAATGAACTGATTAAAATGTGGATTATTATTTTTTCTATGGGAAATGAGATCACTATTTTCTCATGCGCATTTGTTTTTGATATTTATTTTGCACTCTAACAAAATTACCTGCTCTTTTAGCAAATAAAGCTGTTGATGAAATGCTGGACTTGAACTTTTTAATCATCTGAAAATGTATTGTTATGTCTTTGCCTTTTAATCTTATAGATCACTTAAAATGAACATTGTTGTTAAATGGGACACATAAACTTCAGATCTCAAAACATGCAGAGCTCTTTTGTGACTTCTTGTGGCTCTTTCAACCTGAAAACACAAATCTTAAATCTTAAAGCTTAACTTTCCAACTTGAAAAAAATAATTGAAAGGAAAACATTGCTGGCCTTTTTTTTAATCTAAATCACATAAATCAGTTTTCCAGGTACAGATGACACTCTGTACCAGCTGAACATCTATCTTTCGATTGCAATAGTATTTTTATTCAGTGTCTCTCTTTTATATCTCATAATCTTATACATAACACCTTGGCTCCACTGTCTACTTTCTTCCTGCTTGTCTTCATATGCTAAATTGCAGTGCTATACAAACCCCAATTCCAGTGAAGTTGGGACATTGTGTAAAATGCAAATAAAACTAGAAAAGCACTCAGAGAGCACAGACCTCCGCCAAGCAGCTTCGGTCCACTTTGGCGAAAATGGTCCTATCTGGCAATGTTAAAGAATCCTTTAAAAAATTCCTGGATCAGACGGTGATCCAGATCAACCCCAAAGTTTAATCAGTTCTTCCATATCCCATTTCCGACAATTCCTGAAAATTTCATCCAAATCCGTTCAGAACTTTTCAAGTTATTTTGAACACAAACAAACAGCCAAAGAGACAGACAGACAGATACATGCCGGCAACAACATAACCTCCTTGGCGGAGGTAATTAGAACACAATGAACTTTCAACTTATATTAAACTGAGTACACTACTAAGACAAGATAGTCAATGTTTAAACTGATAAACGTCATTGTCTTTTTCACATATATTCACTCATTTTGAATTTGATACCTGCAGTATGTTCCAAAAAGGCTGAAACAGGGGCATGTTGACCACCTTTCCTTTTAACAACACTCAGTAAGTGTCTGGGAACTGAGGACACACTCAGATTAGTTAGGGAACAGATAAGCCTCAGCCCATGTGATAATAACCTTTACGAAATGATGTTGGTTTTGTTAAGCAAATAATTAAACACATGAACACAGCTTGTTCAGAGTGCATAGGGAAATACAAATAATAATACAGTCCTTGATATTTTAATAGGTATGACTGTCTGCTTCAAATAGACACAAGTGTCTGCTCTGGTGTGGACTATATTGATTTAAGGGACCTTTTTTTCCATGATGATATACAGTCAGTAAATTAAAAACTGACCTTTTAAAATTCAGGAGACCACCAGAGTCACACTGAAGCATCCTTTTAAAATCATTTATGCCTGTTAAAAAGTATATGTTAATTATTTGAAGAGTTGTTTGAATATTTCAGTCTGACCAACTGGACTGGCAAACGCTGCCTGCCATTGATTACTATCCCTAAAACATAAAAGCTGACCTGGGATTGATTAAATAGCACATTCCAAATGTGTAAAGTAGATCATGTACGGTATTACACTACAAATGATCCACACGTGTCATTGATTTCTATTCATAGAAGCAAGAACAACAGCCAGAGCAGAGTGGCCCCAGGTCAACAAAAATGAGCCCTGCATGTCTTTTCCTAGAACTGACGTGGAATTAGGACATATGTAGCTTTTCTTACCCTTCTATAAAACACTGTGTCATCATCTAGTCTCTGCTATAGGGTCTCTATCCAGCTCTCTTTGTCTTGTCCTTTTATTTCCTGCCTGATTCATCCCCCAGCTGTCCAAAAAATATGTCCTTGTTGCGCTGACACACTCAAGGTTTCTCCCCCGCGTAGAAAAGCCAGCAATGAAATGTTTTATAAACTCGCCTCAAGAGAAGCGCATGTAAGACTGAAGAGAATACAGAGCATGTGCATGCTTGTATCATGTGTGCGGTAAGGCTTTAAGAAGAGATCCTGCTTCTTTCTTTTTGAGTTTTATGAGACTCCAGGGGGCCGAGAGGAGAGGACAGAGACAGAGCTCCCTGTCACCAAAAACTCTCCAACTCAGCCTCTCTCCTTGTATATCACCAGTCCTCTGAGAGTCTGCAGAGATAAATGTCTGTGTAAAAGTAGTACGGGATGGCCTGGTGGTCACCATATCCTTTTAAAGATGGGAACATAAGCAGAAACACCATCCAGACTGTCTGATATAGAGCATTAGCTCAGGCTGTGTAATCTCTGAAATCTCTAAAACCGATAAAACATGTGGCTGCTATGAAATCTTAATGGTCCAGGGTCCAGTTTTATAAGTCTGGTGATGGAGATATTGAGACATATCATAAATAATGAAGCATCTTAAAATCAGTCATGTCTATAAAGGTAAATGCAACTACCAGGAGTACAGAGTCTGTAGAAGATATAAACCAATAAAACTTTTCCATTGGACAATGCCACCTCAGCTGGACTGAGTGTGAAGATATTCTGATGCATGGCCAAGTGCAATAGGGTGATTCAACAAAACAAGCATAAAAAAGTCATATATGTGCTTTGTGGAAGAACAATTGGAAACCAAAGAAATCCATACTAATTACTAATGACTCTAGTCTTTGGACATTGGCATGTGGAAATGAAATGTGTTTTCCTTGCACCTGATGTTATAACCTGAGATGAAACATGAGCTGGGTTCAATCAGTAATGGATGCAAAACTGAAAACAGTTGAAGTTTTGTTTTTCTTTCACTGCATTTTATCCTTGTCATTTTTATTTATTTATTTATCAATTTATTCAGTTGTTTGTAGTATGTAGTAGTGATGTACCTATTGTGAAAATCCAGGCTGATGTTAAAATGGATATCAGCTGATACCAATATTAAGCTGAAGCCAATGTGCATCCCTGTAAACAGATGACTTCGTGGCTGTGACGTACAACATACACAGACTATCTTCTAGAGTATTTCTCTGTGGGACAGGCATAATTTGGCTCTGTTTTGGTACTGGATGCTTTGTTTTCCATCACAGTAAATACGCAAGTCCCATTCACACTGACATATCAAGCCACAGTGTTCATGCTCTTTGTGATCATCCACTGTGAATGTCAAGGAGAAGGACTGTAATGGGCGGGGGGTTGAGTTGATCTTTAGTTTGCTCCATCTCCAAGGGTGTGATATGTAATTTTCCATAGGATTAATAAATAACCTATCCATCTATCTGTCTATCAATCTATTCATCTATCTACCTACATATTAGGGGTGTGTATTAGCAAGAAACTGGTGATATCACACAGAAATCTACATATTGCGATACAGGGGTGATGAAACAATACTATAAACAGGGCAATAAATCCAATTTCTAATAATGTAATTCATATGAAACATGATGTCTGCTACATTTATAAGCTTTGTTGTGACTAAATGACAAATGCACCAGAGAGATGGAGAGTCATATGATTGAGTGTCTGCTGTTAATTAGTGACCAGTGGCTGCACTACAATAAGAAAATGAATTTTCTGAATTTCTGTGTGATTGAACAAAAATATCTCACAATATTGCACTAAAAATAATGCAGCATTGGTGTATTGATATTTTCCTACACCCCCATCATCAATCAACCCGTCTATCAGCCCATCCATCTGTCCTTTTGCCATCTATCTATCCATCTATCTATCTATCTATCTATAATTGTGTAAATACACCTCGTGTCATGCTTTCTCTCGCTGCTCCAAAGACGTATTAAACTGTAAATTTACAAAACTGTTATGTTCAAGTGCAGCTTGGCAAAATGCACAACAACGCAGGACAACAATCCATCAACAGTATTTCTGGCCCTGAGTCTATGTCTTATTTTTGACCTTGTTTTATTGCATGTATATGCACAGCAGTATGTGTGACTGTAACTGTTTCTCACAGAAAAATGGCCATTTGAGGTCATGGTGGCGGTGATGGGGGGGGGCTGGGTGGCAGTGGCTGGGGTGGACGTCATGCTGCGTTCGCCCCATTTATAGTAAGTTCTTGTCCATTAAAGCCCTCCTCCCTGCGCATGTTAAAATAACACACCATGGAGAATTGTACCACATTTTAGGGACATTCACCGAGAAAACAGAGTTTAAATGTTATCATTGGTCAATTATAGGCCTGAGTGTTGTGCATGTATGTTTCAATACAAATTTCACATCAGCGGAAGACCTGCACTGACTACTTGACCACAATTTTTCCTCTAAAAGAATAAAATTCTTGTTTGCTCTACAGCCATTTTATCTTTTGTTTTTTTTATAAATCCTTGAGCTTGTCCAACATTGACTGCAGTTATTGGGGCTTTTCTTTTCCTCAAACTCAGATATGATGGAACACATGTTTTATAATTAGCAGGATGTAAACAAAGAGACAGGGCCTTCTGGGTGTCTAATACTTTGCCATTGTTGTCCAAGTCTGTCCCGCATCATCTGGACATATACCAAGCAGGGGGGCTGGGGCACAAAGGGGTCAAATTAAGGCCACGGCTCAGTCTGTACATTATTGTGATGGGGGTGGATAATAATATCAAAACGGGAGGGGGGAATTGTCTGGCGAAAAGAAAATTTGTTTACCCATATCAAGCCACTTGGAAATGAATCACTTTAGCATGTTAAGATTCTTTGAGTTCAGGAAAAGGTACCATAGGTATCTTCATCCATCATCATAGTTTGACTAAGCAGCACATACTGTATATAATGCTGCATGAATGGGGGAGGGGACTGTACAGGACGTTCAGCATCACGAGTAATTATACACTATAAAGGCTCATATAAGTGGAAGGAGGGGCTCGATGGTTATTTGATCATGTCTGTGTTCTTTTCTTTGTGTAATCTGGAATAATGAGGAACGGTATATAGGACACAGAGCAGGATTACTATATTCAGTCTGGAAATAAACACTGAGTCATTTCTTTGAGGCTGTTAAACTCATGAAAACATAATTTGAGGCCCAGGTGAAGGATATTTTTGTATTCCTCATTAACCAAGTGACAATTTGAGTCATAATGTGAATGTAGTCTACTTTTTATGACTCCATGCCAACAACAACTGAGACCAGAGGCATTATATTTTTGGATTGTTTGTCCATTTGTCTTTCCGTCATTTAAATATTTTTGTGAAGGTGGTATGTCAACAACACTTAGAGTGAGTTTCTTTAAATTTGGCACAACTCATTAACTTTAATTGTTCAAAGTAATGGGGCCTCATGTTCAACCTCTACCTGTGAATGTAATATCTTACATACACTTAAAACAGATCTTTATCAAACACTGGACAAATGTTCACTCATGACTGGACTGACTAGATTGTTCAAAGGATCACCTTTCCAAAGGTCATTCAATTTGATGATCATCTGTGGCTTGTAAGTGTTCTCTCTTATCTAAGTTTCAGGGATTTTCTTTTCTTTTCCCCAAACACAGAATGTCCACTCTAAATCAAGGGTAACCTGGCATAATTTTGAAGGTCGAAGTTCAGTGTCATGATACCCCATGTTCAGCCTTGTCTGTGGTCATGGTTTTCAGACAGTGCTCTTAGTTTTTTCCTCAAAGTTTGCAGTGTCGACCCCAATCAAGTATGAACGGATTCTATTTTGGAGGCCATTAAGGTCTTTGAATCTCAGTATTGTCCCTTGCTTGTGAAATTTCTTGATCAAGAAAATTCAGCGGGATGTTTTTCAATTTTTTCAAAGGGTTAGAAGTGGTGACTCTGAATTAAGGATGGTCTGAAGAGATTTTCAGGGTACAAGGTCCTCAGGCTTCATGATCATCCCTTGTTTATGAAGTTGATGATATTTTTAGTGAAGCTACTATTTTTAAAAACTTTGGTTGATGACAAATTGAATAGTTTTTGGATGTCAGACCCCATGTTCATCTGTTGCTTATGAGCACAATATCCAATGAACACTTTTAGGGATTTTTTTTGCTTTGCATAAATTGTCAACTCTGACTCAAGGGTAAATTTGACTGACAGAACCACAAATCAGTAGGACTCTCAGTCACTCCCTGCTTATGAGATTTCCATGAATCACACTCCCACAGAACCCCCCCTCCCAGCCCCTCCTCTTGACCCATCTCTGTACTTTCACTGTCCAGCACTTGTATACCTTGTGGAGGCATAAAACTGCCACACAGTTGTTCTAGGTCCTCCATGTTCCATTGTGAGATGAAAATAATTTGTGTGGCCCAGCAGACATAGTCCTGCTGAGGAAGGGGATTTAAACCCACCGCAGCCTCAGTTGAGTCTGACAGCAAAGCCCCAGGGACTCATCGGGAATCTGCTCTTTGCATGTTACAAGGAAACGGGTATTAGGAGCAGGAAACTTCCCTCCCCCCCGGAGGTTATTTCAGCTTTGTCCTTCTATGTCAGTGCTTATCCTTCTTAAAACTATAGTTTCAAAAAGCTTGACCAGAATGACATTTTATTAGTATTTTTAATCAATAAGGCACCTAAAAGTGGCTTTTGAGTTAGTTGATTTTGGTGCCCATTATGGGCAAAGGCTTACACTGCATGAGTAAATAGTGCTTTCCCTCAACAGTCCAAAGGCTCACCAAGGCAAGCCCTACAGTGAGAAACATTAACAAAGGTGACTTCATTTCGTAAATCTATTGTTTGAAACCTACCCCTGTGTCGCAGTTATATAAAAGTATCATGGCAGAAAAGGTGAATCTGTGTGCTTATGATATTTGTATTCTTTTGTAGGTCTTAGAGAGGCACAAGTGTTAATTTTAGTGTAATTTATAACAAGCTTAAAGCTTGTGATTGTTCACTTGAAAACTGAGTCAGAAAGATAGTAACCAAATGTAAGATGACCTACACAAATCATATTAAGAGGAAATTTGGGATAAATTATTCTCTTAATGCTGGTAAGTGAGTTTTATCACGATGACTAACAAACAACAAAGCTTTTGTTGACAGTTCTGACACAAGCCTTATCAATGTATTTCAAAAAATTGATCAGGCAAAAACATCACTGTAGGGGAAAAGGAAACATGAATGTAGTCACAGTCACATTTTCTTATAACAAATTTTTAAGTCTGCACTGTGTACCGGAGGCTTATTACTCTGTACAGATCCTGACATTAGTTCATTAAGTCTCCTGAATGCGTTTCTGTTGTTCTTGATCAACTTTTAATGCTGCCAATAATTTTGGTAACCTCACAATGCAGCAACTGGTTTGGTCCCCTTACTATGTAATCACCTGGATTTATGATATGATGCTGCTGCTGGTGCCCTTTTAAATTCATCATGCTGGTTTTAGCCATAGTGAACTTAAAAGCTGCCGTTAATGTTGGCTATCTTACAGTGCAGCTACTGGTTTTGGTAACCTTGCTTTGCTGTTATCAGATCTAGTTAAAGAGTAATGGACACGCTGGTGGGTCTAAACCAGTTAGACCTACTTAGTTAACATAACTGTTTCTCACCGTTCATTTGAAAACTTGATTGCTTGAGGAACAAAAGAAAATTTTGATCAGTTTTGGGTGAACAGAGGAGCACAGTAACGCCGCCTGCAGGGCAAGTGTTAATGAAGGGACAAGGGGGCGTCTCTGATCACGATCACTAGCAATGCTGATTGCCCTTTTTAATGTTCTCTGCTTATAAATGACCTTGGTCTTGGATGGCTTATGATACTGCTATTGCTCTTGGTCAACTTATAATGCTGTTGTTGGTCTGCTTATGATAGTGCTTTTGGCTTTATCCAACTTAGTACTGCTACTTGCCGTAATCACCTTATAATGCTATTGTTTGCCTTGATCAACTTATAATGCTTCGATCTGCCTCAGTCAAGTCATGATTAACCTCTGCCACTTTTCCGGCATTGTTTCCTGAAAACTAAAATGATATCATATAACTTCATAATTTTCTTCTTGTCTTGATCACGATGATGTATTCAGTGAATCCTGGCATTTTCTGTGTGGCCATTTTCCCTAGACATTTTATGATGTTGCCACTATGTTTTACACTGTATTTTATATGATGTAGAATGAACTGAAGGTCTTTGCTTTGTATACTGTGTACTATAAAGCCCCCAGTCCTTTAACTGGTGTGCTGAAGAACCTCTCTTTTGGGAATCTTAAATTAAGTCTCTCTAGATGTAGCATCAAGAAGATTAAATTTATTGTTGTTGTATTTTTTGACCTAAATATCTATTTGGAATAAGGGTGTAATTTTCATCATGTGATGTGTGTGAGGTTGCGTGTACTGTATATTTGGGACTTCCAATGGTAAACAGGGCTTTGAGGGCTTTGCACACTTTTTTACCCACAGATAAACAAACTCAACAAAACGAAACACAAAAAGGCATTCTCAAGCCATTGATGCCATTTGCCATTAGTGACATTCTCTTTCAATCATCTTTAAATCTACTGGGTAACATTTACCGTAGTCACCTGGCAAACAGCTACAACCCCCACATCTCTCGGTCATATCAGCCACGTCCCAAATGACCAATGGCTGGTAGCCTTTATATGGTCAAAATGCATGAGTTGTAGAAAATAACCACTGTAAAGTATGTGCTGATAAAGAAATTACCTTTTCAGACCAAACTTGATAACTTGTTTTTTTTTTCCATTTAACACTGGCTTCGATCTCTGGAAGTTGCTGGTTGAGACTGATCTTTTTTTTTTCAAATTTAATATGTAGGTATATGTAGGTATATATAAGTCTTGAGTTTAGAGTTGCATGGATGAGTTGAATCGAAGAGAGACTGCAGATTTTCTTCAAGACAAAGATCCTCTCATTCAATCTAAGCACTCTCGTTACTGTTACTTGGCCCATCTTTTGTTTTTTGATGTACTTCAGTGATGACTGGGCTCATCTTTAATTAAGTTTTATACAAGCCTTTAATTTCTTTTACCTGTCTGATGTGCCGCAGACCTACTGTCACTGTT
The DNA here is from genome assembly GCA_037902135.1 of Cetoscarus ocellatus. NCBI lineage: Eukaryota > Metazoa > Chordata > Actinopteri > Labriformes > Labridae > Cetoscarus > Cetoscarus ocellatus. The sequence continues at coordinate 1,768,826 of JBAMNC010001364.1, read as the reverse complement.
ATCCTCCCACTGTGTCAATAACATGCAAATCATCATGACTTGGAACCTCGGGTAAACATTGCTTTATTTGCATTAAAACAGATCTTAAATGTGATCCAATTCTTCTGCCTGACTTAAACCTGATTAGGAGCTTTTATTCTGACATGCTTTTGGTAGCGTATGTCATTTCCAATAAGGCAGATTTGGTGATTTTTGTCTGGACTTCTCTTATTTGGAGGGTTACCAAACAGGACACGGTAATGGGATGAGTAGACAGTGAAGCCCTGTCACAACTGATTTGTTTAAAGGCAGCTGTGGTCAGACGAGTCACGCATAACACTGATGCAGGATGTCTATTCATAAAAAAGAGGTCAAGATTAATAAGAGGTATCTTTTTAAACTTTCATTATGAAACTATTTTATCCTGCCCTGGGCCACATCAGCTATGCTTTTGTATTAAAATAGCGGCTTTATTTTTAAATAATAAACTGCATATCCATCTTAGACAGGAAACGTTTTTGTTAATCAGAATAAAAATGGAATTCCAAAAGTGTTTCAATGTTCTGGAAAGTGTGAAGACTTTACATGCATACCCTCGTTTTAACAATTGGTTATTTGAGTTGCTGTTGCCTTTCTATCATCTTGAACCACTTTGGCCATTCTTTCCTGACCTCATGCAGAGAGCACTGCTGCTCACTGGATATCTTCTCTTTTTCTGACTACTCTCTTTAAAACTTAAAGGTGGTTGTGCAGGACAATCCCAGTAGGTCTGCAGTTTCTGAAATACTTAGCACATCTAGCACCTACAGCCACACCATGTTCAAAGTCACTTAAATCACCTTGTTCCCCTCATTCTGGTGCTCAATATGAACTTCAGTAGGTTGTCTTGACAATGTCTACATGCTTAAATGTATTGAGTTGCTAACATGTGATTGACAGTTGAATGGGTGTGCTTCATAAAATGGCCAGTGATTGTATTTCACCAAGAGGAGACTCATAAACATTTGAGCCTTTCAGATTTGTTTTTTTATAACCAGTCACGGTCACTTATTTACCTGTTAAATGTTACAGGTGTTTTTGAGTATTATTCAGCTTTCCCATTACTGTCATGCCCTGTTCCAACTTTTTTGTAGCATGTTGCAAACATCAAAGCAGAATATACGCACGTCCTTCAATAAATATCCCAACGCTTGTGGAATTGGGAATGACTTAAATCTCAATAACAGCAGTGATAATTTTGCATAAATCAGGTCCTCTAAGAATTTCTGCCTTTCTGCTTTATGCTGTAAAACAGCCTGAAGTCAAAGGTCTAAGGCTGTTCTACATGTTAAAATCTGTTAAAATAAACTCTTTCTGCCACAGGTGCAAACACATTGAAACAGCCGACATGTTGAGCAAAGCTGCAGTTTGACCGTCACAAGCGAAGAATGATGGGCTTTTTGCTGCAGGACGAACGAGAAGTCACTCAGAGTTCAGACGCAGCTGCCTGTCTGCCTGTCTGTCAGTCAGTCAGTCTGGCAGATGATCGATGGGAGGTGTCGTTCTGCATAATGTGCAAATCTCCAGAGTCAGCCAGAAAGGGCACACGGCTGAGACTGAACAACAAGCTTTACAGCTCTGTGTGCTCTGCTGGGTCCTGTATGCTGCTAGAATCTTTGAGGAATTTGGCATTTAACTGATATCAAGGTCATCAAAGTTTAAAAGGTCAAGGGAAAACAATGAGGAATTCAAAGCAGAGAGGACCAGATGAAGATGCATGGAACTGCATGATTACAGTGGCTGAAGGGGCCAACCTCACCCCAACTGTTTCATGAAGAGAGATGAATGCAAACATGGTGCAGTGGTTTGCAGTGGAGACTCTACTGTGTTTTCACAAATTTCAGTGGATCAAAAGAGTACTGACTGAGTCCGGCACTGTTTTAAAACAGTATTTACTTGATAAAGACTGTACTGAAAGAGTGGACTGCATTTGTACTTGTTTAAAGAGTCATTGGATTTACTTTGGATTAGAATTGTAACAACTCAGTTATTACTGGTTTTATTTAGTTTTAACTATGTTTTCACTGGTAAAATGTGGTTATGACTGGTATAAAACTGGTTAAAAATCCTGAAAACTGGATTTACACTGCTTAAACTGCAAAAACTGATTTTTCACTGGTTTAATAGATTGAAAGCTTTATTTACAGCGGATTTAAACACAATCGACTGGGTTTAAACAAGTTTTGTCTAGTTATAACTGGGATACACTGGTTGAACCAGGGCCACAACTGTGTTTTGATGGTTCATATCAGTTATAACTGATTTAACACTGGTTTTAGTCAGTAATACCTGAATATACTCTGGATTTAAAGAGTAACAACGAGATAGGGACTTGCTTAAAAGAGTCATAACTGGATGTACAGAGGATTAAAATTGTAACAACTGGGCTATCAGTTGTTTTATTTGGTAATAATTGGGTTTATACTAATTAAATTTGGTTATTACTGGAATGACACTGATTTCATATCATAAAAACAGGATTTATACTGTGTTAGAACAGTAAAAAAAAAAAAAAACTTGGTTTACAGTGTTTCAAAGAAAAAACACTGGATTTAATGGGTTTTATCTATTCATAAACAGGGGATGCACTGGTTTTCTTGGGGTCACAACTGTGATTTCACTGGTTTAATACAGTGATAACTGTTTTACACTGGTCTTAAAATACTGGTATATGAACTACATTTAAAGAGAAACTAGATTTACATTGGTAAAACAGCAACTCATCTGGGTTTTCACTGCATTATCACTGGTTTTATTTAGTTATAACTGGGTTGACACTGGTTAGATCTGGTTATGACTTGGATTATGCTGGTTAATTACAATAAAAACTGGATTAACACAGCACTAAACAGCAAAAGCTGTCTCACTGCTTGATGAGAATATAAATGTTTTACAGTGGTTTTAAGCAAAACACTGGTTTTATCTAGTGTGACTGGTACATACTGTGTTTTTTTTTTAGGGTCACGTTTGTGCTTTAACTGGAATAAAAGATGAAAATCACAAAAACTATGTTATCAATGGTTTTAATTAGTAATAACTGGGTTTGCACTGGTTAAATTGGTTATGACTGGGATAACACTGGTTAAACATCATGTGTACTGGTTTTACATTTACATTTTACATTTGCATTAAAACAGCAAAAACAGGGTTTTTACTGTCAACAAATATGCAAAAGGCTCACTTTAGCATTATGAAAATTGGCAACTGATGCTCATTTGTCATGGTATTATGGTCAATATTCAACAAATATATCTCTGATTTAAGAATACCACTGATGGGACCTGGTTTGTCATTAGCAAAAGTGTTGTCCACTCAGACTTTTTTACTGGTTTACAACTGATATGTACTTGATCAATGCATCTTGGACTGCAGACCACAGATAAAAACCTTTGAGAGCACTTTATTAATGTGTAAAAGCTGCAAATACAAATACTGTCTACAATGTACTGTTTTTTCTTCTGATAAAATGTAAATAAATCAAATTATGTGCTCTCTCTTTCTCTTTTTTGTCTGTCAAATTAGAACGTTTTTCGTAGCTTTAATGTAAACTTTAATTCCTTGGGGATTAGTAGATTTAGGAGATGGCATAAAAGTCCTTTAACTTCACAGGATTGAAGAATAGACACTGAAAATCAAAGTGATTTTATTATGCCTTGAAATCATTAATGCGATGAAGCTCCTGATGAGTCGCCTCGCTGTCCCAACACACAGTCAGTCCAGGAAATAAATGTCAACACACCCAGCGTGACTCCAAAAAAAAAACTGCAGAGCTGGGAATGCAAACACCATAGAGGGATATTGACATTTCACCAGTTGAGCTGTCATTAACTAGAAACAGCAGGACTGTAACAAGCAGGCACGGTCGAGGAAATGATATCAGTCTAACACAACACAGAGATCTGAGTTTGTCCATTAATCCAGCGATAATGACTTAATTCTGCGCTGTAACAACTAGATGTGTTGTAAAAGAGAGACAGTGTGTCGCCCTGCTACCATCCTCGGGTCACATTTCTGAGCTGATTGATTGGCCTCAGCGCTCTCGTGGTGATACTATGGACTTATTTGATCCTGACAAACATGTGACTGGATGGATTCATATGATGTTGACACACACTGTCGCCCATTTGGAAGGTCCTCCACAGCACATTCTGCACGGTAGACACTATAATGTGAAATGTAAAGGCTTTGCATGTCAGTATAGAAATGTTTACATCAATAAGCTGTGGTAACTGTGGAGATGCATTTCTTTTTACAATCTAAAGTAATTGTGTTATTAAATTTGTGTGATCTGAGGCTGTTATTAAAAAGACCTGAGTGTTTTAATGCTATGAAATGCATGTGACCATTACAAGAGCTATTTATATGACAGCAGTCTGGCTCAAGATTAAAGCATAACAACTTAAAGTTACCATAAAATTCAATGCACTAGATGCACTATTAATTCAAGCACCTTGAGCATCCAAATTGAATCAGTTTTACTGTCAGAGCAGACAGTTGTGCAAAGTAAGGCTGGGCAATTAACTGAGGTTTAATTTCAATTACAACTATTGCTTACAAAAATGATAAAAGTAGGATAATCAAGACAAAAGATAAATAAAAAAACAAACCAATTTGTGTTTCTTTACACATCGATTAGAACATTTTTCACAAAATAAGAAATTTCCTTAAAGTTTCAAAGTGTTTCAAGTGTTAAATTTTAAGAGTCTGTCATACCTACAAATGTACGTCAAAAAGCACATATGTAAAACCAAGGGGTAATTGTGTTTGATAGTTGGGATTTAAAAGTCAATTGAAATGATCATGATTACATTTTTGCTACAAACAAGCAGCTCTAGTGCAAGATACATCAGAATGGCCTCAAAACACTTCTGAGAGATTGCGTTAACAAGCAAAAGATGAACATATTGCTCCAAACTCTCAAACAACTCAAGCCCAAGGTTGGATGACTGGCAACCCGGGGGCCACATGCAGACCTCCTTCTTATTCAGTGCGACCTGCCAGTTCATTTCAAATTCTCACAAGGTGCAACCATAAATGAAGAACATAAATTATACCCCTAAGTATTTTAGTCTAATTTGTCATATTGACACCATGTTCAGGTAAAGTGCATTACATTGCAAAAATATTTAAAAATAATAATAAATAAATGCTCTAAGTGAATTACATTTGCTGTAAGGATTTTATTAAGGGTGTTTTATAAAACATTGCTATTGCATATGAAAACAAGTAACACCCATTTCACACTGGAAGCATTTTTTTCACATGCATTTGCTGCATGTGCCAGCTCTGGTCAGTGCCGCCACAGCTTTCACACCAGGCACATGAATCTCCTGCAGCCTCGGCGCATCTCCCTGCTGTCACAGTTCTTCATCTCTATTCATATCACCCCAAAAATGAGTTTTGATTGAAAGTTTAGGAGGAATTATGATAAAACTCCCCACAAGGAACCTGATCAACTGCATAACTGACCTGGAAAACCTGCAGAATGACAGCATTCTGATAAACAAAGGAAGTTTCTCCACACAGGAAGCAAACTGAGGCTTTAACTTGGAGGCGCAGACAGGAAGAGTAACTGGGTGTTTTTTGTCTTTTAAGTGACATATTTTAGTACTGTGGACATACATACCAGTTAGATTCAGATTAATATTATCCCTATTTGTCATTTTCTGTCTGTTTTGGCTGAGAAACATGCTTCCAGTCCAAAAGTTGGACTTGATAACCTGCTGGCCGAAATGAAAACAGGCGTGCACGGCTGCTGTCGTGCAAGTAAAACACATCCAGTGTAAAAGAGACCAAAGCCAAATGACCTTAAATATCAGGCAGTCACCAAGATTTTAATAATTGCAGTTTTGGCCAGGTTAAATTATTCTTATTGGGGTTTACTGATAAAATAAAGGAAAATAAATGAACCAGTAAAAAAAGTTAATGTTTGTTTATTGCATTAAAATTGGCTGGAATCCTGTGATAAGCTAATCAAATTTCGCTTAACTGTTGAGCTCCGAAGTGCTCTCAAGGTACATAGGACATAGGCATGGAAAAACGTCTAAATGAATGTGGTTAAACTCCACTGTATTTTTAGTTGTTTAGGAGACCAGCTTCAACATACCACAGGGTCAACTACAAGGTTACAGTTAGTGCAAGAGGATTTCTGGAACTTAATCTCTGAATTTTAATGTTACCAAATACTTCTTTGTGTTTTAATTTGTCTGTCTACAAGGGAACATTTAGTCACATTTTTTTTGTTATTAGTCATTGTCAAAGACAGGCCTCAAAAAAGCAACAGAGTCACAAAACAAACGAAATAGACACATTTAATTACAAGGCTGCACTCTGACCCATATCGCTATTGGTGAAAGTTGTAAACAAGTCTGTTTGTAGTGGAACAACAGCATCATCCACGTGTAGCTTAGGTCTTTGAGTCTTCTGATTCTCTGAATAATCACAGAATATACAGTAAATCCACATAATGAGCACATGGCACAGTTAATCCTGAATGTACAGATTAGCCTACAAAACAACATGGCGCACTAATCCTGTGGCTTGGCAGAATTGGGCGCAACTCTTGTTAATGCACAGCAGCTCTTTGTTATGAGTCTACTGAACAATACTCTCACTACTTTCTCACAACCATGCTAAACCTTCACCACATCAGTCACAATGGTTGTTCTAATGTGGTCTATGTTGGCCTGCAGGCTGTGGAGTGATCTCGTCTGTTGCTCTGCGGACCTTCTAATTAACCTGTTTACTCTAAAAAATGCCATATAAATAAATTTGAAATTGTTTTATGTGATGGGTGTGTGGTTAGCTTTATGCATAACAGTCAACATCTAAAGGTCTTTAAAGAGACTGAGGGTTAAACAGTCTGGATCTTATGTGCATGAAGCTTGGGCATGCACATAATAAGCAAATAAGGCTCTGGTGCAGCTTTAATGAATGCCCCTGCAACAGCAGGTTGTCACGTGCACGTACATAAACACACATGCATATGCACAGAAGATAGCATAGAGTATGTAGGCACCAAACAAAGAGAAAACACATGCATGTGCTGTGTGTATGTGTGTGCACTCTCATGGTCACTCAAGCAAATGAGGTTAATCAAGCTAGCATGATTCAGCCCCCCCACAGCGGCTCTAACTGTCTAACCAGGGCCTTCTTCAACACTGAGACTAAGAGGATGCCTGATTCAGTTTCTATCACTCCATTAAGGTTTTGTGATTGGCACAATGAGCTCATTTTCCAATTTGAAGTGATAATCATTAGTTTACCCTCATCCAGATTTGGTAAATGTTGCTATAAGTGAAGTTTTGGTGATAGCGTAAATCTGCTTCAATCTGTTCAAACTTTTGTCCAACAATCAACAGTCTTAATTTTTGCATCCAAGGCTACAAGAAAGCAGTTTGAATGGACATATTAAATGGTTTTTTTGTCTAACTCTTACCTTCACATGTATTGATTTTCAAATATCAAACAGGCCCACTGTGCCCAGATAGGACAGAGAGTGGTTTTGATGTCAATTAATGGCCTCATGGATATCATGGGTTTTTTGCAGATAGACAGCAGAACAGTCATTTGATTCAAATGAGATCAGAGGGAATATCACAGGATGTTAGTCAGTGTTTCCGCATGGTGAAAAGTAAGGGAAGTCTTTTTTATGTAGAACCATTTATCGTATAAAGTCCAGTACAAAATACAGTATGATGGCTATAGTAACAGGTAAAAAATGAGCAAGGGAAGAAAACAATAGAATAAAAAGTTAGAAGTGCTCGGAGAGCACAAACCTCCATCAAGGCATTTCTGACAGCTCAGCCCAATCAATCTTGAAAATGTGGAAAACTGCAAACTCCGTCGCAACATTAACAAATCCTTTAAAAAAAGATTTGGATCACCACCAAAACCTCATCATTTCACCCTTGTGCCATGACCAACTCTCAAAATCTTTTGGGACTTTTCTACATTATTGATGAAATGTGGGAAACTGCAAACTCTCTCGCAATTCTAACAAATCCTCAAAAACATATTGGATCTGCCTCCGTATTTGGATCCCCACCAAAACTATCCATATCGTTCTTGTGCCACGTCCAACATTTCCTGAAAATTTCATCAAAACCCGCAGAGAACTTTGAGTTATCTTGCTCACAGACAAACAATCCAACAAACCGACAAGTGGGCAAAAACATGGAGGTAAAAAAAACAATACAACAATTAAATCATGCAAGTAGGCTGCTTTTGAAAAGCATCATCAAAAGTAGAACAAACTGCACAGAGGGAGAGAGTTCCAAAGTGTTAGAGCCACATATTAAACTGAACAATAACCTTTGGTTTCCAATTTAATTCGAGGGACAGCAGCTAGGCCCTGGTCAGAAGACCTGTGGGATTGACTGGGAGTGTTTGGTGAATGTCAGAGGTAAAAATCAAAACAAGGCTCTTAAAAAGAACCAGCTTTGGTAATATGAAGTGAAAATCCAGTTCTACTAGAGCTGAGATGCAGTCATAAGAAAATCATTTTCATAAATCTCTGACTGACTACAGCACAGAGAAAAGAGATTTGTTCTTTGGAAAATGCACATGCACTCAACAGTAAAGACGGGGCAAGAAAAGACTGGAAAATGTTGTGTCATGCTCAAAAACACATTGAACATTACACTAGAGCTGTCAGGATATTGGATTTTTACTTCAAGATTACCATAGCCAATAATATCAATACAACAATATTATTATGATATTTGTAGAAAAGTACAAAAAAAAAGAAATACTTTAAATGGACTAAACCTACAACCTTATTTTTATGCTTTGAAAACCACTGACCAATCAAGATGCTGCAAAATTATGGACTCTTCACATATTCAATGAGGGACAAACCTAATTCCATAATCAAGCAAAGCTGAAAAGCCAGCATCTGTGATGGTATGAGGGTAAATAACGCCCATGGCATGGGTAGCCATCAGTGCTGAACGGTACACACAGTTATTGGAGCAACATAGGCCGCCATCCAAGCAATATTTTTTTCAGGAACGCCCCTCTTACATCAGCAAGACAATGCCAAGCCGCATTCTTCTTTGTAGTAAAGAGTGCAGGTACTAGACTGGCCTGCCTGCAATCCAGACCTGTCACCAAAAATGTATGGCACATTATAAAGTGCAAAAGAAGACAATGGAGACCCCGGGCTGTTAAGCAACTGAAGTCATACATCAAGCAAGGATGGTTAAGAATTCCACCTACAAAGCTTCGACAGCTAGTGTCCTCAGTAAAGAGAAATTTAAAAGCGTGGCTTCACAGTGAGTGTGAATACTGAACAGGCCCGCCTGCAGCCCTGACCTGTCTCACAGTCAAAGTTATTGGCTCCCGTATGAAGAGAACCAAAACTGTTGAGCAACCCAAGAACTACGTCAAGCAAGACTAAGAAAGAATTCCACTTTTGATACTTAATAGAATTGAGCACAATTGACTCATATTTGTTGGCCATTGCAGATGTCAGCATCGTGTTGGTTATCTTGACTAAAATCCTACAGGATTTTTAACTGTGTTCTTGGATCACTGCTAAAAATATGTTGTTGTTTTTTTTAGCTTAAAGGTAATTGGTGAGAGTAAAAGGCTATTCAACTCCTATAAAACTACAACATGGGTTAAACTTGCTTTAACATGTTTAAACTTCAAAGAGTTACAATATTTTCAATGTAAAAAGTCACATTTTAACCTCTCGTTTGAGAATTTCCTAATAATCAAGCTACCTGATCAAGTTAGTCCTCATGATTGTGGTTACAGTATATTTGTTATTGTTAATTAAAAAACCATCAGGAAAGCTTGTACTTGGCTCCCAGCCCATTTTGTAGTCCTTGCTGGAAGTTTGTTGGAAAACAAACTTTTTAACACACAGCAATGCTTTAATACTCAAAATGGCTCAGACGCATTTTACTGTTTTGGATTCAACTGTAAAATCTCGTATGTGGTTTCATCACAAACCTTATTTCAGGTATTTATCCAAAAGGGTATTCTTCAATCACATATACTTTAAGCCTCTGGACTCATTCCTGTGCTGTTTGAAGACAAAGTGATGACAGAGGTGTTAAACAATGAATTTTGTTATGTCAAAAGCATAACATGATGCTGTTTTAGTTAAATCTTGGTGAAAAAGTATTTGCAGGTCACTGCAGTCTGTGTTTATTCACATTTTCACAGTGTCCCAACTCTTATGGAATTGTGGTTTGTAGCAAGGGATAGCAAAATTATACAGCCCTACATCATAGTAATTTTCCTTCCCATATCGAACCCCCACTGGGCCTGCAGCGAGTGACTGTGCTGCTGTATGGACTGTGCGCTTATAGCAGGGAAAGGTTTGGTTTCATTGTGAGTCAATCGGGTGTGAATAACCAACATTGGCTTTTTGCAGGACACGGTTCAGCATTAAGAGATGATCTGCTGTACACAAAGGATCAGAGGGTGTGAGGAACAAACTGTGCAGGGCTGAAGAGCTTTACACACACTTTAAGATCACAGCATACAGAAGAGAGGTCAAAGAAGAACGGATAATCATGTCAGACAGAGACAGGTCTTTTGTGAGGGCTTTTACTTTGGCTGATTGCACGTTCATGTGTTGCTGCTTTAGCTGTAACGGATAGTGGCCACAAATTCTGTTACCTTGAGCTCTAGCGCTCACTCCAGACTCACATTTAAATTCATTCAGGCAGAGCTGGAGGTTGTGAGGCCTTCTAAATCAGCATATGTTTTCGTGTTTTCTCCCCCCTCTGCCTAAGTCAACAGTAATCGGGGCCAGTAAGTCAATGAATAGTGTCTTTATTCCACGTGGACGGCTGCTGTAAGGATCAGCTTTTTAAATATCTCCAAGGTGGTCTCAGCTCATGTGCAGACGGCAGCATAAAAAAGTGAATTACTGATCAAACCCTTTGGCTTTTTTAAAATTCAGAATCACAAGATTATCCATGCATAAAACAGGAATTGTGTCTCAGGTTGCCTTCAGGGATCCCACTAACAACATTAGGAGGCTGTGATGTGATTACCAGACGGTTGGTCGGCACTAAATGTGACTTTAAGAGCTGCAGACTTGTGATTGTGACGCCTCTCTGTAGCAATCAAGTTAACTGGTTGAATTGTCAGAGAAGCAAAGCAGGAAGAGAGACATAATGACACATGATGTATGGTTTTGTGTTTGGATGGAAGCCGGTCGGCAGGAAATGCCCATCCATCAAACTCACAGACGACCCTTTTAGTCTTTGGCCAAACACTTTAAACTGTGCCTAATGTAATTGACTTTTGCTTAAGGACTCTCCCAAACTAAATTTGCACATGATGCTCATTAAGTAGACTTGCTTGGTGTTTTTTTGTGAATTGGCAGTTGAAGGTCATTTGAAATTAAAAGAGTGGTTATCGAGGTGTTTTTCCTGTTCATCATGAACACAACATTCATGAAAGCTGGACCGGGAAAAAGAATCAAAAATATAAATATGAAGGTATGAAACCTGCTTTTTCTCAGTGCTAAATTAACCATGGTTTCTCTTTAAATACTTTTTCTATCCTGCTGTGTGTAAGCATGGTTTTTGAAGTTAGGCACCTGCATCCACACTTTGGCAACTTCCAAAAGTACTTTTTTTTCCTGTTTTAGTCCTCAGAATACTTTGATGATAAACTATTGGGCTATGACTGTGTGTATCAATACAGTGTATGTATTTGAAGTGTCTTAATCACTTCTAAATGTAATGATAACTGTGTTCCAATAAGATAAAACAAATCTTCAACTCTGCAGTCTTTTATAAATGTTTCAGTCTGAGGATCATGCATTGCTATCATGGGGTTTTCATAATTGCTGCCGTTGATCGTACAACTACACTTATTATTTAACCAACCTCATTATGGCCCCTCTGTTGGGATTATCATGTTATGCAGCTGTCAGTTCTGTTTGCCATAAAGTCCTTTTATTGACTGTAGTAATTTTTCAATTATCTTATTAATTTTGGCTGTCATGCAATGTAGCTAGTGGTTTTGGTGACTGTAGTTAGCTGCTGTGGTTGTATACAATGCTGATACAAGGCCCAGACACTTAATAATCCTGCTATTGACCTTGGTCACTTTATCATGTTCAGGATGAATTAATAATGCTGCCACTGGTTCTGGTCACCTTATTATGCTGCTATCTGCTCCGGCTATCATATAATCCAAATAAATACCTTAGTCTCTTCATTAAACTGCAAATGTAGTTATCTTTAAACTTTCAACTTTAACTTTATTGTCCCCTCAGGGAAATTTGCTTTGCAGACAGGTAAAAAAGACATTTATATATAGTCTGATACTGCTGGGTATCTTAGTATGCTGCCATAGTCTCTGGCTACCATATATAATGTTGCTATTGATCTTGTTTGCTTCATGTTTCTATAAATTCTTGTAACCTTATAATGCTGCTATTAGTTTTGGTCTCCTGATTGTGTTTTTATCAGCTCTGGTAGCACAAAATGCTGCTTTTGATCTTAATTGCTTTGTAACACTGGCTTGTACCTTAAGAAACTCTATAATGCTGCTATTAAACTTGGTCAAACTATTATGCTGTTCATTTATTTTTGTAACCTTTAGCTTTGGCTAACTCATGGTGCTGTCTGCTTTGGTTTGCCATATAATATTATATAGTCACTGCTATTAACTTTGATGTAATCTAAGCTAAAAGCATCAGTATAAGGAAACAAAATATCTATATCTATATTATATATATATATATATATATATATATATATATATATATATATATATATATATTGTTTGTTTGCTTGTTTTTTTGTTACCAATACTGATGCTTTTAGCTTAGATTACATTTCTTTGCTACTCTTTGCTCTAGCTGCTACATAATGCTGCTATTGATCTTAGCCATCTTATAATGTTGCTACTAACAGTGGTCACTGTCTAGATAAGCCAATTCACTTTTGTCACAATTTAGATTTGCTTCTTGTTTCCTTTTCACATAAAAATCCTTATTCAGGTTGTGGCAACTTTGCATTAGTAAAAAAGGTGGTCTTGTTAAAATGCTAGTTTTTACTTATGATGGAGTTAACACTCTGCTAACATTAGAAGTATTGTACCAATTGAGATAGCTCCAACAAAGGCTGAAGTTTAATCCTAAATCTCACAACTAATTTCTGGCAGGCGTTAATTCCACCTCACAGTCCTGCTAATGTACAGTCGTCATGGTTTGTTGTTGAAAAAAAGGAAAACTAATAGGATGAGGAGGAGTAGGAAGTTTTACATGCCGCTATTGTGTATGATTAGAAATGTATGATGACTTTGCTGCTTGAGATTTTGTTTCCAGTCATCAGAGAAAAATTCATTGATAAAACAAATTAATTTGTCAAGTCGAGGCTATTGGTACTTTAAATCCTTGATATCACGGTAGTTGATTATCCCATGATATAGACTAATGCTGTAAGCTTAAGTCAACATTTAATCATAACATTTTGACATAATTTGAGCAAAAAATATTTTGCTAAGTTAACCAAAATAATACTTAAGGTTAATGTGTCTTTCCTACTGCCATGATAATCTTCAGTATTCAACAACCAAATCACTAATGATGATACTTCATCCGAGATAAGTCTTGGTTCTGCTCCAAATCTGAATGAGTGTTTCAGGACCTTCTGTGTGGGCCACAATACCAATGGTAGAGTTTACGAGGAGAGTGGGCAGCAAATAGTTGTTCTAATCAACAGAAACAATTCTCACTCTTTATGCTAACACTAGCATAGTCAACCCTTGTGCTTCACTTGTCATGATAGCAATGCAAGGTTATGTAACAACCCTCTCATCAAGCCAAACAGGGGCAGGGTGCATCATGCGCAGGTTGTATCTTAGAAAGCTCTCAATGGATTAATCAAAAAAGGTCAGAGGAAATTTAATGTTAGAATTTAAACACTGGAATAAAAAAAGCAAAAAGCAAAACAGACTGTTCATTAAATTAATTAAGATGAGGGGGAAACATGTTGCTGACAAGACACTAAACTCCCAGGGAACACAAATAAACAATCCAAAATAGAAATACAATGACCACTGCTGTAAAAGGGAGACAGTGACTTTTGAAAGACAGACCTGCATACACTGAAAACAAACAACATTTTAAAGAACTCACCAGCTAGATGTTAGACAGGTTAGACACCAGTGGGTTAAGTGGTCCTGCTCTTTGGGGTCTGTGATGAGACACTGTCCTCTTTAGGCTCTACTGCTGTCTCCTCAAGGATCCCCCCTGATGTGCACCCCTACAGAGGGCACAAGGAAGAGCGCTCATTAACATTAAACTTTGATGGCAGGCATTTGTTTTCACTTCATGCTTTTATACTTTAGTTGTAGTTTAGTTTAGTTCAGCTTTATCATTATTCTGGCTCCAAGCCAGGTGTATTTACACTGATCTTTGTTACAAATGCAAAAAAAGGTTGCTTTAGATTTAGCAGACTGCTGATCTCCATCTGTAGTACCCACATAAGGGTGCATAGACATACAACAAACAACCAATTCACAAAACAGTACAAAAGATGACACACATTGATACAATATATTGTAAAAGTCAATTAACACTGTACACCAAATAATATATCTCACTACTTAATATATGGGAATACATGGAAAGTTCACGCACACCAGTTACAGACCCAGAGGCCTGACACAGTAGGTATTGGCTGTGTTGTTGGAACATATACAATATGAAATAAAAAGTAAAATACAAAGTGGCAACATCACAATGCATTTGCAGACACTGCCAACATCACAGCATTAAAAGTTGACTTAAATCTATCGCAGCATCATGAGATAACCAAAAGCAGAAGCATCAATACAAACGGTAAAGAGCAATAGCAGTGCCATAAGTTCACCAAGATGGCAGCATAGGTAGTTGTCCAAAAACACTAGCAGCATTGTAAGCAGACCAAGATTTATTTAAGCATTATAAGCTGGCCAAGAAGAGCAACAGAAGCACTAAAAGCTGACCAAAAGCAACATCACTAGATAACCAAGAGCAATAGCAGCATAAGTTTCCCTCAGCCAATCACAAAATTAGAAGTTGATCAATAATAATAGCAGCACTGTAAGCTGACCAAGACCAATAGCTGCATTAAAGGATGACGACAAGCAATCGCAGCACCATAGGATGATCAGGCTATATGGCAGCATCAAAAACTGACCAAGATCAAAAGCAGCATGAAAACTGTCAAACGTAGCTGTATGTAACACCAACTAGCAGCAGCTCAGTCAGACATCCAATACCAGTAGCTGTGCTGTAAGATAACCCCAATTGGTTGGTTTAATAAGTGGACCAAAGTAATTTGGAGAACTTATAGAAAATGTCTAACAGACCAATGCGGGACTTTTGCCCAATACCAGGCCTCAAATACACTTTAGAGATGAACATATGATAAACAGGAGGGTCACAGTAATCATTGTCAGAGAGGAAATTCAGAAATGCAAACTGCAGAAGTAGGATATATTTTCATAGAGACTCACGGGTACATTTGTGGATGAAGATGCTGGTGTCTGACTTTGAAAGCTGTAGGTAACACTGCAGGCTGGAGTGTAACATGAGAGTTACCGTGCTTAAGTTAGAGCGCTCCTTGTTTTCCTTCGATCCATCGATGTACTTCAACATATCTGAATCCTTCAGCTGCTAATCATTAGCCATGTCTCCTTATCAGTCCAAAAATATGTGCTTATTTATTTAGCACTCTGGTTGTTGATATCTGCTCCTTAGGTCTATTATTTTATTTTATGTGGAGTCTGTTGTCTTCCTGATTATGATGTTACATGTGGGTGATAAGATGATGAGTCAGCACAGAACTATGGTGCCAAATACAAGTGATGCCACCGAGTAGGGTCGTGTGTGCTCATTTACATCATGATAAGTCAAGTTTTTCTGAAAGCTTTAAGTTAGCTTCACATCATGAGTTCAACACCTCACAAGTCTGAAGGCAGCATGTATGTGGACTCCACACACCTGGTCTGAATGAGGAACGATCACACACACCTGAGGCTGCACTCAGGTAAAGACCTCAGAGGACTGAGTCCATGACAGAGACAAAAACTACACAGGGTCTAATGTGCAGTGATGTTTAGGTCTGGTGTTGTGTTTCAGTTTGTCATTATGCCAAAAATATTCCTTTTACACACAATTTAATGATTTTATTAGGGCCATTAAAAAATAACTATTAAATTGCAGCATGAACAACATTATACTGATTTAAGAAAGCAGGGATACATCTTGAGGGGTTTAAAAAATATTGGTTTAATTTGAAAAAGAAAAATATTGATTCATTGTTAATAAATGAACAACCTCAGAATTTTTTCAAATCCATTTTTAACTTTCAATAATATTTAACATTATGACATCAGCAACTGCAAATTGTACAATACTTTACTTTTTAATGGCTTATTTCCTACAGTCTGAGACTTAAAGACTTTTTAATTCCATATGTTGTAAGTTACACAAGTTAATTAACAACTTTTCAATCTGAAAAAACTGATATAAAATGTATTTTAGTAAAACCAATCTTAAAAATGTGAATAATTCAACGTTCATTTTTTCATGTCTCTCTTTTTTGCTTTACAATCCTTAACATTTGTTAATTTTCTGGTTATTCAATGAATTATAGATTACAAAAGTCATTTCACATTATTTCCTCTGATATTCCAAGTTTAACTGCTAAAATCTACCAGAATGTGACCTCAAAAATTCCAAGTGTCAATCTCACACAGCTCCTTATAATCTACAAAGAGTTTTATTTTTTTTAATCCTACAACTACATGATCTCAGATATAATTAAGTGTTGCTTTATGATGGATTATTTGATATCAGTTCGAATTGAATCCCCTTAAATCAAAATATTAGATTTACCTAGTTACAGTTCTCACTAATTTTGTACTTTAATAACTCAAACATTCATCAATTAGTTGATGTAATTTTTGCAGAAATTCCTAATTTTGTTCAACATGACTTTATGGCTTAATTCAATGTTATATTTAAATCTTACTGAACTTTGATTTGTCCAAACTCATGGCTTTCTAATCTTAAAGAATCAAGCTTAATACCATTGTCATTTTACAAGACAGTGACAGTAATCTATAACATCTCAAGGTAATTTCGTATATGTGTATGATTTTAAAAACTAACACAATGAAATGTTTTTTGACATGACATAATAGTCTGCAATACTCTTTAGTCTTATTTTTTTTTAAATATACTGTATATATCTACAAAAAAAATCACATATTATTAATTTTTATACGCTGACAATTCATGACCTTAGGACCGTCAAAATTTTAGTTCTATTTTTTTGTAAATTTACGGCATTATAATCCGTAAAATATCAGCCTTATTTTTCATAGCTATGTAAATAAAGTTGCTTCTCAAAATAATCTCCAGAATTCAAGTATTTATCTCATGTAGAGGCTTCTCTTAATATAACTTTTTAGGCTTTAATGGCCACATATGCTGTCACAACATTACTTACATTATTACAACTCATATTAAATGTCTCTGCACAGGTTAACTGGGATATATTTGCTAAATTGTGCTGATATTTCACTTAATTATATATTTGTTTCCTCTCACGGCACTAGTGGAAAAGTCAGATTTACCAGAGACAGGGGGATTTATCTGCTGGTGACCATGAACGTCTGCACAAAATATAACTTTGATCCACCAGCATTTAAATAACCAAAATTTCTGTCTATTGAATCAATGACATAAAATGTATGAACTCTGACAGAACACTTAATTTGCCTTAATTACACCAGTTTGTTTTTCCAAGGTATTTCAGGGTGGATGTTAAATGTATGCAAAGAAACCTTAAGATCTCTTCTTCTGTTTGTGAAAAGAAAATAGTGGGCTTTGTGTCTCCTCCATGACTCATGACTCCAAAACATTTCAGAACAGTTGAGTGTAACACACGCGACCTTGTGAGCATCTTTGTTTTGGTTTTGTTGAACCGAGGTCACACTCTGCTGTGTCCTCAGGCTAATGACCACTTAAATGAGCCTGGTAAGTTGCAAAGAGGTCAGAAGTCCGTTTGAAGGGTCTTGAGTGGGTTAGTCATCAGATGTTGTCCATCACAGCATAATAAATAGATCTGCTGGACAGGATTGGATTGTTATTTTTTCATTCTTACTCATAGTTTGAGGAAAATTAGTGCTGTCGTGTTGGTGTAATGTCCAGACTGTTGAGTCAAGCCGGTAGGTCCAGTTAAGTCTCTGCTGGCTCCTCGGGGACTGATGACCCGTGAGCCCTTACCAGCTTAGAGGTCATACTGTTTTGACCCCAGAGTGGATTCCAACTGTGAGAGGTTGAAGGCCCCGGCACCCCAAGGCCACAAACATATGCACGCACACACACACACACTAACAAGCATATACACATTCAAACCCACCCAGCTGCCCCCGTCCCTGCCGCTGAATCAGCAAAAACAGACTCAGAGGCTGCTTCGTGTTTTAATAAATCGAGTTTGACTTTGAAGGGTTTTTCTGAGAACATTATCAAATTGCAGCGGGAGTCTCAAAGTCTGGCACGGCTTTATTAATTAGTGCAATAAGAGGCAAATGATTTACGGTGGGAGTCTTTGGCGTCAGAGTTTTCAGTGGTAGAAACAGGTATCATTAGTCTGCGAGACGCTCTAAGTTGTGGTCATACTCACATAATGAAGGCTTTCATTAAGAATCAGGGTGGATTAGCTGTCTGAGGTGAGGAACGATGTGTTTGTCTATGAAGCTTGAGCATGATACAGTATGTGTGTCTGCATGAAGCTGTACCTCTATTGTATGTCATATTAGATGGAGCTAAAGTCAAATAAGAGTTTGAATACGACAAACAGTGAAGTTACATTGTGTAAAACATTAAAAAACAGAATACATCCATCTATCCATCCATTATCTACACTGCTTATCTTTTTCTGGGTCACAGGGATGGGAGCGACTAGATCGCTGACACTGGGGAGAGGCGGGGTACACCCTAAACCAGTTGCTAGCCGATCGCAGGGCAACATAAAGAGACAGACAACCTATCACGCTCACACTCATACCTAAAGGCAATTTGGAATCACCTATCAACCTAATGAGCATGTTTTTGGCCTATGGGAGGAACCCAGAGTGTCCAGAGAGAACCCACGCATGCACAGGAAGAACATGCAAACTCTACACAGAGAGGCTCTGATCGTCCAGGGGATCGGACTACTGACCTTCTTGTTGTGAGGCATGTGCACTACCTGCTGCGCCACTGTACTGCCAAAACAGAATTCAATGATTTGCAAATAGTTTTCCACCCATATTCAATTGAATACAGGACAAAGAAAGACAAGATATATAATGTTCAACCTGATATACTTAAATATTTTCTTTGAAAATATCTACTTATTTTGAATTTGATGACTGCAACATATTCCAAAAAAGCTGGGACAGGGGCATGTTCATCAGTGTGTTACATCACCTTTCCAAATAAAAACTCTCAATAAGTGTTTGGGAACCAATTGTTGAGGCTTTGTAAATGGAATTCTTTCCCTTTCTTGCTTGATGTGCAACTTCAGGTGCTCTACAGTCCGGGGCCATAGTTGTTGTATTTTGTGCTTGATAATGCGCCACAAATTTTTAGTGGGAGACACGTCTGGACTGCAGACAGGCCAGTCTAGTACCTGCACTGTTTACTACAAAACCACTCTGATATAACCAGTGCAGAATGTGGCTTGGGATGGTCTTGCTGAAATAAAAGGGATGTCCCAAAAAGATTATCTTAGATGGCAGCGTATGTTACTCCAAAACCTGTATGTACCTTTCAGCATGAATGGTGCCTCCACAGATGTGCAAGTTACCCATGCCATGGGCACAAACACACCTCCATGCTGTCACAGATGCTGGCTTTTGAACTTTGCACTGCTAAAAGTGTAGATGGTTTTTCCTCTTTAGCTGAGAGGACACAACGTACATGATTTCCAAAAACAATTTGAAATGTGGAGTTGTCAGACCAAATCACCTGTTCACCCCTAAAGTGGTCCAAACAGGTGATTTTACACCATTCCCGCTCTTTTGTTGCCCCTGTCCCACCTGTCCGAGAACATGTTTCAGGCATCAAATTCAAAATAACTGCCTATTTGCAAAAAAGTGAGATGATATTTATCAGTTTGAACATTAAATATCTTACTTATAAGTGTATTCAATTAAATATAGGTTGAAAAGGATTAAAAATAATTTTATTCTGTTTTTATTTAAATTTTACACAATGTCCCAACTTCATTGGAAATGGAGTTTGTACAACACATGTTCACATTTTATCTGCTCAAGCTACAGCCTTATTTATTTATTTATTTATTTTATTTATTTAGCTCGAGGACAGTGTGCATTAATGAACATAGGCATGTAAATGTGCCAGATTATAGCCACAGCCTTCTGATTCGTTGCAATTCTGCCTTTGCATACCATTTATACAGATCTCTATTTTAACACACATCCAGCAGGTTGATTGTTTTACCAGACTTTCTGTGCAGCCTTGGAGGGAAAATTTGTGTTTCTGTGCAAATATGTGAAGCAGAGGTGTTGTACAAGCTGTCTGATCTGATTATGCTATATCAGTAAACTAGCGACATGAAAGCCTCTTTCCGTGAGCAAAAGCATGTTTGCATGTCTGTGTCCTTTTACAGTGTTAGTGGCAGTTAAAAACAAAGGAACATGGCCAAGCTTGTTTGTGTCTATGAAAGGGTTCAGGATGAGTGTAACTGGAGTGTTACCTTTTACCAATATGTCAATCAACCTAAGGGAGGAGCTGCTGGATAAGGCTTTGTCCAAGTATATTTGTTGTCTCTAACCAGGCAAATCCACCTTGCAAAGCTCCAAGCTCCAAATGTTTGAGCTCTGTCTGCAAAAGCACTGCCCAGTCAGCATCCTCAGAGGAGACAGAGGCTGGAGCTACAAGCCTGACGACAGTGAGAAGTGCCTGCAGGCCTGTAAACAATGGCTGCTCATAGTATAGATGCTACCTGCTATAGCAGCAGTTTTATAGGAACTGGAGGACATTTCTTCATTAAATACAGTACAAAGAACAACACTGAAAACATGTCTTGATGTTGCTCACCTCTTGACAGGTTTGAGGAGGAACTGCTGGATTAGCTGGTGTTATGTAATAAACACTGCTGGCAGAAGCACCCACCTACTACATTAAACCATTGGCCTGTGATGAATAGAATTGATAAAATGGTCATTCAATTCCTGTCTGGATATGTTTTGGAAAAGTCCTGTCCTGCCCCAAACACTTTCTATAGGCTGCTTTACAAATGGACTAGTGAAATACAGAATAAATCTGATGTATTGAACTGTCTTTCTGTTGTGTCAGCTTAGTTTTCCTCCTCCATTTTGAAAAAGTATCCCCACAACACACATGAAGTTTTAAAAACACCTTTGTCCTCAAGAAAATGCTTTTTTTTTGCATAATCTGTTTAATTTTTTAAATCTATGCCAAGTTTATGCTGTTACAGATTAATCTGTGACCATGTTAACTTATGTTAGCAGGTACATTTGGCATTTGTTTCTTGGTTTATATTTAAGTTCCAGACATATCTGATGAAAAATGACACAGAAAAGTAAATTAATCAATTCAATCATTGGAAAAAGCATCTTAACAGTCTTAATGAGTCCCAACTCCTTTTGGCTCTAGTCTTCAGTCTTAGTTGGCTTTTTTCTTTTTTTTTTTTTTTTTTCATAATTAAAAAGATAATATAAATATACTTATATACACACATATTATCTTTTTGCCTGGACA
This sequence comes from Cetoscarus ocellatus, assembly GCA_037902135.1. Classification (NCBI taxonomy): domain Eukaryota; kingdom Metazoa; phylum Chordata; class Actinopteri; order Labriformes; family Labridae; genus Cetoscarus; species Cetoscarus ocellatus. Next base: position 1,747,039 of record JBAMNC010001364.1, on the reverse strand, counting down.
GATACAAAACATGTGTGTGTGTGTGTGTGTGGTTGAGGGGGGGTTGAGGTGACTGATTACTGTCCTGCTCAAGGGCACCACAGCCATATCCAAGAGGTGAATTAACAACTCTCCAAAAGAAGGGCGATAATAGGGAACATTATAAGTAGAAATACATTTAGATTTTTTGCCAATATGCTTATATTTTAAAACTTATTTTAGACAAAACAGTTATACCAATCATCCATTATCTATCCCTTTTGGGGTTGCAAGGGTTGGAGCCTACACCAGCTGACATTGGGCGAGAGGTGGGATACACCCTGGACTGCTCACCAAAAAGCATGTTTTGGGTCTTTGGGAGGAAGTCAGAGTGCCCAGAAAGAACCCACACATGCAAGGGGAGAACATGCAAACTCCAAACAGAAAGGCCCTGACTGACACAGGGATCGAACCTTCTTACAGAGAGGCATGTGCACTACCTGCTGCGTCACTCTGCAGCCTAGTTACTTGTACCAGTACATGGAAATAAAGGAAAGTAGTTTTTTTCAGATTACACTTGCATTTTATACAAATTTTGTTTTATACAACATTTATCTGCCCTTTAAAGGGCTACAAATACAGATTTACTAATTTGGTGATTGGAAATTAGCCCTATTTTTTGGAGCTTACACCCTCAAATTAAAACAACAGGCAAAAACTCTATTTCAAGACTCAACAAATCCCAAAACTCATCATCAGGATAATTTTATCTGTCACTGCAAAGGTTTGAATTTGGTGGAAAACAAGGATGTTTGCTTAAAAGCTGTAACATGGCACCACTAACACACTAAACAAAGGTTCATGAATCAGGTATCATTATAAATGCATTTTTTCCTTCAACCTGCTATATTGTTAATATGTATGTTAAATTAATCAAAACCTTTTTGAAATAGCCCTTCCTGTTAACTTGTTTTTTACAGTCCATCTGCCTCATGAACAAAATTGCAATGACCTCCTCATCAAGCCTCTTATGTAAAATGAGAATTTAACAGCTCAATCACACTGAAATGTTATTATGAGCAAAACTTCCTGTCCACACGCCAGCGAAACCACAGTCAGTCTGCTTTTGCATGACAAAAATCTGCAAACACACTCTTTCTGTCACACACAGTCAGTGCCAGGATGAAGCAGCCAATTAGCTGCAGACAACACCAGTTCATCATTAACACTGTGGCTCTCAGTGTGTGTGTTTGTGTGTGGACAGAGGGATCTCTAACCTTATGTAATCCCTGTATTTCCTGTTGGCTTGTCATCTGCTGGATAATTAATCATTAAGTCCTGCTGCTGCCCCTTTTTTCCCAATCTGTGCTTCAAGCTGTTCTTTTATGTAACACTAAATCCAGCGTAAAAATAAATGTAGTTTCTCTTTTTATGTGGTAACTTCAATGATTAAGAATATTTGCTCAAACACTCACATTTTTTCTTTGCAGAAAAAGCTGACATAAGCTTATTTTCTGGCCCAGTGAATCAGATAGCAGCTCTAAAAGAATAACCAAAATTAGACATAAACCAAAGGCACCCTTGAGATGGAGCTGCATTGGGATAAAATTAAGATCTATCAGCAGGAGTGTCTTCTGATGGCTTTGGTCCCTGAGGATTCATTGATCTCAGCAGCAGGTTTTTATCTCGATTCCTGTCTTCCCTGCTGCTGCACACAGATGGTTATGGTCCTTCAAAAGCATCCCTAAAAGAACCTTTTCATGAGAGAGAAACATAAGTGCTTTAAAATGCACTTTTATGTCACTGCTTGTCCCGATTCTCTCTGTCTAAATCATTTTTTTCCCACCCAAACACACACGCAGACTCTGTGGGAGTTGGCTGCCATTGCGGCCGGGTGTGAGCGATGCCAAGCCTGCAGCCTGGTGCGGCAGTGACGGTGAGTCATCAGTAACAAGAACACAGAGAGAAGCCATGGCACCCAGTCATTATGACACAAAAACAGTCTCATATAAACACACTTCAGGGGTCCAAAAGGAGGAGATGCGGTGCAGTTTGGATTAGTTAGGTCTGAATATTTGAGTCAGAATACTTCACTGATGAATTTTCCCTATATCACCATACCCAATGTTAGGTTTATCCACCCTTCCTGCATTACTGTTAAGGCAATACCTCATGAATGCTTTGAGAGATTCTCCTCAATTTTTGCTCAAAAAATCAATCCACACTCAAAAATCAACTGAGTAGGTCAATGGTCAAGCTTATTGGGCCCCATGTTCATCTCTAGCTTGTTAATGCAATAGACCAAGAAGGTTTCCAGGGATTTTCTTAACCTGTTATTTAACTAAATAAGATCCATTGAGATCTGAATCTCATTCACAAAGTTGACTTGGCCAAGAGGTCAGCAGCATCATAATAAATACTACAGGTTATAAACAATAAGTAAAAGCAGACAATAATTTAACAATGTGCAAATTACTTTGGATGTTAAAGTGCAGGAGTTGAGTCCCAATAACAAATTAAATACACAGGCTGTCCAATGGTCTCACGCTGTCTGTCCTTGAAGACAGAACGAAAGGCTTCAAGTGAAACGAGTACTGACAGTTTCAGTCCAGTCTGGAGAGTCTTCCTCGCAAATAGAGCAGCAAAACTGAATGCTCTTGTCCCTAGTTTAGTTCTGACATGAGGAAAACAAGGCATAGTGGCTTTTAGTTCTTCGTTGAAAGGTTAGGGATGACAATTGATAAGATTTTATTGATACCAATGCTTTTAAAAATCCTGCTAATCGATCAAATTCTTTAACAATTCCCTTACTGATTCCTGCAGATTTTCCATGTGGGCAAATGTTGGCCTGTAGATTTTCAGTGGCAACAATGTCAAACACACATGTCACAGCATAGATAAATGCTTCTGCATGTTGCTGGTGTTTCCACTCACTTAAGGTTGTGCAGAGGCACCTTTTGTAAAAAATTAAGCCACAATTCTGACAGCTTCTGAACCCCGTCAGTGGAAGGAATTAATAAGGGAATTGATTAGCAAAAAGACTCATGATATCGATACTTTGATGGAGCTGTTGACGATTCTCAGCTGGAGTTGGTTTTCGATTCCCATCCCGAAGAAAGGTACATAAATAAAACTAAAAAGATCCTTGTACACCAGAGTCAGCCAGTGTGAATACCTGCGTACACTCAAAGAAGGCCAGTCAGATTTGGCATCCAGTTCACAATGATGAGAGAGGCGACTACATCCAGTGACAAATCTCAAGGCACAGTGACACACAGTATTTAAGGACTGAAATCCCTTTTAAGAGCAGCCAACAGAATTGCCCTCCCTGACTGGTTGGAAAGCGGGTGCACCATGATAGTGCAGAGGTGCGGACATGAGGAGTTGCTCTCCCTTACTGGCCAAAAAGATCAATCCATTTCTAGACTTTCCGGAGGCTGAAAACAGATTCAACAGCAGGCGCAGACATTTAATAGTTCCCCAAACGGCTTAAATGACAAGCTCCTGACAGATTATTATATCTAAATGAACTGCACACTACAGTTTTAAGGGACTTTCTTCAAAACCAGTGCTAATTTGCTTTTTAACTCAAAACCGAGTTTCTTAGATTTACATTAGAATACAAGGTCAAAGTTCATCATGCTTCATGATCATCTTTGGCTTGCAAACATAGTATATCAAGAATAATTTCAGAATTTTTCACAAAAATGTGCACACTTGAGTACTCTGATAACAGAATGATCTAAAAAGATGCTCACTTCAAAAGATATATGTTTTGTGCCTTGTGATCATCCTTTGCCTGTAAATGTGATATCTCAAGAAAGGCTCTGGGATTTTCTTCAAAGTTTGCACAAAATGTCCTCTGCATTTGAAACATCCTCAGGTTAGATTTTGAAGGCACAGTCATCATCTATTTTTCTTTATAATAAGTTGTGTTTTTATCCTGGTCAAGTTTTGCACAATTGTCCACCTTGACTTTAAGGGATAGTTCAGGTTTTTGAAGTGGGGTTGTGTGAGGTACACGGCATGAGCCTGAACGTTTGGGAAATTAACGGATGTCAACTATGTCCATCTTGCCATCTTCCATTGTCCACAATTTCATGGTTGAAAGCTTACCGGCCCAGAGAAGAGAGGCTGAAACTGAAGACGTGACAACAGCAGGAAGTGGACGTTTGAAAACAATGGCGGCATGTGAAGCAGTCTCCGTGGATGCGGCAATATCTGCGGTGTTATCGGAAATGGATTCAATTTCTTCTTTAAAAGAGGACCAGGGAACATCACTTAAACTTTTCTTACGGGAAATCATGTTTCTGCTCGTCTCCCGACCGGGGATCACTGCTGAGAAACTGGGAGAGATGCAGAAATGCTGCCAGTAGCACGGTAGCCCAGAGTCACAGTTACTCAGTGATACCTGGCGAAATATGCCCTCGTCAGAAGTTTACGGGGAGAACTTGGTGGGTGTTGTCATTGACGAGGTTCATGTCACATATAAGTGGTAAATGATACATCTGTGTGGTATAATTTAACGTAAAATGATAGTCTAAGGACTGAAACATAGTTTAAGCTAATGGCTAACAACAGGGTCTAGCAGCTCGACATACTGTGACTTATACAGTGTGTGGTGAGCGTGACGAGATGAACGATCGTCCAATCACCAGCTGCTGTTGTTTTTGAAGGTTTTCCCTCTGAAACATTTTCAAACGGCTCTTTCCCAGATGGACTAGTGAAATATTTCGTGACGGATATATGGAACTGTCAAGTTAGAAATTTTCTGAACAGAGAGAACTGAGCACACGTTCAGGCTCATGCCATGTACCTCACACAACCCCACTTCAAAAAAAACCTGAACTATCCCTTTAAGAGACAAACTGATTGAACTTTGAAGGCAGAGGACATGAAGCCTGCCTCACCACCTGCTTGTGTACAAAGTATCTCAAAAATGCCTTTTGGGGGATTTTCATCTGACTTTGCCCAAATGTCCATTGGCACCTAAGGATGACCTGATTAGATTCTACAGGTACAAGGTCTCGTGATCATCCTTTGCCAGTGAACTTGCTATTTTAAACTCAAGGATGAACTGAATAGATTTTGGACTTCAAAGGTCAAGACATTAAGGGCCTCATGTCCACCCATTGCACACAAGTTTCCATGCATCATGTCACTGCAAAACCACCCCAGCTTCTCTTCTTGACCCATCTTTGTGCTTTAACTGATCATCAACTGTATACCTCACAGAAGCATGAGGCCATCAGTGGGTAGTTTTAGATTTTGTCCATTTCTCTTTTCCCTCAGTGTGTATTTATCTCAGCCTTATAAGGCCTTAGAAGTGTCAAACAATAAATTCTTGCTGAAGAAGCCCGATAAAACAAACAAATACCTGCAGCAGAGGACAGCATTACAACTCCTGCGATCTCAGAGTTTACATTCTTGAGGAGATGGTGATGCCATGCTTGGTTGCATAGTTTCATGGTGGTGTGCCACATGCATAAATGTGCGCACGTGTTAACGTCTTTGAGCCTGCTTGCACACATTCACTGCATTTGCATTAAAAGCCCCTATTAATGATCTAAAGATGCGATTAGATAGAGGTGTTGATAAACTATTCCTCCTCTGCACATGCTAATCTGCAAATATCAGCTGAGGTGAGCATATGTTAGCATAGCATGCCATGGCTCAGACCGAGGCTTGAATAGATTCTGATGAGGGATGAAGGTCAGAAAAGCAGATCAAGAAGATGGAGTGGATTTGAAAGTTTGCAATTATGGGCTGTCACATTTTTTTTTTAACATCAAGGCTTGGTCTACTAATTGGAGGAAAGTAAAATATCCTCCCAAGATATGACTAATTGCTCCAATAAGAAATATTTCTGACTGAACAGAAGAAATGACATGAATGCTGTTAGTTACAGTTCATCTCCAGCCGTCCAGTGTTGGTATCAAAGGCTTCTGCGTGGAAGTTTTGGCATTCAATGATTTTGGTGACCCCTGTGGACAAAATAACACATCTTGCCCATAAAGTGTTCTCTGTTAAAAAATCTCTCAACCTTATTTTGTTGAAACTGCCAAATGCATCACTCACTTTAGAGCTTTACATGGAAAATCTCAACAGGAGTGGTAAGAGAAGTGCACTGCAGCCAACTACATCTGACACCTAGTCTTTGGCTGCAGTTACAGGCATTAAAAATGACCATGAGGACATAGTAAGTCTTGTAGCTTATGTTCCTGCTGGCTTCTGAAGGTCATAAAGAAGCATCGAAAATCCAGTTCATTTCAAAACTAGTTAAAAACTCCTCAGGGGATCTTAAATGTTGCTAAATAGCACTATTGAAACTCTAGCACTCATCAGAACTGTTGAGTGAATGCAATATGATACTTTATGATGTGTTGGATTGTATATCTGCACATCTTTTCCTTTCAGAGTCTGTGTCATAGTGCATTATCATACTTTAGGCTACTGTACCGTGTGTCATCATACTGAATCTCTTTAGCTTTAGAAGCTTTATTGTTAAATTTATTACTAGAAACACTAAAACGAGCATGTAAAACTGTTGTATGTGCAAAATCAAACCACAGGTGGTGTTGTACTGTATACCAGCACACTCAATATTTTGGGTTTGGACGCTTTCAAGGCATGTTTATTATAACATCATTGACTGTATTGACCTGTTGAACTGTTGTATACATTAACCACAACATTTGAGGTTGTGCTGTTGGAATGGACATTATCACCTTTTACTTTGGGAGCTTATTGCTATGTTTAATGGTAAAACTATTAACACTGTAGTGTGTAAAACTGTTGTATAACTGCCATATCAAGCCTGAGGTTATGCTGCTGTAGTATCGGCATACTGAAGACCTCTGGCTTTAGGAGCTTTACAGTTAAGTTTATTAGCTCAATAAAATGCTTTGAATTAAGCTTTTAGTGTGTGTATCTCTCTCTCTTTTCATCATGTTTGTACTGTTTTGATCCAGCACCCACAAAGGGATGTACGTGTTGACTTGTTATCAACAGAATCTTTAAATCTGTCACATTGGAGCTGTTGTATATTTGCAAAACCACACCTTTGGTTGTGCTGGTGTATCACATATCAGCACACTGAGTACTTTTGGTTTAAAGAGCTCTAATATTATATAAATTAACAGAATAATTGACCCTGTAGCATGCAGAACTGTTTTTTAAGACAATATCATGCTTTAGGTTGTGCTTTTGTGCTGTAAGCACCTTTGGCTTTGGAAGCTTTCTTGTTATATTCAGCTTTGGGACTATTGACACTGAAGGCTTTGCAGCTGTTGCATAAATGCAGTATCATGATTTCCTTTTTGTTTGCTTTACTCTACACCAGCACAGTTAATACATTTGGCTTTGGCAGCTTTTTAGTTATGTCTATTTATGAAACCATTAACACTGTGGCATGCAGGACTGTTGCATAAATGCGATATCACCTCCAAGGTTGTGCTACTGTTTTGCAGCACACTGAGTACTTTAAGCTTTGGGAGCTTTATTGTTATGTTATTTAACAGAACCTCCAAAACTATAACATAAAGATTTAGCATTTGAAGTTGTGCTGTTCTCCAGCTTATTTTAGCACACTGGATCCCTTTGACTTTGGGGTTTTCATTTCAGGTTTATTAGCCAATGTTGTATAAATGCAGTGTCACATTTAATGTAGTGCTGTTGTACTGTATATCAGCACACTGAGTCACTTTGGCTCTGGGAGCTTTAATGTCTTCTTTATAACCATAACAATTTTACTGCAGCTTGTTGAGCTGTTGTTCAAATGAATTACAGTACTTGAGGTTATGTTGCTATACTGTATTTTACCAAACTCCATACATCTTTCTCTTAGCCCACAATAAAAACAAAGCTGCGCTGATATTTACAATAACTGCACCCTTTCCTGTGTAATATGCTTAAATACTTAAAAAAACACATCATCACTCAGGCTCGCCTCTAAGACCAAATGGTTCATCCTATGTTGTGTACGTTATACAGCAGACAGGCCGAACAAATGGTCAAGCAGCCTCTCCTGTAACATGCAGGTCACAAGTTCACACTATACAGCCCCCCATTTGCTGCCAATACAAGCCAAGTATTCACTCTCAGTTTGTGCAGCTTGGACTGTTTATCTCATCTGCTGTAAATCACTGTAATGAGCATGTTTACAGCACATTCATGCTGCAAATGCAAATAATACAGCATGATTTAGAACCAGTATAAGAAGTAATTTGTGATCCATATGCTACAGTAACTACACTGTAAACAACATACGGAGCACCGAGGGGCGGCCTCCTCAATTAGAGAGAGTTTGTCTTTCTTATGCCGCTCTTTTCTTTCCTGCTATAACACACACACAGCCACACACACACATACACACACACACACACACACACACACACCTGAGCCCATCTACAAGTGTGTTATTGTACACCCAGGAGAAGACCCAGGAGAGCTCAGGCAGGTGTAACCTTACATCAGTGACACACTTTAGCATTACACACAGCTCATTAAAGCGACTCAGCTCCACTCCTCATCTGCTAAGCTGTTATTACTTAACTGAAAGTGAGTATTATCCACTGACACAGTCATTTGTTTTGCGCATGGAGGTGCAAAAGGCATCAATTTGCATTCCCCTCCTCTGAATTACTGTCTAACATTTGGCTGTCAAAATGTTGGAGAAAATAGTTTTAATTTTCTTTTATTTCAGTCTTTTACATTAACAAGTAGTGCTTTGAAACACAACATGTATGTGATGTATGTCACTTAACACTGACAGTTAAATGTTATGTTATTGTGTCCATCGAAATGATTTTGAGCTAAAAGTACAACCAGGTGGTTCTGTCAAATATACAAGAGGGGCTAATAGAGCAAAAACCTCTACCAAGGCATTTCCAACTGTGTCAAGTGAGTCAATGTCAAAATTGTGGAAAACTGCCCTTATTGCGCTGTCAACAAATCCTTCAAAAATGCCTGGCTCCACATCCAAATTCAGATCACCACCAAAATCTAACTACTTGTCCCTTGTGCCATGACCAAAATTCCCTGAAAATGTCATCAAACACCATCAAGAACTTCATGAGTTAGCGTTAATGTGAAAAACTACACTGTTTTGCAATGTTAAAAAGCCCTTTAAAATTCCTTGATCTGCAATCAGATTTGAATCATCACCAAAATCTGATCGATTTGTCCTTGGCCCATTTTGACCTATCCTAAAAACTTCATCAACTTACCCCAAAAACATTTCAAGTAATCCTGTAGACAAACTAACTAACTAACAAACCCAGGCAAAAACATGACCTCCTTGGCAGAGATAACAACTGCCTGAAAGTGAAACTGCAAAAGTAGGTCAACATGAGCAAACAGGTTTTTTTTGTTGGAGTGTGATTGGTTAAAACATTGTGTCTTAAATCCCGTAATTTCTTGTTTTGTACTAAACACTGTTACTTTGACCTAAAAAATCTAAGCTGTTCAGTCTTGAGCTGGAGTTACCATTCGTGCAAAGTTTGAAGAAAATCCCCTCAATTCTTCTTCAACTATTGCTTTAACAAGCAAGGGACAAACAAGGGACCCTGAGATATTAATGTTTGAGAATTGAGGCAGTTCATTGATGGTTCATAAGATACAGTATATTGTCCAAAAGCAAGAGATGTACATGAGGTAAAATTGTCTTTACCTCCACATCCATTCTCTAATCAGTTTGTCCCTGAATCAAAGTGGACATTTGTATAAAGTTTGATTGAAATCCCTAAAGCCACATTCACACATCAACGCACAGTAGCTAGCATTGACCAAGGTTGAGAAATCATTAAAATCTCAGTGAAAGTGCATTTCCAGGGTCAATATACCTGTGTTCAACTCAAGTCAACAAGTCTAAAGAGGAAAGAAATGCTGTGCTGGTGGAGTATGAAATTTCTCCGTGGCCCCATGACTAATTGGAGATTTTAAATGTAGATGTGATACATGGGTAGTACTGACAGTTAAGGGGAACTGTTGCCTGGGAGCCTATCCTAGCTGTCATTGGGCAAGAGGCGGGGTACACCCAAAACCAGTCACCACCTAATCACAGGGCCACATAGAAAGACAGACAGCCATTCACACTCACTCATACCTAAGAGCAATTGGAGTCACCAGTTAACCTAATAAGCATGTTTTTGGTCTGTGGGAGGAAGCTGGAATGCCCGGAGAGAACCCACACATGCACAGGAAGAACATGCAAACTCCACACAAAAGGCCATGCCTGACCCAGGGATCAAACCAGCAACCTTTTTGCTGTGAGGCATGTGCACTACCTGCTGCGCCACCATGCCGCCCTACTACTGAAAGTTGTACAAGCATATTGCATATTGCATATTGTACCCTCTAGCTGTGAAACAGCCATGCTAACCACCTTGAAGTCCACCTTGCCCAGGTCAAACCACTAAAAAAAGTGATTTATGGGATATTTAGGAAGACAAACCAAACATTTTGTTGGAATTTTGCTCAAATATAGTGGAAATAAACATCCCCAATCCTAAGTATCAATATTTAAATGCATTATATGTTTAATCTTACTCCAGAAGTGATTCATAAAACTACTCTGTCCTCCTCAGTATGCGTGTCCACAGTTTACAAAAGTCAGATGTTGGCACTGCCCCCTCTAATGCAGCAGAACGACTTCATGCCCCTCTGCCAAGTGTTCAAGTGTTTACTCGGTCTAATCCTTTATTTGTTGATATGTCCCCACGAGGGTCTCTAAACTAAAACAAATCCTCGTCCATTTATTGCAGTTGGCAAACAAGCGATACACAGTCTGATTATGAGAGTGTCCGGACTTGGCTCTGCGCCGCTTTTAATACTTCCGAGAGATGGATGAGAGACGGGCAACAGAGGGAGGGAGAAAGTCTTAAAGACAGGATGATAGATGGAGCAGGCACAGAGACGGCATGTTCAGTGGACACGAGCCAAGATTTGTATCACAGGGACCTAAACCCAACAGGGGGAGCTTTTTTACATCCTCCCTGTGAGACTTAAACCCCTACTCTTGTGTCTCTAAGACACACCCATATCCCCCGTCCCATGTATACCCTGTTTCCCCATCTCTTTTTATAGCTCCTCTCCTTTGTGATATCCCTCCATCTGTCTGCTCCCTCTGTCCTCCACTCTTCAGAGGTGACGACAGAACTTCCCCAGCACGTGTTGCACAGATGAACCTCCAGAGCCTCCAGACACAGACCAACGCACATGCGCACACAAAGAACACATGTTCAATGTATTAATTCAACCTCAGCGTACCCACCTTAGCTCCAAAGAAGTGATGGAACATACAGTAAAGTCTGCAGGCAGTCTGTATGTTTAATAATGTAAGTCAAGTATGTTTGCTATTATTATAAGCTTTCTAGGTTTCAATAAAGGGCTAGCATGCTAATTTCAATGTACACATATACTATAAACCTAAAAATAGGAAGCTAAGGAGAGATATGTTTTCAATACTGTTTAACATTTACACGATCCAAAAGTACTGAATGTGTGAGCATTTAAAAATATAACCAGAAAAGAAAACTGCTAAATACTGCTAACAAGCCAACAAATTCAGGAATTCTGTGTGGTATAGCGTAATAAAAATCTGATGCTGATGTCAGACTATCAATTTATGCAAGATTATGCCCCAACTGAACAGTCGCAGGGTTTTGTGACCCGTCAGCCACGGAAGTCAGTGGTTTAATCTCATGTAGTGTGCCATACTGACTGACAACAAAAGGTCGGTCTGTGAAGTGTCATGGTACCACGAAAGTCTATTATGTTTAATTTTCGTCTTTTGTCTTCCCCAATGTCACAGCGCTGAGAGCTCTGCAACAAACACAGATGTAAACAGACCAAAGTCGCTGTCTTGAGAGCCACAGGACCGTTTGTTAAGCTCTGAAAACATCTCGGCCTTTATGATGCATTGTAGAGGAGCTACCACCAGACTGTACAGAGAGAAATGTTGGAAAGAAACAGCAGAAGCACCGCAGGCACTTGTCAGTTATGGCAAACAAGGGAAAAAATGGAGCAACCCCCAAAAGTACCAAAATATTGACTGGTGCCAGATCAAAAACTTGCAACAAGGAAACCTTAACAGTCAGCACTCTGACATGTCCTTTAATAAAATCTTTTTAATTGGAAAAGGCATCTCACAGTTCACGACCTACGATTCAAGATTAAGCTCAGCGCTGATGCTAATGAAGGCCGAGTGCTGAAACACTATCGTTGTGAACTGAGTTGCCTTGCCTAACTAAAGAGACTGTAAAAGGATATTTCTGAGTGCTGACATTTACATCTTTCTTGTAACAAATCACTTATCAAAAAGTTTGTAAATACAAAACTATGACACGATGTCTTTGGTTGCTGTGCTCAGTGTCAGCCCTCCTCCTTTCACCATCATCACATCTGATGTTAAATGCAGTCGGTTTCAGTCCTGTGATGCATGTCAGGCAAGTCACAGCACGATTTAAAAGCTCTATAATAAATGCTTAGTCTGACCTTGGCAGAAGAAGCAGAGCATGTTTTGATTTTAATGAAATATGTAGTTGATATCAGTGCCATCTAGACACTTTTTTATATTAAAAAAATTAGTTAAAGTTTTTGTTGGATAAAATCAACACCACACACATTTAGTGTAAATATGGTACCCTCACTAGTCCACAGTTCGCCTTGCATTACTTACTATTAATGCAGTTCTACCAAGTGATGTTCGCCTCAGTTGAAGGTGAAATGGTTTGATAAGCCCAGATTTTACGTGTTTCTTTGGCAAGGTGTACCCTTTCCTGAGGGCTGAGGTGTACACCAGAAGACAATGGTCATGCCAGCTTCTCAACAGCTTGATATCATACGGCTGTCCATGGAAGGGTACCAAATTAGTGGGAAGCTACAGGCTTATTATTTGTGTCCATTTTTTAACATTTGATAGTGGAAACAGAAATTGTATGCACACCAAACCTTAAAAAAGGACCTGACTGCTTGGTGGATGTGCACAAAGAAACAATAAAACAAAGAAAATTAAACTTTATTTTGGTAGCTTTGTGGTACTTTAAAAAGTTTTTGTTATTATGGACCAACCCAGGTAAGCCATTTTCTCCTAATTGTTGGCTAAAATGGTCAAAAACTACCAATAGGTCCTTTTCCAAGTATATGCATGATTATTATATGCTGTTGCCCCCATTATTATTACCCAGGGAATTTATTCTGTGTAAAAAATGTTTTCTAATGTGTTTTGCAGCCTCCTAGGGGGTCTCAAGCTCCACTTTGGGAACCACTGATGATGCAGCATCCGTTCTCTGTTGTACCTCATGCTGTCTTGAGCACTTAAACTCATGCATTGGTGTGTCCAAGTCACTTTGCTATGCTTCACCAAAATGGTGTTTGGCTGAGTGATTAAATAATTGGTCCTGGCATATTCTCTGCATGTTTGTGCACAATAAGCCATGGCCACTGATAAAAGCATTTAATGTTGGAGAAAAGCTAGTAAGTAATGAGCTGCAGTTGATTAAAATTTAATAATTACAAAGAAGTACAAGAAGGAGACATCTAAGGAGATGGTATTTACAGTTTCTGAATCAGTTCTGGCTGAGGACATGGAATTTTAGTGCTTATTCAAACACTGCATGAGACAGAAATGAGGAACTACAGCTGTCATATTGGCAAATATATTCAATATGTTTTGTCTTCTTCAGCCATTCTGTCGCATTACAGAGCACAAAAAATGCATGAGGTGTATACAAAGACTAACAGTCACCTGGTTCTTCGCAGCAGACCTGTCAGACTGCTTGGGAACTGCTTTGTTTTGCTGTAAATTTTCACTGCAAACTTTTTTTTGTGAGTTTATCATCAAATTCCAGATAAATATTTATCATGGGGAGGCTGTAAATGCATTTAAATGGGGAAAAAGTTGCATGGCCAGGCTTTACAAAACAACCCATTGCGTTTATCAGAAAATGTTGGAAGTACATTTCTGCAAAGATGAGATCTTACACCTTAATCACCGATTTCTCACAGAACTCTAAATATATGGTTAAAACCGCGTCTTCCAGCCTTTGATTGTTATTTTAAAAGATCAAATCACAGTTCCTGATTCTTTGGAAAAAAAGGGGCTTTAAACTTGTCCCAAGGCAAAACTGAAACAGCTCTGGTGCTCTCACATCTGTTTTTAAGCTCTTTTTACTTCTTTGTTTATTTTATGATTAACAGAACTTTTACAATGGATGTCCATTTGCATTAACATGAATGCCTGGATGAAAGAAACTACTTCATTTTTTTTCTTTATCTGGATTATGTCTGGCAATGGAAATGGACCAAGTCTGAGCTAAAGTTTCAGATCATTGAGCTGTTAACATTGCAAAGACTTGGACTTTTAATAAGTTTGTTGTCATCATGCTCTTTTTTTTGTTAGAGCCTGGAACAGATGACGATTACTGGAGAGATTTAAACCGTGAACAATTGACACAATGCAGGAATGTCATTGGTGCAGGGCCCCGTGAAATTGCCAGACACTTTTTTTGTTGCCAGAAAGTAAATTGTTTTGTCTCAGAGGAAATAATGAGCACATTATCTGACCAAAATCTGCTCTTGTTTTTTGCCTTGAGCCGGTGGAAGCTGGTTTTCTGCTGGACAAGAGTCTGAGCATTATCAAGGGCTGGATAATGCACATTTCTCTGGTTGTTTTTTAATAGAAATGCATGAAATACAGCACTGCATCATCAGTGTATATGTCATAACCTTAATGTTATGAGGCCTGGATCGCTGATTACTCTCTGTGTTTACACTCTGTGCATACATCATCTGAAACTTAACACAGCTATGAGGTCTCATACATATATCTGAAAGACTACCCATGTGTGTAGCATATGTTTCCCATTGGGTTTCATTGAGTTTCACTTGCTTATCTAAGACCAGTTCTCACCTCTTAAGCCTCTGGGTTTATGTGCAAATAGAGATATGAGACAGCTTTGAAAAATAGATCATTCTCCTGTTACAAATGCAAAGAGGAGTGCTGCAGTGTTTCTGTACAACATGACTGAGAGGATGACATTGACCAGGAGTTTTTAAGTGTGGCCAATCTTATTTCGACCACCCACTGTAGTTTGCACTACTGAAAGTGATGACTTCAATGTGTGAGGGAGCAAACTTCTGCTTTAGTCTACGTGTTGAGAGTAGCAAAGAAACACTGAATCACCCTTATATCTTTCATGTAAATAAAACTGCAGCTAATTGCTAGCACTTGTTAAAGCTATTGACAACAATGAGCAGAAACAGGGGAACAGCTAGCATATGATCAGGCTTGTAAAGGGATACTTCATTTTTTTAATTGGGGTTGCTTAAAGCCTATGGAACTAGTAAACATATTGCTATTAAAGCAACTCGTAGGCTCTGTCCCTGAGGAGAGATAGCTGAGTATGAACGCAACATAACAGTCAATGGTGCCACCAAGAGCCTTGTAATTAACCTACTTTTACGCTAAAAATGTTATGTATTCCTCTGCCATCAGCTGGTCAGATTGTCAAAAGAAAAATCAATTACTAACTTCATAAAACAAAAACAAAAATCAGCAATTTGGACCCCAGTGATGACAACATACTGCAAGTTGTGGGCATAGAAGATCTTAATGAACTGGAGTACAGAGAGGAAGAACTTTTGCAGCTGGTGTCACAGATAGAAAGAGAAACTGCTGTGGAAACTGAGGAGCAGGACAGGTCACGAGTTACTTGATGTGCAGATGCACAATGTGAGCCCATGACCACAAACCCGGAGGTCTATATTGCTGTCATGATTGGGACTTAGTGACAATGTTTCTTCTGGACCTTTTGGCAGAGCTCATTAATTCTGGTAAAGCTTTAAAACTTGCTGTTGTGTGCCGTGGTACTGATCTGTAAAATCAGCATTGCTAACGAAATGTTCTGTTGCTGCAGAGGGATGAGACCTGATGTCACGTTTTAAAACAACAAGTAAATGTTGGTTAAGACAAATTCTGACCATTACTTTTGCCTGTTTTTACATCCTGGATACGTACAGGCGTCACACATCTTCACAATATCCATGAAGATATGTATGTAAAGAATCGTCCTGTTAAATTTTAATGACACCAAGTCAGGTACATTCACTTAATGACAAATATATGAAAATAATGTTAGTCTAGCCAAATATTGGTCATATCAATCTAATTATTTCATTACTTTGTGATAAAAAAAAATCTTCTGACATTTTAATCTTTTTATTGTTGACTGTCAAACCATTGTTATCGGACTATGGTGTGTTTAATGAAGGTGGATTAAACAGCCAGCTACAGCAGTTTTTTTAAGCAAGGAAACACGGGTGGCACAGCTGTCCCTAACAAAGTGCAATACAGTCCCCCTCTATTTTCCAACTGTAAGGAAGACTGATGGAAAATAAAAGTACTGTTGTCATATTTTCCCCTTTATGTATCAATCACAGCCTGGATTTAAACCTTTATCAGCAAGAAATAGAATGGCAGACCCTTAGGACAATGTAATAAACCTCAACCACTCTCGGTACACTTTTTTGGGGAGCACTAACAAAACGTTTAGCTGTGTTACTCATTCCATGAATACACAATCCTTACAAGATCTCCTCCGTTGTAAAGGTGACTAATCAGACTTTCCAACAATATAATACACAATACCAATTGTTATTATTAAAGGGTGGAAAAATTGACCAAAATAATGTTTCCAAACTATTTCTGAGGAGTATATTTTTCACATATTAGCTGCATTTGACTCACTGTGGTCTGTGGACTGTATAGGGAAGCTTGGACTCACTTGGCCACAGTTATTACAACGGCAGGAAAATTCATTTCTGGACCGTCAAAGATATTTGTTCTCCCTTGCCTCCCAAGGCGAGAGAGCAAGCCAAGGTCTCTCTTATCCTCTCCTTCCCTTT
The DNA here is from genome assembly GCA_037902135.1 of Cetoscarus ocellatus. Taxonomy (NCBI): domain Eukaryota; kingdom Metazoa; phylum Chordata; class Actinopteri; order Labriformes; family Labridae; genus Cetoscarus; species Cetoscarus ocellatus. The sequence goes on along the minus strand of JBAMNC010001364.1, from coordinate 1,730,176 downwards.
CTCCACTTATGGTCCCTCCATCCTTTCTTTCTTCCACCCTCCCTCTGATCTCCACTTTTGCCCTTGGCTGACATAGCCTCCTGGATTTTTATTTCGTGTGTTCTTACTTTTGTGTGTGTTTCTGTGTAAGACATTCCTCAGTTTGGGCCAGGAGCTACGTGCTGTCACACACTTCCTCCCTGGGGCCAGAGCCCTGAGGAGGAAGAGGAGGAGGTAGAGGTGAAGGAGGGCGGTTGGCTTGGAAACACTTTTGAAAAATGCACAAAAGGTGCACAGGTAAGTAAAAGCCTTCTTTGGAAAACACATAACACACATACACTTCACTTTAACATGATCCTCTGCAGAGCAGGAGTAGTTGATGAAAGTTCAAGATCAGTGACGTGATATCATGCACAGTTGACAGGTCACTTCCTTTTATTAGACTGAAAAATACCAGCGAGGACCCCCTCTTGTCATTCTATCTGCCCGGCCTGCATGCATGTGTGTTTTCAAATAGCCTGAATGCCTCATGTTTGCTTTTTAGCTTGTCTCAGTAGGCGCTAAGCCAAAAGGCTCATTTGTTTAACCCCCCCGGTGCACTCTCTGAAACACACACTCACAGACTCAAGTGTGCACTCATAGGAGCTCCATCTTATAAACTGTGTTGAAACAAATAAGTGCCACAGCTGTCCTAGAAGTCAGTTTGCTGTAAAATGAGTAATTGTCATCAGAGCTCCCACATACCTATGCTTCACTTTAGATCATCAACTTAAAGGTTAGCTGAGCGCAAACACAAGATTGATACCCAGCCATTAAAGTTAAGGATTGCTGCGTTAAAATGCACCAAATGCCAAATGGGCTCCTTTGTTTTACTGCTTCTCAGGGTTGATCATATATGGAGGTCTTTGGGGGAGCCGAGGCTTAAAGATTAGACAGTGCCATATTGGAGAGGTTTAGCATTAACTCAAAAGGTGAGGTAATCACTTTAAGATCTATACATAGAGACATCACCATATATGGTCAGTAATTTCATCCATGTTTTCAGAGCAATATTTTTGAAGGTTAGAGATTGTATGAGAAATAAATAATGATTTAACCATATAATATAACCTAGACAGTGTTATATTGTTAACAAATGATGACTCTTCTAAAGTAGTATATGCTATGTCATTCTTTGCTGAAAAAGTTGCCCAAAGTAAACCTTATAAATAATTAGAGATTTGCTCTCCCATGACCTACCATGAGGAGCTGAACCCTAAAACTTGAGTTACAGGATGACGAACAAGGCTGCTAAGTTTGGGATTTCAGTGGCTTACAGTTAAGCCCTGAGGGGGAAACTCCACTCCACAGTCAAGTGTTTCATTGCAGATGTGGGAATGGATGGAGTTTCTCTGCAGGTCAAACATTAGTTCAAATGTTAACCTTTTTTACCCTCTCATGGATGTTAAAGGTAAGGCTTGGGATCCTAGATATAATAGAAATAGAAATAATCCCTTTCATTTTTTTTCATCTCTTTTTTATTTATTTATCACGATTAACAGGTTCACATATAAAGGTATGGGTTTGAATTTTGTTATTAAAAGTGCCGTGGCAGTTATTCCCAAGAAAGTAGATTGTATGGCGAGAAAAGGGTGAGAAAGCAATGAAATGCATCTCAAAGCTCATTGGTTGGTTAATTATTTCTCAAAGTAAATATCAGTCCCTCGTGAAGTTTCTATGTCTGCAAAAAGTCATCGAAATCTAACTGGTCATTGCAAATTTTGCACAAGCTTGCAACTTTGTCAAGATATGGCAACTTTTTCTGCCAGTGAACTCTTAACCTTGTGTCTTAACCACATGACTCATACGCTGCAAAAACGTTACCTGAGCTTCCCTGTATCAGTGTGAAACTTTCTTTTGCAGGGCCTGTGTGTGTTGCTGACTCACAGCCATGAATATTACTTCATGCCACAACAAGCCAGTTCTCTAATAGGCCAGCAATGGTGGTTTTCCCTGGCCAGCCTGCACTTGGTGGTTGGCTGTTCAGATTATGAAGATGCAACAACATGGATAAAGTATATTTTATTAATTCATGATGGGGATATTTGATTCTTTACTCTCTTGTTATTAAACATGACACATATGTACATGAACATGTATGAGGGCCTGTGTCTACAGTTTTCACTTTTTCCCAGTGCAAGAAATCTCAACCTCAGTTTCAAAAAGGCACAAAGTGTTGCTGGGTTACAAAAGCTGATTCAATTTCCTCTGCAAAGCTGTTAGAAATAGCTGTGTGTGCTTCATATTTGCCTCAGGTCATTGAAATATCACCCAGAAACCATATGGACAAAGTCAAGGAATCATGTTGGACCACCGATAGCAGCTGAAAGCCTGGAAATAGTTCCCTTGTTCATTTTCTCCCCTGCCATTGTTGTGTCAAAGAGGACATCACAGGTCCCTCCCCTTCTTGTTTGTGATTAGTCAGTGAGGGAGAATCGATACTGAGAAGTGCTTCTCTAAAAGTTGAACTGTTCTCAACTAAAGTGCTTTGAAGGCGGCAGAAAAAAGAAGCTGATACTGAGGACGTTTTTCCACTCAGGTTGCTCAGCGCTGAGAACGCTGGCCTACTTTGGTTGAAAATAAGTGCTGCCAGTGCCAAAAACAAAGGCAGTGGCCACCAGCCCTTATTGGAGAGATGTCAGAGTGAGGTCTGCTGCTCTGGAGGAAGCACTCCCTGTGGAATAAGGGGTTAATACTCAAAGAGTATTGCTTAAAAAGTGGAACAGCATCTCACCAGGTATCAGGTTAATTTCCAGATATGCCCAGCTGGGGCTCCAACAAGCAACCTTCCAAAACCGTACCCCCCATTTATTGTTATCCTGACTGACTGAGCTACTGCTGCCCCCAACATGCAGTATATGAATAAATATAAATATAAATATAAATATAAATATAAATATAAATATAAATATAAATATAAATATAAATATAAATATAAATATAAGAATTGATAGTCAAGGCATAAATAAATGCTACTAAAAATTGATGTAGTGATGTGTCCAAAACATGTTTGTGTGAACTCAATCTCTCATTGTCTCCAGTGTCTTAAGTCCCTGCATCCTCCTCATGTGGTGTCCATTCCACTCCACCATTTACTGTACACAGGGAGCCCCCAGGCCCTCAAAGTGTGACATCAGCACGAACCCTGATCCTCTCAACCCACTAGCCACACTTGTTGCTACAAGACGCTCACACCAAATGCAGTGCCTTTAAAACTTTTTTGCCCAAGGCACACCAAATATCAGGCCAGAATCTCAAGGCACACCATATTCATAACCATGCAGAGCAAACTTTTTTATTACGTGTTATAGTATCTTGAGTTGATGCACAAAATGCTGCTATGCCTGAGACTTGTTTCCTTTTGCAAGGCCAGATAAATACTGTTTCACTTGCAATGTAATGAAATCACTTTATTTCAAAGGACCAATAAGACCTGTTGTTCCCTGGGTTTTGAAAGACATGGTTATAATTTTTATCCAGACCTCCTTATTTTGTTAACTCCAAAACCCTCAAGGTTCTACAGGAATTTTCAAAGTAGCCAAATATTTCATTTTATACAAAAAAGGCACTGATAGAGTGAATTAAAACTTATTCTCAAGATGCTGAAGCGACTACACATGGTTATCACAAATTCCCAAAGCACACCAGTGTGCCCCGCCATATCATTCGAGAACCACTGCCCTACAGCATTATCATAACAAGTATAGCATCTTGAAATTATTGTAATCTTGGCCTTTTTGGTTTAGCTACTTAAAGGACCCAAAAAATGTGCAATCATTTTTATAAATGTACTCACTCTTGCAATTTAATTGAATAAAAAGCCTACAAACAAAGCAACTGTCACCTTTATTTTATCAATAACTGGCACAAAAATCAGGATTTTGATACTATTACAATTTCAGTAAAGCCTGCAAAATCCAGAAAGGACTGAAATATCTGCTTGCAAGTGCAGCCAAAATGGGCATGGAGATGATCATTTACAGCTTCTTATACTTCTCAGTTTTCTCATCAGACAGTGAATTTTTGCAACACAGAAACCACAGTCTGGCCAGACGTTTTTTATCCCTAAGCTTTCAAAAGTTGTGCAATGCTCCCAGAGGCACATATTATTGTTAAATAATATCTCTTGGACTCTAGGGTTGTTTCTTTAAAGACCCAAATGAGCCCTGACAGACTCTCGAATTAGTGCAGCACAAAATGGACAAGAAATGGGAGAGAGAACAGATGGAGGCTTTTTAATGTGAAGTATAGTCTAGAAATCTTTGATTAGAAACCAAGAACTGAAACCACAGTTTTTTTTGTTAGACCAAATCAAAGTCCATTTAAAAGGTGCCTAAAATGCATTTATGCTTCCACGAATAATGGCGTAAGCTGTGTGCTTTAAATTTGTACACATTTGACATGAATGCCCTATTCATGACTGCGCTTAAGAGCTTTAACTACATCCTTTTTGCTAGTCAAGTGTTGCTCTTTTGGCCATGCAGTTACTGACATGTCCAGTAATAGTGTTTAGTAGTGGGGAAGCAGCAGGAAGCCACTGGCAGCAACGTGATGACTTCCATCCACTCGAGTCAAACTTAACGACCACCCAACCTAATATGGTCAAAGACTCAAGAGTTAAAGAGCCGGGCTCTCAGAGGTTCAAGTGACTGACAAAGTGCTCAGGTATGCCAGCTATGGAGGCTTAACCGCTGGAGGTCCTGCGCAGGTTGGAGGTAGCACGCCGGATGTCCTTAACGTCCTTAGCCTAATTAGTGGAGTTGGAGAAGTATCACCCTAGGAGTTGTTTTGTGTGTCTGTGTTTGGAGGGACTGGACGTGCCTTGAGCAACGAACAGCACATCCACTTAATAGGATTAACTTTTAACCAGCGCACTCACTGGCTGTCACACACCTGTCTAAAAAAACACCACACCAGTGCGTCAGGAAACTGTGTGCATCAGTATGTGTGTGTGTGAGTGACCCTGCAGGGGGGCATCCACTGTTGGTTTACTTCATTCGACAATTAAAACTCACAGGTGGCAGGAATTTCAGAAATGAGGAAAGATTGCGTTCCACTCCATCCGCTCGGACCTTTCCTCTCATAAAAATACCTGAATCAGTTTAATTAGAGGGCTAAGCCTCTCTTGTGTCACACCACATCTAACCCCTGAAAGTCCACTTGTCATTCTGAGTTATTCGTCTTAAAAGTGACTCATTTTATTACCTTTAAACTGGACAATAGACTTTGTTTTCAATAAGAAGTTGTTTTTTTAATACTTCAACAACTTTAAAAGTAAATGTAGATCTTCCTTATTCTTTCAATTACTTAGGCCTACAATTTACCACTTTAGCCCTTGCACTTTATCTCATTTTTGGTCAGCCTGGACTTTTTTTGGGAATAATGTGCGCAAAACCCTGTCAAGCACATTGGAGCAAAAGACTTCATTTTCTAAGGACAGCCTGGGCTATCAGAATATCCATGCTGTATTGATGCTAGATTTATTTATTTAAACTTCTATTACCAAAGAGATAAATCAAAATTTTAAAACAAAATATAGAAATCTTACAGATCACGAACAGATTTATTATGAACAAGCCTTTACACACCTGAATATAGTTCACCCAAGCCTATTGTTTAAAAGGAAAAAATAAAAACATGCAAAGAGTCTCATGGCAAATACTATTCACATATTAACCATTATTCTGCAAGACATTTTGTTTTATTTTGCCTCATAGAAGTGCCACTCTTGATACTACTGTCAAGAAAACAAGAGAAGAAAAAAATGGGTGCGTCCTACTGGTCAATAAGTCTGAAAGGGAGTTGTCACTTTCTTTAAGGATCAATACAAAGATCTAATAACATCCCTGCTAAATTTTTATTTATGAAAATGTGATAAAAAAAATATCACTAATTATGAATTTGTCACTGTGGATCCACAAATAGAAAATTTCTTAAATAAAACACTATTTCAAGGCTGCATCAAAAATGTCAGTGGTAGAGCTTATGTGCTCAGGCGATCCCATGGAGTTGAGCGGGATAACTTGTGAAATGTTGGCTGGAAAGAAAGGAATAAGTTTATATAATGAAAAAGACATTTGCTCATAATTCATTACTTTTCTCCTGAGAGTTAGAGTGGCCCTCTGATTCCTTCAAATGTTCTACAGCTAGTAGCAAGATAGCTTGTTTAACATTATGGAAAAGAAATTTATTCCATCCATATCACTTTATTAGGCCTACATTTTGTGAGGAGAAGAATTAGGGCAGATATAAACCACTTTTATTTTTGTTGCATTAAAATGAAGCTTATACTAGTTTAGCATAGAAAGCAGTTAAAATGGAAAACAAAAAATGTCTTCTTCTTATTCTTAAACTAGAATTGCTTCAAGAGCACAAACCTCTGCCAAGGTATGTCCAAATTCTCAGGCGAGTTATTGTCAAAAGAGTGGGAAACAGCTGTATCTTGCACTGCTAAGAAATTCCAAAAAAATTGAGTCATATCTTTCTTGACCACAACCAACATCCCTTGAAATTTTGGATTTCATCTAAATCTGTTGAGAACTTATTGAGTTATTAACGAAAATGTGGAAAACTCGCAATGTTAACAAATCCTTAAAAAATCTCTGCATCCGCATCCAGATTTCAGATCACCACCAAAATACAACTGAGTGATCTTTGGCTTGTTTCTGACCTATCCTGAAAATTTCATTAAAGTGTGTTTTTCACTTGTTGAATTATCCTGTTCACAAACTGATGAAAAACTAACAAACTCATAAAAACATAACCTCCTAGTGGAGGTGACAACTTTTTTTATTTTGCCAGAGAAAAATCAGAGACTACCTCTCACCACAGTTTTACACTGGAATATTTTAGCTGTGTGAGGACAGCCGTACGTGAATGTTTTCTTTAAGAAAGCATGTTATTAAGTTGGGGCTTTCAAACTGCCAATATGAGCCACACATCTCACACATGTTTCATGCACATCTCCCATGCCAAAAATCTTGAAGGCTCACCTACTTTTATCAAAAGCCACATGCGTATCTCAGCCAAAATAGACAGAAAATGACAAATATAGAGCCACATTTACCTTGTTTCAGGAAGTACCACTGATACAATTACAATTTTTCTCATTAAATGTTATATGGAGTCCAAAACCTCCCTCCTTCTTTCTCCCTGGATGTTTTCGTGAATATTTCTGAATATTTAAAATTTACTTAAGGTCAAGTTGATGTGAAAAATTTTGCTTTTTGCTTTCAAATACATTGCCTGCATTCTGCATTTGTCAAAAGTGACTGTCATTTCCAAGATTTTACTCACTCTTACGAACCATGTTTTTTCTAGTTGAGATACACTTATGGATGCAAACAGACATCATTTTTTATAAGACTTTGCCATGAATTTTTCCAGTTAGCCCTCAAATTTTCCCTTCCCCGTTCCCCTTTGCCTGACAGAAAAACTTTGAACATATTCCACCATAGGAAACAAGCATAGACACACAACTTAGCATATTTTCAACTTAATGACTTTCAATATTGACTAAAAATCCTTCAGGAGTGCATGTATGAGAATAGCTTTAATACAACAGAAAACTTGTTTCTTTCCATTTCTCTAAAAAAGTCTTTCCCACAAAAAGGGAGCACATACATATGAATGTATATTATCATGGCAGTGAGGGAAACTGACCACAGAGCTACTGTCGATCCTGCCTGTAAATGTAACCTAACCTTCACTGACTTCACTGAACTGACGCTTCTGATGACAGCTAAGTGATAACAGTACACCCCCACCCCTCCAACCCCAGCTCTGCCTGTAGAAACACAGATGACATGAGCAGATAGGCTAATGACAGAGGAGTAAGACACAGGTAGATAAGCAGGAGAGACCGGACATGCTTCAGCATCACATGTCCTGGCTTTTAAATGCAAACACAAACTTTCATAGAAACTGTTCTTTGTTTTTTCTTCCTCTAAGAGGAAGACACTCAGACATGGGTTTATTTTCACTGAGACAGTGAGTAGCAAAGTTAGAGGATGATTCAGACACGTCCATGTCACTGTCTCCAGTCAATGAAGTTTTCTGGGCGTTTGTACCAGCACAAAACTCCAGAGCCTTGATTCCCACAGCCTGATTGACAGTTCTCCTTTAGGCCAAATCTGGAACCACTTACCTCGTTCACACTGAGGGGGTTGGAGGTTTTGGAGCTGGGTTATACAAGGTCATGGGGAGAAGGGGCTCAACAGGTCATGACCAGGAAGGAGGACTGGATTTTTTGGGCGGGTATTGAATGATAATGATCCTTAAATATTACTTGAAATGCCTAAATTACAGCTAATTTAAGAGTGTATTGCTAAATATCTTGATTCACCACATTCATGTCTGAAAGTTTTGGTAGTTTGTCACGTCACAAAACAGGCCCTGTCCCAATCTGCATTCTTACAGACTCAGACTCTGAGGCACATTGCCAGTAAGGGTTTGAGAGCTTTGTGTTGTCCCAATGCTAAACCATTGAAACTATTAACACACGTTCCATAGGCACATACATGCACAGATGTTAGGATTTAATCAAAAGTTAGAGCAAACTTGATGGTGTGTAAGAAAGTGACTCTCCAGGACTCATTGTAACAAATGCCCTCAGTTTGCATAGACAAAAAAAGAAAACCTCAAATATATCTCACAGTTTGTGCCAGAATGTAATTTACCTTTTCTGTTTTGGTCATTTATGGCATGTTTTTTCGACTTTTGAAAGTTTGGTTCATTAAATAAACATGAAAATATTACACTACTGCATTCTGACATAGGTATTGGGCCATTAAGTTTGTTATTAGTTGTTTGCTAGTCATGGAAGATGGCCTTTCACCAATGAGTCTGATTTTTCTCAAGATATTTGCCCATTGGATGAACACTTTCTGTCATACTTTTCCAAGCACTTCTCATAAGATTATTGATATTGGATTTCAATAAACAATTAATGGTTGGTCTCTTTATGAATATCCTATGATTAAGATCTAGAAATACTTGTTAAATCTGTCCATTGATGAATCTGGTTCTCCTCTCCTTTAAATGAAAGTTTTCCTTACCACTGCTACAGAATGCTTGCTCATTGTTGGGTAGATGTTGACGATTAAATGTTGTATATCTATCATGACACTAAGCTGCAGACTGGTGCTAGGCCATAGATCATTTTGTATTGGGCCATAGAAAAACAAAAACAGTAAACATCATTAATCTTATTTTTAACTGAGACCAAAGGGTGTTTTATTTATAGAGAGCAGCCAGATTGTCACATATTCATCAGTATAACTTGACTATGTAGACTGTACATTCAGGCTCTCTGTCCCTGTCACTGCTGTGATGAACAAATAAGTACAACCTGAGATAAACTCACTATTGTTCCTTATGCCAATATGCTCTTCCACTTTTGCTCTGAACAATATGATATGTAAACAAATTTGACACTGCAAGTGTGTATCAGGTGGGCAGTCAAGGCACACAAGAGCACTTAACTTTCTGATGTGGAAGAATTCAATTCAGAGTTAAGAACTAATAAAATACCCATCAATAATCAACAGAAACACCAGATCAGCTCATGCTGACCGCTGGATACACACTATCAGCACCACATGAACACCATATTAACAGCATTTTCCTCTGAGCTCAGAAGGTGTTTAATTAAGTACCAAGTCAACAGGTGACTTTCTGCCAACTGTGTTCATAATTGTCATTGTTAAACAGCTGATGACAACAGAGTGAGTCCCATGAATGTCTCTTTATTAGAGTTCAGAAACAAGCACATCACTGCCTCTGGTCCTGTGTTATGGTGTTATACTATGCATACAATGTTTGACTGCTGTCCGTGACTTTATTGTACAACATAAAACCGGGGTGTGGTACAAAAAAGGCTGAGGACCACTGCATCATAATATTTTGAAGAGAATGGTAGAGAAATACCCTTAAAGGCTCTCATATAATCTGATATTCATATGTCAACATTCAGTGTCTGGTGGTCATGTTTCGAAGAGAGCAGTTTTAAAAAAAATCTACTTAATGTTGTGTACAAACAAGTCTGGTTCTAGGCAAGGTATCTGCTTGTAAAGTGAAGGCTTTCCATCCCCCTGTTATTGAATACTTTCAAACTGGTGAATTGATGTTGGGTTTTTATAAATAATTGTAGTTATCTTTATCAGTAATATTTCAAAAACATGATCTAACAATATTCCTCAGGGCTTTGAATCAATGAATCTGGTTCTGCTCAAGGTATCTGGCTAGCATGTAAAATGGCCCTTTTCCATCAGCACGTCTTCGCCCTACTCTACTCGGCTCGGCTTTCCCCGACTCTACCCAGCTCTACTCTGCTCGCATTATGCTGCTTTTCCACCTGCCCGGTTCCCTGCCCAGTGGGGAATGGGGTCGCCATAAAACAGCTGGGTGACACTGCGTTCATGTCATTTTGAGCGCGACACAACAATCAAAACAATGGAGGACTTGGAGGCAATACTTGCTGCTCGATCTGTGGCTTTTTGTCACAAACCGAATGAAAGAGGAAAGCAAAAGAAGGCTGCAGGCAGCGAGAAGAAATACCGAGGACGAGAGCAATCGAGCTGCAAAGAAAAGAGGTATAAGGGTAAGCTAATGGTAGCTTCCGCTAGCATGTTAGCTAGCTCGTCGGTGACGACATTCTCTGACAAATCATTAGCCGGCAGTCGGTCGACGTCACCTTTTAGTATCGACTCAGCTCGCTTAGAACCAGAGCTGAGTAGGTACTAAAAACTGGTTTGTTTTAGGAGGTACCATGCCCATGGAAACGCAATGCAAACCAGGAAGAGCCAAGTAGAGTAGAGTAGAGTAGGGCTAAGGCGTGCTGGTGGAAAAGGGCTAAAAGTCTGCCTCACCAGTGCTACCAAGAACTTTCTTTTGATGGATTAATGCAGGGGTGTCCAAACTATTGCTCAGTGCCAGATGTGGCCTGGGGTTCATTTCTAAATAGCCCTCAGCAAACTTCCAAAGGTACAGATGTTTCTGCCTGGTTTTGGAAGACAAAGCTTTAACTTAACTGATTAATAACAACAAATTAGTTATGGTAGAAAATAGCAGCACCAACCCATTTTCTGCCTTATCTGCAATCATGTTAAGGTTTAAAAAATATTATATAGTATACTGTGTGAATCATTTTTAATCATCTTAAGGCACTAACACTGTATAAGGTTTGTCAGCTTTGTGCAGTTTGTTCTTGTTTTATGTCTACATATGGAGATGAATCATCTATCCTCTCTGCTGCATCATTCTCACCCTAACCAGGGGCCAAGCATGTGGTTGAAAGGGCTGACTAGGGCCTGCTTAAATCTTCTTTAGCATCCCAAAGTCCTGAACTTTGATAACACTTACTGTGAGGTACATCAAAGTGGATCTAGCCGCCTGTTTATTTTTTCTTTAAGTGGCCATTGATAACAAAAGTTTGAGGACTTCTGGATCAATGTTTTGTCAGTTTGAAAGAGAATTTCTGTGAGAATGATCTAGAAACATCTGTCACATAAAATGCATTGAAATGTTTTAGTGATTTTGTTCTATATTAAGATAACCAAAAAAAAACATGAGTTCAGAAGCAAAACTCTTTGCTCTGTCTTAATTTACAAATCCAAAAATACTACAAATATCTCTGATAGCTGAACAGGCTGCTCCATGACAGATGAGCCTGCTGAGTTCAGGTAACACGTCTTCTAAGAACCAGATACGCCGATGAAAAGATAACCTCTTTACGTAGCAGTCTGCCATTCATCGCTTGAGCTGCCATTGCAAAGCACACAGACCCACATCAATCTGGATTGTTTTCAATGCAGTGTTCCATAAAACAGGCATGAAGGAGGAGGAAGAGGAGTAAGGATGCAGTTAAAAGACAGGATCAGGGATGTAGAACGTGCTACGCATGACTCCGACACTTTTGTCAAACGTGCCGTGTTTCCACGCACTAAAAAGGTGACAGGGCAGGATTTACTAACCCAGAGGCACCCTTTGTGCTCTGCCCGCCACACTGATCCTCTGCTTCCTCTCTGGCTGTATGTGCAGGCCTATAGGCTTACCTTTGATATCCCTCTCTCTCTTTCTGTCTGCTGTAAATAGGCTTAATGTTACAGATGTCTGTGTGCGAGCACAAAGAGCCAGGGCGAAGCACAGAGGCCGGCTGTATTTGAGGAGAGCAGATGGAAAGAGCAACATTGGGACACAAAAGATGATCCAATTCCCATCAAAAAAGTTGAGCAGCTATGTGTGTGTTTGAAGAGTGGATCACTGAGATACGTGTAACTGAATTTTGCTATTTTTCCACCTTTTTTAAATTTCCCCAAGCATTTGCCTACACTTTTTGCCAGTTTTCTAACAGCATTACTATCGCTCGCTCTATCATTGCACTGCACCTCTGGATAAAAGCTAAAACTCCTACATTTTAGAGTCAATTTAAGTTGTAAATCATGCTGTCAGAACAGCAGCCAGCAGGGTGAATGAGGGCGTCCATGGGTCCCTCTCTGTGTGGGCCGCCTGGCTGGCTGGCAGGGACAATAAGCCATACTGTTTGACCTGCGCTGTCTGTCCCACTGCCAACTAAACGGACATTCAAACAACTCCTCCTCTCTCTCCCCTGACTCCAGAGCTGAGGCTGTGAACTCAAACCAAATGCTGCTACACAAACTTGGATGTGCTGCCTCTTAACACTCTCATTTCACTTGATGTTAATCCATGTTTATGTCCAAAAGACTTGCCTTGAAGACTAATAGTAGTGCCATGATGCTTGTTTTAAACTTACGCCACATTATATGGTGGGTTCGGCATCTGATTTGGTTATAAATATCTCTTGTCCTATAATTTCCTATAGTCCCAGATTAGACAGCATAGCATTAGTGCTAAAATTCCAAATATCAAATTTCATTTAGTACAGCACCTTCTATTGAATAATATCACTTTACAACTTTAAAGTAACCATTATAATTATAAACAATGACATTAAAAAAAGAACCAAAACATAAGAAGAGTTGCAATTGTACAAACAGTTGAAAGTCATCAGCATAGAGGTGGTACAACTTTCCTTGAAATGTAGTTATTACAAGGCCACGCTCAAGCAATTTGAGGGAGAACAAGAAAGGCCCAGGACAGAACCTTGGGGCACACCATAAAACAGAGTTGCAGATTCACACATGTAAGGGCTGTGGATTGGAGAACATATCCAGGGAATTCCCCATGACACCTACCCACCCAACACTCAACTTTCAATCATAATCTTGTGCTTGACAATATTTTACTGTCAAAACACTGCATCAATTAAAATTTCTGAACAACATGTGACAACTGATGCTTTGTGTAAACGTAATGGCTTCATTGCTGAAGTAAGTATTATTTTCTCAACTTCTTGTTATGCCGTAATTTTGAAATAAGGAAAAGAGATGAAACTCAAAGAAATACTGCAAAGTTTTTTTCATGGAGAAAACAATTTAAAATGTAATGGAGATGCCATCGTGCAAAACTCAAAGCTAAAAAAAAAAAATAATAAAGCAATAAAGGGAGGGTGAGACTGATAATGAATCTGTGCACTCCAAACCAATCAAGCACTTAAAATTCAAAACTTCATGACACACTACATATTAACTGTTATGAAACGCGTTGTGCAGAATGTAGAATGTACTGTAGTATTTGTTTGGGTGTAGTGTGAAGCATGACTGCCAGTCGGCTGGTATTTTGCAGTCACTAGACTTGTCTTGGCTGATCTCTGTTTCTGGTCTTGTAAACAAAAGAAGACAATAGCACAGCTGATGCTAACACTAGGACATGTAATATCAGTTTGAGGTCTGAAACAAATTTTGCGATGATTATTTTGATTTTGGAGATTTATTCCGAGTGATTAAACTGTTAATGTAACAGGTACAGTGGTGCAGAGATGATGGGAGTTTGTAGGCCTTCCAGGATGTTAGCATTGCACTAGTTCATTCGACAAAAAGCCCGTAGAGCTTTGTTTTATGGATTATTGCTGCAGATTCATTCTGTGGCAAAAGGAAAAAAGAGTTCATGAACTTTCTTTTACAAATAACAGCTTTCACCATATTGAAGCCCAAACATAATTAGGGAGAATAAAAAGCTACTGTAATGTTATTATGGGACTATGACGTGGCGATTTGACTTACACGATATCACTGTGCTTCTAACTCATATCTTCTGCTTTTACCTGTTGTTTAAGAGAATTTGGTGCTCATTGCTGTGGCAATTATGTTTATAGCATTTTTTTATAACAGTCAACCCGAAATAATGATGTATAAGGTTTCTGGACATGTTGTAGTCCATGGTAGCAGCTTATATGCAACTGCCCTTTTAAAGACACGGTTATGCTAAAAAAAATTCACAAGTGGGGCAATTCTAAATTTATTTTATGTTGTGGGAAAAAAATCTGTCAAAATCTTGTATGCATGTGTTTAACACATACCTTATTTAAGGCTATATTCCAAAAATCTAATAAAATCCCATAGGCCTTGAGATGAGGAAATAGAAAGTGCTCAAATGCTGACTTGTGCTGATGTTTTAGGACTCATTACTGCACCACTCTAATAATGTGAATGCTAATAACATAAACACTTCTGTTGTTGATTTACACAGTTGCTGTCTGCCAATTTGACCTCTGACCTGTTGGTCCTTTGCTCTGAGGGAGACAGTATGCAGGACAAACTGGTCAGATGCATACTGGCGAATCAATGTGGGTAGTTTTGGCAAGTCGCATAGCACATTTCAGCGACATCAATACCTGCTGTTAGTAAAGTAGGTGGTTTTAAATCCTACATATGATAACTGTAGTGTAGGGCAGTACTTCTCCCACAGATATTACTGTAGTAAAAGTAAAGATTCTAAAATCTCTGCTCAGTCATAGTACTGTGAATAAATGTAATTATTCACTTTCCATTAATAAAGAAGACTTAACTTTTCGTCTAACATCAATACAAACTGTTGCCTTAAAGAGGCACCTACAGTTGTATGTGACGCGGCAGTAAAACATACATACTATGGACATGGGAAAACTGGCATGTTTGTCAAACATCTTCACCAAATAAGAGTGGTACCAGGCTTAAATTTCGAATTTCTACCCTTCAAGATGCTCAGACCAACCAAGTTTTCCTAATGAAAGTTATGTACAAATTATGACAAAGATGTAAACTCTGAGGAAATTTCATTACATTATTGCTGTTGTTTCCCTTTGGGCTCTTGTGTTCAGTGTCTCCATAGCACTCAGTAATGAGTTCACAATGACCTTATCACACTTGATGGTATTTTTAACACATCCATCCAAACGGGAACTGCTTATCTAAGTGAAAAATAGAGCATGTGGACCTGCTTCTATGCAGTCATGGCTGTTTACAGTGAGCTTTCTGTCTGCAGAGGAGGGGAGAGGACACATATGTGTGTTGGAGTGTTGGAGTGTTTTGTGTGTGTATGTGTGTGTGGAGGAGGCAGAGGGGCGGGGAGGGCTTCGTGTTGGAGCCAATAGGCGTAGAGCAGCGTTAATGACATTTCTCGACGCTTTAAGTTGGTGCCAGAGCTGCGCTGCGCTGCGCTCAACCCTGGTCCACGTCCCAGACTCTCTCTCCCTGTATCTATCCACTATCATGCACTGAAAGACAACTTCGACAGAGCTGATTCAGGGGTCGAAAGGGAGTTTTATTGGTTGGATGCAGCCTGCACGGATGCCTCCACAGTCGTGATTTTACGCGGAAAAATAATCGGAATATTCAGCCCCGAAGCCGGACCGAGTTTTTGCAGCTTGAGAGGTGAGTGTCAAGTTTTTTGATGCGCTTTGAGCGTTATTCCAAATGGATGCGTAGTTGTGATTAAAAGTTCTACAGTAAAAAAAAAAAAAAAAAAAAAAAAAAGGTCCTGGTTCAAGTAAAATGGGATTTGTCTTTTGGAAAGCATCGTCCCCCCCCCCCCCCCCCCCCCCCCCAAAAAAAAAAAAAAAAAAAATCATTTATCTCCTCCAAAGCGTGGGGGGTGGATAGTTGAAGCTTTGAAAGGAGAACACCAGAAAAGTGACTCTGTGGTCTGGTCTGGGGGGATTTTCACTCGGAAAGTGTCTGTGCGTAAAGACGCACTTAATGGAGGGTTGCGTTTTGCTTTCCAGATGTGTGAAGTCAGCTGTTGCTTGTCACTCAGGTGGTCCTTCTTTCTGTCTACTCTTTTTCCTTTCTCTTTACGAGCCCCCCTCCTCAGGGTCCTCCATGCAGCCCGTCAGTATCACATCAGTGGTGACTGACCACAGGCTTAGAGACATCACAAAGTGGAGCCACAGCACACAGAAAAGTGCCCAAGAAAGAGATTTTGATGTATTCTGCTCTCACCGCAGACATAAACTTACTCTTAAACAAACTTTGAAGTGGCAGCCTCTGTCTTTCTCATTTTAGATTGTTCCAGAATGAGAGTTTGAAGAGGCGGCATTGTTCTGAGATGCTCACTTTTATCTAAAGTGCGTAAAAATATCTCCAAGTGAAAAAGTTTTAACAGTGAACATGAGCCCTTGTGTGATGGACTCTGCAGAGCTGTGCGATCAGTATTGAGGCCAGTGGCGGCACCTAGTGGTGGGACTTGTGTGTAAAGATGCAGGTATCCAAATAGGGATGGATGGGACTGGTGAATATATCAAGTTTTTGAGGTACATGGATATATTTTCAAACTAGATGTAGGCTGAGGTATCTTTTATCTTAACATACTTTTTGTTGATTTTTATTTTAAAAATAGATGTTACACTAAATGCTTTACAGAGAGATTTTCACAGTAAGGTCCTATTACAGTAATGTGCTAAATGTCTGCAAGATAATCTAATTTGAATTCACTATATTTGATTAAAGGCCTTTTTTATTTGTAAAAATCAACTGATCTTAACTCCTGTTTGATGCCATGGCAGCAAAAAACATCCTGTTGTGGAGAGTTAATTCAGCTGCACAAATACATTGGCAATATCTTAAAGGGTGGGTGGAACACGAAAAGGAAC
The DNA here is from genome assembly GCA_037902135.1 of Cetoscarus ocellatus. Taxonomy (NCBI): domain Eukaryota; kingdom Metazoa; phylum Chordata; class Actinopteri; order Labriformes; family Labridae; genus Cetoscarus; species Cetoscarus ocellatus. Next base: position 1,713,171 of record JBAMNC010001364.1, on the reverse strand, counting down.
CTCTCGCATCCACTCCAAGTGTTGCCAACATATTTGTGCAATTTAGGCAATGGTCTCTCTTTATTTAAAAAATATATCTGAAGATATTTTGTTTGTGTACTCATTGAGCCTTCCAGTCATCAAAATGACACATATTTTATAGTTCTGTGACACATTATAAGTGTAGAAAATCATGGGAACCTCAAAATTTTGACATCTAGCCAATGTTTTTGCCCAGTTACTACAGTGCTTTATCGATTAAAAAAAAAGAAAAAAGAAAGAAAAAGAAAAAAACATAACAGAAGATGGCAAAGTCTGTGTGTATTCAACTACTATTTAGGGATGCACAATATTGGATTTTTATATGATATCCAATAAACAATTATTTCCAAACTGAATATTGCTGATAGATTTTTTTTTATTCTTTATCATGGGTACAAAGACTCATCTTTACTAAAATGATAGGAACATGTTGACAGTCTACCTGTGTTAGAAACAGATGTGAATCAAGTAAAACATTTTTTTCTTTAGTTATTGATACTTTGATTTATAAAGGTGAATGCTCAATAATGATGAAGTAAACTATTTTGGTACATCTGTACATTGTGAAAATATAACAGCCAATGTCAGACATTTTTAGCCAGTTTTGCCAAAAAATGTAGCACCTGCCAATACCAATAAGTCTGATAATGTAGTGCACCCCTGCTACTGTTGGACACTGGACCTATTAAGAGTTTGTGACCTAAAAAATGTTTAGTAATTAAGAATATAAAATTATTTGGGGAATCTTATAACAGTGAAATGTTACCAATGCTTTTGTGCGATTGATGCAGCACCATCTTTTTCTTGGTTAAGAATATGACTGAAGGTCACTGAAGGTACTCCTTGCTTCCAACAGTCAATAAAATTATCAGGATTTTCTGTTTTAAAACAAATGATTTTAGAGTATAAAGATCATTTTGGCAACCTTAATATTCAGAGTTGTTGCAGATGTGTCAATTTCAACAGCATGCGCTCTCATGTTTCTGTTTGTGGTATGACTGAGGATATGCAGTGTCCTGTTTAGTTTCGATGCCACTGGTCAATCGAACAATCAAGACTTTACCAGTTTGTAAAACTTGTAGCTAAGGGTACATATAGGTACTTGGAACCTCAAAATACTGAATCGTTGCTTAGGTTTTTCAAAAATAATTCTCCATACTTTTGTTACCAACACCATTAAAATGATTCACATTGTGATATTCTGAAATGCATGAAGGATACAGAAAGTTTTGTCTCCCTCAAAGTACAGAAAAGTTGTCAATGACTTTGTGCAGTTGGCATGATGCTCTCTTTCCTTTGGTTAAAACTATGACAACAAATCATCAAGTTCTCCTGCTTATTGATACCAGCAGTCATTGAGATGAATTAGATTTCATCACAATGTTCTAGAGTACAGAAAACATTTGCAGCCTCAAAGAACAGAATTGTTGCTGATGTTTTTGTTTGAACATTGCTTCATCCTTTCTGATTAAAAATATGTCTATAGACCAACTTTATTTACTCTTTAATACCACTGGTAGAATTAAAATTAAATTAATTGGTAACAAATTTACCATTTTGCCACACATATGTTGTTAATTTGGAGCACCTGGTATTAAACAGTGTGGTTAAAATTCAGTCTTGTCAAATGACACAATTGTTGCAGATGTTTTTTTTATTTGCTACAATACAAAACTACAAAGGATCGATACAGTTTTGTACTTTTGGCAATGCTCATTAGAATAATTTAAGATTTTGTTAATCTTCATTTCAGTGAAGTTTCTCTAGGCTCAAACCCTGCAGAGTTTCATGCTACCCTGTCTTGTGTGTAACTGAATGACAGGTTGCCGTGTTGTTGGAACATCCAGGATGAGAGCAGCAGAGGGATCAGGTGACTGGAGGTGTATTCCCCCTCTGTGGGGGGCCAGTCAGCCAGACTCTGGCTCACTTTGCTGGGGGTATACACTCTGTAATGCTAAGCCTCTGTTAATGAGTATCTGTGTCTGTGTGTGGTACTCAGTGCCAGTGGTTGTGGGTCTCTGTGTCTGTTACCTTTGTGTGTATGCTTGTGTGCAGGATAGAGATAGGTGTTTGGAAGCAGGAGTTAAGCTGATGTTAATTGGTTAACTATTTGGATCACATGGGGGTCGAGTGAGGAAATCATTTTAATTGCAGGTACTGGCAGTCTGTCTAAAGTAGGAAACTACTGATGTGATGCTTTACAAAGTGCAAGTATTAGTCTTCAACCTTTATACTCCTTAAGTCAACACTGGCATCTATTTTAATGTTGTGTGCATCAGCAAAATAATAAACAACTAATATTTAATATTGTTAAAATACAAGCAAAAATCTCAATTTGGCTCAATTAAGTTTGTTTTGATTCCACAGCAGCAAAAAGAAGTCCTATTGCCCAATACTATTTTTTCTTGTTTTATTTTTAATGACCAAAAAATACAGGAACTTTCCAAGTAGATATTGTTTAAAATTTGAAGAATACCCTGCCAATTATATTGTGCCAAAGAATAGTCCACATATTTGCACTAAGACCTCTCCCTCTCGCCAGCAGTTGCCCAAAAGGTCTAGCTTTCCCCCCCAAATAGATCAACCACTGTGACATCCGGCCATTGTTCTGTTGTCAGTTTAGGCCAATTGGCTTGGAATAGCAAGCCCATTGCAAAGCATAGACGTTAGAATGAATGCAGTATTGTTGACAACATGATGTAGAGCAGCACTGAAATAACAATTACAACAGAGTTCACCTGTAATCCAATCACAGCTGGACTGGGCTTAAGTGGGGAAGGGAGCCTTAAAGGAGCAGGAGCATCTCAGACAGTACTGTGCATATGTTTTTTAGAATATGAGTGACTGTAAACATACCCTTGCAGTCATCAAAAATTATTATAAGAATCTGATTTAAGGTAAAAAGTGGCCTTTTTAAAGGAGATACATCTGCAAAAACAGGCTCGATAAAAAGTGCTAGCGAAAGTATAGCTAGCAGTAGCTTAGCCTAGCATTGGCTGAAATATCGTAACAAGATGGAGTTGGTCCGGCATTGTTGAAAGTGATTTTTTTTTTTATGTTACATGTATCTAAAGATGTTACTTATTTTCTTGGGTCCAAGCTAACTCGCTTCTTAGCAACAACTCCATGCAGTAAACTGCATCTGGTCAAGAATATTTTTGAAACTGTCACAATAAAACTATTAGATATCGCAATTTTTGTGAAAATTAAGCAAATACCATATTTTTTAATGAAGCAAATTATAAAGCGAATTGAAGGCATATTCTGCTAGCATGATGCAGCAAGGCTAACTTCTTACAGTATTTGTCAAGCTAAGTTAACTGTTGTCCGAGTAAGCTATAAAGCGTGTTTCCATCTACAATAGTTAGTTTAGGTAGAGGGCTTTAGCTAACATACAAAAACAAAACAACACATTAAAGAACAAAAAGGTAATTTGTTGGGAAGTTAATTATATGAACATTTGTAGGCAGATTCTGTTAAGTTTTGACAAAGGTTTGGTAAAGCTAAGCTGGCTGTAACCTTTTTGATCTACCAACAGACTGGGGCATTGTCAAAAACACTGTTTCCAAAGCTAAATGATGCTACCCTACTCTCAGAGAACTGAAATTTGTTACAATTTTCCTAACAAGCTATGATTAGCCACACCTCTCCAGTTTTGTTTCATGTTAACCTAACTGTAGCTTAAAAGTTAACCACGACAAATCAAGAAGTTTCAACTATATATTTAAAAAAGCACACACTTGTTCTTAAATGTAATTACAAGTAGCCTGTCTTCTTTGCAGTGAAGTTTAACAGGTTTATCATAGCTAGCTGACCATTTTAATCTTCTTTAAATCCAAGAAGTTGAAATTGTCAAGTATGGTAAAAGACTTTTGCTTCCTGAAAAAAAAGAGTCAGGGTGAAAAGTTTGAGACTGTTCAAACAAAGAGGTGGAAAACACTTAAGCTGAGGAAGATGTGCAGCTCTTCTGAAGAAATGAATCATTCAGATTCAACAAAACACTTACAAAGACTCAGCACGTAACCTCATAAAATTACAGTATTAGCTCAGCATTAGCCAGGAAGTTGACAGATACAAATGCATCGCTTTATGTTCACGGACAATTTCGTAGCTGACAGGCTCATTTTTCAGGAAAGTACCTCCCTATTAGGGTCTTTATCTAGCAGTCCTTCCTTTACTCATATGCAACCCAGATTCTCATCCTCTCAAGCAATTTTCAAGTGCCAGAGAGGAAATCCAGCCTGGAGATTGTTTTGATATTGTTGGACTCCATCCTGGAAAATCATTTTGCACAGCGACCAAGGGTGCTCAGGATTTAGAGCTATTGGCTCCCCATCACGACACACCTCATCTGATCGCAACAGTAGAGATGTTTGAAGAGCTCAAGATGTGGCGTGATTCAAGATTAAATCTGAATGGTATCTGAATGGTGGTATTCAAAGCTAAAAATAACAGACAGGCCATGGTGGGTGCTTGCTTTTTCTCCTCAGTCTTTTAGTGGTTTTGTGATCTACATCTTAAGAAAAATAAATTGTATGATCAAGAAACAGAAACAGTTCTTAATGCAGTAATAAAGCTGTCTAAGGACATTAAGAAATGAAATGGGATTTTAACTACTGAAATCAACAAGTACAATCCATAGTTAACTTTTAGCACCATTTTTCCACAACAATCTGTTTTAGTTGTTTGGTTACAATGCTTCGAAACTGTTTCTTGGTTTCAAAGTATAATCAATCATAAAGAGAAGGAAACACTTCGTCTGATAGCAGAAGTATAGGTGTTAAAATAGCTCAAACAGTTTGGTTTACTTGAAGCAATGCCTTCACAACAAAATCTCAAATGATTTTATGGTGTCATGGCACAGTTTTCTTCCATTAACTCCTTTGGGATGTGCCAGTACCACGGCACAGACTGTAAAAGAGTTAGACAAAGCGGTGTGAAGTCAGCCATTTGATTATCAAAGCAGCCTTGGGAAATTGTGGATGCCTTGTAATTGCCATAATGCACATCATCTCAACTGAACTTTGGCTCAACCTTCTCAAATAAGGAGGCTATGTTGAGGTGGCACTAAGGCCATCTGACCAGTGACTCTGACTCTGCATAGATGTGCAGCCATGTCAATCTTGTCCCTACTTCTAAAACCAGAAATCTTCAGCAAAATAAAAATGGGTGCCATTTAGATCAAATCACCCTCATCACAGCGAGAGTACATTTCTGTGTTATATACTCAGACAGAAGGTGTTTTTTTGAACCAGGCTGTTAAGATGTTTAAATGTCTATATCCTGCACACAGTCATAAGACCTTCAGGGTTCCTGCAGCCAGCCTCAAGAGGACATTCAAGGAGCTACAGCTTTTGGCACTTCGACAGTGCCTCCTTTTTCAGCTCCAGAGGTTGCCACTTGAGGAAGACATGCAGTGGGTGACATGCCATGCCACATTTATTTATTCATTGTCTGATTTTTGGCAATGCAAATGTATTCAAACATGTTACTTTTCTCCATTTGTAATGGTAACATAAATTACTTTTGAAAGTGTCGCCGCCAACACTGATCATAGGGCACAACACATGCTTTAGCTTATTTGAGTCAATGTGGTTGGAGATTAAAGCCACTTAGAATAACAGAAATAACCCATGGTTAGCTTAAAGTTAGTTTTTAACAATATTTCGTGTCTTCACAAAATTTTAAAGCAGTTTCTTACATTTAAAGAAGTTTCTATCGTGAGAAGAGAGAAACACTTCATCATGCATCTATGATCACAGCAGTAGAGCTGTTAAAGAGCTCAAGATGTGGTGTGTTATGAGATTCAGTCTGGTTATCCTTGGTTAGCTTTGGGTACTTCCTTTTCCCCACAATGTTTTTATGATTTTTATGATGCTTTAAAGCTGCTCGTTAAATTTAAAGTATGTCCACTATTAAAGACAAACTATAAGTGTGTACATAAAGGGTTTTTTCAGGCTGACTGTGGGTTTTTACAGATTTCCGGTGTCTCATTTTTGAGTCGGAGCACAGATTGGCATCAGATTAAATAAATGAAACCAATAAGAAACATAAACATGAATGTGAAGTGTGTCTGTGTTTGAGAAAGAGAGAGAGAGAGAGAAACCTCCATCTATTAGTAAGTCAACACTGTTCTGTCTGTGCTCCTCAGTTAGCCTGATACCTCAGACCAGCATGTGTACACACTGGCAGGTTTGTGCTGTCATACTGGAATTAATCAAGTGTGGGGTTGTGTAAATCATTCCTAACCTCAGAAAACACACCCTCACAGTTACAGTATACACACACAGACAATTACACACTCATACACATGTGCTTGCCAAGCTGCTGTCCCAAGTCGATGTGCTTTATACAGGGATGGACTGAGTCTTGCGTTGGAGATCCCCCATATCACAGAAATCAACAAGTGTTCTTAATGGTGCTACTGGAAGTTGCTTGCAAGTTGTGCTGTGACAACAATGGACCAGTGGAAGCGCTCTCTCTCATACTTAATAAGAAATGGCAGCTTGTCAAATGTCTTGGTTTAATGCAAGTGAATTTTTTTTTTTCAGTGTTGAGGGTTTTACAGCTGTCAGCTTCAGTCACTGCACAGAGCTTTTCTGGACATCTTAGAGAACAAAAAAGCAATAAAGAGCAATGTCATACTTTGGGTTTAGATTCTAATATCATGATGATGCAAAATTATTTATCCTGTGTAATTATTTTCATTACCTCCGCCAGGGAGGTTATGTTTTTGCCAGCGTTGTCTGTTTGTTTGTTTGTTTGCTAGCAAGATAATGCAAAAACTGCTGGACGGATTTTGCTGAAATTTTCAGGAGATGTTGGTAATGGCCCAACTTAAAAATGATTAGATTTTGGTGGTGACTCAGTAAACCGCCATTAGCGAATTATCTTTTTTGCTCAACAACTGTCTAACTAATAATAACATCAACGTGATTCTGAGTGCTAGGTGTGGGTTTTCAGGGTCAAGGAATCACATTATTATGGTAGCTTTATCATGAAACTATTGCTTATAGATGTAACAGCAATATGTGAGCTACCTGGGCGGAGGTTTGCGTTCTGCTTTCATGATGTTTTTTTTGCCTTTATTGTTGGAATTTTTTCAGTTTTTATTTTCAACCTTTGTAAAATTATTACCACAAATTAGTCTTAAACAGGTTTCCAAAGTTTAGCTTTTGGAAGTTCATTGCCTATTGCATACACTAAATAGGAATGCCATACGAACATACAGGTGCAAATATAACTGCATGCAGAGAAAATCAGAGTGGGAGGCAGAAAATGAGAAATGGCAAAAAGTGTCTCCTGGCATTTTTTAAAAACAGCACCTGCAAATGGCATGCTGGGTTTTTTTTTATTTATTCATATATTTATTTATTTATTTATTTGTACATTTTCCCAATGACATCCAGCTTTGAAAGTGTCTTCATTCATCAAATAACTTTACAGGAAACAATTTCAGAATAAAAGCATAACGTGAAAAAGCAAGTCATTCCACCATTGAGTAAATAGGATAGAGGTTTTACTTTGCTCCTGTGTCAACATTTCAGGCCCAAAACATCTTGGGGGCGTGGTCCCAAAATGCAACTTGGCAGATGGAGCTGAAGCTCTTGGCTGTTCACTGCCTCTAGATTGAAACTAAGCTCACATTTTGTCTGTGGGTTGAAAAATTAATTGTCTCGTAACTGTCAATCAAAACAATGGTTCTTTGTCTTCTCAGAACATCTTTGCCAACTTCACCATCCTTTATTTGAGAAAAAAATCATGTTTTCTATGTGGGGAAAGTTACACACTATGCGTTTCACCACAGTTGCACTCAGAGACCGTTAGTGGGTACCAAAGAACAACCAAACAAATTACCACATCGTGTTCCTGTAAGGCTGTCTGTTTGTGAGAGAAGAGCTGCATAAATAATGGTCATTTGTAAGTGGTCTGCTGAAATTGAAAGTAATCCTTTGTGACCCAAAATGCAGATATGAAAATGCCAGTACGAAAAGAAAATCAATGATTAGCTTCAGCCTTCATGAGGACTCTAAGGTCTGATGGAAATATTGAAGTATAAATGATGAGAGACGAGCTGACAGTGTGTATGTGTTGGCTTACAGTAGCCATAAAAACCATGACTGTGCAGCGGGGCTGAAGGATGTGGTGTAAAATGTGTGCGGCCGTCCTTGATCTACCAAACACTAATCGGGATCCTTGTGCACACTGAGCGGTTAAAGACCAAACCCTGCAGGCCGCATTGGCTCCACAAGCCTGGTATTATGGTCAGCTTGTGGGCAGGAAAAGTAATCCGGGGGTTTAGAAGAATATCAGACACTGAGTAATGGACTCTGAGAGGGAGTCACACACCACTCTGTTAAAACTTGCTGTCGAGTGAAATCAAGTTGCCCGCAGCACTCGCTAGGAGATGCAAAACAGCGGCGTTGCCGAGCGACTCGTGCCTGCGAGTGAGAGTCAATTTGGCACCACCTTAATTACCCATACACACAGCTCTATTTGATGATGATGAAAGCCAAAACACGCTGCTGCACACACCTGCCTAGACACAGTCGCCAGTCATGGTGGTTATAGACATTAAAGATGATGATTATTAGATGATAATAATTAAAAGGCTTTACAGCTCCAGTTATGGTAAACAGCATAGATAGAAACACTCTCATATAGGAGGACGAGATTTCTGAGCAACAACCACATAATTATTTCCCATTAAATGACCACCCTGAGAGGGAACACAAATGATAGCTTTCAGTTTTGTTTTTGATTGGAAAGAACATAAAAGATTTCCAAGAACTGACTCTGGCTTGCTGCGCGCGACATCACTCATACAACATTGCAAAAGAGTGAAAACCTGCATAATTTGGGTGATCATGTTTCACAGTTTGATGCTTTCTTGTTAAATCCTTTTGATCTTTTCATTTTGGATGAAGGACCAAAATAAAATCATCAAGTAATGTCAAGAAGCATTGCAACAAGTCCAAGAGCAGTTTTTCTGTTGTTGGGAAAAATATGACATTTTGGAGATCCAAGTTTAAAGATGTTATTTTGATTGACTATTTCTCCCATTTGATAATACAAATTGCTGGGGGTGCTGATTAGGTGGCGTGGGTAGCAACCATGCATGTACCATGGAAAGGCTTTTGCCTTGTGTGGCCAGCCTTGGTTCGATTCCTGCCTGAGGCCCACTTGCTGCATGTCTTCTCCTGCTCTCTCTACCCCTTTCCAAGCATATCTGCTATCTCTATACTGTCAATAGAGACCAAAATGCAAAAGAAAGTAGGAAAGAATTGTGTTTTATTTTGTTTGACAGTCTGATTAGTCACTCGCAAGGATCGTGCATTTGTGGAATGAGAAACATGGCTAAATTTTTTCAATAAGCTTTAGGCTTGCTATGTTTTTTAATCAGTTTAAACTAAATTATATTCATTCAAATACTATTGTCTTACCCTGGATTTTGCTTAAAATGTCTTAAACACTTAATATATTGACTGGCCCTAATGAATGGTGCAAATATTCTTTGAAAAATGACAGACTGACATTAAAATCTGCCAGACTGTCCTTATCAAGCCATATCTTACAAGAAACAGCTGCAGTCTTAGGGTAGAATTCTTTCACAAACAACAGAATTAAATAGACATAACCCAAAATAGTTATTCAGGGAAACTATTTAAATTAGATTTGTGCAGCAGGGAAACATGACTTAGATTTGCCTACAAAATAAAATTGGTTTCGTGTGGCCTCATATGTTAGACAATGCACTCTTGAGGCAAAGAGCAACTTTCCCAGGCTGAATCTGGCATCTTAATTTAAGACGGTCAGTCCAGAGCTAGTTCGTCTCACCTTTTTCTACATCACTGAAATCTGCTCACTTCACTTTCTGCATGAAACCAAACCAGATATTCTCAGTTTTTCCATGACCAATCATTGTCATTAAGAGAACATTTATGGGAACTTTCAGCTGTTGGGTGGTCACCCAAGAAAGTCTCTAGGGACGTTTCATATCTGTCACTGAATCTTTATGTTGGCTCATTTCATCCCAGAGGAATAGCAGCCTTTTAATTTACCCAGAGGAAATGACTCCATCCAATCTGATGCCACCCGGAGTCAGGAAATGGCCTGTTGTGATAAATACTTTGTAAGTGAGGGTGGGGTAAATTGATGGATTTTCACCAAATTTGCCAAAAGCTTCACAGGGGTGCTGTTTTCAGTACCAAATTTGGCATTAAAGTACTAGCTCTAAAATCTAATTTTCCATGTCGTATCAATGTGAAAAATAGAAAAAAAGGGGCAAGACTATGATAAATGAATCAGGACTGTGTTAACCTTTTAGCTCTTGGAATAATTTTAGAGTCTTAATGCACATTTTTTTCTTTTTGTCTTTCAGTTTTTCTCTTTGAGTGACATTTCCATCCCATGACTTAGTTTTTGCCAACTCTCTAGAACTCTTTATGTCAGCTGCTGCAAAATTAGCAAAACAACATATCAATGACCCAGTAAGCATAACCGTACATATAGCAGGTAACTGGCTAAATAATGTTGTCTGCACAGCGACTAGAAAAGGGGCCAAAAGTTTTTAAAAAAGTGAAGAAATATTTCACTTTTTTTTTTTCAATTCATTGGAACTTACAAAAACAGCAACAGGAAGCAAACCTAGCTCATGACTAATAGACTAGTACATTCACCAAAAACATAAAAAGCTGGCAACTACCTTGTAAGCAGAGTGGAATATAGAAGGTACGTGTGGCTATATATCCTCTGGAGTTGATGGTACTGGAAAAATGCAAAAACAAACATTTTAAACACATTGCCAGTGGTGTCCTGTCTCGTAAGAACTTACAGTATAGCTGTCTTGCAACAAATGGCATACAAAGGTAGCAACTTTTTGGCTAGCACAGCATAATAAATAGCAGCAGTCTAGCTTATGTTGTCCCCAGGAGTTGGGTAGGGAAAAAAAAGACTAACAAAGTAAGAAAATGTAAAATAAACTAATGTCAGATTCTCACTTGGTACTCATTGTATATTTTAAAATGCTAATTGCATCTGCAACTAGCACAGTAAAACAAAGTAAGTTTATAGATGTTTTTTTTTCTCTGGAAATGATAGTGACCAATAAAGGAGCTAAAAGACACACTTTAAAACATATCAATGATATTTTTCCAACTTTTTAGAAATCACACTACATTAGCTTCCTGTCATCAAACAGAAAAAAGTAAGTACAGCATAGGTTGGCCAGATATTCAGAATTCTTAATAGAAAACTAAGGACTAAAAAAGAGACAAAAGTTCAAATTGTATAATAATACAATGTCAGTTTCCCAACTATCAGGACTTAAAGGACATTTACAAAAAGCTTATAAAGTTAGCAACAATGAAGTATATAGCTAAATATTGGTTTTTAGTTGGTGGAAACCAATAAAGGAGCTTAAAGACTCATTGTAAACTTTGTATGGGATATTTTCCCTACTTTCTAGAACCCACTGTAAATTAGTTGACCAGCAAAAAACAGGAAACCAAGTTAGCATAACAGAAGTAAGTATTCGGCTAAACGTGTCCAAAGGTGTCGGATGCAGGCTATGAGAGAAGCCAGATGAAAAATGGTTAAAATTTTCTGGCTTAAGTTTCTGTGTGCTTCTTCTGTTAGGCCCCACAAAAAGTTTAATTTTATTTAAGTGGGTTGCTGAAATATTCCTGTTCTAAACTTTTTTGTCTTTAAGGAAAAGCTGTGATATCAAATAATGTATAGAAGATGCACTTTCTCTTATGTAACCTCTCCCCACTTTAGCATACCACCAGCTGCATCTGCTCTGTGGCTAGCAATCAAGCAGCAACATATCCTTCAGCTAGAACAACATTATCTGTGAGTGAGGAAGAATGTAACAGATATTCACTTGTGGTGGTTAGCTTGATGAAAGCTTGGGGCTTTCCGGGCGCTTGACTCAAAATAAATACAAACAGTGGTTTGAAAGTTTCAGCAATGTGAGACGCATGTGTTCTTGTCGGAGAAAAGGAGCTTAAAATTGCCACTTGCATTAATGGTGTACTAATTAAATGTCTCTTGTGTTTACACTAATGACCTCAAAAAGCAGACAGTAAAGTGAGAGGGCCAAGGCCTTCATTATCTCTAACCAGCCACCCATGAAATCCAGCATGTGTGGGCTGGTTTATGTGTGCGCACACGTATGTATCCTTACACATTTTCACGTTTCCATATGTTTTTATTTACCCAACACGTTACATGCAGCTTTAAGAGTGTGTGAATAAGTGTGTGCGCATGTTCCCTTCAGAGAAAAGCCCCTAAGAATCCCCCTCAGGGTCTCTTAGACATCTGGTTGCGGATGGAGAGCTTATATCTTAGAGTAATATGTCCAGTTAAGCCCTTGGGAGCCGCCGCTGTGCACATCATTACAAGCCTCCTCCAGCTTTGCTTGGAACTCAACTGAAACCCTATCGTTTGCTTCAGAGGGGTACAAATATGCTGTATATCCTTTTTATTCTACTTCCTCCCCGGGCAGTCTCCCATCTGTTGCAGATTAGTCCTCAGTGTGTGTTTAGAGAGCCGAGCCTGTCGCCAAGCGGGACAGATAGTAAACCCAGAAGGTTTTAGTCAGAACTGTCAGGTAGGTCTGAATTAACAGAGAGGCCAACTGAGGATATGGCCGGCTGAGGGGAAAGACGAGAAGCGGAGCCTGGAGGAGAGGCAGCGAGAAAAAGTGAGACAGGCATCCGAAGTTAAACACGAAGCCCACCAAACCGGGTCATCTGTTTACCCATGAACCTCAGGCCAGCTACTCGAGGGTCAGTGTGGAATGCCTGCAGCGTCTGCCTGGCCAAATTCAACCACAGTTCCCTGGGAGAGGGGGGAGGTGGGGGCAAGCACCCCGCAAAAAGTCGAGTCACGCCACTTTCCCTGTGATAGTGAGTTTATTTAAGCACGGAGCTCAAAGCAGCTTTCATATAACACATGCCTTCAAAATCTGACGCCCTTGTGGCACTGAAACCCGCCACTAAATTGCTAACACTGCTGTGCTGAGCTTAGCTAAAATCACCCCGTTGATTTGTTATTTAACTCTTCAGAAATCTGTGTTGCTGCTCTGTTACCCACAGGACCACCTACAGAAATGGTTTGCCCCCTGAAAAGTTCAGTAAAGGAGCCTCCCTCTGTGTCATTTAACAATATCAATGCACTTATCAGTAGTGTAAGCTTCCTCCCCTCTTCCCTTGAACCCTTCCTTCATGTTTAAAACAAAGTGCAGCCATTTGTTTAACAGATATGAGGCTTAAATTTGATCTGGTTTTTGCATTTTAAAGGTATTATTTTTAGAACCGTTAAAGTTTTATACAGCTCTGAAAGTTTGCGAAAGATTCATACAGGAAAGCACCATACTGTTAGTGTGAATAAGGAGCTGAGAACAACAAACCCATATACAGTTTTCCTTCCCTGTTATTTAAAAACTATATAAATCTATTTCAAATGTATCTTGTTTCTGCAGCATTGATGTTTAAAATGATGCATTTTATTGCTGTCAGGCAGAAACTTTTTACCTCAATTTTTCAAGAATTTCTCATGTTTTTGGGGTGGAGGTTAAACAGACCACAGACACGTATCGCCTAAAAAACATTAAAAGGTGTATTTTGCGTACTATCAAATCTTAGAATAAGTTTTTCATTATTTTTAGCCATAGTTTTTTTAAAAGTGAAAAAGTCCCCACCACTCTTGATAATAAGAGACCTTTGTTTACAAGCAGCCATATCAGGAAAAGGAGACTTTTAAAAGGCAAAACTTGCTCAACTTGAATCCAAGGGACAATATACTGCTTCATTTGCCACATTTTAAAAACACAGCTCAATGAAGACAGATTTTCCCCATCACTGAAATTTGACCTGGTGCCTCACAACACAGTATTCTCTTTTATTTACAAATGAAAATGCATTTTTCTGCTTTAAAGGAGCTTTAAACCTTCATTTGCATGAGCAAATCTGTGCTGGTAACTCATAAATCAACAAAAATTGCCAGGGGAATCCACTCGGAGCTATTCAGTTTCACACACACCCTTTTGACACCAAAACTGTGCCAGCTCATGTAGACCGAGTGACAAAGACCCCACGGCTGCTCGCTCCCAGTTTCCAGCTCTTGTTGTCTCTCCGATGCTCAAAATTATTGGAAAACGAGGAAACGGGTTGTGTAATAGACAGCCGGTTAAAATTTGTGTATATGTGTGTTTGTCTGTTCCGCTTGACTTAAGTGCCATCCCTCCAGGGTCCTGTCATTAAGCCTCTGTGTACACAACCCCAATCCCTGGCCTACATCAATCTGTTATGCTGAAATTCATGTGGGATTTGAAGACTCACACACAGCTTTTTTCCCATACCGAATATGATGCAACGCCGCTGCTTGTCTTGCACGATATGTCATCAGATATCACTGTTTTTACATTTGCTCCTCTCACTTCAGGACGCATTTGTTTTGCTTCCATCTGGTTTGATTGGCACGGCTTATTAAATGCTCAAATTTATGTGTTTATTCTGGCTGTAACCTGACACGCTCTGTAAATCACCCTGATGGATTTCTAGATTGATAAAGGGACTTCACTGCACATAAGAGGAACAATAACTCTGCTTCAGTCTTGGTTCAAAGTGAAGCAGAAGCCAGTAAAAATAAAAAAATAAGTTGATTCTAATGAGTGCAGCTGGACTGTTTCAGTTTTAATTTCCTGTCAACAAGAACAAGAGCATTCCTATCTTTTTATTGAGTCTTTCGGCCTTTTATGTGTGGCCTAGAAACAGTATATTTGTGACTAAAGAGGAGCTGGGATATGTCAGTGTTTATCTTACTGTTTATGGCCTTTCATCAGTGGCCCAAAGATGACCTCTTCTTTCCATTCAAGTGAAGCAAACTGCAGTGATAAGTGCATTTGTTCTGCTAACAAAAACAAGAAAATCTGGTTCTTGACATTTTTATCATCAGCCTGTCGCTCGGCTCTGTTTCTGTTATAAATATCAGACTTGTTTCTCCAGTGTGGAGTGTAATCAGTTTGTTAGAGAGGCAAAGTGATTGCAGCAGCCTGGCATTTTCTTAAGACGACTCACAAACACACTTCAGCTGACGCACACACACTCCCTTTGTAGTGGTGCGTACAGTGACCTCTGGTTTTTATTAAAGAAGGAATGCATCACTTAACAGTATCAAATTAAAGTGGACTGCATCTGAAACGCACACACTCATATGCAGCAATTCAGTGACCAAGGCTCCCTTTGTTTCCTCTAATATGTTACAGGTTTGTTACAGTTTCTCACTTGTATTTCAATTTAATGATGTGGCATCCAATATAACTTACAGCATATATGGTCCAACTGACCAAAAATATAGATTTTTAAATTCAATTAAGCCTTTAAAATATTGTCATGTCATAAATGCAGGTGTTTGAGTGTTAGTATCTGTCTATGCAATACAGTACAACAGTTTTAGCGTAAATTAGACTTTTAAAAAGCTTCTGCATCACAGTTTTTGTTGATGTAGTCAGAGCGGTGATGATTCTTTCACGTTGTTGAGGTCGTAGTTGCTTAGATTAATGTGCTGAAGTCCATTTTATTTCAAAGTGTTCCTAATATTTTGCTCACTCTAACATACATCGGGGGCATGATAGAGTGGTTCTCTAGAACTGGTTATTCGTTTGTTCGCAATGTCATCACTTATCGAAGAATGTCCAAGGAAATGAGAAAATATGGCCGTTTCTCCACAGTGATGTATGTCTTTGTGTCTTTTTGTTGAACATTAACAGTGATTCTTTGACTCCAGTCATCATTGTTTTGAAATGCAGACTAATTTATTTCATCATTTATCATCTATTGTTATTTCACAATGGATATGTTATTACCCAGCTGCCTGATGAAACCATTTATACCTCAGAGGATACTTTAGTTTGGCAATTCATTTCAGCCTGGAGCGAGCATCTCGGACTCACTTGCATTCAGGTAATGACTTGTATTTAGCAGTTTAAGTGAGGGAGCACCTGCCAAATCATTACAAATCATAATAATGAATAAATCACTCTAGACGTGTACATTGGAACTCTCTGTACTGTTTTTGACAGCTCTGTGTAACACTGAAATTATAAAACCCCTCAACATATGAAACTCAATCAGTGAGAAGTGAAGGGATTTAAAGAAAATCCACTTAAACATGAGAATAATCAGCTTCATAAGCAGGGATATAGGCTGGACAGAATGCTTAGTAAAGATTGACAGTTACACTTGAATAGCTTAACAGTAGCTACATTCAGACAGAGATTAGTTTTGTTTTACAATGTTTTTGAAGAAGGAAGAATGGAGCATTAAGAGGCAATCTCCTAAATGTTGAATTGTGGCTGGAAACATTCACTGACAAATGGACAAGACCAAGCACAAAGGTCTCTAATCTGGTCAAGTACTTGTAGAGGAATGGTTACTTAAAGGTAGAATTTTAAGACATTTTAGCAAAGCAGTGATGTTCATGTGATTACTGTGCCCTATCTACCAGAAGGTTTGACCTCTGCCTCCATGTCTGATAGATTGTAAACAAAAACATTTAAAAAGAACATTTTAATTTTTACATTATGGGTCCTTGTTTGCAGCCTTATTAATGAGGACTCCAAATACAAAGCAAATTATGTTGGCTATTGGATCCAGGGACAGCAGTATCACAGGTGGAAAATGACATGGAAACCTCAAAAGTGAGCACCAGACCAGCTTAAGGACAGACTACCTGATAAGGGATGATCAGGGTATGAAGAGAATAACTCTAGAAATGGAGCTAAAATGAAGCTGTTTTCTAGCATGGGTATCATTACAAGAGCTCCTGTCTATCCCAAGTAGATACACTGCAGGAGAATAAGCTATAGAGCATCAGATTAGCAGATATTGCTTTACCTGAACAAAATGTCTTTGTGATACTGTTAGCATGCTGATAAAATGGCCTAAAAGTCAGTGCTAAAGAGAATTTAAAGATCTGTCACAGTATGTTGTATGTTTGCCCTGTTTTTACCTGGTTTCCATCTTTCTACCTGTTTTGTTTGTTCAAAAGCTCCAAGTATTGACATGGTAGGGCATTGTTGCTGCATGTAAGGCTGCCACAAGGGATTCATGAAACAGGAGACTCAGTTTTTCGACAGCATGGGGCCACATAGTGTGTCTGTGTGGGTACATCTGTGCTGTTAGAGCTTTCTAGTTTGTGAATGTACAGAAATTGATGCATTGACTGTTAAAATATTCATGAGCTCCCTAAGATTTCAAACGTTTAACTCACACAAAGTGTAAGCACTCAGTCCAAATGCAAGGTGGTCCACTATGTCCAAAAATGAGACAGTTGATAGCTCTTTAGCTTCTGTAATCAAGTGGAAAGCTGCCAGCGCAAAGAGGCAAATCTTTGTTTTGATCTGAAATGTAGTTTTTCCTGGTATTATTGTGTTTGTCCGTGGGTCCTGCCCTTGATCACGTGTAAGCCATCCGTTCCTAAACAAACCAAAAGTGTACCTGGAAAGATGGCATCATATTGTCATTACAATCTGTGCTGCAAACCATCATCGCCATTTATAATATTTGCTAATGAGCATTACACAAAAAGCCTCTGATAAAGAATTTTTGTGGTTTTGCTGATCTTTGAACACATGAATTCAGGGCTTGCACTGATGCTGGTGATCGATGAAATCAAGTTCAGAGATCCCTAATGCTTGTTAGGAAAGGTTGCTCTTCATCTCTGTGTCAAATTCTGCACCGTACATCCAAAATATAATGTCACAAAAATAAAAATGTTTGCCAAACATCTCAATCGGCAAAGAAGAAGGTCAGCTTATCACTAAAGTCTGAATAATCCGTCCTTGGAGTTGTTTAGTTCTCTTTAAGTAAATCAATGCAGTACCTCCAGTTGTTACTAAAAAAAGGCCAAACTGGAGACAGGACATTCTGACTAATTAACCACAATAAAACGTTGTCATCAATATTGTTAGAGGGTTTCTTTAAAATGGTCCAAGTAAAGTTCTAAAACCAAATCTTCCCAGCCAAGTCCCCACCTAGGTGACAATTTCCTGTATTTTACAGCACTTTTATTGCTGCTCCTATTGTCTCAGAGGTGTGTGGGTAACACCCTGTGGTGGTTAGCAAACCTCAGTTGTAGGTTTTATGGCCTGAAACTTGAATCACACTCTGTCTGGAAGTGTCAGGGAAAATTAGCACTGAACTGGTGAGATCAGTAACGAAACACCTCGGATCTGATACTGAGCTGCAGGTCGAGCTGGTGGGTCCAGTTAATAGGTTTAAAGATACATTTCCTGGAATAAATGGCTGCTGAGAGGGGTCTGTCAGTGTAAATGGGGATGAATGGAAAATAATGATGGATGTGAATTCAGATGTGGATGTGAGGAGGTTTAAGAAGTAAAAGCTTATGAGATGATTTGTTTAGGTTTTGGCACGTGGTCTAAAAAATGACACACAGCAGTTTTTTCCAAAGGAGTGTAAATATGTTTTTATTTTGAATTTGAAAGAGTTTTCATGAGAGATTCATTAAAGTGGCCTTGGTATAAATTTGGTATATTTGATAACAAAAAAAATGCAAAGTGGAAAACAAAAAATTGAAAATATACCTGACGTTGAACTGAAATGTCCATATTATGATTCATTTGGTTCTATTTGCAAGTTTGGGCCTACCCAAATACAATTAAGAGGGTGCCCCGTTTCCACCAAGTGGTCCGGTATGGATTGGCACGGTTTGGCTCAGGTCGGATCGGTAAAGCCTGATCCTGGTTGCGTTTCCACAGCCAGCTGTACCCTACTTGGTAGGCGGCGTCTAAGCCGGATGCCGATAGCATGATGTCATAGCAGCACAACACAGTGTACCTGAATATTAAATACAACGAAGAAGAAAACGCGACACGGTAAACAAAGAGCAACGATGGAAGACCATGGGACGCTCGATCTTGATGCCATTTTCCAAACAAAAAAGCCTTGAGACTTATCTTCAAGAAGATGAGTGGAGATTTAAACATGGCGGGGCTGTGTTGTTCTTTATTACGGCTGTCGCACGGGAAGTGACGTCTCCTTCGACCAATCAACGGGCTGCAGTGTTTCTAGCTCCACCTTCTGGGATCAGATCGGTATGCTTGGCACCCCAATAGAAGGGTCCCAAAAAGTAGGATGGTACGGTTCGCTTATAAGGGGACCTGTCCCGGTTTTAGGCTATGGAAACGCCGTAAAAAGCGAGCCATACCGAGACAAACCAAACTGAACCCTCTGGTGGAAACGGGGCTAATATGACTAATATCTTTTCACCTTACCCTCTGCTAATTTAAATGCAATTTGTGCTAATCATCTTCAAGCACAAAGTTCTGTATGCTCTTGTTTTGTATCTGAATGTGAAGTCAGACAGTCCTCTGTCTGGTGCCTAGATTGACATCCTTATTTTGACTATTCAGCGTTAGTCAGGGCCAACCAGGTTTCCTTAAAATCTGGTTGTCCCCCCCACCTGTAAATCTCTTCACAGTATTACATATTTTTCCTGTATAACCATTAATGGAAGGCGGTGTTGTGGACTGATTCCTTCTTAAAACCTGATCAATAATTTTCACAAATCTTGCAGAAACATGAGCTGTGCTGATTTTACACCCAACATGCATGTAATTCAATCACTTTACAAACAATCCACTAATAAGTGGTGTATTTAAGCTTCAAGATTTCCAGTGTTATCTCTGCTTTGCCATGGCCAGCTTTGCCCTGAAACCCTCCATCACCCCAGAATCCTAAATCTGTAGAATCTGACAGAAGGTTTCAGACACTTTCTCATTCCTGCTTAGCTGAAATGAATGAAATAACTGAAACTGAAATAGTAAGGCCCTTGACTCTAATTCACTAACCAGTTTTGAGCTAAAAAGACACTAGTAAAGGTGGGTTTCGTTGGATCTCAGAGGTTGGACTGTATGAATTTCAAATAAGACACATCACTAGGAACGCCCCTTTTGGTCAGAATTTCTACTTGAAAAGTGGGACGATCTTCAGGTAACAAGAATTTACTAACTTCTAACCAGAACGTGATTCACTGGGATGTGACATAGCTCCCACTTCAGAGTTCCCAGGTAAATGGTACACAACATAAGCCCTCATAAAATGTTTCAGACTGAAAAATGGAAGAGAACAGTGATGATTAAAAGACAGTTCGATGAGCTGTGAAACTACTATTTCACGTTGGAAAAGCTACATATTATTGTTTTTAATATCAGGAATTCCTCTTGGTGACAAGTTTGGTCTTGGTATCAGTCTATCCTGTGACAAGTCATGACATGTCGCTGTCCTTGTTGATTTCTGCTCAAACAACCAGAGGGAAGTGTCCTCTGATATTTGCATTTAAAGGAGCCAGTTAAACCCCCTCTTCTCTCCTGGGGTTGAAACACAGAGCAGGTAGTAGAATCCAGGTGTGAATGACCATTATAAATGAAAATGAGGCACATCACGGTGGAAATGAGCTCATCTGCTTAGCACAATAAAGGTTAAGAAAAGGCCAAAATTAGCGGTTGAGTTCAGTTCCAGTAGATAAACAAAATGTGCGGCCAGGAGGGTGAGTAAGTGTGCCTGGTTTGTGTAAGAGTGTGCTGCCTGAGTGCAGTCCAGACTTGGTTTTAGGTTTCATGTAAAGAAAAGGTCAGTAGATCTTGTCTGATCCCACATCCAACCTTTTCCCAAGGAAAGAAAACAACTGCTCGGAAAGTCTTTTGAGAGGTGTGATCAAAAGGCTTCAGTCAAAACTACTTCAGACTGGTCTGACTTTAAGTTTAGGCTGATATTTTTAATGGATGCTGGATATTAGCCAATGTTTCGTTCTGGAAATCAGCTTTAGTTAAAGTCAGCATTTGTGTTTCTTTTCCGGTCGTGGAAATGTAGTTGGATCAGTCAGCCTTGTTGCGCGAAAAATTTGCGAGTCAAGTTTCCAAATTAATGAGGACAAATCCAGAACTAGTTTAGCCCTTTAGTGCATTTATGCTTATGCTTTATGTTTGCATCATGCTTGTTTTTGTTCCAACTGGGGTCAAAGGTCACCCTTCATCAATTTCCCATTAGTTAGCTCTCGCTTATCAGTTTTGGACATGTGAATTCACCCAGAGTATCATCCTCTCAGGACATGCCACATGGTGAAATGCCCTTGTCTAATAATGGCAAAGACTCATGTATAATGTCTTCTATATTAATGAGGAAGGACAGGAAGTGCCATTAAACATACTGGATGGAAAACACGAACAAACACATCCCCACTCTAAGCCGGAATTTCAGACACTCAGTACACTGTCGACCCCTCTGCTCTCCTAAGAGAGGAAGCACGGGAGACGGCAAGGTCAGCTGTCCTCTTGTGTTTCTCTAAAGACCCATGGCTCTTTGGCCGCAATCCCAGGCCAAGTCTGAAGGGCTGATTTCTGCCTATTGTCTGGGATAATGCCACTCATCCTCTGACATGTCCTCTATTCATGCAGTGGCTTTCCTCACCCACTCATTGTCTTTTTTTAATCATCTAGTCTGTTCCTATCTTGCCATCTGCCTGAAATACAAACTCCAGAGCTTTATGGGTACATATCCAGATAAATATCTCAGAAAACTCAATGTGGATTTTTTGTGGAGTTTGCAAATATTTGAGGGATTCACCCAAGCTCCTCGTAGTAGAAATAAGTTTTTAGTTGGACAGGAAAAAAGCCTGTGCTGGCAGAACAGGTGGACAATCGAGAAAAATTGTAATATTTTTCTAAGTCAGAGTGTTTTCATGTATGTAAAAAGAGTGATATTAAAAATTAAGGGTGTGGAATTCAAGCAACTTAACAGAAAAAAAACCTCTAGGCATGCAAACCCATGAATACACAGCCAACAATTTTTGTCTTTATGGTCAAGTTTAGGACACTGACTATTTAGGACACTGAGTTCTTTTTAAGGATTTTGATGATTTCGGAGAAGCATACTGCTAAACCAGCAACAAACTAAACATGAACCATCGCAAATGATATATATACTGACAAAGAACTGACTTTCAAAGTCTTGGTCAGTATTGACTATTTATCAATAATTTGTTTGGCTAAATGATTTTTGAAGAACTGACATTGTGATATTGTATCCTTCCACAAAACAAGGTATGGCTTTTTCATAATAAGACTGGGCTTATGATGATAAAATCATGTGGTTCACTGTCACACAGAGTTTCTTTATATTACAGGTTTGGTCTACATGCAGAACTGCTTAAGTTTACCATAAGAAAATGAGTAGCTTAAAAGTTGAGCAGAGCATTATCTTGAAATTTTTGGTAAAACTGAACAAAACAGCAGCCAAATCTTTTGGTGCATTCACAAACAAGTTTGGGGAACATTGTACGTCACATGCACATCAAAAACTTCTTAAAACATTCAAAAAATTGAATAAATTGTTCTAAATTATTTGACAACTCAGTTAAAGAATGATAGCTAAAATGGTCTTCATTGACAAGGAGAGAGGCGTGTGCCTAAGTTGTCCCAAAACTTTTGACTCATCAAAGGAAAAATGCACTCAAATTTATGGAGACATGGTGGAACAAATTGAAGGAATTTTTAGAGTGATTTTTAGGAGTGGTTACATGTGATGAAACTTGGATCTTCCAATATGATCCTGAGACAAAATTTTTACTTTTATATGCGCCATGAATGGACCATGTGTTTGGTCAGAGTATTGACAACCAGCAGGACAAGGTTCTGCAGACAGCAAAAATACACTTACTAAAGATCCACTGTAGAAATAAGCATCTGCCTTGTGCACCATGTCCTTGTGGAGCAGTGGTTGGGTATAGCCTGAGCATGAACACAGGCGACACACAGACTGGATGAATATAGTGATCAGTTCTCTGAATAGTGAGACTGAAATCAGTCTTTGTCAGACTTTCATTGATTAGTAGGCATGAACTATTATTAGGTGAAAAAAACAATACTTTATTCTGCTTTCATTATTTCATTTATAGATTGATGTATGTAACACCACATCATAACAAGAAGTAAGCGCAAGATATAGCATCTCATAAGACTGCAATGGATGCTAGCTGTCTACACTGAATCTGTACAGTATTTTACAATATGACCTGTAAATTTCTGTTTCTTCTGTAAACATTATGACATCTAGCACTCATCTTTGAATAGATGGAAGTGTAATGCTTGTAAAGTGTAGTACTTTTGAATAAACAGCTTATGGTATTAAGTAAAAGCACAGCATAGAACTCAATAAGATGGATATCATTGATGTTCTGCTGTCCTCACTTTGTAAAACAAGCTCAGCTGAGTGAGACAAGCAGAAGAAAATTAAGAAAGTCTCTGTTTAGATAATTCACCTTCAATGCTGCTGATGGCAATACTAACATTCAACATGTGTTTTCCATTAAAAATGTCTTTTGACTAGTTGACTGCAGTGTATAATTTTTTTGTTTCATTTATAATTTGGTTTTGGATGGAACACAGTTTGAACTCATTAAGACCATTTTCTCTTTTACTACAAATCTGTCTCAATTCATTGAGTTCTTTCCACTTGGTAGTTTTTGCAACCTGTACTGGTGGGCAACGATGTGACATAATTGCAACATCCACTCCAAACTGGTCTATGGTTGTTCCTCATTTGTAACAGGTATCTTGGCATGAGACAAACAGCTCTGTCTGCCCCTTTTCAAGCTGCATTGTTGGGTTGTTAGGGGGAGGGTGTCTCTTTGTCTGTTCAACAATTGAGCATGTTCATTTGTCATTTTAGGTTCTTTAAATTAAGCCATAGCTGCTTCTCATTCTTTCACAATGACAGATTCTGTAAAGCTGGCCTCAACTGTATCAAACTTTCACAACACATATTGAGGACTTCATCCTTTTTCCTCGTAGAGGGTGTCTAATTTTAGGAAGGAAAATCATCAGTTCTCCTGTCAGATTTTAAGGAGTTTCCTGAAGTGAAGTGCCTACTGACAATAATGCCATTGTGAGTGGCTGAAGTGAGAGATGAGGACAGGGGACCCCTCTCTTCTCACTCATTCAGGCCACCAAAATAGGAAGGGGGCGGCTTTATCAGTGACAGGGTGAGCAGGCGGTTCTCAGCGTGAGAACTTCTGGAGATGGATGAGGTTAACTTTGGAGGAGGTTTAGTCAATGTTTAGCCAGTTTAGATAGATAGATAAATAAATAAATAGATACAAAAATAAATAACTAGCTTGTCAAGCGAAGTAAAATCATTTCAAATAAGCTGACTCATGAGTTGTAAAATACTCTGAAAACAAGTCAAACTCAAGTCTCTTTTATTTAACAAAGGACCACAACGTCAGTGGGTTATTGATGTGAAGTTGGTGTGCAGAGTGGAGGGTAGCTAATGCTAGCTGTGCCAGCAGCGTGAAAGCAGGGAAGTGTGTACGTTTTCATTTGGCCAACCCTTCATATATCTCACATGTGTCTTATGCAACAAGAATCCAGAGTTTAGTAGGCTTGGGGGTCCCAATAGCTGAGTAAATGATGTCTGAGCACTTACCATTTACTGAGGCTCTAGCCTCGTGCAGATAGTCCGCAAGCTACTTGAGTATGTTGGCCAAAACATACAGAAAATGAAAAACAGGACGCCATATTACCTTTTTTTTTTAACAGAAATGAATGGCCACGTTGGTAGACTATATCACAGACAAGATATACACAGTAAAGATACACATCCCGTTTTTAAAGTAAAAGCTCAGTTGGCAGTTTCTAAAGAGAAGTTTGCCTTACTTCCCCACTGATTTTATTTAGATGTTTTTTTGAATCAACATAAATAGAGATTTATTGCGGTTCCAATTTTTTTAATGCCTTATTTACTGTTGAACATTTGACTTTTCACTTTTCTTGTTTTTAGTTCTTGACATTAAAAGCCAAGAAAAAAGCATACTCTCTATACTATAAGATAATCATTTATTGATCTCCTGGGGGGGAATTTAAGTGTTACGCACAGGGTAAAGAAAAATGCAGACCTTTAGTTCAATCTTTGTTTTGAGCTGACAAAGAAGGCCATGCTCAGTCCAAGTCTTGAAAAGAAGTTGAATCAATAAGGTTGGTGAACCACAACACTCCAGCAAGAACATCTGAAATGAAGTTCTCTCTGCTTTTACTTGGACACTGCAGCTCTGAACCCTTCCCACCCGACTCCTTTAAAAGACGGTGATCTGCCATTTGCTCTTAAGCCGTGGACATTAAAAAGACAGGACTGAAAGACTGATAAAAAAAAAAAGTGTTTATGAGGGGATGTAATCTGGCTCTCTGAATTACAACATCAGAATTGGGGGAGGGTTTGGAGGGGCTTGATGTCACTCAAGTGGAGGAGGGGGTGTGGAGCTAGGTGGGGTGTTGACTCTAGAGAGTGTGATTGAAGTGTGGTGGCAGAAGATTTGCTCTGGAGGGGAGAAATGAGGGAGGGGCTGACATGGCTTGGCTTCCCCATGAGCACACAGCCAGACATTCACTCAGTCCCACACATTCACAGGGATTAGAGACACTCCAGATAGAGACGTCACCCTCCTGTCCACCTCTTCTCTGCACTTTCAGGGTCTTGAAGTTTCGAGTGTCAGGATTGTTTGTGTGTTTTCATCCTCCTCTCACAGTTGGGATTTATATTCAAAAGGACTGGGGGAAGACTTGTTGGCTGAATGGGATCTGGATCTGATTAAAGTTTGGAGCCTTTAGTTTGATGCTGCAGACATGAAGCCAAAATCTTGAGTGCTGCGTGACCCAAAGATCGTGAATGTGAATGAAAGCTTTATATGGAGGTGAAAAAAGGGATGCTTCTCTTGGAGGTAAGACAAAAATAGATGAATACACTTCCTGAGAGATTCATGCTGTGAATTTAGGAGAATTTTCTTATTGCTGGACTAGACTGATATGACTTTGATATTCTAATTTTGGAGGGCTATATTCAAGCGAAGACTTTGTCCACTGAACCCATAGATAAAGCTGATCAGTATCAATATTGTCAAGGCACCTTTAATGGTGTTTGAAACAGACTTTTAAGTAAACATGATTGCTTTTTGCTGTTCAAAATAACATTTTAACCTTTTCATGTTGCACTGAAGTTATTGACTCAAAGCTGACTTGCATGCACCAACTTATACGCGATTATGGATCATTTTTGGAAGTGTTCAAACCCCTGAAATTTCTTCTAAGAAAGCCAAACACAACAGCAACTTTCCTCTTACCAAACAGAAATTTAGCCATTTTGAGCTAATTCTCAAATCATGGGACTCGTATGATTTACTTAAAAAACTTAATAATGGCGCTCTCAGCAGATGAACCTCAAGCAGTACAGCAGTATTAGCATTGAAATATGGCTAAACAAACGCATTTTTATGATCATCATAATGAACCCAGAAGAACTTACATGTTCACTTATTAAACTAAAAGTTGTGTTGCAAACAGAACTTAATACAGTGCCTCTTTTCCTCCACCCTGCACTGTAACCTTTGCTTTTTGATAGCAGGCACCCATCTTAAATGTGCATAGTTGCAACTTTTAACTCCGGCAAATGATCCCTGCAAGTTTGCCTGTCTTCAGGACAAAGTGAATTTTTACAGAGTAGACTCCTCAGTGAAAGACAATAAGTGAGCAGTGGAGCTGGGTGGCATGTCAGGCGTTTTGAATAGTTTGTGTTTTAAACTGTATGACTGATGAATTAGGATGGAAATTGAGCCCTGATTCCAGTTGAAAATTGGTTGTAACTAGTTTGTAGCATTCGTATCATTTACCTTCAGACTTATTTTTCCTCCTATTCTTATCTTCCTCTTATATCCACTTTACTTGTTGATCAATGGCTGCGCACTCTCATGAGAGGCTGTCAACAACCAGAGATCAATGGGGTCAAAGAAGGCGTCATGGTGAAAATGGAAATTCTCTAAAATGTGGCTTAATTTGTGGCAATATTGCTTTTTGTGGTGTCGACTCAACACAACTCTCCATGATTTGGGTACCACCCACTCGTGCTCAATTGTAGTAGAAGCTTTGATTGTAACGCTTTAATGTAGGCAGAGTCGTAGTGATAGTGTGGCTGCAAGAAACTACCATGACATCCTGACAACATTAAAAAGGAGCATATGGAGACAATAGTATAGCTGGCTCCTGGTTTGTCGTAATGTCACAGTCAGACTGTTATAAGCAGCATACAACACACTAGAGAGGGCAATGTGGTTTCATATCTGTGTCAATACTTTTGTCTCATCATGTCAATACTTGGACCACTAAGCTGTCTTTCCTTAGTATTCCATGTCTGGTTTTAGTCTCGGCTCAGCTCGCTTGGAACCTCATGAGAGGTTATATGAAAAACTGTGCCAGGTACCAAGTACAATCCCTCATGGGAAATCTAAAATGACTGAGGAGAGTCAAGTTAAGCAGAATTCGATGTGTTCAATGAGCACAAACCTCACCTCCGGTACTTCTGGCATTGTTAGCTGTGTTACTATCAAAAATGTGAAAAACTGCCCAATTACACAATTTTAATGAATCCTGTACAAAAATTCCTGGACCTGCCTCTGAATTTGGATCACCACCCAAATTCCATCTCTTCTGCCTTGTGTAATGAACAATGTTCCCTGAAAATGTCATCAAAATCCATTGGAGTTATTTTGCTCAGACAAACCAACAAACAAACAAATGCCTGCAAAAGCATTTAACAAGGCAAATTATGTTGGTTGTCTGTGGTTGTGATTTCAAACAAAGATTGAAACAACACTCAAACACTTGTCAACAAAGCATACCATTTGATTTATGCACAGAAATTTGGCAGGAGGAGACAGGAAGAGAATCAACAGAGAATTGGATGGATTTGCTGAATGAATGGCATAGATGTCAATAAAATCTCAAAAATTCTTATTCCTTTTAATAAATCAAGGGGGTTTAAGTAAAATAAACTTAAATGGTAATCAGTGCTGTTTTTAAGCACATCATGACTCAAACATAAAATACATCAGGCCTTACTTTTACCCCTCAAATAATGGATTAAGACCCTCTTTCCTATAAAAGTAACAGATCGGGGCGTCCAAACAATATCATGTCGAGCAGGGAAGAGCTGATCAACCAACTTAGCATCCAGTAGAAGGATGTTACCTTGTGTACTCTAATACAGTGCTTAGGTGTATGTCTTCAATCTCTTGTTCGTTGACTGTATTTGTGCGTCAGTGCAGGTGGTCTCACTCCAGCTGTGTTAAGTCTTTCGTGCACCCTTTGACATCCATTTGGCCTTAAAACAACACTCTTCACCAGTCAAAGAGCAATGCCCTCGACCTTTGAACCCTCATATTTAACGGGTTTTCTAAAGTAAATCCTATGATGTTTGGAAAAGGATCTGTGATGGTTTTAATTTCTCTAAATCTGCTCCTCTCTTGATACATGAGAATGTGATACTTTGGGCAAACTCTCTGAATTAGGAAGTTTGCGGAGCTTGTGTCCATTTGAAAACAACTTGTGTTTGATTTCCTAATTCCTCAGTAAAGAGAGTCTCAGAGCCCATGATTAACCGTTACTTCACTACGTCAGGCTGATGTTTACACAGACCCAGTGTTGTGACTCTTTAAACGCCTTTTTCAGAAAGTTTCCCTTTTCAACCCTGTTAACCTCCACCTGTCACGTCCCCACCGTTGGCTGGGTTTGATGGAGGAATGGTTTTATTTTTGTTTTCTGACAAAGACGGCCTTTGTGTTACTGCCAGCAGGTGACATGTTGTAATGTGAGTTGATGTGTAGGTTGGCTCAGGAATCCAGAGTCGACTTTAAGATGAAAAGCAAGAGAATATACAGGCAAAGCGGCGAATGAGTGAACACAGGGCTGAGTTTGAACAAATGGATCAAGGTTATTGCCTTCTTGGGACTGAATCATAATTTGAAAAGCTTCTTCACATAAAAATTCAAGACATTTATTACTTTTGTGTTTTTTGGAGGCAGTCCTGGGTGTTCTGATGCAGGGGGATTCTGTCAGTACAAAGCTATGTATACTCTTCCAAATTCCTTGTTTCTTGCTGATTTCTTGCTCTTTATTCCCAAATTGATTAATTAAGACAAGATTTTAGTTATAAAAGTAGTCAAAAGAGTGTGTGCCAGTTAAACAAGTCTTAATTGTAATCCCCCTTCTGGCTTCCCTAGAGTGTCAAAACAGATAAAGAAGATTTGATTTATTTTTCTAATATTAATTAATAATATTTAATATTTTCATGTTTTTATATTTTTTCACTCATTTGTTTCAATGTGTTGCTTGTTTTTAGTGTGCTACATGTAATGTGTTAAGACTGTTTAAGTACAATAACTAGATGTGTTGCAAATACTCTGAAATCAATTTGCAATCAAGTTAAATGATCATGATACTGCTATCCACCAAAGCTTTTGTTGTTTTCATTTTTACCATAATCAAGCAGTCCAATCTGATGATCAAATGTGTTATACTGGACCTTAAGATGGGCAAACAAGCCCTTTTAACCCCCCCAAATCTGTTCATTTACAAACTTTTCATATGATTTCTAATGTTTTTGCGGTAGACCACCGCTGTGCCTACATTTTAAAAAGTAAATATAAAAATACTGACAGCTACAAAAAATGAAAAATAATAGTGCTATCTAATTGCATTACTTAATGTTTTTAACTATGTTAGACAAGATAAAACCTTAAAGAAAGACGGTAATGAAAAGCCTCTGAGTGATAACACTATCTGTCCTACCATAAAACCTGATAGATTAGTCGCTGAAGAACAAAGCCACACTCACATACCCCTCTGTTTTCTGATAAGGAGCTTTGGTTTGACTTTTAACAACAACATATCTAATCTGTTTAATTTGCTGTTTTGAGGCCCTGGGCTTCCTTTAACTGTATGCTAATGGTGGGAATGCTAATACGGTTGTGTTTTGGGGCATAGCCTGGACATGATGCTTTAGGTGAGAGCTGACATTTCTTTAGGATACTGCATTCATGTGGGGGGTTAAAGTGCAGTTGACCTGTAGCTTTTAGTGCTCGTCCTACTGTAGGAAAATTATCTCTACATTTAAATACACTATCCTCCCGTATAGCTTTGAGATGTATTTAATTCATAGCAGTAATAAGATTTAAGTTTTGCTTGTGCTACAGCGTTGAGAGAGTTTAATCTCCAGACCATAATGAAGTAGTGTTTAAAATTCTGATAGTTTCTTTTCATGGCAATTCTGTAAGAAAAAAAAATCATACAGAAAATAACAGAAATGCAAAAGTTTTAACATTAATACAAACTTATTTTTTATTTAACTGCTTTCAGTAACAACTGTTCTGTCTTGCTCTTGGTTCAAAAAAGAAAAGTTTAATTTTTAAAATAACAGGTTTTACCAAAAAAAAAAAAAAAAGGCTGCATTTTTCTTATACATGGATATTTAATGTTTTTTTTTTTTTTATATAAATGCAAACCTTAAGTTTAACCACTTTTCCCCTGGCTGG
The DNA here is from genome assembly GCA_037902135.1 of Cetoscarus ocellatus. Taxonomy (NCBI): domain Eukaryota; kingdom Metazoa; phylum Chordata; class Actinopteri; order Labriformes; family Labridae; genus Cetoscarus; species Cetoscarus ocellatus. The sequence goes on along the minus strand of JBAMNC010001364.1, from coordinate 1,682,712 downwards.
TAACTTTCATACACTCCCTAAGAATCCTGTTCCTCCCTGATTTAAGCATTGTTCTAAATGCACTTTAGCGACTGCACTAAAGACATAGTTAAGAGTCATAATGTTTTGGTCAATTGAGGCTGTAATGCCCCTCATGGAGCTGCTTTTGTGCTCAAGATCAAACCTGAAGTTTCGAGGACCTGTGTGAACCCTCTCACTGTTTCTACCCAAACAAGGTCTATTCTGGTTGATATTAGCATGTGAAAGAGGCCCAGCAGAGCAGAGCAAGTGGCTGTTTCAACACTTAAATGCATTATCAGGCTGCTGGGATAAGAGAGCTGCTGCTGAAGGTGGCAGACACAAATTGACAAGGCTGACTAATCCCTATATATATAACAGTACAACTATTATGAGGAGTGGGAAGGGGATTCGGAGATGCAGCCGAAGGTGGATGAACATGGAAATGTCCCCACCGTATCAGGTACTCTTCAAACATTCTCCTGACCATTTTTGGCAGGTTAATTCCTCAAAATGGCTCTCAGTCTTAAAGTGGTATCATATATGTGTCTAACAACCTTAATACTTATTTGATAAGTGCAACAGATGTTTGGTGAGGAACAGCTGGAATGTGAGAGCATTAAACTTGAAAGAACCATAAAAAGAAATGTGCTCAATGTACCCTCTCATTGATGCAGTAAAATGACTCAACAAGGTCTTAACTTTGACACAAAGCCAGCGAATGCTCATAAACTGACCCTTTTTCTTTCAAGCAAAATAAGAATAATATATTCTAACACCAGCTGAAGTCACACATGGTTAAATAAGAGCCAGGATGGAAAATTCTGCCAAGTTTTCCTTCATAAATCACCCAAAGTTTGTCTGAAGATCTCTTTGAAGGTGGATAAGTGGCTTTTTAAGGCCTTTATAAGGAAGAAGACAGTTATGGATGAAAGGAAGTATGACTTAGTGCACAGATTAGAAGAAAAGTAGTTGACTCTCAGTGGTGTGCATCCCTACCTCTGTTTGATAAGGCATTATGTTCTCTTGTTGACATTTTCCTCAAAATGTGTCAAAATTCATGTGATAAAAAATGTATGGTTGAAAAACAGAATGTGAGGTTATGGTATAAAACAGTAAATATGGGATTAATATGAGTAAATTCAGGAGAGTCCCCTGAATAGTATATTTCAGAAACACTCATTTCATGGAGACCTCTGACCTTGTCCCACCCAAAATGTATCATCTTAATGAACCTTCAGTGGCTGTTTTCTTATAGATTTGTAGGTATTTACACTTAAATAACAATACTTAAACTCTAACTAAAAGTGTTGTGAGAGCATAAACCCCCCACCAAGATATTCCAACACTGTTTGGTGAGTTATTTTCAAAAATGTGGAAAACTGTCGCAAAATCTTTGAAAAAATTCCTGGATCCACATCCGGATTCGGATCACCACCAAAATCATATCACTTCTCTCTTGCCTCTTGCCATGACCAACATTTCTTGAAAATGTCACCCAAATCCATTGAGAACTTATTAAGTAATGAGAAAAAAATGTGGAAAACTGCCCTATCTCACAACATTAACATATCCTTTGAAATGATTCTTTGATCCAGATTTGGATCACCACCAAAACCTTATCGAAGGGCCCTTGTCCTTTTTCTGACCTATCCTGAAAATGTCTTTTTGAGTTACCCTGTTGACAGCATGACTAACAAATGCTTGCAAAGTCATAACCTCATTGGTGGGAGTACTAAGCATAACACAAATTAAAGTTTGTTTCGGCACTTTTTTAAAGAACAAAAACAGAGTTTTAACGGTATATTAAAACATGTCTCACAAATATCTGTGTTTTTCAAGAATAAGTCATACTGTTATTAGTTAAAAGTTATAAGTTGTGTTCACAGGAACAATTAATGGTAGCTAAGGGGTCATCTCTCAGAAATATTTATATTTTTAAGGTTTTCTGTAACCCTTTGTCACATTTTCTTTAATACATACATTTTGATATTTGATTTGACTGGTGGGCCACATAAGAGAGTAAGGGGACCACATGTTGTCCCCAGATCCCAGTTGCCCATCCCTTTCCTAATGTGTTTGTTTTTTCTGTCCTCAGCGCTGGTGTGCGATGAATCTGGAGCGCAGTGAAAGAGGGGAGCGGTCCTCTCCTCGGGGCCTGGAGATGGAGCCTCGTGCTGGGGGGAAGATGGGGAAGATGTCAGTGGGCTTTCAGAGGAGCTCCACGTCCGATGACGACTCTGGGTGTGCGCTTGAGGAGTACTCGTGGGTGCCACCGGGACTCAGGCCTGAGCAGGTACGACTTCAGCCTGTTGCATCATCTCAGAGCCATATACCAGTTTCTTCTATGTGTTTGCATAAGTGGGGTGGTCTTATGTAAGACTGCAGGTGTGTTAAATGTAAATCAAAGCCAAAAAGTCTTGGGGCTGAAACTGAACAGACTTACTACACTTCACCGTGGGAGAATGAGGCGTAGAAACCTGTTGGTGAACAGCAGGGGTGCTCTAAGTTCAACAGGGTCATATGTGCAGACAGATTAGTCTGGCCACATGTTGTCTCACAACATCTGGCTGTGGACATTTTTTCAATTTGGTTATGCTTTCTAGATGCACTTTTTCTGCAAAACTCCATCAGTCATTTTTATGAAGGCTTTGGTATAAAATCGTGGAAATGCATCCAAACAAAAGCAGTTCTCCGAATAAGTCTGACCTTTGAGAGTAAGGATGAACATTTCCTTTACACTGTTGTTCTGCTTGGAGAGAGACTACTCTAATCCTCTTCACTGTATCTCCTCAAATGTTCTGGCAGCCAGTGTTGGTAAATGTTACTGTAAGAAGTAATCAGCGGTGTTACAACTTTACATCTTTAGAATATAATGTGTTAAAAAGCTTATATTTCACCAAAAATTAAGACCCATTTTTAACTTTTTGTCCATGACAATATCGTCCAAACAGGGCAGATTAGGGTCCATAACAGAAATCCATAACAGGTGGACACAGCTGTTTCAAAATAAACTATATATTAGTTGTAAGGCCAGGGAAATACTTGCTGTAACGTTACAAATGCATGATGACTGTATCCTGTGTCTGACTGGCTGTGAATTGTGCATGTTCTCCGTATTAAAGCTATGTAGACATAAGATGCAGTATATCCTTGGGCAAAGGTTCTCAAACTGGGGGTCAGGCCCACCTGTGGGGTCACGAGACACCAAGAGAGGAGTTACAAGATGCTTTTCCAAATCACACTGAAAAACAGAAAATCTTAAATGGCATATTTGTCTTATTATTTTTAACTTATGGATGAGTTTGGTGTAATGGTTCAACAAGTGATTATGTGAACCGGTGAATTTACTTCAAATGCATCTGTTGTGTTTCTATGAATTTAGTTTTTCATCAAATACATATATTACAAGGAAAGTTTAACATCATTATGAAAAACTTCAAGGGCATTTGAAAGGGCACCCTTTGTTTTCTATAGGTGCAGTAACAACAGCACAGTTGGCTGAGAATCACCAGTTAACACAGTCACTCAGTAAACCATAACTATGGGACAGGTAATGCGCTTGCATGTCATAAAATGTTGCAAAATGATGAAGAGTCAGTGGTCATAAACCTGTCATTTGTTGCTGAAGCACTTCTAATGCAACTGTTGATTATGTTTGATTATTCTGATAGCTGTAATTCCAGAATTAATGTCTCATTTAGACTATGCATGTCGAAGCTGACAGTTGTATACAGCCTGAGCTCTCTGGTGTGACCATCAGTACTATCTTTCAATGACGCCCACTGCATGAAGCAAGTATTTTTTACAAGAAGGCTTATAATTGAGCCAGACCCACAATCACACACAATGTTAAACAGCACATTTATCTTGGGCCTTTAATTTTTTCATGAGTTTATTGTTTTTGCCCTTTTTTCTAAAGAAACAACATAATTTAGTTGTTTACACAAATCAAAATATTGTCCTCTCTGTCATCTCACTGGCCAAATGAGCCAACAACAAATACAAAACAGACACATCAGTACAATAAAACTCTCCACTGATACTCAGCTCCCCGCCCTGGAGGTTGGAGAGAAACAGAAACTGTGCAGATGCCTCCAGAACTTTCTTATTTCTTCATTTGATCATTATTTTATGTAAAAGTAACTATAAAACATGATATTTTTAAAGTAAAACATTATGTATTTGCTAAGACAGAAAAGTAATCTGAGTACTCTAACAGATCAGAATACAATGCGTTACCCCCGCACATTGATGAAGGCACAACTGGCCCCCAGGCTGCAACTCCTTAACCACGACTGCTGTGAAACAGGCTGCACAGAAGAAGGAAAACTAACATTTCTCCACACTCAGATTTAAAATGTCCTCACATCTCAACTTCACGTGACTGTTCTTTATGTCCACAGGTGCAGATGTATTTCTCCTGTCTGCCAGAGGACAAGGTGCCCTATGTGAACAGCCCTGGGGAAAAGTACAGGATTCGACAGCTTCTCTATCAGCTGCCACCGCATGACAACGAGGTAACGATGATGAGAAAGAGACACTGACGTGAGAATGGACTACAGCTGTGAGAACATTCAAGCAGCTGGAGTGAACATTAAAGGATGTTGAAGAAGATGTTTGAACAAGTACAAAAGTTATTTTGTGGTAAAATGTAAAGGCGACAAAGAGGGCTGTAGGTATATGTGCTCAGGGTCCTGTGCATAGTGGTGATGTAACACAGTGTGATTGGCTGGACGTAATTACAGTGTTCAACATGTCATGATTTGATTGGCTGTACATCAGGAAGTTTGAATAAGTTTTGACTCTTGACTGTTACTCATGGATCACAGACTTAACACTAAAAGTTTGAATAAAACCTGCATAACTGAGATAAAGTTCTTGACAAATGTTAACTTAAATGAATTATAAAGTATTTAGAACATTCTTAAAAATGTGAAACCTGGAATGAGAAAAAATATAAAATAACATTAGAAAATGTAATCCATATTAAAGTGAATAAGTGTCTTCAAAAACCTGAATTGTGAGATGATTGAACAAGTGTTTGAGAATTCATTCGAAAAAAGAAGAAAAAACCTAAATTATACTATGACATCAAGTTCCAATAAATGTATTTAAAAAGGATAATAGGGGTAGGATTCATCAAGATATTTAATTAGTAAAAAATGTAAATCATGTGATAATTTATTGTTATTTATGGTATCAATATGTTCATTTAAAAAAAAGGATAATTGTTAACTGAAATTAATAAATGTAATTATTACATGATGAATTATTAAGTCATCATCAATTAGATCAACAAATTCAGCTAAAATGATAAAAAAACAGGATTTATCAAGATATATGTTCTGTATGAAATGTAAATTATAGGATTTAATAGGTTGTCAATGAATTTAAAACTGTACATTTTATAATTATTTATTAAGTTATTAACTGACTTAATAGATTCTTATAAAAACAATAATAAAATTAGGATTTATTGAGATATTTAAAAAAAAAATGGAACTATTATTTTTTTTAAGTTGTTCAATGAATTAAAAAACAAAAGCTATATGTGGATTTTTATTATTAACTGAATTTATAAATGTTATTTATATGATGACTCATGAAGTTATGAATTCTGTATAGAAAGATTCAATTAAATTATATAGATATTTCAAGTTTTATCAAAGTAATGTGGGTCTAAATAAAGTTTTGAAAGTATGTAAAGTCAAGTAGAAAGAATTGAAGATCTGCAGCGAATCACTTCATGCTGTGTCATCGCAGAAAAGTCGAGCAGATCAAATTACATCAGGTCACTATCAAGCACAGGTCCGTGAGCACGTTTTACCCACAGCAGCACATCAGAAAAAAAAGTTGAGAGGGTTTTCCACTTCAACTGATTCAAGCACGTGTTGCAATCACAACCAAACAATGAAAACAGAAGAAAAAACCTGTGAAACCTTCAAGGATCATCACTCCAAAAAGAATTTTCAAACCACTTACAGCCTCAGCTTTTTCTAAAGCCAGCAGCTGAGTAAAGCTTAAACAAACTGTCTCTCTTGTAAAAAAAAAAAAAAAAAAAACAATGGCCACATTCCCTCAGCTGCAGGTCAAAAACTCCTCATGACAGTAAATGACATGCCAGCCTCTCCTGTATGAAAGCTTTATGGTGTGTAAACCAGCACTCCTTTCACATCCGTGTTCAGAGAGTTTACATTTGGAGATCCAGTGGAGGGGTTATCACCAGAGGGGAGGGGATGGGAGGGGCTACGGTCCTACTGAGGTGGTATCTGTGCACACATTGAAGATACGCATTAGGGGCTCACATCTACACAGTGTTTGACTGAGGGGTTTTATGATGTTTGTCAGCAGACCTGATGGTTCAGGAGGCAAACGGTCCGTGGATTCCTGGAGTAACTGTGGTCCAGAGGGACAAGTCGTTTGTGTGTTCAGGGAGGAGACAGAGACGGTGTGTGAGCTCACACGACATCATTGTTTACTGCTGTTTAGAAAACAAGTGGTGTGGATGCTTAGACTGATGTTAAGTATCCGACATTGATACAGGTAATGTGATCAGCTCGATACAGGAAACAGTGTCAGTCCAGTACAGACGACGATGCAGATACAAGTATCAGTCTGACAGGTTAAAGTGTTTAAGTGATGAAAGTATTGATGTTCTGATGCTGATATATTGTAAAGTTCAGCAAAGTTTAGTGTAGTATGATGAACAGTATAGCATAATTTGGTGTTGTAATGCATAGAGTATTAAAGTATCCAAATATGTATTATTGTGTACAGTATAGTAGAGTATAGTAAAGTATAGAAGCAGTAAAGTGTATATGATATAGATTGTAGAATATTGTGGTTCAGTAAAATGTAAAGCATAATACACTATAGTATACAGGATCATATACAGTACAGTAAAACAGTAAAGGGTATAATCTAGAATATGTATGGTATAAGATAACATTTAATATTGTGTGAAGTAAAATAGTGCATTATAATGCAAAGTACGGTATATTATAGCGTATAGAATGATGTAGTACAATATAGTGTATAGTACACTACGATAGAGTATAGTTTTGCACTATACTATCAGTAAAATTAAAGGGGAATACAGTATAGTCCAGCATAGAGTATAGTACAAAGTAGTGTATTACACAACATGTTCTATAGTTTAACGTTGATTATAATGTAGAATAGCAAAGTGTATAGTATAGAATAGTAAAGTGTGCAATATATATTGAAAAAATTGCGATAGCGTACAGTACAGCTTTGTAGTACAATACAGCACAGAGTAGTGAATAACACGGTGTATAGTATAATACTGGTGTATTGGCATGGTATTGTTTTTGATAGAACAGTTCAACAAGGTGCATCATTTACACCTTAGAGTATTATGTACGACAGTAAAGTTCATGCTTTCTGCCCAAAGTTAACAGACAGCATCTGTGATGGTATTGGGGCGTGGTAGTGCCCATGGCAGGGGTAACTTGCACATCTGTAAATGCACCATTAATGCTGAAAGTCACGTACAGGTTTTAGGAGCAACATATGTTGCCACCCAAGAGACGTCTTTTTCAAGGTCCCCCCTGCTTATTTCAGCAAGACAACGCCAAGCCACATTCTGCACATGTCACAACACCATGGCAACACTGTAAAAAAGTGAGAGTACTAGACTGCTCTGACCACCTAACTCCTTCTGAAAATGTGTGGCACATTATGAAGCACAAAATATGACAACCGAGACCCTAGATTGTTGAACAACTGAAGTTGTATCAAGCAAGAATGGGAAAGAATTCCAACCACAAAACTTCAACAATTAATGTCCTCATTTCCCAAACGCTTATTGAGTGTTGTTATAAGGAAGTTGTCAAGAGGTCTCCAATTCAAGTGTGACTACCACAGCGATGTGTCTTCCTGACCTCCTCACTCCATTCAACATGCTCAGCTCTTAACCATAAATTCTTCTTTAGTGTTCTTACAGTTTTACAAATCAACTCTTCTTTTTTCCCTCAGTTGCGTTACTGCCACTCTCTCACCGAGGAAGAAAAGCGGGAGCTCCTTATGTTCAGCGCCCAGAGGAAGAGGGAGGCACTGGGGAGAGGAACACCCAAGATCCTGCCCCGAGCTCTGCAACACACACGCTGTGAAAATGTAGGTCCCCCATGTGGAAACCCATGTTCACACACACATGCATACACACACATACGTCAGTTAGAGCTCATAAAAGTAAGCTATCAGTTGCAAAGAAAACAACTTGTGGGTCCTTAAGTTATTATACCACCAGCAGCTAACACCCGCCATCCCATCCCAGTGCGAGGCAGCCCGAGGCACAATCCTGATTGGCTAACGCGATGGTTTTAATCATGGACACAAACCTCCTCATTAGGGCAAAGAGAGGAAGTGGGGAAATTGGACGGCTCACGCTCAAGTCGAGCGAAGCAGCCGGTTCCTAGTGAGGAATTCAGCACATTTCCTGCCACCCATCTCCATCTCAGCATGACAGAGAGCAAAAAAAACTGTGCAGGTTAACGAGGAATGTTTTCTCGCTGTCTTAAAATCCAACTTTTTCCAAACAAGTCACAGTATGTGGCAGATTATTCCTCATGAAATGGTGTAATTAGAGACTGCTAAGCTTGGTACATGCAGCTGGGGTGAGATTTCCTCTGGTGAGGAGAGGGGAAGTGTCCTCTTCTGAATGAAAACTTGGACCAAAGTAAATGGTGGATGTATCCAAAGTTACAAAAGATTTTCTCATGGGATCAGTCACAATTATCACCATTCTATGGAGGTATAATGGGGTTTGTAATCTGACACAATTTGGTCCAAGCAGACAAAAAGGCAAGAACACATCAGTGTATCTCCACACCTATAAATGTAGTGATAATTATGAAACTACACACTAAAATAAAAAGTTGCAACAAACTGACACAGCAAAGCCCCTTCACCAAATCTCTAGGCCTGAAAGCAAAAATGAATGAAGACATCACAGAAGCTAAAACATTTTAAATTTTTATAATCCATTTATTTGAGAGGAAGGCCCCAGTTTCAAGTATTCACAGCTCAAGCATAAAGGGATACAACAGCACAACTGTTCAATTGTTAGCTTTTATTCAGTGCCCAGCAGGAGGGCCACAGGGCAAACAGAGTGTCAGGAACCACGGTGTAGAGCTGCAGCACAGGCTTTTTTATATTTTATAACCACTAATGGACACATGTTTCCATCCAATCCCATACAAATCACAGGAAAGCTGCGACTATAAGTTGTTGGAACTTTATAATGCTGATATTTCTGAACATATTTACCAATATCTATACATATATTTTTTGGGCAAAAAGCACACAGTCTCCTCTTAACTAAAAGTGACCAGTTCCTTACACTCAGGCAGTTCATTTGTATTTGTTTGTAACCTATAGACTCAGTGGAACATCTGACAGCCTAAATCTGCTATTTACTCCTCTCTCAAAGTTCTCTCTGAGATATGGCTCCACAGAAGTATAATATGAAAACTTCTCCACTGTAAAAGGTAGAGGGGGAAGCCCTAAAGTATATTATGTCACGTAAAGGCTTTTAGTAAGTACCTTTGTTTGAGGTCAAAGTTTAGGTTTTGTTTGGTTCTGACTGCCAGAGCCATCAGAGTGTTATTTTTGGTTTTTACAGGAGCACAAAGAGGGTACAAGTAGACAAAGCTATTGTATTTTTTCCTGTAAACTTTCTGGATATATTTTTGAATGAAGAATACTCAACTGAACAAAAAAATTAAAAAGGTTACACTTTTAAAAGCAAAAAGTTTCTTTACTTTGGGAGCTTTCAGCTGTTATATCTATTTGAATGGCTAGTCAAGCATCTCACTGAAATATAATCCTCAAAAAAGTTTGAAATGTTATTTTGTAAATTTTATTTTGGTTGATTAAATTTCCCCTTTCATAATACCAGTTGGTATTGTATCATATATAGTTGGAAAGCCTGATTAGTCACCTTTACAATGAGGTACAACTTAAAAAGATCATGCATTTGTGGAATGAACAACACAGCTGAACTTGTGGGTCGTGCCCAGAGAAAATGCTAAAATCCACTGCAATGAGAAGCTGGTGTTCTAGGACACAGAGAGGCCCTGGTACCTTTTCCAAACTTGGGGCCAAGTTTGAATTATCACCTAGGAATCATTTCTCTGAGCTTACCTTGAAAGTATCATAATGTAACTGTCCTTTTGTTAGGCCACCTAGTTAACATTCATTGTGACTATTTAAGTAGGAATTTGAACTTGGGTTGATATTTCTAATTAATGGGACCAATTTAAGCGGATAAGAGAGGATGTTTGCCTGCAGTAGTATTGGAAATCTGTCTGCTGCTTCCCACAGAAAAGCCTAAGGAGTTGTTTTTTTTTATGCTTACGGTCAAAAAGTAGAGCATTTTGGTTTAATTCAAAGTACAATCTAGTTCTCCAAGCTCAAGTTCCAGTCTCACAAGAAAGATGAATGATTTAACACCATGAGGTTATGTCACAGGACTCATTAGCAGTATAAACAAGCCAAGAACTGTGATATTTGGTAGTCCTATAACCTGTAGTGAAGCATGCTGTAAAACTACCAAATACCACAGGTTGTTTGCAATAACACAAAATGGAACAGACCTACACTCCTGCTTTTTCAAAAATAAGAGAAATGTACAAAAATACCTACAGTGCCCTCCTCTATCTTTCTGTTTTTTTTCCTGTTGGACCAAAGGCTTTGCCAAAGTGTGACCCCGAACCTGAGGTACAAACCAAACTGTGGCCTCTTGGGAGACACCGCAATCATGCTGTAGATGTCCTGTCTTTGGAACAGAGAAGCTATTTTTTTCTTACACTGTGGTTAAGTACAGAGAGATTTTAGATTAAAATACTTTCAACAACCCCATCTCCCAACCTCTAATCCCACTTTTAGTTTTGCGATGACATTTTAAACAACTTCTTGTGCCACTACTGCTGTCCTTGATCTCCACACAGAAACATTTCCTTTCCGTGCAAAAACATCAATATTAGTGTTATGTGGCTCCCAACAAACTGAGGGCTGAACATTGAGTAAATTTCTGCCAGGCAAGGTATGTTAATTCCTCCGGAAATGCGGTCCATCAACACTCAGACACAGATGCTACCACAGAGGTGCAAGGTCACATAGGAACAGCAATGAACACACACTTACATCAGCATACTGAACATGCATGTGTGTCCATAAATACTTTGGAAAAACATACTTACAGTCAAACCCACGATTTGGTCATTCATATAGGCTCCCCAACACATGTGCACATTCATACGCTCATTTATGCACATTCTGCACATGCTCATGTCTTCAAAAGGATGTATCACAAGTATATGGATGAACACACAGATCTTGCAGCCATTGTGCACACATTCACACACAATTTATCAGGCTCCAGTTTCCCACTGCTGCACTCTAAGGGACATACAACACCTCCATATCCAAGGCCCCTGCCTGTCCACTCTGGTAATAATGGTTAACAGCTGGTCATACTATCCCATAGCTGCCTATGGGTGTCTCAGAGCTATGCTGGGATATATAAAGACTTTTGATTGCAGGTTTGGACACGCTCTGACAATCCCTGTGGAGATATATGATCTTTTGACTCAGGACCAAGGCCAGTATATGATACTGGAGAGAGCAGAGCAGAAATGATGTCCAGTTCTTCAGCAACATTTAATCAATAATTTCTGACTTTTATACGAAAGTGAAATAGCAACCAGGGCAAGAACTATACATTTTTTCCCTTCCTCAACTGGAGTATGCACAAAAGTGTAGTATGTGCTGTGTAAGTAACATTATTTATGCTCCCACTTTTGTCCTGTTTGACTGAAACCAAATCAGCCAGCTTTATCATGCCCTTCACTATTTTTGAGTAGGAAAATACCTGATACCATCAGAAAAGTGATCACTGGGCATGGAAAGTCTGTGCTGCCCCTCCATATCAGAACGTTCATTCAACTGAGCCTTGTATCACAAAGACACCGGTGTAATAATTGAAAGAGTGACCATGTTAATTGGAGTCTCTCAGCTGAACTTTGTGTGGTGTTTTTTTTTTTAAGTTTTAAAAATGTACTTCATTGGTGAAAATCTACACACAGACATCCATTAGGACACTTTCCATCCTAAAGAACTGTCTTAAATGCAGTAACCATGGATGCTGAAAGTTATTAGATAACACAGTATCCTTTCAAACCATAACATCAGCATGATGCTCATGGTAGACAAATTTACAGATGTCAAATGAGAGAATTCCCACAAGCTTGTCGGTGCAATAGGTTGTCCATGTGGACTTAACATCATTAGAATAAGTTAATGAGATAATATTAGCTCATTAACTTCTTCTTTGTTATTATACTTTGATGATGAAGACTTACTTGTCCCTCACATCTCAAACAGCTGCATGATTTACCCCATAAATCTTAAAATATATTAACAGTCCATGCTTTTCTAAACTTTTAGCCTTTTGGTGGTGTAAGGGGAAGGATTCTCCTTTTTAATGGCATATTAACATCTCTTAAGTGAAATTTCAGTAAAGGCTTTGCTGTTCTAAGTGATAGAAATAGTGCCCTGGGTGTTGTTCAAAGGTCTAGAGTGCCTGAAACTCATACATTCCAATAACATTTAGTTTCCTGCAGTTTTATTAAAATGTAAAAATGCATCAATTTGGTGAGACAAGTCAAAAAGCCTGTGCCACAGCCCCACACGAAATAATAGTCGAATCAAAAGTCACATCTACTGCTAAACTGCTATTTTGAATCTGCCCTTATGTCAATAGTTAAAGCTCGAGAGACACTGGGTTGGACTGTGACAAATGCCTCAAACATTCAGTCACAGTAATCTGTGTATTTATGTCCTTACAAAGGTGAACTTCCTTGTGTCTATGTTAAGCAGCAGTGCTGTATTCCTGCTCTATTTGTCATGACTGTAGGATTCACTGATATGTTTGGAATGGATCATTTTCCTTCGGCACTTATAGTATGGTCACCTGTTGTTTGGCCTTCTTTGTTTTAGCATCACTGCGAGTAATAAATCAGCAGACATGTGATATATTTGAAAAAGTTATCTCCATAATCTGTCTCCTGTACATAGCACATTCCTCATGTGTCGTAGGTTTTGACTGTACCACAAATGTAGTTTGACATGTCATCTCCTAATGCGAAAATCTGTGCTAATCTCCATGGTTACATTCTGGCTGAAGTATACTTAACACTAGATCTAGAAGTAATAAACAATAAGTAATGTCATAGGCACTAGCACAACAAGATAATTCATGGATTAACTGGTTTGTTTTATTTGTCAGTGTGCCGGAGGTATCAGTGGAGGGGAGATGGCAATCTTTGCCTCCAGAGTGGGACCGAGCCCCTGCTGGCATCCAGCATGCTTTGTGTGTGCTACATGTAAAGAGCTTCTGGTGGATCTGATCTATTTCTACCAAAATGGCAAGATCCTGTGTGGACGACACCATGCTGAGCTTCTCAAGCCTCGATGCTCTTCTTGTGATGAAGTAAAATCCTTTATACCTCACCATGGCAAAGTTAGAACAAAGTCCTGTGAGTTCCAAAGACTTAACACTGATATATATGTGTGTTTTCCACTAGATCATCTTTGCAGATGAGTGCACGGAGGCAGAGGGACGCCACTGGCACATGAAGCACTTTGCCTGTTTTGAGTGTGAGACAATGCTTGGTGGGCAGCGCTACATCATGAAAGATGGTCGGCCGTACTGTTGCGGATGCTTCGAGTCACTGTATGCAGAGTACTGTGAGGCCTGTGGTGAAAACATTGGTAAGTTTCAAGGTGTCAGAAATTCCCAAAGTTTTTTCCTGCTGTTTTATTTCTTTGAGTACTTGTTCAACTAAAACTTCGCTTCTTCTCTTCCTCTTAAATCAGGGGTCGACCATGCCCAGATGACCTATGAAGGTGTTCACTGGCATGCCACAGACCAGTGCTTCTGTTGTGCCCAGTGCAAGACGTCATTACTGGGCTGCCCCTTCCTACCAAAGCAGGGTCGTATCTATTGCTCAAAAGCCTGCAGCCAGGGAGAAGACATCCATGCTTCAGATTCATCTGATTCTGCCTTCCAGTCTGCCCGGTCTCGTGAATCCCGTCGTAGTGTCCGCATGGGAAAGAGCAGCAGACCTTCCGAACAGTGTAGGCAATCGCAGGTGCTCAATCCTGTGACCACTGCCTCCTCTCGCGAGTTTAAGTTTGGAGATGAAGAGGCCGACAGACATGCCAATTGTGACATCGGAATTGTAGGACGCAAGCTAGCCCATCTAGGCCTGGAGGAGGAAAGGTTTTGGAGCAACCGTGAGGAGCAGGATGCCTGTGGAGAGGAGGATCCAGAGGAGTGGGCCCAGCATGATGACTACATGACCCAGCTCCTGCTCAAGTTTGGTGACCACAGTATGCTGCACCAGATTCAGCAGCCACCCCTTAAATCTCCCAGCCCTAGCTGTGACAGAAACAGGATCATAGGTGACCCCTGGCTAAAGCCTGACACCACACCCATCAGAGTAACAGCCTCTTCTCCCACTCCTGCAAGTCCAACCCAGAGCCAGACTTCCATCCAGTCTCGGGCCAACAGTCTCAGCCCTGGACTAATGAGCAAGAAAAACCTGCCGGAGATGTACTGGGCACAATCTCAGGACGGGATGGGGGACTCAGCTTATGGGAGTCATCCAGGACCTGCAAGTGCAAGGAAGATCCAAGAGCTTGAGTTGGACCAGGATCCAGACCAAGCTGGGATGGGAAAACAGGCTTTCTGGCCTGACAACAGGCAGTGGTACGATGACTCTCTGGAGTGCATCGCTGATGAGCTGAGAAGAGTTGGACAGGGTGCTGGAGACTCCATGGACTCCCTTGCGCTCTCAAACATCACTGGTAAGTGGATCACTGGTTTATGTCTTCAACTGAAAATGGACTTTCTTTTCATATCAAACATTTACTCAAATATCTCTCTTTGCTTTCTTTAGGTGCATCAGTGGATGGAGACAGCCGGGACAGGCCCATCGTCTACACCCTTGCCCTACAGGAACCCTCAGCACCAGACGACTGCGAGAAGATGAGCAACATGGGAACCTTTAATTCATCTCATCTTCACCATAGTGACAACTCTCTAAACCTCAACATGGAGAAAGCAGATGAGGAAGAGCTGGCACTTGCAAGGAGAGGAGGTACACCAGTAGGACTTATCCCCTTGTCCCCACAATCAGACGGCATCCCTTCCTCTTTTGTCCATGCCCCAGCTCTGAGGAGGAGCAAGTCTCAATCCAGGCCTCCTCAGATGGTCAAGTTCTCAGAGGACACAGTGGACAATGGATATAATGATGGTTTTGATGTCAATATTAGAAGACATCCAATGAGCGAGAGGCCACAGCGGAGGGCATACTGCCCTGATGAGATGGGCAGGGAGAGTGGACGCCCTGCAAGCCACCACGGTAGAAGAAGGCAGCATCACCACCATCACGGCCAAGGTCGGCAACACAGGGGCCGCAAATCCCGCTCGGACAATAACCTACACATGGTGCCTTTGGAGAAAGTACAAAGGCCATATGAGCACCAGCAGCAAGGTCTGATGAACCCCCTTTGTAGTCCAATGCTCCTGCAGCACCCAGCACACAGGCTGCCCATGGCCTACTCCCAATCCAGGTCTGACTTTTCATCCCAAGGGTCTGCTGCAGGAGACCCAAGGGTTGAACATTTAATGGGTCTTTACAGAGATGAGGAAGACTGTTGCTCCACGTGTTCTTCCTCATCATCGGACTCTGAAGAGGAAGGATATTTTCTGGGCCAGCCCATCCCTCAACCCCGAATGGTTGGGCGGTACTACGCTGAGGACTATCCAACAAGGGTCACAGCCCTCTCCTCGCAGTTCCACGGCTCACAGACTGGTCGCAAAAAGGGCCATCGCTCTAAAAACTGTATCATTTCTTAACAGCTCGAGGTGGAATTCCTCTATTATCAGCGCTTCAGTGAGCAATTGTGGGATTTTCATTTTGATGGACGTTTGCAGATAAATCTCAGTTTGTGATGGGTGTTTATAACAGACCATTTTAATAATACAAGTGGTAACCTAACAGAGGGTTTGTAGCCAAATGTCAATGTTGCATATCATGTTTTAAGCCCACATATGCTTAAAGAACACATAAGTATGAACTAGTAAGGAAACAAAAGGGGCTCTGTTTTTTTAAGTGTGCAAATTAAGCTTAAACATCAGGTATTGATAACTAAAGCACTATAAAATTGCATGTACCTAAAATCTGGAAGAATACCATGATGCATTTTTCTCCCGGTTTCAACTCTTTCCTGAATTTTACATTGACTTATTCTAAAATGAGTGTTCAGTTAAGCGATCTGGAGCAATATCTTTGTGTGCAGAAAATGGCAAAACAGTGTACACAGAGCTGGATAGAGTAGAAAATAGAAAAGAACCAAATAATTATTTAAAGCATTATAGTACAAATGATAATGTATATACTAAGTTAAGATTTTCATACTGATATTTTTATATCTGTGGTGAAAGAATTGTTTTTTGAAGTGTCTTAGAAATAGGAACAGTTATGGCAACCAAATAGACCTCTTTAACAAGTAAAGATGGTGCCACTTCATTAACTGTGTGGTTCACAGCTCAAGTGCCATGTTAATCTGTAACAATGACTATTGTAACAAAGTTTATTTCATAACGCAAAAGAATTTGCATTAAAACCAACATGATACTGTATCCAGCTGAACTGCTCACCACTCTTGCTCTGACATAAACAGCCACATGCTTAATGATGTAAAAATGCTTGTAATAAATACTTCTTTTCCTCTCAAGATGCTTATGTTTATTTCTTAACTTCTGGATTCGAATATCAGTCTGAGTGAAATTTCTCTGTTGATAACCTCTGAAGGGTGGTGATGTTTTTTCAGTGATGCATCATTTCCATGACAAAATCCACATCCAGCATCAGCAAACAGAACCTAAAATGCAATCAAAAAAATGTTCAATGTGATGCTCCAATGAGCTCCATGACAGACAATCACCCTTTTCAACCTGTGTGTCCTTCTTTCTACAATTTCCAAATAAAAGATTTACTCAACTCATGCACAAATAAATCACCTATTATATAAAATCATGCCAGGTTTCTTCCTTAAATTTCCATTTTTCTGTAAATTGATACCCAACTTCTAATTATTGAACTTTTTTCACCATTCACTGATTAAGATTAAATAAACCAAAATAAAAATGGCCCTTACTAATAAAAAACTCCCCTGATACAGACATTTTTCAGTTTTACACACCCATATTCACAATTTCTTTGTACAAATTTGTTAGAATAAAATAGGAATTTAATGAAAATAAAGAATTTACTTGGCTTGTAATGACGGACATGTCAAAGCATCTCAATCAGCATAGACTTCGGACGTGGACAGTCAACTGTGCGAGCACACCATGCACTAATTTGACCTCTGTGTCCAAACCAAAAGTTTAAGATGAAGAAGTAGACTGAAAGGTTCAAGAAAGATTGATGTTTCAGTGTTATATGTAGATTAAACAAGATTCATGTTGTGCAAGGGAAAACAATGCTGTTTTGAAGGAATGTGATCTCAAGTGGATTAAACAAAAGAGAAAGAATAAGTGTCAGGGTAAGGACTTTTGTTCTTTTATTTCTTCATTAAATGAAGAACAAAGAACATTGTTAACACTTCTCCGTGAACACATTTTTCTCCTCTACTGAGAGGTTTTGGCAAGGTTTTGATCTTCAAACTGAATTATAACTAACTTGACTCCTCAGCACCATCTACCCACTACACGTTTAAGCCAGTATTTAATGTGACTGACAGAACGATCATCTTCAGAATGTTTTTAAAAGTTCTGCCATTCCCACTAACGATCTATGGGCTGTTGTACCGATGGACTTCTACAATGTATTCTGTACTTGAAATAGAAAATGTTCATCTAGTCAGTCAGGTTAGATCCTGCGGTGAGCACAATCAAAGTAATTTCTGAAAAATCAGAGTTATAGCTGAATTAAAGCTGTTTGCTGCTTACCCCTGTCTGATTTCTGTCACTAAACCGTGCTCTCTGCCAGTTGGTGACTGGGATTTCACAGATTCACGGACTGTGAGATCACATGCATGGAGCGGTGCATGTAGATGACAAAATATCCAGGAGTCTAAACACAACAGCTGGTTTGACCATTAACTATTTACAAAAGGTTAAGTCCAGAGATTTTATCAAAAATTGAAGAAATAATTAATATGACTACATATTTTTCATAAAATATGTAAATGTAGCATCAGTAAAATAAAGGTTTCCGACCAGTTCAGATTTCACATTTAAAACATACTGTAGGAAACGACAGCTAAAGCCATATGTCCAGAGAAAGCCTGGACATATCAGTCTAATTTTAGATATATGCAGTATCACACAGATGTAGTGTTATAGTCACTGCAGGGCCTTATCCAAAAGCTCAAGTTCAGTAATGCTACATTATAAACATAACTTTATGGCTTCAACTTGTCTTCAGTCATTTTCTAAACATAAATCTGACTAGAATTGACATTTTCTGTAATGACCATAATCAACATTAATGACTAAAATACAGCACTTTTTAAATGACTTAAAATGTTTTACTTTTTCCTTTGATATCAATTACTAAATGTTTTTCTCTGTCACCGAGTTACTGAGCTGCATAAATTGCATTGCATTGCATACCCTCAACAGCAGGTTTTTACCTTTGCCAGTTACATTTACGCCTAAAAACTTGTGAAAGTTAGGCTATTTAGTGAAGATTATCCTGATGAACAAAATGTGTAAGTTTCATTATATTTTGTTCGCCATAGACCTTGTTATCAGCAATGATCCAAGAACACAGAGGAAAATCCCACAGGCTTTAAGTCGAGGGACTTGGTGCAATACTAACTTCCTGGTTGGCCTACAATGCAGTTTGTCATCCCTGCACCACTCTATATCCTCTTTAGTATGTTTATCAGTACTGAATAAAATACAACCTGAAAATCATCTTTTAATGTCTTGCTAGAAGAATAAAAAACATATAAGTCCTTGTTTTGATGAAAATAGGAAAGTAAACACAAATGAAATGATGAAGGAAAATTGATCTTTCAGTATATATGTAAGTTCAAGAACGCCAGTGCCAATTATGCAGTTTATTTTAACAGATCGCAATATAACAAAGCTCAAATTTAACAAAATATCATTTCTACACCCTTTAGAGACATCTCAGTGTGTGCAAAGCTTTGTCTCGATGTCTTCTAAATTATCTCTCCCTGTGGACTTTCACACAGAGACAGAAGCTGAAGGCATAGAAGATAAAGTCTGAAAAGCAAAATGAGACGACACACCAATAAGGAACAAAACAGGCTTACTTTAAACCGTACAAATTTATAAACAAACGCTAACAGCACATTAAGCAGCTCCAAATCAAAGACGAGTGCTGCAAAAGGAAAAACGTACATAGTTTGAAAACAGTACAAAACAAACCTTTTCTCTCAGACTTTGTTGGAAAAGTTATTATGCTTCATAACAATTCACCATATTTAATTCTTTTTATTGAAACCGGTGAAAGAATGTAAACCAAAATAACCATTTAGCTGTGATAAATAACAAAAAAAACAGAATAACAATCTTAAAGACGATGTCATGTTCAATAAAGAGCTGATGGTTAAAAATCTGAGACTAACACTGTTCATCTCCTTTATTCAACACTACCTCCTCTCCGTTTTAAATTACTTCTCTGGTCGCTGTTCAGCAATCCACAGTCCAGTCAAGACATCCATCGTTTCTCAAAAGTCAGTACAATAATGCTCAGGGTTGCACAGAACAGATCAGAATTGTCAATAAGCTGAGCTGTGATTGATTCCAGTCTTTGAAAGTTTATGACCTGGTAGGGTTGTGGTTGGGGTTGTGGAGTCACAGACAGAAGGTTCTGGCTGCCGTATGGCCTCATCCAGCTCACTGATGAAGTGCTTGAGGTCTTCAAGGCAACGCTCACGGATCTCTCCTAGGTTCTCCCTGAGGGGAACCTGCAGCTGCTTCTCCAGGTTGGGGTCTTTAGCCACCAGCATCTTCACCACCATGCCGAATGTCTCGCAGTCCTGGCGATAGACCTGGAGTGGAATATGAGCAAAGAGGGATCACGTGCAGAAACATTAAAAAAGGGGACAGAATGAGATGATAACTACCCCTTCATAAATACAGTCAAAAGCTTAATCCACACATAGGGGGTATCTTAGATTTTTTGTGCATTTTGTGCACACTGAAGTTGCGCATAAGGTCCCTAAAAAAATGTGAGGGGCTAATTGGTTTAAACACCTAAGACTGGAGGTCCTCACCTAATGACCCCCGGTCTACTTGTTAGGTTGGAGGGCCTATGAGAAGTCTTGTAAAAGGGTAGGTAGCATCAGTACCTCTTTAAGGTAGGCAGGTCCATCAAAGTGTGAGCGCAAAACTATGATGGCATCCTCACAGCAGAACAATATGCTTTTTAGGGAGGGCATACAGCATCACAGAGCTGACAACGGGAGGTGTTTCATTGCCGTGTCAATAACCACACCATCCAGAGGTCAGCAGTGTCTCCACATCACATTTAGTTTTGGCTCAGTTTGCTTGGAACCCCGCTGGGGGTAGTATGAAAATTTGTGCTAGATACTAGGTACAATCTCTAAAGGAAAACCAAAAAAACAAGTCGAGCCAAGTCAAGGGCATACACCTCGTGATAGAAAAGCCCCAAAAGTGAGGTTAGGGGCCTTTTTCACTGAGCACTCATGCTTTCATTATGGCAACTTGTGTTTCTTTCAAATATCATCCATAAAATGGAGCCAAAAATGTTTCTAAGGAATGAGACCTTTCAAACAGACCACTTTGAATATTTCAGCAGCAGCAAAACATTGTACGAGTCTCGCAGATATATTTTACTTTCAGAATTTGAGAAATCTTAAACCCTCCTATGGATCCACAGGTGGATGGTGAGGTGGCAGAGGGTTAAAAGCAAGGTGGAAGCACTGATGCAAGACAGAGCTGGCAGAAAACAGGAAAAGAAAATAAACCAGGAATCTCGCAACTTTAATCGACGGTAGAATGTTGATCAATCACCTGACCAACATTCTACCATTGGTAGAATGTTGGTCAGGTGATTGATGCATGTTGGGTGTGAAATCCGCAGTGCCAGTTGTCTTAGAATTAGCCCTTGGGCATTAAATAAAAATACAAATAGATTAAAGACGATAAAAACAAAACCATTATTACCAAAAGGGGGTCAAAAAGGTGAACAAATTACAATTAATCTTAGCACTAAAATTGTAAAAATAATTTGTATTACTCTGTGATTAAAATTACAACATTTTTGTTCAAAACAAAACAAAACAAAACAAGAGATTAACCTAAAATAAATGCTCTGATAAAAAGGCTACAAGTCTTTAAAAACCACCCTGGACTAAAGGTCAGATCAAGAAAGGAAGTTTTTTTCAGTAAACTTTTACAAAACACTCAGAAGCTTGACATTTTAACTTCCAGGGTCATTGTCTTTCATTACTCCATACACACCTGCCTCATTTACATGACAGGCCTAAGATTTTAGGCCTCTGTAGAAACCCAGATAACAACAGAACACAAGAACTATTTAGTTCCTTGAACAGAAGTTCCTGATAATAAAGTCCCCGGACCTTTAAGGGAAAGGGCCGGCGGTCCATCATCAGTTGGACTTCAACTTTACCAATTTTCTACATATTAGAAAATGAAATGGTGATTGCAGATGAATGGCATGAAAATGTTCTCCAGTCAAAAACAGTGATGCCTGCCCCTGACAGCACATGACAGAAGTGTTTCCAAGTGGTCAAATATGTTCTTCAAAACTTCCTGTGATTGGGTGGTTTTACTTTTTAAAAAGGAGGGAAAAGCTTCAGTTCCACGTATGGACTAAACCTTTGTGCTTGGATTAATGACTAAAGGTGTTAACAAGCAGAGGTTAAAACCTTCAAGAGAAAAGCTCTAACTTGAGGAGATTAAAAGCTGTTTCCTTCCTGCTCTACCTGACGCCTAGGTGTAAATATTACAGTGTCACTGAGCCTGAGCTGATCAT
Organism: Cetoscarus ocellatus; assembly: GCA_037902135.1. NCBI lineage: Eukaryota > Metazoa > Chordata > Actinopteri > Labriformes > Labridae > Cetoscarus > Cetoscarus ocellatus. Next base: position 1,660,618 of record JBAMNC010001364.1, on the reverse strand, counting down.
TCTGGTGTTAACACACATCATGTAGTGTCAAAAGATAAACACTTCTCCCTCTCCACTTTAATAAGGGCCCTTTATAAAAGAGGAGGCAGCCCAAGGGGCAATAAAGCCGGCTTTAAGGAGGGGCTCAGGGGCTTAAGACAGGTGTTAAGGGGACAATGAGGAAGAGGTTCTGGTGTCCTGTTTGGGAGCTGGGATTTCACACCGAGACTCAAATGTCTCATAAAACATTAGCAGGAGGCCAGTTCCTTACAAAAACCAGCAGAATCTAAAAACTCCAGAAAGAGATGTGCCTCAATTAAAGACCCTTGAAATAAGACAAAAGTGAAATTCAAAATTAGGAAATTTGACTATTTATTTCATAGAGATACTTCTCAGCCACGCTTGAATTTTAAGAGCTCTATACTGGGAAAAATGTACAAGTCCCAGTATGTTAACCCATGAACATCTGTATGAGTCAGGGTGAGACTGGCTACTGATTCATAAAGAAGGCTACATAAATAATATTTTCTCAGTCAATTGGCCACAATATTAAAATGTTAAGATATTCTTAATATGGCAATTATAATTATGTGCAATTTCCTATGGGACAGTTCATAGATTTAATCAAACTTTACTATACCAACAGTTTTTAAACTTAAAGGCAAATTAAAATGTCTGATTTTATGAGCCAAACAAAAAAACGTGTAATTTCGATTCCTCTCTTGTTGCTGTATTTCACAGTTGTACATTTCTTTCTGGGGCTGAGCATGATGACATAAATATCATTTCAGTATTTTTATTATTAAGAAACTGGGAAGTCACGTATTTAACTGCATTTTAAAGCGATATACCTCCTTTCCTCTAAAACAATTAAGTGATCCAGGAAAGAAGTCATATCTGAGAACATGGGAAGACATTGGATTTGTCATTCGAATCATCTAAAATAATTGTAAAAAGAAATCCTCTGTTTTTTTTTACGAGTAATTTAAACCAAAGAAAGAAAGAAAGAAAGAAAGAAAGAAAGAAAATTGACTTAAAAGTGCATGAACTGGTATTTACCTATTCCTTGTCTACTTAAAAACAACGCTGCACCAAAAGATTTGTTACTTTGCTCCAGTTGTCTCTTGTTCCATCATCATTACTATCATAAGACAAGCCCCAAAATGACTATACTATTAAAAATACACATCAAATGGTGGGACACTTTTATAATGGGACACAGTCATGCTTTGGTGTTCTACGTATTTTGCCAAGTCCTCCGTGAGAGACCAGAGGGACACCCACACATCCATTCCTCTTTGGGACGTTGCTCTCCTTTAATTACTGTTGTCTCCATCTGTCCCTCCACTTTTTGAACACATATTAATTTCTATAGTTAGTCCCTCTTTGCCTCATTTTGTCTTACCTTCTATCTCTTTGGCAGTTTCCCCCCATATTAAAGAGGGAGAGATTTAACCATCTAAAAATGCAGCTGAATAAGTTTTGCCTCTATTCTTCACAATGACCGTCTCGCCTTCGTGCCCCAGGCGTACACAAGGAGACACTGAATGACAAAGATTGAGTGCAGATCCGTGTTTGTCCATGTGTGTTAGAAAAGGTCAGGCGTACGTGAGTTTCAGGCATTCACTGGGTACCGACAACAGCTTCTCTGCTGCAGGGCAATCTAACTCACAAACTTATTTATGGCTTTTACAACGTTCCTAGAAAAGTATGAATAGTCAAAGTAGACAGGAGTTCAAAATAGACTTAGCTGTCAAACCGAGTTAATGAACTTGTAATACCAGATGACAACTTTCCAAAAATGTAGGACCAAATTACTGTATAAGTGCAACATAAGAAATTAGGGACAATTATTTGCATTTCTAGAAACTATAAAAAAATAACAAGGATGTTGCTTTCAGCAGACATTTTGGGCCTCATTCAGAAATGAATCGTGCTGTATTTTTAGCCTGCTACTTCAGTGCAGATGAGTCAAAAGGAACTCTTAATTTACAGCAGATACTCAAAATTTAAATGCACCCTGAGCTGCACTGCAAAGCAAACACCGTCTATGAGCAAAATGTTGTTTGTACTTATTTTATTGAGCAACAGTACAGTCATGTGAAAAAAATACTGTCTTCTGGGAATTGATGTTTAGTATGGTGTACTATTTATATGGGAGGTCACACCAAACAGTCTACTGGCCCTGACAATAGTCCTACCTCTGTACAGTGCTGGGCAGAAAACTGATGTTGATTGCTTTGCCAGTATTTGTTTCTACCACAGAATGGATTATTATGACTCTATCATGACCTCTTCAAACACAGTGTTGCAGTGCACTTGCAAGGCTAAACCAACACTACACCAACAGGCTGAACCCTCAAACTACCAGCCAGAGTGAGGGGTAAACTAAAAGCAGCGTAACAAGGTGATTTGTAACACTGACAGTTACAGATGGAGTCCAGTCTTTAGCATGATTCAATCTGATACGATAAATGTAGAGCGAGGCAATCACGCACGATCACACTGAACAACACTGCATCTATTCTGTGTATAGCACTGTGTGTCTACAATGTAAATAAACTACTTCACAACAACCAGATGCACCCGTTTCCTCTTGATGTCTGTAATATAAGCAACATAAAGTCAGCTTGCTCACCTTGCTGAGAGCCTCAGACTGTAAGCCGGAATAAACGGAGGCAGCTTGTTTTGATCCGGTGCTGAAATGATTTACGTTTCTATTGCCACAGCTTAGACAGCTGCTTACAGGTGTGTTTAAACTCAAGACTCATCTTTTTGTAAACTAAATATGTTCAAAGAGGGGACTAAATCTGTAACCATGGTCAATACAGTGGTTCATATAATGCAATAATGCAACTATGTATATTTTTAATTTAAAGCTGTAGCATGGAAAGTTCTGTCAGAGATAAACGTGAGACCTCGAGCAAGTTTGTCATGATAAAAGTTCTCACTATTTACAGTGAAGTACTTTTACAGGAAAGCAGGAATTTTTTTTTTCCAGCTACACCTTAACACAACTTTGGAGTAAAACAAACAACACATTCAGTTACAGCTACAACTCTGAAAACTGAACTTAAGAAAGTATCACGCTTTGAATCCACGCACAAACACAGTTTTACAGAAAGAAGGGGGTGGAGCTTTTGAAAATGCCCTTAAATTAATTTTAATTTCATACTATTCTAATATAATGCAGTTACGGTAGTGAGCAAAGTGATACTCTGGTAAAATATTTAAGACATATTGTCCTGCCCCACCTTTGTAAAGTCCAGGTGGACACTTTTTGAATGAGAGCATGGAGCTCCTACATACAGAGCAGGGCAGGGCCAGGCAACACCTCAATTAAATCGATTCATTAAATTTTTGTGAAGCAGGAGATTCAAAAATTTAAAACATTTTTTATCCTTGACTTAATAAATTGCTCATTTTGTTTCTCCTGAAGTCAAAACCCTCCTCAATGTTTCCTTGCAAAAGATCCACAACAACATAACAGATTAGTGAGTTGTGGGATTTGTTTGATGTCAGATATACTGAACATGTTTACTGTTTTCATTTTTGGAGGCCCTGCCACCTTTTACACAGGCATATTTTTAGGCTTGTATTTATTTGTTTCTTAATGAGATTAAATAGAGACGAGAAAGTGCAATGTCACAGTTTAGTGGAAATAGTGCAGCTTTCATCCTCAATGTAGACAAACCTGCCTACATCCAAACTACAGTCTCCCTTTGATGACAAAATTACAGCAGGCACTTTAAGTCTGAGGGAAATTCACTGAATTCACGGAAACTGACTTTGCATAGAAAATCAGGAATTTTATTTTTAGGCCATATCACCAACACCTTAGCAAAACCACATGCACCTCAGTCAGTAGCTTTCAGAACTAAAGGCATCACTTATTGTAAACTTACAGCAGCTGAACATGAATACCCAGCCTTTAATGTTTAACCCTCTGTGTGACAGTGAATTAGGTAGTTTCATCGTATAAGCACAGTCTCATTATTTAAAGGCTATACCTCATATATGGATCTGCTGAATACAGCTAAATTGCAAGAGTAATTTGGTTGAACTGACTTCCCTTCCCCCTATTAGTTTTTAGTATTTGCACGATATTCAGACAGTTTGAAATGTGATTAATTACTACAATGTTCAAGTCTTCATTGCTTAGTCATGAGGCTGCATGTGTTATTTAATGCAAATGTGACATCAAGTTCTCTGATTCGGTATTTTTTTATTCTTACCTTGTATTACATTTAAGGATTGAAGATTGCATCTACGGGCCTAAACGTGGGCAAAATTACATACATTTAATGGTCACTGAAAATTAACTTTTTTTTAAAGGGAATAAGTGAATTTGAGCAGGTAGCTTTCCCTGTAAGAGTCTTCGGAGTTCTTGATTTAAAAGGGTTGGTGACCACTGATTTTAGTCATATTTGCATCTTCATATAATTAGCTTCAATGCTTTCTGAGTTACACCTCGGAGTGGAGCAGATGGCTGGAGCCTTAAAGTCACTTTTTTTGTTGCTATAATTGCCCATAATCCATTCTTAGCAAGTTTGCCCACATCTGTAGTTTGTGGGCAGAGGAAAGTGTTTTCAGTTTTCCCACTTAGCCTGACCTAGATCCAACAATCAGATGAAAACTTAACCGGCAATTTTTGCTGACCAGAAGAATAACACACGACGGACTGAGTGTTGAATGAAAAGATACACAACCTCTGAGAATGAGCAGCTTTTATGGAAAATTAAAAAGATTCAGATGCTACATGAAAGGCAGCCTGACAAACCTATAAGCAAAAACTAACTCTACTGCTCTAAACTTAGTAACAAGGCATGGCTCTATTGTCTCATTCAACAGCTGATTATTTATCATATATTCAGAGGAAGTATCCAATCAAGTGTGTGGACAACTTCTGTGAATACAGGGAAAGTTGTTCCTAGATAACAATGTGCTGAAAATGTTCTTCCTGTATACAAACGCACTTCCTGAAACCCCCTCCCTTGTTATCCAATCAGGAAGGAAAAGACCAGTTCTCAACTTTGGGTGGGGGTCATTCGAGAATCGTCTCCCAAGCTCTCTCTTATAAAAAATCATTATACTTTATTTTAAAGCCAGTTTCAGCAGGATAAGGGAGTGAGGCTACCTGGCTGGAGAAAAGAGCATGAGTTGGGGCGTTGGTCCAGTTCTGCCCTCTTTGTGCCTAAAATAAACCCAGGCTGGAACTGTCTGGCTGTCTGTCTCAGAGCCAAGTATATTTAGATTTTCCTCAACAAATGAAATAAAACTGCCATTGTAGCACAGCCTGGGTTTTTGGGGAGGAGTAAAGCATCATACACTTTATTGCCTCTCATGCCTTGTCACTCAATCTAACCAGTTAGTCTGTTCTGCAGCCAAAGTCAACCCCCGACAATGAGAGTGAGGCTCAGGTTAGATTTCAGCAGACCAATTTCACTTAACTACACAAACACACACTGCAGCGCTGGCATATGAGGCCCAGCACGACGTCTGGCAAATGATGGAAAGTGCAGCTTTGAATGTATGGAAAATGTAGAGACAGTTAGCGAGGAGCTACCAGGCGGTGGTGTGTTTGTGTCCATGTGTTTAGAATGAGATGGCTAGACCAGATTGAGCGGAGAAAGCCAAACATCTGGTCGACACTTGTCAAGAGGCTTGTACGTGAGCCGCCAACTGCAACAGAAACAGCGCAGCATGAGAAAGTGACTTTGTTGTTTTGGCTTAGAAAAAGAAAGTCTGACTTGAGAGTGTGTGGCTGAGTGTTTAGGGCATGATGGGAAATTGTTACCAGTCACCAAACAAGTGCTCATGCCTTTCCAAATACTGCCAAGCATCATGTGAAGGCGATTCGCTGAGGTTCTAATCAGTGCACAAAAAAGCAGAATAAAAAAAGATGCTGGATTAAATTTGGACGTGTCCACTTGTGACGTACTTATGTGAACGATAAATACATGATGGTTCAAGTTGCAAGAACTTGGAAAAGAGTGGATATTCAGAGAGGCAGGGAAAGGGCCAACTGTAGGGACTCAGGATAAGATTCACAGGGTAACTCGTGAAATAATGAGCAATACATTATAACACACAAAGTAAACATGATATTTGGTAAGGCTGCTCGATATCAATAAAATTAAAAAACACAATCACTTTGTTTGATATTCCATTCACCACAATTTTGCACGATTTCTCACTGTTTTTTTTTTCACATCACTACAAATTTTCACAATTTCACAAGTCATATCAGCTTTGAGGCAGCAAAACTGTGTACCAAATTCAGCATGTTATTTTGCTTCATCCTAAAAAATTCCTTGATTTTGTAAATATCATACAACTGCCCTTAAAAGAGACAGGTTGAAGATCACTGTGCTTGACTCAATCATAACAGATAATGTGCTCCGATCAGTTGGGCACCAAGCAGTATTGGCTAATGTTAGTTAAAAAAAAATGACTGGCTGATGGAAATTAATGAATGTAGTGACCAATATCAATCATCTGCGGATTAACCCCATGCTCACCTGTGGATGTTTATTCACTCTTCTGTTGCTCTGTCAAACTCTTCAATAAATTATGATGGAATTTCCAAAGCTTTGTTTTCAGTTCTTTAAGGCCAAAATATCAATCCATTGATGAAGTCTGAATTTAATTTCCCACTCAGACCACTAGGAAAAAAGATAATCAATAAAGCTAAAAGCGTTACGCACTGCAACACAAATATGCCCGTGTTGAGTGATGTGTTTCGGTAAAATTGTGATACATTCAGGTTTGCTCGGTAAAATGAGTATTTGAGGAAGCGAAGGACATAATGTGTTTACGTGTAATTTACAGAGCTGGAGATTTAGATTTTGGCTTTGATTAAATACTGTTGAATTTGGGGTGAAATTTGTTTTCTTGACAATATGAAATAATTACAGCAGTTACTTTCTGCATCTGAGTTAATATTATAAACACATTGCCTTCTGAGTCAATTTGAACTGTTTTGCCTGTTGGATGAATTTTTTGTCAGTCTGTCAATAATTTTATCAATTCACATGAATAAAAACAAGCAATAAATGAGTCATTTCATGGTTTGATTGCTCCTTGAGATCTTTTGCTGCTTTGTTGAGCAAACACTCAAGCAGCTGTGAAAACAAAACACGAAACATGATCCTTGTCTGTGTTAATATTGGCCGATCTCACAGACTGATGATCAGTATCAGCCAAGAAATCCTGACTGGGGCATGCCCTAATTAATTAACTGGTATATAAAATAGATATTTTATCACAAGCTTACTGTCATATGCCTAAATGACATACAGGCAACAATACATACAGAGAAGGAAGGGAGGATGGTAGAGAAGGAGATCTACAATTATAATAAATATCAACCATAACATGATTTTTTTCCTATAGTGTATACAGATGTCTGCACATTCAAAACTTTTTAGGTCGTTGTGTAGAAAGTTAGAAACTCTGTGCATGGGCCTACTCAGTTTCTGTCTCCAGAGTGAACTACACATACATTTGTCTCTGATTTTAAAATGGAACTTCACCATTCACCAAAAATACAAGTGCCAGAGCTATACTGATAACTTCATCTTTTCTGCAAATTAAAAATAACTCATAACCTTCATTCATGTTATGAACTCCACCATGAGGTAACATGGTGAACCCAAATAGACAAAGTTTGTTCAAATGGCTGACTTTAAATATCAAATGATCAATGTTAAGGTGCTGAGAATTGATCCCTGTATCAATGAGTCTGGATGATGAGATCAACATGCTTTCCCCGTATACAAACTCACAAACACTTGAGAATCTCGAGTCAAGTTTGCACAAAAGAGCACAAATAAAGTAGACACAGATGGGAGAGAGAAAAAGACAGGCTATAAAACAAGCCACAAGCTGCAGAGTCAGCAGCATCCCGCTAACGGCCTATAGGCTCTGTGGCGCAGCTATATGTGAGAGCGCAGTGTGTGCTCCAGGGCAGAGCAGGCTTAGGTTTAACGGTCCCAGTAAAGCAGCGGTGGTGCTCACTGGTGCAGGGATGGGCTTCATTAGATAACCGAGCAGAGCTGGAACCTCAGGCCCGGAGGCAGTTTGCGCTCTGCTGAGAGGTCAACCTCTGAAATTTATTGTCAGAGCAGAGCTGCAGCATGTCTGAGCCGTACTTGTGTTCCTGTTTTGGTTTATGGGTTCTTGTTCTGTGAACATTACCCTAACCCAATTACCCAGGCCCATGTGTGTGTGTGACTCATCTTCATATACACACAGAGGGAGATATGTGATTCTTGAGGCATGTGGGATGCTAAACTGGGCATAATGAGCAGTTCAAGTCAGGATGGAGATTAAAGGAAGCCACAAGAAGATGATAAATTTGGCAACCACTTACACAAAAATCACTTATTTCTGGTCTCTTATTTTCAAACAGATGGTATTAAGGTCACCAAAAGTGAACTCCAGGATAAACCCATCGTCGTAACTAATGGACAGAAAAGTTAATTTCCTGCCTTGTTAGAAACCCCATCAGGTTTTCTATTCCAGTAATAATTCCCGGCCTGTAAAGTAAGCCGTGTGCGAGTCAGAGAAGTCAAGGCCAACATATATGAGGGATTGTTTGCCAAGAATACAGCATGTGTCACGAGCATACCAATCTGACATTTATAGAAAAGTCTGACAAATTACCTACTTGTAATGAGAGCACTGTAAAAGCTTTTGAAACGGTAAGCACTGAGTCACTGGTGTACAATTAAGTTTTAATATATTTGTCTTATACATGCTTCAAAAATACTGCCAGTAAGAGTCAAGGACGTGCCCGACAAGGACCAAAAATCAAGAAAACTGATCCACATACAACAAAAAAGATGTTTAAACTGGAAGGATGCACAAATGTACCATAACGGTAACCTCACTCTTACTGAATATCTGCTTTAATAAATCTAGTGTCATTTATTTAAGAATATTTTTTTCTTGCTTCACATGTTTCTCACACAAATGGACTGAAACTATAATAGTAACAGACTTTAATAAAGTGGAGGCTTTGAGGGTATCTGTGATAACAAGAATGGAAATATGGGCATATTAGATATTAGCAAAAACCTTGCAGTGCACATGGATCAGCCTGATCTAATGACCGTAATTAGACAGATCCAACTTGCCAAGCTCTAAATTACGATTGCTAGCGGCGCAATCAGCGTCCTTTAGAGTAGGAGGAGGTGGGAGCTAAGTGACTGCTTGAACAGAGATTAGCATCGACGCTAACAGCTTCATTAGCAGTTTTATCAGATCTTGATCACATTTCCTTGTTGAATGAAAAACAAATGACAACACTACAAACATTTATAGTCAGGATAGTTTTGCTTCACTTCTGAAATGTTTTGGGAAGAGTTTGCTCTCCACATTGGCTCATGTTCTGTCTCTTACGCCACAGAAGTAGCACACAGCTATTACATTACTTGATTGGCCCTTAAAATGTGTAGATGGACCATCAGCCAACCCCCTGCCTGAAATGCTTTTGAAAGTTTTTGCCCATTCCCAAACATTTCTATGGGCTCTTTCTCAGATGGACTACAGAAATATATATATATATATATATATATATATATATATATATATATATATATATATATATATATATATATATATATATATATATATATATATATATATATATGAACAGTCTATCTGGTGTCTATCTGACAAAGGGGGAAAAAAAGGGCAAAAGTTGTTCTTTGTTTCATAGAAAGACATTTGTAACATATTTTTCTGCATTCTGTTTATGCAGTTTGCACAAATGTGTGACTTTTTCACTGAGCTTCATGACGGTGATCTAGTATAGTGTCCCCTTTTGTGTCTTTTATTTACAAATATGTTAGTGTATCCTTTTGAATATGAAACTTTTTCCCCCACGCTTAATGCAATCATTTGAACAAGTTCACAAAACTGTGGAACCTAATAGCTTTTTTGTTCTTCACTGGTGTCAGCCCTGCAGGGTCTCTGAAGTTGTGTCCTTAAAAAACTGTTCATTGTTTAGTTCATTTGGGATGCACAACACAGTTATCGCTTCTATGTGGGTATCAGGATTTAACTGTTTAATAACTAATCAAGACATTGTCAGAAATTAAAGTTTCTTCCAATATGTACTGCTGATATAGTCTTTGAGATCAGCATTAAGTCTGCTCAGTTTTTTAATCGAAAAGATTTTCAAGAGAGAAGGGTTCCACAGCAAAATGCTAATTTCAGCTTGTAATATTGCTGTGATACTATTATATTGCTGTTTGTAGCTCTTATAAGGCAAGATGAAGCTTGGTTTATTGTACATTTTGCATAAATTTTGCATACAATATAGATGTAAAAAAACAATGCTATTTTTACATATTGGAAAAGGTATCGAGTGGTGAAGTAGCCTGACTTTAGTTTCACTGGCTTTTATCAAAGGAGGACAGAGGAGGATTAATAAAATCCTCAGAACAACACATCTGTTTAAAAGTTTCACTTTAAATTCCACTCAAACATCAGGAGGCTTGGCATAAGAAAAAGACTGCAGAGACATCTGCAGCAAAGAGATGCACAAAATGATGACAACAATAAAAAAGGTGAATATTTACAGAGTGACATCCTGCCTCAATCTTTGCATACAGAGAAGGACATAACAGAAAACGTCTCAATGTAGCAGTAACAATGCTACTCAGACAAGCAAACGTTAGTGTTAAACAGAGTTCAGATTTGCAAGTGGAGTGATCTTAGATGTAGTGTTACTCATGTTTAAAAAAAATGGTTGGAAAACACACAGAACTTAGCCAGTCAAATATGACTGTACAAGTGAGATATATGGACCATGAGAAAAAAGGACAGGTTCATGGTTGAGGTCTGACATTTATGGTAGGATACTTAAATATCCTGTGAACTAATGAAGAATTATACCCCTTAAGAATTGTTTTCTTTCCAAAACTTTGTTGTATAGTGTCTTAAGGGAAGGACTATTGATGTGTGACTGTGTTTAAAGCACTGGAGCCAAGCAATAACTGGAGCTAAAATGACTGTGCATTACTAAAAAGTACAGATTTTGTGAAGCTGCCGTGTCATTTTAACACAGCGGACAAGATGCAGAAGTGTGGTAAAAAACCTAAATCTCAGGCCTGAAGATGAAGGGCTTGATGTGCTCATAGACTGATCTCCCCTTTGTCAGTCATATTAAATCAACCAGTAGAGCAGCACTCAGAGACACTGCCAGAATCCCGAAGTATGAAGAGAAGCTACATTGTGACTTACCTATCTTTGGCGTTGATCATGAAATTTTTACTCAAACTGAAAAACTACTCCTTATTCGGTTAGTTTGTTATAAATGCAGATATTCATTTAATTTCTTTTACCAGTTTCATCATCGCTTTAAAATTTACCTTTCATATGTAAGTGTCATATTGTGCTCTTAATTATTTAATCTATATTACCAAACCATACTATGATTCATTTCTTTTTAAATTGTTGTTTCATCAGTATAAACCCTTTAATTTGCCTTTGTGCATTAAATTGGCAATATGAATCAAGCTGCCTTATCTGAATTGCTATTTTTTCTCACACAGGTGGTCAAAAGAAAGCTGACGTTTGCATACCTTTTCTATCTCCTGAGCTTTAGCTGTTATGGCCAGGGCTCTTCGCTCTTGGAGGTTGTCTATGGACGGCTTGTGGCTCTCTTCAATGACTGGAGGTACCTGGGGCTCCTCTTTTTCTGCTTCTGGAGGATTGATCTCCTCCTAAAAAGGACCAGAAACAACATGTATTGAAGGAATAGTCAGACAAATTAGTGAAAACATAAGCAGAACAAAGTTAATGTGAAAGGATGAAGACTGTCCAAATTTAGAGAAATTATGTCTCTGAAAGGCAATTTTTAAAAAAACTGAATTTTTAGTTTGTTAAGTAACAGAATACTGTGTTTTCAATCTAAAGACCAGTTTTCATAATAAACAATAAATAATCTTTTTGGGTAAAGAATTAGGTTTCAAAAGGACCCCGAGTCTAAATAAATGTGATCTGATCTCTGCAAGGACAAGGCCCAACAAATGCTGTCAGTTAAAAACAGCAAACCCCACACAAATCACAACTTTGCACTGACTTAGAGGAGAGTATCTCCCAAAACTACTAATCAACTTTTTAATCAATTATCTGCTGATAACAACATTGTCTGGATAATATTGTACATCCTTAAAAAATACAAACTGTAGTGTTCCCATGAGATGCTACTATTGCTGCTTTTTATTCAAAGTCCTTTGTTTACATGCGGGTAAGAGGGCATTTTGTCTGCCAGTCACTAGTCATTGAGTGAAACAATCCTAGTCTCTGATGATGGGAGGCTGCATTACTCTTAAGACAGAGCATTTGAATGGGATTTTAGGCCTCAGTTGACAACATACACAAGACATAAAGACCTGTTTTAAACAACTTGTAAATTTGGTTACAGCTGTTCTGTTATCCAACTTTAACTACTAAGCCAGCTACTCAAGCATCCCTTGTGAGGGTTTCTTAAATAAAACATGTTTTTCATTGGATGCACTAGGTTTAGCGGCCACAAATTTAACTTTAACTGTTTTTGCTGCCACATAACCTAGTTCTTCGAATAATGCTTGACGTAAGACAAGCAAGACACTAGTTAAAGCGCATCTTCAGATGTGTTTGTTACTTCAGAGTAACACCAAAGTAAATCATTCCAGCATATAGCCTGCACCCTCAAATAAAAATAGTGGGTAGATGCAGAAGCTGTGGTGCTGTTTAAGAAAGGCCAAGGGGCAGGGGCCAGAAATCTGGGGGAGCCCTCTGCACCACGAGCTGCGGTCGGCTATGGCTGCAGGGCTCTGTCTCGTAGGTTCCTGGTGGAGTTTAGAGGTCCATCATCTCTCCACTGGGTTCTGCGTTGGTATCCTGTGGTTGTGGTTGACTCTCTGCTCCTGGTGCAGACGGCTCCTCTAATGGCACTTTCTCAACTGGTTCGTCTGTACTCAGCCTAACTTCCACCACTATTTTAGAGTGTGTGTGTGTGTGTGTGTGTGTGTGTGTGTGTGTGTGTGTGTGTGTGTGTGTGTGTGTGAGGGGGTGTACATACGTGCGTGTTGGGGAAGAGTGAAACGTTACGTGCATGCACATGAGTCGGTGTTTATGTAAAATAGGGGTGGGTAGGTGGGTTTGAGGGAATGTTTTTATTTTTCTATGTCCAAAACCCAAAACCAGTGAAGTTGGCACGTTGTGTAAATCGTAAATAAAAACAGAATACAATGATTTGCAAATCCCTTTCAACCTATATTCAATTGAATACACAGCAAAGATGGGCCCGAGCTCATCTAAGATGGACTGATGCAAAGTGGAAAAGTGTTCTGTGGTCTGACGAGTCCACATTTCAAATTGTTTTTGGAAAGTGTGGTCGTCGTGTCCTCCGGACCAAAGAGGAAAAGAACCAGTCGGACTGTCATAGGCGCAAAGTTCAAAAGCCAGTATCTGTGATGGTATGGGGGTGTATTAGTGCCCAAGGCATGGGTAACTTACACATCTGTGAAGGCACCATTAATGCTGAAAGGTACATACAGGTTTTGGAGCAACATATGTTGCCATCCAACAACGTCTTTTTCATGGACGCCCCTGCTTATTTCAGCAAGACAATGCCAAGCCACATTCTGCACGTGTTACAACAGCGTGGCTTCGTAGTAAAAGAGTGCAGGTACTAGACGGGCCTGCCTGTAGTCCAGACCTGTCCCCCACTGAAAATGTGTGGCGCATTATGAAGCTTAAAATACAACAACGGAGACCCCGGACTGTTGAACAACTTAAGCTGTACATCAAGCAAGAATGGGAAAGAATTCCACCCGAAAAGCTTCAAAAATTGGTCTCCTCAGTTCCCAAACGTTTACTGAGTGAAAGGCGATGTAACACAGTGGTAAAAATGCCCCTGTGCCAACTTTTTTGCAATGTGTTGCTGCCATTAAATTCTAAGTTGATGATTATTTGCAAAAAGAAAATAAAGTTTCTCAGTTCGAACATTAAATATCTTGTCTTTGCAGTGTATTCAATTGAATATAAGTTGAAAAGGATTTGCAAATCATTGTATTCTGTTTTTATTTACGATTTACACAATTTGCCAACTTCACTGGTTTTGGGTTTTGTACATCGCTTTGAGTTACATTCTATGTATGAAAAGCGCTTTCTAAATAAACTTTGACTGAATGATGAAATTCAAAGCTGTTTAATCTTACACATCTCTCAATAGTTTTATTCACCCTTCCTACACGGTGGCTGTAAGGTTGAGAATATCCATTTAATACTGCACATAAAAACTGTCATGGAAGGAAGGCACGGCCAGCAGGCAAAACTAAAGATGATCTGGTAAGAGGGGCTGGATTTTCATTGACATAATTGCGCAACTAAGGCCTCAATTTGGCCCTTCCTAAAAGCTTTTGGACCTAAAAGTGATCAAAAACTTTCAAACAATCAAAACTTATAATACTGTCCATCTTTTAATGTTTATAACAATATCATTTCAACTTGTATTGTGCTTTTTAAGACAAATTAATGATCGAGCTTTGCAGGGACCGTGTTTGGCTGATACTACTGCAATACCCAAATGGCAGGAATGGCACACTGCTGGCAACTACACACTACTTAGAACATCAGAGGATAGTAGAGAATAGGAGTGGTCATAGGTCAGCAGTCACAAAGAGTGACCTACTGACTGTTTAACCTTACAGGAAAGACGTGCTTAATGAAGTGTACCAGGGAATAGAGCTTGGATACACCGTAGCTGAAAAGCCAGAATAAACTTCAGGAAAGTATAGAGCTGGGAATAATAATAAAGGGTTTAAGAAATGTTTAGACCTTACAGCACCAAGGAAGGAAACATGTTCACATTACTTGGAACATCAAGATTGTTAAGCCTGGTTTTACTCATTATTTGTCATAAAATTGTGCTCAGCTGTTTTTATTACATCTCAAAATAAGAGGTCTGTCTGCATGAACCATGATGAGTCCACTGATGAGCAAAAGGGAAACTTTAGTACCCATAAGTTTTACTGCTGAAGCCAAAACAAAGAGCAAAGGGTAGAAATGAGGCCAGCTCGGATCACTGCTCAATTGCTCTAGCTCATTTCCTGATACTATTAAAAGGTTTGTAGCCCAGGACACAGAGCTGCCCAGCCATGACTAAATTCCACTCATACATTAGAGGAAACAGGACACAGACCGAGTCATATTAAATCGCTACATGACTGAAGAGATAAATTACAGTGGATGGCACATGGCAAAGCAAGACTGTGGTCGAAAATAAAAAGCACAGCTCATAAAGTAATGCATCATCCAATTAATGTTGCATCCAATGACCTCCCTGAAGCAATGTGCAGGACAGGGAAGACTTTGTTTGTCAGGGTTCAGCCTTAAAATCGTCTGAGTCTTTGTTTCTTGGGTGTGCTGTGCGAAACTAACCTGGAAGAGATGTCATTGTCTTTTCGATTAGAAGAGATTGTCTGCTGAAACAACATCTGTATCAGCAAATAATTGTCTAAAACTTTGATCATTAGTACTAGCAAAAATGAAAATCTTTGCTGATATTTAGAGACAATATTTTGGTTGTACAGATTAGGCAAGTATATCCCCTATATTGGCAAAATGGACAAAGGTAGGCAGAACATGACGCCAAAAAATATGCAGCGGAAGTCAGACTTCATAAAATAACGGACAAGGCAGCAGAGCTTTACGTTATGATCACAATTCATATCCTAATTTATTGATACGTTAAATAGTGTATCAACAGCATCGGCAAAAGAGCTGAGAGGAGCACCGTACTGCACAGAAGTGAATATGAAGCAGCGTCACTCGTGCAGGATGATTTCACCGGTGAAAGAAAGCTGCAGTGATTTAGCTCTGTATCTAATAGCAGCAGCAGACGGTTCAACAGATGGGCGAGAGACCTGGTGGTGATCGTTTTAGAGAAGATCTACAGAACTTTGATGATGTGCAGTGAAAACAACACCTCTGATGTCCAGATGCACACTGAAGTATGCATCAGTCTCCTTGTAGTCAAATAAACTTTGTGTTCACACATATGGCTGACCAGGGTAAAGTCTAGATCATTTCGGGGTTTTTTGCCAGTGTGACTGGCGATTTTTGAGAGATTTTAGTTAAACTTGGCAAAAACATTGTCTCTGACTCAAGGAACGACTAATATGATTTTGGAAAGTCACAGGTCAAGTACACAGGGTTCCATGTTCATCCCTAACTTTTAAGACTTCCACAAACAGAAATGGCCAAAAATGACACAACCTATTTTTGACCTATCACAGTACTCTCACCATGTGGCAACTGCATGACTCGTAATGGCATAAACCAACATATGGTAGTTCTAGTTTATGATAAAAGCTCATTTTTTTTAAATGAATTAGAACAAACAAAAACAAAAATCTCCTCAATTTGTTGTTAATTTTCATGAAAATGTTAATGCACATAAAGATCAGGGGACCTAGTACAGACCCTTGGGGCACACCAATACCACAACCATATGTAGGTGGCAACAGCCGTTCACCAAGCAACATGTGTGCTGCTTACTCTGCTTGGTTTGTTATCGCTCCTCCAACAAAATGTGGATTTGCTGCGGCAATACTCTGACCAGCGGAGACTCATTTGTTATATTTGTCAAGTACTGAGTCCTAGGCAAATATAACTGAAAAAGTTTGTCTTCACCGTAAAGCCTTGCTGTGCAGACGCTTGTTGTGACACCACTGTTTCACTACAAACTTGCATCCCCAACTACTGGCCTGGCATGCACGCTACCACTTTTCAGTCCTTCTCGTGGATCCATGAGAACAAGCATCGTTTCCACACTGTCTCCGTGTGAATTTGAATTGTTTTGAAAACGCGAAGGAAAAACCTCTCAGTGTCTGGTGATAACGTTGTTGTGTAAACGGGGTCCAAGAGAGCAGCAGGTTAATTTCAGGGCAATTCCAGGGTGAAAAATCCCAAGGGTGTTTTTTGGCAGAGCTCAGTTCTTTGGTCCACACCAGAGTTCTTGTGAGCTCTTCTCAGCAGCTCAAATGAACCTACTCCCCAAAACAGCAAACCAGATTTAGTTTTGTCCAGGTGTGAAGGCAACCTCAACCCCCCAGTATTTGGAACAAAATGGGGGGATATTACGCCCACGAAATAAATTTCAGGCCCTGTATCACTCTTAACAAGAAAAATTGGAGCCTTTTGATGTCATATAAAGACCACCAGAGTCATTTTAATCATCCTGTGGTAAATGTGAACATCTGTACAGAATGTTTTGGCAATTATTGAATATCTGTTGACTCAAAACAGAAAGCTAAGATTGGTGGCATTTTAACAATCATCAGGAAACCATTAAGATATTACTGTAAACATACGACTATTGCCATCCCTGCAGCCACCATGCCAACACTACTAAAAATATCACAATGACTGGGAACTCTCCCTTAAAACTCCAACAGATTTTTCCATGACTGTTTCTTGTTCACATAACCAAATCACAGCAATTATCCTGGTCTGTAAAAGGTCATCAAGCTGGAATAGTGATGAATATGATGGCTTGAGGAAGGACAAAGAAACCCCTGGTGACCTTTTCAGCCACAGGACATGCTCTCCCACCCGCTAGGCCACCGTGGCTCACAGCCAGAGCCGGAGTTGCTCTTTAGGCCCCCTCTTTGCTCTCTTCCGTCTGGGATGTGGCTCCAGAAAGCCGGCGTGTGTGTTTGTTGAATCTCCCACAGCAGGCAGCAGCCAGGGCCAGAAGTGCAAGCTTTACTGGGGGCATGGCACAGGCCTTTCATCTTAGCCAAGGTTATGGGTTTGTGCCCCCAGAACAGAGGACAACAATACACCAAGGGCTACATCAAACAGGGTAAAATAGCAGCAGTGTGCGTGTGTGCCTATGGAGGGGTGGGGCACTGAGAGAAACTTTCATCACAGCAGTTGATTGGGCGGTGGTGGGTGGTTCTTACAAAATAAAGCACATTAAAAGGAGAGGACAGGACTTTTTTCATCTTGTATCTTGTAATTTCTGACATATAAAGCAAGAGCATGAGTACAGACATATCCAGGTGCCCACTATAGTAAACAATTTCAATCCACTAATGGCCTCCAGCATGTTCAGGAAAGATCTGAGGGCTGCTAATGAGATAAATAACAAACCTGCGGGTACATTAAAGAGGCATTTAAAGATCCAGCTGTACTGGCTTTTGGAACAGTTCATTTGTTTTCGAAAATCACAAGGTGGTTTCTCTTAAATGAATGGCTACCATGAACAAAGGACAATCAGAACAGGATAAGCTTAATCGAGGAAAATGTTTTCTGACTCATATTTAATCTGAGACTAATGACATGGGTTCTTAAGCTTATTATTTTTACATTCCCAATTTTGACCTTAAACTGCCGTAATCACACACTGCCTTATGATTAGATTCATATGGTGAAAGAGAAACAACAAAAAGATAACTTCCATGTGTTTAATCATATAAGAAAATTATCTATATTAACTTCAACATGAACTAGAAATAATCAATAGAGCTCAAGTTTTACTGGGTGTACTTCAGTTGTTATAATTTACTCTTAACCTCAATGTATTTGCGAAGAATTTCTCTTTTATTTTTGATGGGAGGTTGATAAAAGTACATTTGCCTTGTTAATGGCCTTTATTCCATTAACTGGATCCAACAGGAGACTTTCCCAGGTCTGTGAAAAAACGTGTATTTGTTAGTTTCTAAATATGTTTTATGTACACACGTGTTTGAGCTTGTACTACTATACATATATAATATGTCAATATGGATTTGTGTGCCTAAGTATATAGATCTATGTACAATTTGTAAAATTTGTACAATTTTACAAAAAAAGGCTAGATATGTGGTTAATTTAAAATCAGTATGGTGTGTGATTTAACAAATCTGACATCTCCTATTTGTACTTAACATCCAGCTTAATGTTGTCAATTTCTATTTTGCCATTACATTTTTCTCTATTTGCATTTATTTCTCTTTTAATTATCTCTCACAGTGCTCATAATTTGTATTTGTTATTCCAATATTAAACCAACCTTGGGGGAAAATTCATATCTGAACTTTAGGGAGCCATTCAAATTGAAAATCTACAATGCAGCACACATGGAGTAGTGAACAGTTTGATCCAACAGAGGGCCCTCTGAGTGTAACTCGACATTGAATGCACTTATGATGATGACCTCAGCACATTAAGAGTGAAGTAAATTAAGAGAAACAAGAAGCAAAGCCACCCTGAGCAGACAACAACACCAAAACCTCCGAGGAGCGCCATGTGTAAGTATTAAGGTTTCTACACTATTGATGGCAAAATCAAAATCAAAGACCCGGATGTGGTCGATAATGTTAAAAAAAAAAAAAAAAAAGCAGTTGGCTTACTGTTCAATGATGACAAATCTTCAGGCTAACCTGCTGGCTTTTCATCCAAGTGAGGCAGCAGAGAAGGCACCACAGTCCAGCGGTGCTTCCTAAGTGTTCAACCCCATGTGACTGTATTTTCAGCAAGCGCCTGGCCAGAGGCACAGAACAAGGCCACCAGGTACCTCAGTGCACTTTGAATGGAGGTTCTCATTAGTGATTAATTTTTAAATAAATAGAGATCAGCACTCAATCCTAAACAAGTTGGTAGGCTTGTAGTTTTGGCGAATTATATTAGAAACGATTTAGACAGCCTATATTTCCATAAGTGCTCAGAGATTACAAACCTCTGCCAAGGCATTTACTCGCCAAGTTATTAGCAAAATGGTGAAAACTATCCTAACCTCCAATGTCAACAAATCCTTACAAAAAAAAATCCTGGATCCAGGCCTGGATCACCACCAAAATCTAATCACTTAAGTCTTTTGTCGAGACCAACATTCCAAGAGAAGTCTAGCCAGGACTTGCTTTGACAACCAACCAGCATTCCTGTTCTATCATAGTTATTTAAGACATAGTATCTTGCAAAGCAGCTGAATTTCATTTATAAAAGAAAATGTATTGAAAACTACTTCAGAATTTAGATACTTGTGGCACAAAAAAAAACACAGTTGGAATATGCGTTTTTTTTACTTACTTTTTAGTTACTTTGGTTTCAATGGGCAAAGTACGTTAATATACCATCACTGCAAAAGGGTTGCGAAGTAGAAAGGAATTTAAAGTCTGTAGTTTGCAAAGTGGCACTTTGGAAGTTTAATATGTTGGGTAATGGTTGTTCGTGTCCTTTAAGAGTAATCCTGATTACAAATATCTAGCATATTAATAATGAAATCATTGAGATGAAACATTCAAAGGATGCCTACAAGATAAAGAGATTCAGTACCCGCTCTGTTTAATCAAATATGCAGGTCTTAAAACCAATCAAATAAAGAGACCTATGGCTGTCTGAACTCAAGCATAAATTGCAGTAAAGGAACCTACAAATATTTTTTAACCTCTCATAAGCTGCTTTTAATAAATATAACACTGATGAAAGATCAGATGGTAAGAGTACTTTCAAGTTAACTACTTGAGCTTCGTTTCCAGCCTCTACAAGATTCCCTGTACCATTTAGGCTTCAAGCTTCTTCTTTGACCCTTTGGCTCTACATCAATATCACTGACCCGCTAGACAGCCAGAGCCACCAAACATGCTGTGTCATACTCTCAAGTTGAAAAAGGAAATGATTGTTCTTCATAAATGCTCTAAACACGTCCAAATGAGATCCTCGGGGAATTCTCTGCTCTGAGGCAAAGATCCAAAGATAATTCTTTGACTTCAGCTACTAAGTTAGCCTCTTCACTTCTGGGTGGTCACAGACCTGCACCTAATTACATCTGATTCTATTTACACTCTTCTGCATGGTTAGAGATGGAGGAAATCAGCAAAATAAGCAGTCATTAGTAAAACAGCGTAAAGGGAGCAACATTAAATACTGCCTAATTTATAAGAGTTAAAGCCGCTCTGAAAAAAAGAAGAGCATGTTAAGGTAGTGCAGCTCGTACTTTAGCGGGCATTTGAGGCCCCTACACCATTACAAGTTTTTGTGATTGAAGTCTGCTTACAACAGTGGTAAACAAAGCTCAGGCCTGATGGCTTTTATGCCCCGCGTGAGGGCCACTTTAAAACCCATTAACATACTTCAATGGAACCAAACACTTATTAAAAGGATGGAATTTAAGAAGTTCCAGATGCATCCTGCTGTACGGTGACCATGATGGAGTCTATGATATACATTCAGGACCAAAGCACTGCTTGCTGGAACTGAAAACTTGCACCGTGAAAAGATGTCCATGCTTTTGCTTTTGTTAGTTCAATTATACTGAAAGCAAAATGTTAGTAAAAAAGCGTTGCAGCTAAGGTTTCAATAAATTTAATACCATGTATGAGACAAAGCAATATTCCATTTTTGAATAATAATAACTGAACATCACCATAGCACTGTCATTTTCTATTTCAGACTAAGTCTTAGTTCTAAGTTGCAAATACAATTTTGTCAGTGCCTTCCATATCTTGGTTTTCACCCTGGGTAAAGGCCTTTCAAGGCTCTGTCGGAGTTAAGGTTGCAAACAGTGATTATACACTTTGGGTAGGGCTGGGCAATGAATCAAAAAATAATTGAAAAACCGACATTTAGACCCTCTAATCGAAGTAATCTTACTCATGTCGATTATTTTGATTATTTTCCCTGTGTAAGTCATGTGACCGCGCCCCCTCCATACAGTCTGCATTCACTTTCGCCAAGAGTGAAGGACGCGCTGCCAACATGGAGGAGACAAGCGCCAATCTATTAGAGGGCCTTGTAGCCAAGAAAAATGCCGTCTCCGTTGTTTGGGCACATTTTGGATTCTGTGCAGAGGACATCGAGCAGAAAAAAAGTTAAGTGTAAATACTGCAGGAAGACCGTTTCTACGACCTTCGGTAACACCACCAATTTGTTCCAGCATAGCACAAAGTAATCGTTCATTAATCGTAATCGAGGTAAGAGCTTCAATTAATTGTGATACTGACATTAGGTAATATAATAATGATCGCCAGCACCTCCACTGGCGCCACTTAGTGCACATATTGCTTATCTGTATCTCTGGAAAGTACAACAGGTCTTTATGGGGACAACCGCCTTGAAGCTCAGACTTTTGCAAAATTTATCAAGGAAATCAGGTCAGTGTATCCCCTCTTGATTTTTCTAATCCAGCCATGAATTGCAGTTTTTTTTAAACATCATATTTGTGGATCCATAGTAATTCTTAATCAGCGATTTTTTTTCAATTACATTTTCCAAATGAAAAATACTGTAGCCATATTGTTAGACTTTAATTTTGACCATTAGAGAAAGTGACAACTTCTGTCAGTCGACTGACCAATCAAACTCAACTCTTCTTAGGTACAACTGGGGGGCTTAGAGGGGAAAAAAATAACTACACCTCTAGAATTGTGGGCTACTTTTAGGGTTTTCACTATGATGTATCAGCTCAAAACAACTCAACTCAAATGGTCAGCACCTAATTTACAAGGTATTTAAACTGATTAGCGTCATCATTTTTTCTTTGTTATCAATGAAGGCCTAAAATCCCAGTAAAATGCTCTATTTAAACTGCAATGTAGCTGCCTGCTACTTTTACCCACTGAATCTCTGCTTAATGGCTGCTGTTTTTCTGCCCTACCTACCTACCTACCTACCTTTCTACCCTAATTGTAAACAAAAGACATTAAAAGTACATAACAGAACGTGTCTCATGTCCATCACTAGTCAGACAATGCTACAAGCCACTGCAGAAATATGGATGTTAAACTGAGGAAAGAGCTTTGATGGCTGTCATTGCGAATATAAGCACTGGCCACACTCCACACTGCAAACAGGCTTCATTTACCCACCGATGCTGTGACCCTGTGTTGAATTAAGAGCACTCCATTTTTACTGTGGTCTGATTGCTTTATGAACTTTAGATTTGTCAGTTGAAGTATCAGCCAGTTAACGTATTTAATTTTTATATGTATTAACACTTACTTACTTGTTACAACCCCACTTGCATTTCAGTCTTTATCATTAACAGTTCATTTTCTCTTTGATTCATATGAGCTTACCTTAGTTGAAATGGCGCTGTGTGGGGAGCCTTCTCGGGATAAGCCAGGAATTTTCTCTGGAAAATCACAGTAAGAGACAAGGAAGTTTTAAAAGTAACAACCGATTTGGAAGCACCATACAGTCAGGAAAACAGACTTGGCTTAAAAATCTGAAAAAATAAATATATAAATAAAACAAACATCAAACAGAGAAGAAAACATTTAGTGGAAAAAGAGCAAAAAGTGCACAGAACTTGAAATTAAACTGAGGAAAATTCTGTTGTGTTGATTTAGGCTTACCCGGCTCACCAGATGGACTGTTCAATATATTTCAATAGTCCATCTGGGAAAGAGCCCACAGAAAGTGTTTGGGAATGGGCAGAACCTCTCAAAAATATACCCCACAGGGGTTTGGATGATTGTTCTGTCAGTCACTATTCACATAGACTGCCGTGGTGTAAAGGACAGGACATAAGCCACTTTGCAAAACAAATTCTCGGAAAAACATGTCAGAAGTAGAGCAAAAACATCCTTTCCATTAAGAAGTTTTTCGTGTTATTTGTTGTTAATCTCATGAAGAAATGAAGTCCAGATCTCTTAAACTGCTACTGAAGCTTTTAGCATCTATGCTAATCTTTTTGTGAGCAGTCGCTTCCTGCTGTCGTCTCGCTCGAAGACTGCTTGGGGCTGAACACAATCATTGTAGATTGGAGCTTGCCAAGATGGATCTGCCTGATTACAAACACTGAATCAGGCAGATCCAATTTCACTGCAAGGTTAGATTTAGGCTCCCCCATGTAGACAAAGCTGTATTTTTAATAAAGTCATGTTTTCTTTAATCAAACATTCCTCCCTCTTTGTTTCAAGAGTCAAACATGTCACTCTGCATAAATCTTTTTCATGGAAAATGAGAAAAACCTGCTGTGGCAGGGTGCTGTTAATCACTTGTTGGACACTTACCCCATGGCAGTGTTTGCATACCTTAAAATTAACCATGTGTGAAACTATCAATCTTATCTTTTGAGGGTCATACTAAGGCCTCAGTATTATTCTGAGTTTCTTAATCACTTTAAATTTCCTCAAAAGAACTTAAAAAATAAATGTACTGTAACTGGGATGTTTGGCTCCAGTATTCAGACAAGAACTAAGACTACAACATGTTGAACAATCCAGAGACAGGTAATTTATTATCATGCTTTTTCTCTCATGTTGGGACTCCCATTCATCAATCAAGCATCACCTCCTCCCTCCTTTCACAGTTTTTCTTCTTCTGACTTTTCTTAATTAATCACCCTAACACCATCCAGTTTTTTGAGCTGACCCACCAAGTCTACTAAATAAAAACATGATCTCCAAGCACCTCACTGTGAAACAAAAACACCTCGCAGCTTCAGGAATATCCATCAGATATCCTATACCCTTTCCATGTTCTTCTACACACGACCTGGTGGCATGTTTATGAGGCCTGACAAAGTGGCAGACAGAACGAGACGTACGGCTGGCTGCTGGACATATTAGAAACGCTCCCTGTCTCTATCGGGTTACCCAGACTGAGAATAGGTTAGTTCTAATGATTCTAACCTTTGTCTGTGGCCAAAACAAATCCTCCGCACGCCATCTTGCCTCACTTTTGTTCATTTGTATTGGAAAATCAATCAATCTGGACACCCACTGAGCAGGAGTACTTCTTCAAAATCATGCTATTAAAGCATTCTGTGAAGAATTTAACAACATTAAGACTGAACATAACTTACCAGCCATCTTGCTCTGCCCATAAGTCTCTTCATATGCTGAAAGAAAAACAAAATACAACATAATTTTATATGTATCAAATAACCAGAGCTGTTTAATATTAAAAAAAACTCTGGCAAACACATCTAATGTCATACTTATAATACCAAGTGGTAACATGAAGAAGAGTACAAGAAAACTATGAATCATATCAATATTCCTTGTGACTTCCCTTTACCTTAAAACCAACATCAGTACCTTTTGTTACACTAACTCAAAGTAGGGTATTTTATAGGATTATAGTCGGGTGTATGATTCAGCAGTTATATCAAAACAGATGGTGCTGATCGCCATTTTCAAATGCAGGTTGAAACAGTTTATCACTGAAACGGAAACAGCTGTGGAGAAGAAACAGCCGAACTTATATCAAGGTCATAACAAGACTGAGCAAAGCAAACAAAACACAAGCTATAGCACGGTCTCTCCAAAGCCAAACTGGGTTTTCAAGACATGCAGTTTAAGCCCTTTTGATTTAGCACAAAGAATAGGGCAACCTTGAGGACCGCAGACACGGTGGTTGGCAAAGGAAACTTAAATCA
Organism: Cetoscarus ocellatus; assembly: GCA_037902135.1. NCBI lineage: Eukaryota > Metazoa > Chordata > Actinopteri > Labriformes > Labridae > Cetoscarus > Cetoscarus ocellatus. The sequence goes on along the minus strand of JBAMNC010001364.1, from coordinate 1,635,267 downwards.
TTTCACACACCTAGATTGTTTGGGAGAGTTGTTCTGATACAAGTGCTTGGCAAGGTTCATTCTGTAAATAAATATGAACACAGCAACCGATCCCTGCTTTGGCACAAACAACCCTCCTGAAATGGTGTTCTCTGCTCACTTCCAATCGACCCCTGCAGCAGTTCATTTTCAGTGACAACACAATTGGCTCATGCTGCTGTAACTGTACAAGGAGCAGCAGTAACATATAGTATAAGCTGTAACAACAGCAGTACCCTGGATTTCCACGTAGAGCGAACGCACCACGCACTGAAGCGCTGCGGTTTCGCTCCGACTGAAACGCTGGCGACATCGCCCACTGCACCGCGTAGCGCAGCCCTGTGCAGCTGGAAGGGGGGTGGTACAAGGTGTCCGGAGAGCCACAAGCTCTCATGTGAATTGCGATATCACTCGATAAAACATGTTATAACTGAGAAAAGAAATAAACAACACATCACTTCACTTCTCTAAGGTTGCTTTGATGGTTCCAACCATATAGCTGTGAGATCTGTATCACTTCTATCTGCCTATATCCTTGTAGAAAGGATGTTTGGTGTCATATATAATGTTACATTTCTCCAACTCCACGATTAACTTTTCTTCGTCCATGGCGTTGCGTTGCCTCTTGGACCCTCTGACCGACCATTAACCTGATGCTTGTATCTCTGGTTGTGAAGTAATGACAACCTATTAAGGAAATTTAAGTTTGGAAGTCCTTGCATTGTGTTTTATTTTGAAAGTACCGGATACTCCACACGTTTGACTTCATTTTCTGGTGTTTTCTGAACAACAGTGAATTTACGAGGTTTGGCAGCAGCCGTGCTGAAAACAGACCTGCAGCGTATCTTGAGCGAAGCGGAGTGCAGTGCCGCTCCAGGCACGCACCGCTGCCGGAGCGGAAATGCTCTGATGGACTAGAGAGGGAGCAAAGTACGATTCGTGGCACATTCGCTTTATGTGGAATTTGGGGGGTAGTGTGATCTGCTGGCTTTCTTTCTTAAACTGCTTTGTTTTGACTCACAGTGAAAACAATGCTGGTTCTGACGTAATGATGTTGGCTAGCTCTGGTCTTTGGCCCTTTTCAAATTCTGCATTATGAATACACAACGATCAGAGGGAAATATGCAAATTTTGTAGCATGTTTTTTTTCTTTTTTCCAACTGAATTGGGACCAAGCAACCGAGCTGTAGGTGTAAAAAAGCACCTTTGTGGAGCAGATGAACTTGGTCTCAATCCTCAACACTGATAAATGTAAGCAAATACTTATTCCACCATGCAGATCTTCATTTGGTTCTCCAAGATGTTTGGAACAACAGACCTGCTGAATCCCTTTGAAAACTAGGCCCTGGGCAAGGTTTGGTCACACCATGTACTGATTTGATTTAAAATTCTCCTCTGTTGACCTCCAAACAGATTATACTTAGCTTGCATCAATAAAACTCATCATTCACTCATTTTTCTTGATTAGAACCACTGGTGATATTGAAAACCTTGTTGTAAACAAGGACACGATAATATTGTTGTTGAAAAACTTCAGTCAATCATTGCATTTTTGTTTTGAATTCACTAGATTACAATAAATGTTTTTTTTTTCCATGCTATAGGATTAAAATGGATTTTTCATTAGGATTGTAATTTATTCTGTCCTCTATCCTTGTGTCCTTCTCTAGTCCAGAAGGAGATGTCATGACTTCCTACGCTCCCGCTGCTGACATTTCCTGATATGACAAGGGTGCACAGAGGTGTGTGAGGAATAAAGATCAGCTTATTGTCATCCAAGTCAAGGCTTGTCCCCAGACCTCAAATTACGTACCTATAGTGTCGTGTCCACTCTGCTGAGAAAAGAGTGCCCCCCAGAGGTGTTCAGCAACTCCTGCGTGGCCATCTGCACCATCACCACCTGAAAGTCAGCCAGTCACATCATAAGCTGCAGAAATACATGAGTGGTAAAGAGGTTTAAATTTTGAATGTTCATTGTATAGTGTCCTAAGAGGTTAAATCATGGAGGAGGAAACTCTTAATTGCACATACTCTTGCCTTGCTGTGTGGGAAAAGGCAGGCTCTTGGCTCTGTCCGGTGAGTAGCCTTTGCTACTGACGCTGGAGCCGGAGCGACTGTGTGGTGAGCGGGGCACCTCGCGGCGCACAGGGGATCGTTCTCTGAGGGGAGGGAAGGCTGCTTTTCTTCTGAAGAGGTCTCTATCCTCACTGGAGAAACAGAGGGAATGGATGGACTGTTAAAACTTCATTATTTGAAATAAAGCAATATTCTCAGTGTTAAGGGATCTGAAGAAACTAACAATCTCTTTTAGGGAGCCAGTACAGATCAACACTGCCATCTACAGTAGTTGATAAAGATTATTGTACAAAAAAAGCTGCTGCAAGGATATGTTTGTCCAATATGTGCACAGCCTTTCTTATTTCACCAATTACAAACCCAAATCAAATGAAGCTGGAACATGTATATAATGTAAATGAATCAGAATACAATGGTTTGCAAATCCTTTTTCCAAAAAGCTGGGACAGGGGCATGTTTCCCACTGTGTTACATCACCTTTCCTTTAAACACTCAATGAGCATTTGAGTACTGAGGACACCATTTGTTGAAGCTTTGTAGGTGGAATTCTTTCCTATTCTTGCTTGATATATATAGGGTTGCTAAAAACTACGGGTCTCCTTTGTGGTATGTCGTGCTTCATTATGCGCCCCACATTATCACTTAAGACATCAGTGGGCTTGAAAGTCAAAAAATACCACATGCAGTGATTAGGTGTGTGTTAACTCATACCCTCCTCTGTCCAGGTTGAGGATAGCTTGCACTAGTGTGTCTTCTCCGCTCTCAGGTAGTGATCTCGCTGCTGGGAAATGTCCCTGACCCCGCACACCATGAGGAGGTGGAGCACGTGCACTGGGAATAGAGAAAGAAATACAAACCTTGAAGATAAATTTGTGGACAAATAAACCTAAAGTCATGGTCACAGATGCTTTTGAACGCTTAAAGTGGGCTGTACATCAATTTGCTATGTATGCTGATGGTCATAAAGCCCTCTGTTAAGGCCCTTTGCAGAACAGGCTGTTTTAGTGTAAATCCTTAAAAGCTGTATCCAACTAGGACCCTCTTTAGAGATGAAACGAATGAATTTATTTAGAGGTGGATGTTGCTTTAGCTTTCAAGCACTGTGCTCTAATGTTTACAGTGGCTGCACAACCATGTCTAGACACACTACTTATTTTGGTACCACTTGTGGTCATGGGGGTCCATTGGGGGGGAGGTGGCATTTCCTTTGTGACATCATTTGGCGGAATTTTTGATTCTCTGTTAAGGTAGTTCAACCAAGTTGTGTCGCCTGCCCATAAATAGCTCATTTTGTCACTGTTGCGTCGCTCAGTGACTCCATGCTCGCTCGAGTTTCACCGTGACCATATCATATCATATTTATCATATATATGTATGCATAGGTTTAGCTGATATTATTCCAGCTGTATCCTTTTCACTCATCTACCAGCCGTTAAACACCGCAGCTGATGGCCCTGCAGCAGCATTGTCTGTCGACTGCACCTTTAGTAGGGAGTCCTCTGTGGTCCTGTCTAGGTGGAACTAATGTACTCACTAACTAATGTTCCCACACAGATATGGATTGTCACTCTAATGTGAGCTGGAAAAAAAAACAATTCTGTCACAGGTGTCGACACATACCCGCGACGCTGATTGGCTGTCGCGGGACAGCCACACGCAATGTCACGCTAGCGCAACCAGTCGCTCAGATCGCATACGTCACATTGCGTGAGGGCTGGTCGTACCCGATTGCAGGTGTACATTAACTTTGCATGGACAGTAGTCGCCCAGGTTGCGTTTAGTGTGAATGCACCTTTAAAGTACAATTTTCTTAAAGGTTGAGCAAACAGAGGAAAGGGATTTTTCTTGTCTATGTGTGTGGAGTAAAAAATGTTATTTTCATATGAGACCTGTACTGTTTAACCTGATAAAAAAAAAAAAAAAAAGATTCAAATTGCTTTTCGGTATATTACTGCCCATCGAGTTCTCCATCCTTAAGAGATAAAAGACTATCAAAAATCTGCAACTGTGATGGTGTGAGAGTATGTTAATGCCTATGGCATGGGTAACTTGCGCACCTGTTAAGGTAGTAATACAGTAAAGTAAATACAGGTTTTGGAGCATCATATGCTTCCATCCATCCTTTATCTAATAAAGAATGGGTAGCGGTGGAAGGAGAGAAGAGAGATAATTATTCAAGTTGCATGAAGGAGTCAAGGACAACTTTTACCAAGGATGGCATCCATCAAAGGCAGAACTTCAAAACTGTAATGACTACACACACGTCATTGCTTCTTAAAAAAACAATGACAAGTACAAGGCCTCCCTGATGCACCAAGGCAAAAGGCTAAACTAGACATGACAGAGCAAGTGAAGAGAGAAAGGAAAACAATGCGGACACCGAAAATTAGAGTTAAAAAGTCAGTAAAAAATAAACAACTAAAATAGTGTTTTGTTACAGCAGCCTACAGAGAGATGGAATAATAACTAAAAACCCACATAAGTGTCTTGTTTCAAAATGGGTCACCTGTAGACTTGCAGCCTACCTTACATGGTTGAGCCCATAAAATATAAGTTTCTGAGTATGTAACCAGTACAATAATAATTTCAAGCATAATTTTGGAAATCCTTGCACTTCTCAAAACTAAAAATATTTCCTTTAAATTGATGCATTTTAATGGGTTTCAAGCAACTGTGCGAACCCTAAAATGAAAACCACATACTACTTCAGTAACATGTGCATTGTTTAAAGAGCGAGGGTACTAGACATGCCAAAATAAAGTCCTTTTAAAACATATGACACTACAAACAGCACAAAATATGAAAATTAAAACTTTGCTCTGAAGAATGGGAAAGAATCCCACTCTGAAGACTTCACCTGTCCCAACTGTTTTTGGAACGTTTCAGGCACAACACTCTGAATGTGTGGATTTAAAAAAAAAAAAAAAAAAGTTTATCTGCTCATAACACCTTATCATCTAGCTTATACATTTTAAACCACTGTGTTCTGTTTCATTAAAAGAAGTTTAAAAAAAAAAAAAAAACATCCTGTGACTGTAATGTTTGTAAATGAAATCTATGCTCACTCTGCTTTGCTCTCGTGTTGACTGGGGCTGTTGAGTGGGAGCAGAGTGCGGCTGTAAAACTGTCAAAATAAATGTGAAGCTTTGAATCTGAAACCTAAATACACACACTGTTCAGCAGGAATCAAAACTCAACTGAGGGGCCTTTCAAATTTGGAGCAAGGTGGAATCGAGACTGCGAGAGACGTATGAGAGGAGACAGGCCAGTATGGGTCAGAGTGAGGCATGATTTATGATTTCTGCTCTGTAAACAAACAACTCAAACACAGGCTGTAGGGTCCTCCTCTAGAAATCTGCCTCCTGGTCTGAAGCACAGAAATCTTGATCCTGAGTACTTGATCTCTACACATATACATATTCAAAAGCTGACCCCTGTTGTCAACAATGCTAAAAATCACATTTTACATCGTGCAATTGTATGAACTGGATTTTGACTTTTAAAATAAATGCAGTTTACCCAAATTCCAAAGGCCGTCCTGCATGAGGGTCTTCTCTTGGACCTCTGTATGGATAGTCCTCCTATGTTATGGAGACAACGTTGAGAAAAGAATGAGAGGTAGAGAGAGAAGGAAGAATCTATGAGGAACTTTTCAGTTCATTTTGTGACCAAACATCTCTTCTTCATCTCTGTGATAACATAACTGTGTGAACTAAAAAATAAAAATGGTTTTATCTGAAAATAGCTTCACACAATTTCATCTCTCCTCTACATTTTTCATGTAACCAGTTCTACTCATTCATGACCTTAAAGGTTGCCATCACATCTAGACCTTTTGGGAGAGTTTTTCCAACACAAGTGATCGTTCTGTGTTCCAGTATTTATGGACACAGCAATCGATCCCTGTTTCTGTACAAGCATATGTGCCAAGCTCACCTGAAAGAGGTGGTCTTGGCTCGCTTCCAATCTACCCCCGGATTAGTGCGTATGCAGTATGGACACAATTGACCCAGCAACCAACACAAACAGAGAGATGAGTTAACACACTGCTGCAGTGGTATAAGCAGCTGTGGTAGTAATAATAACTGCATTACAGCTACCAGGCTGATGACAAAGTACTACGTCACAATACTTTTTTTGGACCTCACAGAGTCTCTTTCTGTGCTCAGGCACAACATAACGTAAAAAATATCAACGGGTTAACATTACTCACCATCTCCACAGCAGATTGTCACAGGACTCAACAGCATGGACTGGTTCAAAAACTGGTTTAGTTCACACAATTTACTGCAGCTCTTTCAAGCAGGACAATCTATCATTTAAAAATATGCTCTCGACTTTCCTGCATTGCTGACAGTTTGTCTGCGGGCACTTTTACAGGTGTTATGTTGCTATAAGTTATGGCGAGCGTCAAAAGCCCTCTCCGTCATGCACAGTTCATTTACACTTACATCATAAGGTTTGTCACACAATGATAAATATGCTCAGCTGTACGATCATAAACAGGACTATTAACCTCTGCTGTTATTGTACCAAAAGGCACAGCATGACTTATAGTCATAGCAATGCTGGCTGTGACATAATGACACATGGGCCTTTTTCAAAATACTGCCACGTGAACATATAATGATGCAAAGGAAATATGCAAAGTTTTGCCTTTTTCTTCTACTAAATTGGAACAAAGCAACCAAGCTGTAGTTGTGAAACCGCCAAAGATAATTTACACTGCGGCATACGATTTAAACACAACAAAATGCTTTCCAGGGTTGAAGAACTTGTCTCAGTGAAATCATTACCAAATTATACCAACTATTGGTACAAAATTGACTTTAGACAGGGTAGAAATGTAAAAGTTGGAAACATTTCATGGAAAGTTTGCCCCTCATGGTAAAATGTCAATGCCTGAGGGGTTAAAGACTTGACTTTTCTGGTAATTAGTTGGAATAAAACACACATTTCAGTGATTCCCTTTGGTTTACCTGTTTATGGTGCCCACAAATAATTACTAATGGTCATTCATAACAAATAAAGTCAGTTACAATCAAACTGTGGCCATCAAAATGTGTCTTTGTTTGACAAGATGGTCACACAAAATAAGAAATCTCCATTCCAGAGGTGGAGGGTGGTAATGTCAGACCTTGTGTACAGACAATTTATAAAAATGCCTTACATATGGCATTTTGTGCTTTCATTTTGGAGTTGGAAGGCTTGGTGGACCTCTGATCTAAATGAAACAAAGAGCTGAGTACATTTTTTATCTTACACCACAGCACCCTCTGCTGGCCATTTAAAGCTGTTCATTCAATTCAAAATTGCTGACCTCAGATGTTACAATATGTTTTCATCATGGAAAATACAAATTAAGACAAACAATACATTTCCTTAACAGCTGTTTACGTTTATGGAATGTCAATGTCCGTTGATTTACAATTACGAGCTTTAATGAATTTGTCAGTATAAAGCATCTGAGACGATTGCTGCTGGTTTTTAAATTTAAGGGGGGAAAAAAATGGCCCATTAGAAATCCATAATGTTCAATGGATAACTGCATGTGTGATTACAAAATGAACAAAATGTTTACCCTAGCTGCAATATGACTTCTTAACCAGCCTTTCAGGATTTTTTTAAGGGAATACTTAAATCCATGCGTTTAATTTGACTTCTATCACTATGAGTCATCAGATCTTTTTCTAGTGTCCGATCCTGATTCATCTGAGCATTTGCACCAAATATTTAATACAATTTTGTGGGGATTTGCCTTATTGTATTTGCTGTTGTTCACTGTCTTTTAATGCTTTTAAAAATCTACTCACCTGAACTTCTGTTCTTTTGTTTTACCTCTGCTCAATCATTTCTTCAACAAATTAACTGTGCCAGGTTTAAGCTCTTACCCTCCGTGAAGGGGGCACTGCTCTGCGCTCAGCTGGGAAATGTGGGTCTCCGTGGTACACTCGCTGATCTTCGTGGAAACCTCTTTGACCTCCATTTGGGTAAAAGCGTGGGCCTCCTTCATATCCGCCCCGACCGTAGTCGTCCTCCGGCCTGCCGAAAGGGCCTCTTCTCTCTGGAGCTGATCGTGGGTATGGACCCTGAGCAGATGAGAAATATTCAGAAATATGAAATTTCCACTTGAAAGTGTGCTCTAAAAACTGTTTGGTCAATAACACTTTGTCAGTGATTACATGAAAATGCCTCAGATTAATAAGTAGTATACGGAAGCCTCATAAGACTTTTTCACCTTTATTGACAACAGCAACTAAGAAGGCTGTGTGAAATGGCTTCACACTTCATCAGAGCTACTTTGTGTAATGTCATTAAACCACTAAGCTACTCTGACTTGTACACAGGACATTTCTTAAAACACAAAGTTACAGAAAAAGGGAGTTAAAGGAATGAAAACCTGTCAACAAGTTGTCCAATGTTTCTATTCACTCCGTCCACTTCTGCAGATTGAATTCTGTTGTGAAAGGATCTTCTGTTTGAGCTTATTTATGTATACACAGTGCATACGTCAAATACACTCTCTTTTATTCTGTTAATTAAAAAGCATCAAAGCTTGTTTAAACCCAAAGCAGTCAGGAAAGAATTACTGAGTTTGTCAGAACAACTAATCCTTACCAACACAGCATACACACAGTGAGAAATATTCCTTGGTGCAGAAATCGCAAAAAAAAAAAAAAATCATTAACAGCAAAAATTTCAAAAATATTCAATGTAACATTCAAATACACTCTTGATAAAGATACTAACTAGTTAAGGGCTGTGATTTCCTTTTTTTACGAAAAATCACAATATGGGTCAAATAATTCCAGTACAACTTTTCCAAGTCGTTCAGCATATGATCACATGAGATGTTCATCACATGCACGAAATAAAGTATCTAGAGACAAGGCTGGGGAAATGATCTGGAAAGTTAGTTTATTATGGCCGGTACAGACATAGGATGGCTGACAAAGAGTGAAATGTTCTTCTCTCACTTACATCTGCTCACAGCAAAATTGTAATCAAAGAAAAAGAAAGAAAACCATTGAGTTGGACTCACCGGCCTCTCTGGTAGGAAGCGTTCATCGTATACCTCTCGTAAACTCCTGTCTCTTCTGTACGTCACTGCCAAAGGCAGAGAAATGGAGATTGTTCAGGTTATTAAATAATTAAAAAGTCAGTGTGCCGAATATCAATTAACAAGAGGAACTCAAAGTGAATTACTCTTCTGAGAGAGAGAAAGCAATACAGGCATGAAAGAACAAAAATGCACAAGAGCTAAATAATTTAAGCAAATTGTAAAAATTCATTTTGGTGCCATCTTTTTTCCCCATGTTTTCTGAAACAGCCATTAAATGGAAAAAAATATTTGAAAAAGACAGTCCATGTGCCAACTCATATTTAAGACCTCTCATAAGAAAAACAAAACATGACTTTTCATGGCCTTAAATGTGAAAAATCTGATTCAAGACAGTTTAAGTCTTTTTAAAGATCTGCAGGAGTCCTGTGTTGATGTAATTTAGACAGTGTGTAGAAGTTTACTAGCATTTTGGTCATTAAAAAACATATCCTTAACTTTTATTAGGTACCTTTAACCTCAGTAATAATTGTGGTATCAAGACATGTATAGTTACAGTATGTCTTTATTTTATTGATGATTTGAAATTCTGGTGTTCTGACAATCCAAGTGGAGACTGGAAAATCTAGAGTCCTATAAAAGTCTCTCATTGCTGTGGCATCAGTCTTTTAGAGCCTGCAGCACTCTGGTTACTGATGCAAAATTACTTTAGAAATATTGTACTTCGAAACATTCATCTGGTACTTGCATGTTTAGGTTCTAGTTCTTGTGATATCCTTAACAATTTTAGAAAATCATTTCAAAGACTAAAGATCTTTTCAGACTCTAATAGAGGAATCAACTTCTATTTTTGCACAACAGAGGATGCGGTTATCAACACAGGCGTAGTACATCCAGTGATAATTTATTTACTACACTAATATGCTGATTTATCAAGACCATATTTTGACAAAAATTATGAAAGCCAAGGAGCTTAATATCAATTCAATTGATTGGTAAAGATACATTTTACTCTCAAGAGCAGAAAAGAGAAGCAAACATAAGAAAGCACACACATGCATAAGGGGAGATAACTTTCCATGTATACTGTAGCTTTAAATTGCGGATACTCTTTCTTTCTTACATTTTCTAAAGAGGCCCTTCAGATAGCCAATACAAGAATTGACAGTGACAGCTTTTGGACAAAGTGCCATCCAGTTTGAGACCTCTCACAGATAAAAGATCAGACTTAAGTAGGGATGCACAATATGATCAGCCCAAAAATTGAAATATCTGTATCAGCTGATAGACATTTTTGCAGATATTTACAATTGATTCATTGGTCATACACTTATCAGGCATAACATTATGATCACTGACACTGAGTTTGAGTGCTTTTGACAAGGGCCAAATTGTTATGGCTTGACAACTGGGTCAGAGCATCTCCAAAACTACAGCTCTTGAGGGGTGTTCCTGGTCTGCAGTGGTCAGTATCTATCAAAAGTGGTCCAAGGGAGGAACAGCGGTGAACCAGCAACGGGGTCATGGGTGACCGAGGCTTACTGATGCACATGGAGGACAGAGGCTAACCCATATGGTCTGATCCAATGGATAAGTTATTGCTACTCAAAGTCCTGAAGAAGTTAATGCTGATTCTGATAGAAAGGTATCAGACTACACAGTGCGTCTCAAGTTTGATGGGTAGAAACACAAGGGTTACAAACAAAACATTAGGAAGGTGATCAAAATGTTAAGGCTGATCAGTGATTATCAGCTGTAATATCATCAAAACACAAATGTACCATAACTCCATGGGGACATTTAAATAGCAAGAGTTTCATTTTTTTCAAGACTTAAATGTTGTTTTTCTTGCTTTACAATTGTTCCTTGCACATTTAGAAAGCACATTGAGGGCTTAACATACATTTCTATAAAGTAGGGACTTAGAGCTCTTGATGAAAAATCTAAGTATCAGGTATAATAAGTTCAGGAATATCAGTGTATGGGACATTAGCAAAAATATTGGGCATCCCCACTATTAAGGCTTTTGATTTATTATATTAATTTGAAGACTTGGATCTGTGTATCATTTTTGTAAACAAATAATGCAATTTGTAGCAATGAAGAGGGTGACTTACTTTTCAACTGAAGAAATTCAAGGACCTTCAACAAAAACCTGCAAGAATTTAGAGCATTTGGAGCATTTAGATCCACATGTGGGATGAAACTTTTCATGCAGCTGGTTTTGAAAACAACAAATGAAACAACTCTTCTGACATTAACATGGGACTGTTTTCTATAACTGACACAAATTGTGTAAAAAGTGGTGAGAATCAGACACTGTGCACGGATGTAACGCCACAATAGATCATTATAATAAAGCCGGCTGGGGTCTCCGTCTGCAGAATAAAGTGACTTTTGTGTTAGACGGTATTGCCCAGCTGATAAACCCCATGTCAACATTTTCAGCTGCATTAAATTCACTACAACCTCTCTCCATGCACACCGGATAGCAAACATTGCTAGTTAGCTAGCCGACATAAATGCTGCAAACATCCGCACGTTTTAGTCAAACCATGGGGGTTAACTTATAGATACTCACTCTGTAAACCCTCAAATAAATAATCTACAAGAATTGTGACTTAAATTGGCGCAGATATGTAACAAAAGATGCAGTGAATGCAGTATATCCTACGAAAACTGGCAAAACAATCTCACCTTCCTCTGGCTTTCTGTTAGCATCGCCGCTCCACTAGCAACATGGAGACGGACGTTATTGGACAGCAGCCCTGACGTCATCAGAGGGCGACGCAAATGCATGAAACAAGCTATAAGGAAAACACGAAACTCGCGTTTTCAAGCAGCAGAAAGGAGGTTTATTTAATATTTGGACGCCGTATTGGTGAGTTTTTTAGTTAACTGAGCTCGAGCAGCATATGTCTATCAACGTGTAAATGATTTATCAATCCTGCAAGCTGAAATTTCCAGGCTTAGATAAAGGTTGTATATTCTACTATTTACACATTTATCTCGGCCTGCAGAGATACAAAAGCGTCCAGTATGAGTGGAGGTTTGGCACCAAGCAAAAGCACCGTTTATGTATCAAACCTGCCATTCTCTTTGACAAACAATGACCTACATAAGGTAAGTCTTTGCCATATTTATTATTTTGTTATTTCTTGCCCTAAACTTTTTTTCTTGAAATTGTATTTATTATGACGTGTGCCGCTGACCTCTTGGCCGGGTTGCCCTTGTGAATGGGATGGTGATTTCAATGGGAAATTACCTGGTTAAATAAAGGTTAATAAAGTCAGTTCCTGCCACTGATGGCAAACTTTACTAGTGCTGTTTCCTGTTTGTTTTGGTAGAGGGCAGCTCATACAAGGGAATCTTACTATTTTATAATAAAGTAAGCAAACTAAGGTCTATTCCTCAATTCAGAATCAGAACCTTCTGGAGTTAAATGCCACAAAGACAAAAGGGGTTGTGCTGTGGGGGCAGAGAGACGCTCTTCACCTATAATAATAATTTCATTTTTAGAGTTCTTCAGCCAGACCAGAAACTATACATGAAATTTCTAAGAAGAGCATCTAATGATTGAATCCTCACTCACTTTTAACATTTCATCCTGTTAGCCAGGCCAGCAAAATATTCAGTTCACCACAAACACCACTCTAAACTGTATCAATGCTCTGATCATCTAAAATCCACCCTGATCTCAGAGGATCCATCTCATCCCGTCCATCACTCTCTTCAGTTATGGCCATCAGGCAGACAACATGTTTACATTGGCTTATATGGCACAGATTTGTGTTTTGGCACATTCCAAAACTGTGACACCTCTCCTTCAAACCTGTAACATTCAGCCAAAAAGTCACGTATTAATTCCATCTAAACTCAAAAATATTCACAAGACATTGGGCAGTTTTAGTACGACTTCACATCTATGTAATATTTTTACACAAAATGTGTATGTCCTGCATCTGCGTTTATGTAATTTCAAGCAAGAATACAAACTTGCAGATGCATTTTTCTTTGCAGCATGGAATTAAATATCAGGAGTGGCATGAGTCCACCAGTGTTGCCACTAAAAACTGACATAGGCCGACCTTTTCCCAGTACAGAAATTGTGAAAGGAATCAATAGAGAACTGTAATAATATGCAGAATTGACAGTTGCATTGGTACCACTAAAATCTTATCACTTCCCACCCCTGGCCTTTGGATGCACAATATCATTGGCATAATAACAGTTTAGGCTGAGAATAGCTTTAAAGTTAAATCTCAGATATGAACATTTCTTCCATGAAATAGGGTATTTTGGCCATATTGGTAACAAGCATGGACATCCAGCAGAACATAAACCTACTTCAGCTAAAGTTTCCTATTTGTCCTAATCTTTAATTTTTTGACTTCAAAGTGGTTAAGGATTGAATTACTAAGTCTGGATATAACTTAGCTTGATTTCTTGCACCCCAGCAAATGTGTCTGTTTTTTGTGTGTGTCATTTTAAGCACATTTTAAGGATTGTCTCAGGGAACCTAACAGCAACCCCAGTGTTTATTTAGGAAGATTCTGACTTTAAAGAATGTACTACACAGAAAATAAAGGGCTACCTTTTAATGTATGCACCACAGAGCTCACTCTCTGTCAGCAGGTTGTTACAGTGCTTTATGTGGTTCTCAAAATGGCAGGTAGGCTTGGTTTTACTTCAAAAACAAGCTTTATGGTGATTTAGTAAGTAAGCAAGAAGGTTGCTAGTTCAAATCTTGCTGAGGCTTCTGTATTGTTTTTGTATGGTCTTTCTGTGCATGTGTGGGTTCTCGCCAGGAAGACCAGGTAACTCCCTTTCAACCAAAACATGTTCAGTGTCAGCTGTGATAGGCTTCAGCCACCAGTAACCCCAAAAAGGATAAGCGATATAGATATTGGATTGATACATTTTATGAATTGTGTCTTTTTCCTTAAATACTTTCACAGTCATAGTAAAGGGTAAATTCTAGTACTGAGAAGGGTTGGCGTCCATTACATTAATATGGATACTAGAATTTGGCAATATTGTGCATCCCTACTTCAGCCTCTAAATTACCGTACTTTTCTTACATTCTACCTTTTGTCCATCACTTTTTATAACCCTTGTAATGCACTTGGAGTTAGAACTGAATGTGTTTAAATGCCGCTGTGTAAGTTAAGTTTGATTTTCCTTTCAGCTGTTCACCAAGTATGGAAAAGTTGTCAAGTAAGTCACAGCTAAGCTTCTATGTATTTCAACAAAAGGTACACCAAACAAAATATTTCATGGGAGGGGGGAAAGGTTGTAACAACCAGCTTAAAACTTTAGATACTTGTATTGACTGTTGTGTTTCTCAGGGTCACAATCATGAAGGATAAGTTCACACGCCAAAGCAAAGGGGTGGCGTTTGTCCTCTTCCTGGACAGAGAATCTGCTCATAACTGTGCAAGAGCAATTAACAACAAACAGGTGAGATTGTTTCAGTTAGGATCATGAGTTTTGTCATTCCTTATTTTACGCACACTCTGGGTTACAAATGTTTGTGTCTTAGTTGTTTGGCAGAACAATAAAAGCCAGCATCGCAATAGACAACGGACGAGCCACTGAGTTCATAAGGAGGAGAAACTACACAGACAAGACAAAATGCTACGAATGTGGGGTCAGTGCATATTCAGTGTTATTTCTGTCCTGTAGATTATGAAATATACAAGTATTTTGTTTTTTGGTTTAAATAATGTGGGTTTCAAAATTCAATACCACAGGATACAGGTCATTTGAGTTATGCATGCCCTAAAAACCTACTGGGAGAGAGAGAACCTCCAAAGAAGAAAGAGAAGAAGAAGAAGAAAAAGGCAGAACAACCAGAGCATTTGTAAGTATTTTAAAGATGATAATTAGTCAAGCCAGGCTTTGTTGGATAGCACAGTTCAATCACAGGGCAACATAATGACCTTCACATCGAGAGACAAAACAACTGCAACACTATCAAAGAAGGGAAAATTGAAGACATGAATAAAAACTTCTTGCAGTTACAGAGCATGTATAAAAAGAATTTAAAAAACACATTTTAAGATGCAAATAAACACACACTCAGAAACACACAATAACAGTCCAGCCACACACTGTTTCTACATTTAGAGACATTTTGTGAGGATCAGATCTGTTTGTAATTATTACTTGATTCCCACATACAGTGAAGAAGAAGAAGAAGAAGAAGAAAGTGAAGAAGAGGGAGAGGACCCAAAATTAGACAGTCTGAGCCAGGCAATAGCTTTTCAGGTATGTTTAAAGAATGTCCTCACAGAAATAAAAATTAATGTCCTTTAACAGTTGAAGAATAATATTAATATCTTACTTTGTATTCTACAGCAAGCTCGTATTGAAGAAGAAGAGGAGACGAGGAGGAAGCAGGCGCGATTGTCTCAAGATGATGGCGATGCTTCAACATCGTCAGATTCAAAGAAACCAAGGATTAAAAAGAGCGCTTACTTCAGTGATGAAGAGGAGCTCAGTGACTGACACCCATAACAAATTTGAACATGGTTTAAATGTTGTTTGTCCAGAATTACTGTATTTTTGTAAAATATATTTTGTTAAAAAGCCAATGTGAAAAATATTCAGTTAACCTTTATAAAGTTAGGTAGATTTATTCATTTTTTGGAAAAAAAAACAAAAACGTTTTATTATTCCTTCAGTGTGTGTTGTGTTTTTCATTGTGAGTAATAAATCCCTCTTTGTAGACAAAAGTCCACATGTATTGCTGAATGTTTTCATGTCAGTTAACGGCAGTGGTGACTAACATTTACCGAAGTAAGGTCCCTTACGATGTTAACAGAAAAAGCAAGATTTACCTGCCGATAAACTACCAATATTCAACTCAACTCCTTTATTAATTCCTCCCACTTGGTTCTGCATGCTTTGCAAATCAAAAACGTAGCCCTCTCATCAGAGACTCATGTCTGCAGAGATAACAACAAAGAAGTCAAAAATCATGGCAGACAGAGGAGGTCAATCTCAGGGCTACAGTTTTTGACAAAAAGATGCTTAGTGCAAATGTTGCACCTTTTGGTTGGATGTAGAGCACGTTCAATTTATTGAGTGGTTCAAAGAGTCCCCTACAAAATGTCAAACTTTTATATAACAGGAAAGGAACAGACATCGTCCATCCTGAACGTACTCATTTTTTAAGGAAACATTTTGTTCACAAATGTGAATGGATTAAAAAAAATACATTTTAAAACAGAAATAAAGCTCTACATCTGATCATCACACAGACTGAAGGGCTGAGAGGACATTGAATATCTTAGGAATAATGATTTATCACTTCAGTTTGATACTCACATTCAAGCTTGTGGGTTTGCAATGTCATTAAAAAAATACATTTTTACCAGAAGAATTAAACTGTGGGTTAAAAATTTAAATGATTTCACCATATATTTCTTGACAATTGTTTTCTCAGCAACTAACAAAACTGATGATACTCCACATGTGAACAAAGTGAATCATAAAATGCCAAATCCGTCCGTCACAGTGGAGCTAAACCTTTTCACCTATATTTGATTTGATTTGAATTTATTTATTTGATATGGACAATGCAGTTTAACATAGTTCCATCATTGAGAATGAATCTGATGTGCTGCACAGAGTTTATAGCAAATGCTAATTTCCAATTCTTGTCCCTAGTTGGGCCTTTGAATAAACAAATCGTAAATTTTACAATATTTAACAGCATAAAATAACACAAAAGTTTACAAAATAACAATAAAATACATATTCACATAAAAACAAGTAACTCTACAAACAAGTTCAAAATAAGGAAAAAAGACTGCAGACTAAGAATGATTACAGCTCTGGTTTGCTTTTAGCCAGCACTTGACCTTTGTAGAGAAGGCTTTTAAATCTGTGGTTAATTTGATTTCGGTTGGTAATGAATTCCAGAGTTTAGAGCCTTTAAAAGAGAAATCTGACTGTCCAAATGGTGACTTACATTTTTATATGCTACAGTTTCCATTCATTTTGCTTCTTGTTACTCTGCTGCTGTTCTGTCTTTGAATAAATTTGGATAAGGGTTCAGGGGCAAGATTATTAATACATTTAAAAAGTAATTTAAGAAAGCAAACTGCATGAAGCTTTCAAAGCTCAATAGACTGTTTGACTGAAATATTGATATAGAAACTAAAAAATTTTTTAATATTCTAAGCTCTGACTGCCAGGTTTTTTGTCATGATGTTACGGTGCTTTCAGATGGAAAAAAAAGAAAAAAATATTTTCAGTTGACTAAATGCAAAGTAATTTGTTTTTTATTTATATATTTTTTATTAGTACAGCCTGGGATATGTCAGTATTTAGCAGGAACATTGATTTTTATACATTATTATTTTATGTGCAGTGTCAAATACACGCATACCACTAAGCACAAAAATTGGCTTTCATAAGGCAGCTATAAGATACATTATACACTGATATAATTTCCAACTTTTTCTAGGCTTGATTTTAAACCAACATCAGTCCTAATTAAACACATCAAATACTCAGGAATGTTCAAAGATTATAACCATTTAAATGCCAGTTTGTTTCCACGATGCTACCATGTCATAACGTTCAAAAAACAAAATATATATATACATTTTTTTTTTTTCAGTATCCTAAATGCAAAGTAATTTTTGTTTTGAATTATTACAGCCTGGGATATGTCTGTGCTTCGCAGCAACATTGATCTTTATGTATCATCACTTTTTTGGGCAGTGGAAAGCGGTATAAGGTATTTAAGGTGCAACAGTGCAATATGAACGGTGCATTATGATTATGATAATCATGATAATCTTTTTAAATGATGCTATGCAGTTGCTCAAGCTGCTGCATTTGCACTGGACAGGACCTGACTGTCTGATTTGGCCTTTGTTGTATTGGTATGTGTGAATATTGTTTTATATTCCTATGGTATTATAATTTATACTGGTTCGCTGTGAGTGTCTGTGATGATCTGCTGCACAACAATTGCCCTTTAAGGGACAACTAATAAAGGGAAGTGAAGGGAAGTGGAAGTGAAGTCAAATACTCACACTCATTTTAATTTGGTTAGAATGACGCCATCTGGTGGAGAGTAGTAAAAATTATCCATTATAAGGTAAAGGCTCAGCTTTACACCAAGATATAATAAAACACACGTATTATGCTTTAATGGAAGTGAGATCAAATATTGCCATTTGACTGGGTTTTAATGGCACATTTTGCGCGTAACTGCCTGAGTGTAACACTTTATTGTACACAGTGTACTTTAGACTTACTATAGGAGCTGAGTTGGAAACAATATCAAATAAATGTGCAATCTTCCAAAATTCATGCCACATGCACGAGCACAGCCAAAAGTATACAGACAATGAAGACTGGAAAACGTGTAAAATGCGACCAAATGTCCCTAAAGTCTTCTGACAGGCAGCAGAGATGTTTTAATAAGTGATTTATCTGGTTATTTAAACATCTAAAAGTTTAAGTTAATCAGCAAAGACACTGAAATAGATTTATGGCAATCCTTGAGAAAGTGCTGCGGGGGTTTCCTGCAATAAAATCTCATCAGTAGACAATAGAGAACCCATGTGAATGTCCTTCATGTAAAACCACCGGGAGCCTCTGGCTGGCGCTTCAAGAGATGCACGAAGTCTGTGCAGCGGCTCATTTGGACGCGTTTGCTTCTTAGTTCTTCGATCTATGCACCAGTAATAAGGGATTTCCCCATGATTCTGTGCCCGTGGTTTAGACAATATTGCAGCATTTCTTCAGCGTGTATGCTCGAAGACATTATCCAGTGCCGGGGCTCCCTCTGTGCTGAGAGCTGCTGTGAACGACACCCGCGCTGTTACAAAGATACACACACATCAGCGTCTATTGCCTCTGCTGCATTTAAGTGTGCATGGAAATTTGAATACTCAATATATGAGAGAGGTTGATCCTCTTCTGAGATTACTCGCTGAGTACAAGACGTACAATATGCATGAGTAAATAAGTAATAGTAAAACAATATGCATTAGCTAAACATATTATCACTTACTGCAGGCTATAGAGTAGTGAGCACTGCTGTTTCTGATTGGCTGAGCCTGCCTTATGGGTACATTTTTTTCAATAGCTGTGGTTTATGCTTTCAATACGCCCAGTTTTATTGTAATAATGACAACAACAAATGAATTAAATAAATAATTAATGATAAAAAAAAATACACCATGCATCTTTGTAAGAGCTTCACAGTGACAAAGACACACAAACATGCACCCAGATGAATATATGGACACGTAAACAGGCCCATACATGAGCAAATGAATGTGACACAAGAATTTACCAAGAGGATAAAATTACAAGCAACAATGGATGATTTTAAGATCATAGCAGAAAAACATTATGTGAAGACCAACCCATAAAACTCATTCCATTATAATGGAAAAAAAATCTAACATACATTATATACATTTCATTGAATGCAAAAGTATTGCATAAAATGCAAATATTTTTGGAGTAGATGTAAAAAAATAAATGAATAAATCAAAGAGAAATATTGCACTTTTGAGGGGGGAAATTGTTCAGTGGTTTTTGTGACTGGTGGTGAAATTCATTTGTGTAATAAAAAAATATTCAAACGATTTTTTTAACCCTAAGGTCAAAATTTGTATTTTATGTTTCTAGAAACTTGCTTACACATTTTTATTTTCATTTGCCTTTAATTAGATTATATTCCATGAAGTAAAATGTTGGAAAACGGTTTTGCTCTTAAAACAGTTTTTCTAAGGTCCCATGTCCTGCTGTGTTTGACTGTTTATATCTGTCTCTATTCTGTCTTAGCTGTCTATTAAGCAAGAAATTGATTTAAGTTGAATTTAAAAAAAAAAAAATCTTTTAAGGGGTGTTTTCTTTAAAGAGGCATAGCACATTTGTCCATCAACTAAGAGTTTAGTTAAAGATATCAAATTCCTATTACCCTTTCTGACAACATTAAAAGCAAAGAAAATTGCATTTGGCTGGACATGGGACCTCATTGTATATAATTACCTTTCATTAAATGATCATTAATTGAATTAAAATTTTGCTTATAATTACATTTTTTTCTTATTAAAATAGTTCTACAACTCCTCTTAATGGCCACCAAACAACTTAACATTTTATGGCAAATGTCTCAAAATAAAGTAGGGTAAATTAACCATATCAGCTAAAATGTATGATTAAATGAATACGTATGTATGTGTCTGTGTTGTAGAGTCAGCTGAAGAACAGCTGGTTTATACATGTCTTAATAATTGAATAACAGACGCCCATTGCATCTTTAGTGCACAAGAGTCCGAGCTCGTACCAGGTCCGTGAAGGCAGCACAGATTCATCAAGAGGAATGTCAGCTTCGGGATGTAACCCGCGCTGTGATTGGCCGAGGCAAGTCACGTGACCGTTTCCCAAGCGGAGTTTCCACGACAGCTGGAAGCCGAGCGGCACAGGCGCATCGCTTCTTTGCTAAAATTGTCGGAAATAGCGCCACTTCTGCTCGTCTCGGCGACTCCAGATAAACCCTGGTCTGGCATGGGCGACAAGAGGAGTCCCACAAGGTGAGGAGCGGGTCTGTGTGTCAGAAATACGTGGAGCTATGGAGAGGGGGAGCGGACATGAGAAGAAAATGGGTTTCTCTCTCCATGGTCTCTCTCTCTCTCTCTCCCTCCCTCGCTCCCTCTCTCTCTCTCTCCCTCTCTGCATGTGTGTGCGCGTGTCGGCGCGCGCGCGGGTGTTAAAACCTCATCACCAATTACAGTGTCGGATCACAGCGCGCCTGCAGATGATTTCCTAAATCCTATAGGCTTACCCAGATGTTTGCTATCGATAGCCTTCGTGGATGCCAGCTGAACTCACTCTCGTCTCCTCCTCAGCCCCCTTATTGCCTCCCCTTCCTCTATTCCCTTTGGTGGTTTTAATTTCTGTCTTCCCCTCTCTCCTTCTTTTCTTTTCTTTTTTTTTTTTTTTTTTTTTTACATTTATTGTTTTAAAGGCCGAAGCGTCAACCGAAGCCCTCCTCCGACGAGGGGTTTTGGGACTGCAGCGTGTGCACGTACAAGAACACAGCAGAAGCTTTTAAGTGCATGATGTGTGATGTCAGGAAGGGGACATCAACAAGGTAAGACGACTGATATAATTACCTTTGGTTTCTTTGCGTAAGAGGGTCTCCTAGGGGGGTGCTTTGGGACTCTCCACCTCCCAGTTAAAGGAGGAACTAATTTATCCTACCGCCACCTATCTACTTAAAGCATTTTCTTACGTTTATTAACAAAAATGTGTCAGTGATTGCATAATTTGTTGGTCTCTTTAATTCCAGGAAAACATAAACTGACAAGGTTTTGATGAGCTCATTGGGCTGGGAAATATAACAATTATTGACAGATTTCCAACAAGATACTTATCAAGAACATATCATTTAAGTCCCATCACACATCAACGTATAGTAGCTGACATCAACCAATGCTGAGAAGTCAACAAAATTTTGGCAAAAGTACGTTCTAACCAGGTTGACGTATCTATAGTGGGAAGAAGTGTGCTGGTAGAATCTGACGTTTCCGTGCGGCCCTCTTGACTAATTTTAACCGTTCACCAACATAGATGTTTACACATTGGTAGCACACCCAACTTCGTGAAAGTTTGGCCTAACAGAGTCTGGCACTGCTGAATATCTTACAAATGTATTGCGACATCACTATAGAAAGTGGACATATATGCCATTTCACCAGCTGGTCTCAGTATTCTGACACCATGCCTAGAGGCTGAAAGACGGCTGTCCCCAAAAGGGCGCCTCAAGTCATACAACGGGAGTCCAGTCCTGAGGAGGCAGCGGCTGGAGCTGACAGTGCTTTTATGAGAACCCGCATCAGTGAGACTCCACTATATTTGCACCAAGAGACATTCATATTTATCCCATGAGGTTGATTCACGCTGCAATACAGCTTGGATGCACATAATGGTTCATACCCCCAACGTACACACAAGTGTAGAGACACTCTCTCGCGGCACTCCTGTCTCCCACTGAGTCCACATGCCTCCCTCTCTCCAATATCACATAGTGTCATTCCCAGTCATGGCAAAGCGTCACATAGGTGTTAATTACCTCCGCCAAGGAGATTGTGTTTTTGCCGGCGTTTATCTGTCTGTTTGTTTGTCTGTTTGTTTGTTTGTGTTTAAAATAACTTGAAAAGTTCTGAACGGATTTGGATGAAATTTTCAGGAATTGTCGGAAATGGGATATGGAAGAACTGAAATTTTGGGGGTGATCCGGATCACCGACTGGATCCAGGAATTTTTTTGGTGTGAATCACAATATGGAGGGAACTGTGGCGCTTGGCGGAGGTTTGCGCTCTCCGAGTGCTTTTCTAGTTTATGGCTTGAAACAGCAGTTTGAATTTGGAGAGATGAACGTAACTGTAACTGAGGGTGGCGAAAGTAGTCCAACTCTTGCTGGCGTTTTATAAGCTTGTTGGATCAAATGTCAGATATTTTGAGCATGCTTTGCTGCCGCATTTAGTACAGAAAGCAAGCCAAATTATACAGCAAAGTCTCCCTAACATCGTAAAAGTGAAGCAAAAATATCTTGATGGAGAAATGCTTTCAGTGTTGTTCATTGTTCCTCATTTAATAAAGAGATGTTCAGTTTTGATTGAGCTGCTGCTAAAGCAGGTAGCATTCATGCTAATGCTTGTACAGGCAGCCATTGTTTACAGGATTGTAGTCCATTCTCACTGTTGCCACGCTCATGTTGCCTCTTCATCCTCGAAGGACACTGACTGGGCAGTGCGTTTCAGACAGAGCTCAATAGTTCTGGCTTGAGCTCTGTCTGAAACGCACTGTCCAGTCAGCAGTGCCCACTGATTCAGTGTCTGATTCCAGACATTGAATCTGGTGGATCCAGCTGCACTGCAAGGTTAGTTTTCTGTATCAATAATGTCAAACCCAACGCACTCTTAATATTAAATTCTGTGCTTTTTCAGCATGCATTTAATCATTTGGCTAGTGTCTCAACCCTTGCTTAATATCATAGACACAAAAATGTGTCTACTAACATGATCATATTTAGTTCATAATCCTCAATTTTTCTTAGTTTTAGGTAATAACATTGATTTTCTAACAAAAATATAAATATTAAGTCTAAAACTCAACACCTCTGTCAAGTCAAGCTCTCACACTCTGTCAACATTTTGCATTATGCAGAATGACATCCATTTTGATCTTTAGGGGACCATGCTGACTTAAGTATGTATGCTCACATTGTTATCAATAGCTCTCAAGTGACAACCTGCAGGTGGAACTCACTTGTCTACCTCTTATAGAAACAACATTTAATATGTAATTTCTGTGGCTTTTAGGCATACTTTGATTCACATACTTTAGTCAGGCCTCCATTTTTGAGAATTCCATCAAGCAAGAGGGAAGTGAAATGTTTAAGTGTTTTGAGGTCAAATACTAGCCGCAATCTTTCACAGTTTTTCTCCTTCATTTTGCTGTAAACACACTGTAAAGTTTAACTGTGTAATAAACTGTAAGATCAATGTAAGATTGAGCTGACAAATCAATTAAAGACAAGATGTGGAGAGTGAGCTGTAATGACTTGTTTAATAAGAGCTGGTTCTAAGAGCTGACTCTTTAGTGTGAACTACAGTTACCTGCTCCAACATGAGGTGATTGTTTTCTTTTTTCATTCTTTGTGGTTGACTGATAGACACAGCAAAGCCAAAATGGAAGTAAATAAAGACCCATTTGAGAGCTAAGAGACCGTCTGATCACTGAGCCGAGTTTAAATGATCTGGATCTCCAAAGCTGGTGGATCTATCTTTTCTTTGTATATATCTTTTTATCCGTAATAATTAACTGCTCCTGGATCTCAGTTTCCTGAGGGAGTTTTTCCAAGGGGATTAATGAAGTACTGTCTAATCTAATCTAATCTAATCCAGCACTGGGTTTTAAGTGCAACTCTAAAACAATTTGGGGTAGCACAACTGGTTTTGAGGTTAGGCCGACTTTCAGCCTGATAGTTCATATGTCTTGCAGTGTCCAGGGTTACATGACAGGAAATGATGTTCTGATCAGCTGCTCTAAAATAGTAGGATGAATTTTTGACATGTTGGACAAGTTGGTCATATAATTGCATTCACTCATACAGTGAGAGCAGAACCACAAGCAGATTATCCAATAAAACATCACAATGTTACACTTAAAATATCAATACAGTATTGCATCACCTGATGTATTGGTGGAACAATATCTTCTTACACCCCTACATATTGCATTTTTTTCTCATATTCTCAAGACCTAAAGTGTGTGCTAGGGCTGTCACTTTTCACAAAAATCTAACTTGATTGGTTTTCAAGCATACACACCAATAACCAAAGATATTTGGGATTTGATGTGTATGCTTTCCACAATGCACATAACAAACACAGAGAGGTGTGCGTCCACACAGCTCTCCACATGTTTCAGTGTTGTTTTCTGCTCGGATTGGCATTGCTTGTCCTCCATTTCCTCAAAGTGTCTTCGTCTGTTGGTTTCCGACAGACTAGAAGCAGCCATTGTTGAGGTTAAGAGAGCATTTTAGCAGATCAGTTTGCTCCAGGCACCCTAATGTGCTGTTGAGCTGTTTATTACATATTCAAATGTTTATTTACAGTTTGAGTACAGATTTTTTTCCCCTTTTTCTGCTTGAACAGATAATCAAATATTGAGTATAAGGTTTACAGCCCTAGTTTGTGCTGACATACCACCTCAACTAATGTACCACTAGCTTGAAACTTGCTCAGTGTACGTCTGGTTTAAATGAGACTGGAGACTGGCATAAAAGCAGTCTTTTTGCTCACTGTGCTCTGTGGCAGACTACTGCAGGGTATATCAATTGACAGTGTGATGTTTAATGCAGGTCAGCATGCATTAAACCTAAATATCAAACAATTCTGGATAAAGGCAGCCAAGTCCAGATCTGCATGTAGTCTAAGCTGTTGGAAATCAAACTGTAAAAGTGTGCACACCTAGAATAAAGGATTATCATTTGATATCATTGCCTGAAAATAATGTTCTTTTTGGAATTGGAAAATATTTACTAGCTCTGAGAATTTGAGGAGGTTTTTAAAACAAATTTAATGTTAAACATTGATCAAGCTTCACTGAGAAAGCATAGAATAATCAGTACAAACAGTAAATCAGTGTTGAAATTCTTCTGTAGTAGCCACTTTATTCTGAAAAATGCATCAGTCTCCATTTTCTTGCCTGGGTCATGACACTGACCTGCGTAAATTGAGGGAGAAGGCAAGATTGCTCTTCCATCTTGTTGCCCTGGAGATATTTTCAACAGACAGGTACTCAAGTATCCAAACACACACTGCATGCCCTCCGTGTGGAGCCTGATATGCATCCTGTCGTTTGTGAGTTGCAGCAGGAAGTCTCTGTTATTCCTGAGTGGCAGTCATTATCAGGATGAAAAAACAACAAAGGGAGAAGGAGAGGAAGTGTAGCCTTTAGCATGAGCCATAGAAAGCAGTGTGTGTTGTTTTCCCTCCTTAATGCACCTCCAATTATCTTCTTCTGCATTAGCACAACATGATTTTACTGGAGCAACAACACCACATCGTTGCAGTTGTTAGCCTTGATGTTTTTCTCTTTAAGATATATGGTACTTCACATGTTGGTGCATGCACTTGTATGCCTTGTGTGTTTTTTTCCATGTGTGTGTGGGAGGGATAGTTGTGAAAAGAGGTTGTCAGAGCAGCTGCCAGACAGACAGCCATAGCTCATTACTATGCAACAGCTTAATCAGCCCTGCTGTCATCAGAGAGAGAGAGAGAGAGAGAGAGGGACACGTACACACACTGGTGTACAGATGCACTCGACATGCAAATTTTACACATGACTGCATGCATATTCGTACACAAACACACGTGCACATTCTCCTTATGCACAGCCATGAATACACACTCAAGTGCATTAGTACTGCTCACACAAACACAGAGACTGAGGAGCTTCCGCATTGTTGTCAAAGGGTCGGGATTGTTGCAATTGAGCGATGATTGTGGTGAGGACACTTCAGGGACTCTGCATTTTTTGTGTGTGTGAAAACAAGCGTCCTGCAGCTTTGCCAAGAAACTGTCTGAATCATCACGTCAACAAAAGCTGTGGCACCCTTTGTCTTTACGGTTTTCTCTACCTTGGCAAGGACACAAGGACCCAGGATTCCTTGCTACACCCCAGACACTCCCTCACAAATTTCACAAGAAGGTCTTATTTAATGTTTCAAACCAACTGTCCTTTCAAATGCAGTGTTGCAAAAATGTAGCCTTGTCATGCTCAAACAGGAGGCCTAACACAAACACGTACCTGACTGCCACACGCAGGCTAATGCCGCAGCAAAATGGCCACACAGGTGGTCGCAGCTGTTAACGACCAAACACGGCGGACAAGTGGATTTCTCTGCAAGCAAAGCCGAAGGTGCTAAAGGGCAAACGGCATGCGGAATATTAATGGAGGACACTGCGAACTCCCGCGCTGGTTACTAAACAAGCATGACTGAGCTATTACTGTGGAGTAATGAATTAATGCTCGAATCTGGAGCGTGGAGGGCCCAGTGGTTGGTGGAAATTTCCCAACGCCTGAAGGTCACAGGTTTGACAGCAAGTGTGGGTGCTTCTGTGGCATCAACCTGTCACTTGTCATTGGATGAAAACTCAAACTAATTGGGTTGAATGTCAGATTTTCTTTTCCTTTTCAGCAGCTCAATGGGGCATGCATGTCTAAGGTGTGTTTTCATGCAGGTTATATACCGTATTATGTCCTGTCATATCCTTAAATTGCAGCTCAGTAAAATGCAACCCCACCATTATTGGAAAGTGTTAGTTTAAAAGACTGCTAATATAATTATCTTAAATGGGGGAAATACCATCTATCCCATTTCCATAGAGAGCCTTGGTTGCCTGCTTTCAGCAATAGTTAACTTTAGTCACAAACCACATGTCCTTTCATAAAAATAGCATTAGCTGTACAATATAAACAACTAAAGCTCATGTAACAAGAAGAGTCGACAAAGACACTGTCCCTAAACTGAGCTCTCATTGGCCAAAACAAGTGGGTGTCCCTTGCAAGATTTTCTAAAGGCTGCTGCTGCGTTCAATTTACATCGGAACTGGAAAGAGGGTAGTGGGAATGGCGTCATCTCCAAGTTATCAGCATTAGTTAGAAAGTTGAAAAAAACGTGCCAATCTACCAGGCTATTGTCAGCCATTGTGTTAGCCGTTGTTAGCACGGCCTGCGTTGTAGTTCGCACATACCACATGAAGAATGTAAATAACACTATAGCAGCATTTTTACATATACTGTAGTCAAACAATACTATGTATACGGCTGATTAAGTGCGACATATACTAGTCAGAAGTGCTAATAAATGGAATATTACAGGAGCTTAATAACTGTTCACAGTGGGGGCAGCCATCTTCGATTGTCAACTCAGGAGTGGTGAGGAGCCCCCTGACTTCCCAGTAGGAAATTCAGACCTCAGGGGCGTCCCAAATGAAATTTCCCCACTCGGAAATCCCAACTTCCCACCATTAATACAGAGCGAGTGTGTGTGTTTGGGGGGGGGGGGGGGGCTGTCACAGATTTTTTATGGTCTTTCACGTGGCTTCAGTAATAAGATGTTAATAGGTAATCATTTTTTGAGCCAGTGACAAAAAAACCCTGTATACTGCAGGTTTAGTTCTGTGAGGCAGTGACATCTGTCAATTCACGCTGCAATTCACCTTGGTTGCGCGCAAAACGGTGCATGCCTCCACATACACACAGAGGCAGAGACACTCACTGGTAGCGCTCCTGCCTCCTGCTGAGTCCACGTGGCTCCCTCTCTTAAATATTACCCCTCTGATACTACCTCTGGAGACGGAGCAAATGGGGGTTCCACTTGTTCCCTCCATTCTGTCTCTTTGACGTTCACAGTAGATGCGAAGCATCATGGGGACGTAAATATTATGGCTTGAAGCAGCAGCGTGAATGGGGCTACAGTTGTCTTGTTCAATACACATTGGGTCAGCATTGCAGGAAGAAAGCAGACAGTTTATATGGTGGGGTTAGAGTTAGGGCTGGACGATATGGACAAAATTTCATATCTCGATATTCATGCCAGATATCTTGATATCGATACGATATGACGACGGGTTTGGTGAAAACGAAGCATTTTTCAGAAAAATAAAAACATCATAATACAAAAGAATGTGGAAAGTGCAGTTTAAGTGCGGGGGAAATCTATTTTGTTTACGTCGTTGCTTTTCAATATCAATATCTTGAATGTTCATATCTCGATATCGATACGATAACAATATATTGTTCAGCCCTAGTTAGAGTCAATGTTTACTCCAGAAAGAGAAGTAAAAGATTGACACTGAGGAATAATACAGTGACAACAATGACAGAATGTTAATGGTAAAAAAAAAAGAGACACCTCAGCGTGTGGACGTATAAACCTGAAGACACCATGCTTTACTGAAAGTGTGAGTCAGACATCACGTTGCATTGTACGACTTTTGTCCACATGGCATCCATTTAATATTTAATTAGGTGGAAAACTTAATTCATGAATGTCTCCTTGGACTTTAAACCTTGTGTCAGCAGCTTAATACATGTACACATAGTCAGCACACATGAAAATTGTTTGCCGTACAATGGACACTGGCAGAGTCTTTTTTTTGGATTATTCTAAGTTAAAGTGAGGTTACTTTATTTTTCCTGTTGGTAAATTTGGTTTGCACTGAATGAGTCAACATCCTTTTTGCTCACACACAGAACAGGACCAAACAGAATGTGAAAGATTTACAACAGTGCTCAATACTAAGATGAAAAAATAACCCATCAGTCGGGAAATAAAAGCAAGATGAAAAGATAATGTACCACAAACTAGTAAAAACATGGTAATCAAAAGAAAAAGAAAAACAACTATGAGCAATCAGTAAAAACATGGTGAGTAAAAGCAAGTACAGAAGAGTGGTGTCAGTAAAAATGAAAGACGTGCTGAGATAGTTTGAAAAAAATCAGTAAATAAGATCAGTAAATAAAACTGTGTTCCTCCTACATCATGGAGGCTAAAGGGTATCACTTGTTGGTCTCACTTATTCAGGGATCAATGGTTGGCACTGGACAGAATGCTGCCATGTTGTTATTAAGTGAGGATTTCATGAAGAGAGTTGAGACAAAATATTAGTAGTCTGACATACATTATTACATTATAAAGTACCATACAGCATCATATTGTCAGCTGCATTTGTACAAGAACTTAACAGATAGTACATTTCAACTGAGGAGATTGAAACATTGTGGAAAAAGTGGAGAAATATTTAGGGAGGATGCGTCTCAAGAGATACTGATAAATAATTTATTAAGGTGAGGTTTTGCAGATCTCGCCGCTTACATCCCTTTGATGTGCGGAGATGATCTAGTGCAGGGACACAGAGCTGGCGGCTGATTGAGAGCACTTCGAGTTGGACCGAAGACAGGGACACATCAGCAGGATTGGACTTGCTTATCAGAGGAGGTGGAGTGAAATGAGAAAGAGAGATGGATTGACAAAGAGAGGTCTGGCCAACGTTCCAGTAATTCTCCCCAGCAGCATGGAAACTTGTGCAAACACAAGAGGAACCTGCACCTGCATGGCCCAAACAGAATATGGGGCGGCTAATTTTGCAGATGAATATGGAAAAATATGCTGTTCTTTTAGGGCAAGCTTCCTGCTACCTCACAGTATTAAATTAAAGCTGTCTTAGAGGAGCTTTGGGATCACAGCCTCATTACCTTTAGCTTCTGCTTTATAAAAATGGGAGACATTTGATCTTCTTGCTGCTCTTTGGCTCAGACCAGCCATTGAAAACAAAGGGAGTGTAGTGAAATCACAGAAGAGTGTACTTTAAACTAGAACTACTGCACAATGCTTTTATACCTCTGCAAGGTAAGTAGAGTGATAGGTCAAGACTCAAGAGGAAGTGCAGGGAGGGTTTTGAGTGATTAGTGAAAGTCTTAGAAGCAACAGATGAACATGAGTCACAAAGCTCTTCATGTTTAAGGCATTAAATTTAACAATTTTTCCTCATGTGAGAGTGGAAGTTTCATAAAATTCCCTCAAAGCATTTTCAGTGCGTCATATTCCCCTGCAAGAGTTGAACATGAGACCCAAGGAGAGTTTTTCCCTCCGAAACCTAATCAAGTCATCTTTGAGCAACATAGTAAGTTCCTGCCAAATGGGAACTTATGGATAAGATTTTATCGATACCAATGCCATGATCAATTCTGCTTAACAATCCAATTCTAAAACAATTCCCTCATCAATTCCTGTAGATTTTCTGCATGGGAAAGCTGGCCTACATCGGTTTTCAGTGGCAACAATGCCAAAGACATTGATATTCAAAGACTGATAATTCATTGCCATGCTGCATAGACAAATGCTTCTGCAAGTGGTCAAAAATTTAGCCACAATCTTGACTATGTCTGCTTTCTGTCTGACATGATAACATTCTTTAAAATTTCTGATATCATTTTTGCTGGCTGACTCCAATGAGAGCCTGATGTCCTTAATTCACAAGGCATGCAGAATGAAATGGAAGAAATTGATAAGGGAACTGTTAAGGAGAATGACTAATGATATCAATTCTTTGAGGAAGTTGTTACCAAGACTCAATTGGAATTGGTTTTTGCCTATCATCTCTAAACATTAGGCCCTGTTACAGTGACCTGTTACATCCAAACTATGTTCAGTTCATCCTTGAGTCAGAGGTAACATTGGTGCAAAGTTGAACAGAAATCTGTCTTAGGCCACTCTCACAATAGGACCGTTGATCTGAGCTTGAGGTCTGCACTTACTTTAGTAGTCCAGTCCAGTTTGGCTCGGTATGGTACGCATTTACAGGTGTTACCACTGTCAAATGAGGAGAAAGGGTACCCAAATAACTGACCTGTGCCATCCCACCTTTTGGCACCTTGCCTTTTTGGCAAGGGGTGCCGAGCGTACCACACCAACCCTAAAGGGTGGAGCTGACAGCGTTCTTGAGATACAGCGCTTACAGAACAAGGCCTGACAGACAACCTTAAAAACATGATGCCTCCAGCCTGAGCTGTTAGTGGCACAGAGGGGAAAAATGGCTGTTTTTGGTAAGTAAAAGGTCACTGGTTTTTACACCTACAATCAGGTGAAAGACACTCGCTGCACCATTAGGATTTGTCCTGGATTAGGATGACATCTTAATGTTTAAAGATGGAAATAAGGGCATGTTCCAGACTTAACGCTCCTGCCCTTTTCCTGTAATAAAGGCTGAGAAATCTCATGTGAGGCAGTGCTGACAGACAGCTGCTAAAGCCCAATCTAAACACTGCCTACAGCAACATACTACTGAGTGTAATAGAGCAGCATGTGTGTGACCTTCTCTGGTGTCTCGCCTACACCTCCTGCATCTGTTCACTGAGCTGTGACAATTCAGGCCCACCAGGGAAACACTGGCTGTGTGCATGTGCTGCGTTCGGGAGATTTTATGTTTTTCCAGCAGCATTTTATCTACAGGTCAGGACTGATCGTGTCACCAAGTTATCTCTGTTTGTGAGGGTTTTTCTCCCCCTTTCCCCTGAATATGAACTTAACCTGAAGCGTCTTTTGGTGACAGATTGACTAATGTTCAGGTCTTTGTCAAATCTGCCTTAACAAGTAGAAGTGGCTGGGTGCAGGCTAGGAGCCTGTCAGCGGTGCAGCTTTTCAGATGTTGTTTAATCATCCTCCACAAATGTTCGCCTTCACAGTTCACGTACAGTGCACACACACTGAATATTGGAACCACGTGATAATGCACAACATTAAGGTAAATGACTGCAGTCGAAACAACTGCATGCATATTTTGGCATTTAGTGTCAGACAGCAGCAGTTTTATTGAATGTATCCATATACGCAAAGAAAATGAAACCAAATAAAAAAGCACTAAGACGAGGGGAAATGGGCTGTTGAAATTTTTATCCCTCAATACATTTTTTTAATAATACATGCTTCAGATGATACAATATCCTTTGCTTTCATGCTATGGTGAACACAGTAGTTGTTAAGTGATGGAAAAATTAGCAGATGTACAGCTGTATTTTCAACCCAGCAGCTGCCCCAAGCGAAAATAGAATGAAGCACTGAGGGACGAGGTATAGAGAGGGAGCACTATAAGCAACAAATCAGGTGATGAAACAAACCAATATATTTTCTGATAACTTCAAAGTGATACCACTAGAAAGAAGTCAGAAACATGTCAACACCTCTGCACTAATGTTCAAGAGGTGCAGGATTTTACTTGATTTCAAACAATGTTGCAGACCGTATGAGCTTTCCAGAGCTTTGTGTAAGCCCCTTTACCTAAAATAACATTATAATCTCATATAGAAAACATGAAAGTGAAATGTAATGCTTCCAAAAAATTCATACAAGTGTGGAGTAAGATAAACAAAATTTGGGTGTAAATAAAGGTGAAATCTTGCCTGTTCAAAGCTTTGGAACAATGAAAATGGGACTAAATGCATCACTTAACTTGCAAAGGGGAAATGAAGGAATAATTACTTCTCTTTTCAATCTTTATATTATATCACTATAGCTGTGCTCATAAAAATGTGTGCAGCAACCATAGAAAAGTAATATACAGTTCAATGTATATTAAAATGTTGCCTGAAGAGAAATGCATCTACTTATTGTTGTGCAATGGGTTAAGTGTGAATTAGCTGTAATATTCCTCTGCCCATGAGCACAGTTATATACATGATGTGAATACTTACATCTATATCAGGAACATTTCAACTCTTTTTAGTGTTATTTTATCAATTTGAACACAAAAACTCATCCAACCAGCACAGAGAAAAACAATTAAGACAATTTAGAGGAGTTTGAAATTTATTTAGAGTAAGGCATTATTGTTTGAATCAGTAAATTATTTTTAAAATGCTACTTTATCAAAATATTGTTCGCCATTAAAACCCTTATATTTATTTAACTTTTTTAAAATGGTTCATCTTCATAGGAGGTCATCATTTTCTATATTTTATTTCACAAACTGCAGTCCCATTTGAGACACTGAACAAAATATAAATGAAAATAGAATACAATGACTTGCAAATTATTTTCTAATGATATCTAACCAAATATAGCACAAAGTCAAAATATTCAATGTGCTGCTTATGAATGTGTATCTTGTGGTCTGTGTGCGTTGTATGAAGTAATGGTGCTTAAGTGTGTTTTAGGATGACAGACCAAGGGAAGTAAATTGTGCTTAAGCACAACTTGGCAACTGGTATAAGTGTGAGCGCACCCTTAAAATTATGGGGTGGGTGCAGTGCTGGGTTTTCTGTCCTTCTATTTTTCACTTCATAATTTCCTCAGTGGGGGTAATATATTTAAAAAATATATTTGAAATATTGTTGTCATGATTTATTTACCTTAACAGAAATTAAATGTGAGCTCGGCTATGCTTTACCTGTCAGTGATGAGATGTTGGCACTGCTGCTGCCACTACCTGTGGCTGGCGATATGATGGCTTCGGCTGAGGGAAGATCAGAACACACTGAACACTGCATTTCCTCACATTTATGCTCTGTTAAAGGAAAGCTTCAATGTGTTTCTGCAGCCTGGCTTGTCCAAAATAAGGAGCTGTCATAATTTTTTTAGCATAGTTTAGCCAAACATCCCACTATTGCAGTCTGCAATGATCCTCCTCCTAAAACTTTGTGTGCATGCTTCATCACTCATGATGTAATGCTATGGCGACACAGCAGGTCCTTATGGGGTCCTTACAACTTTTATGGGCAGCAGTAGCTTCACTGAGGTCTAATTATTTTGTTGACCTGTGAAGAACTGAAACTCACCGGCCTTGGAACAGCTTTCAAACTGGAACTAGTTTTCAGTACAAGGCTAAAATTTTTACCAACACCAATCAGGCCTAAAATTATGACCACTGACACATGGAGTGAGTAAAACTGATCATCTCTTCATCATGGCCCCTGTTAATGGGTGGAATGTACACTGCCTGGCCAAAAAAAAGTGGCCACCTGGATTTAACTAGGCAAATAGGTACGAGCCTCCTATTGGATAATTACTGCAAGGGTGATTATCTTTCAGCTGGCAACAAGTT
Organism: Cetoscarus ocellatus; assembly: GCA_037902135.1. Lineage (NCBI taxonomy): Eukaryota > Metazoa > Chordata > Actinopteri > Labriformes > Labridae > Cetoscarus > Cetoscarus ocellatus. The sequence continues at coordinate 1,600,956 of JBAMNC010001364.1, read as the reverse complement.
ATGTAACCTCAGCTGATGCAATGAGTAGCTTCTCATTTCTTTAACAACAATGTCCAAAGACACATCCTGTGGTCATGGAAAAGATGTTAGTCTGTTGAAGAAGGGTCAAATCATTGGCATGCATCAAGCAGAGGAAACATTTAAGGAGATTACAGAAACTACTACAATTAAACTAATGTTGGTGCTGTCTTATGTTCTGTGATATTTTAAGGTTGAAATGTAAGGACTTCAGTAAGGTTCTGATGCATGTGTTTCGCACCCAAACACTGTGTATAGAATAAATTCTTCTGAGCAGGTGACATTCTCAACCCTCAAACAGATTTTATGAGCTATATTTGAAAGAATTTCTTTTTTTTATTAGAAAAATGGACATGAATACTGCAGCTGTGCTGCATAACTTACTGAAGTGGCACCTGAACTGTAACCAAGCACATTCAACAGACAATCAGTGTTTGATCATCCAGTCTAAATGACTACAACCTTCTATAAATCCCACAGTCACAACTTTAAACACTCACTCAGAATACAAACAGCGTGTACAGCGGGTACAATGAAGCTGGCTGTTATCACGTCATTGTGGCTCAAGATTATGGCTACGTGATAAGCCTGTAATTACTTCGCTGACACTGATGCATGACATACTGCTCGGCTGGTGAGTGTGTGCGTGCGTTTGTGTAAAAGGAGATTGTAGTATAGTGTGGTTATCAGGCTGCAGAAGGTGTCATAAACCACAGGACGTGGAGCGCCATCTGTCTCGCACACACATACACAAAGCATGTTCAGGCAGGAGAGGACATTAATCATCGGGGTTGGAGGAGCGCCCGGGAGCAGCCTACGACCTGCTGATAGAAAACCTGATACACACCTACACTTTAGATTGGGAGAGCGTTCAACAGGGAATAAAATCAGCTATTTCACAATGATCCTACAATCATCACAAAACACTGAGATGAGATTTGTTTTTTTATAGAAGCTCACTCCTCCTCGAGCACTTATTTGCAGTCCGTCAGCTGTCCTGTGGGCTGTTTGCTCATCACACAATGTTCTCAACAAATGTTGGCAAAGCAGGACAAACATCTGCAGAGATTTGTGCTGATTTCTTATGCATTGTGATTTCAACATTGTAGAAGCACATGCCTGGAAAAGTGGCCAGAGGAGACAGTTATTGACTTGAAAATATTTCAAATAAAATATCAGAGCTTAAGTATCCTCGCTGTTGAAGTAATACCTTTGTTTTTGGCAGAACACTGCACCTACATCCATGCCCCTCATTTGTATGGAGCTCACCGTCCTAGCACAAACACTTCACCTTCTGAGGTCCCCCTGCAGTGGAGGTTTTGGTTTGTTACAGCAGCAGTGTTCGGTCTCTCCCACACATAACTCATAAAACAACACTGACAGGGTTTAGTCTTATAATGAGGAGATAAAACTGAGGGTCAGCTGGAGAAGGTTGTCCCAGGTCAGAAAGGAATCCGGACAAAATATCAATAAAGCAACATGTCCTCATTTTGACTCAAATATCAAATCAATAGTGCCAGATGTTGCTTAATTTACAACATTTGGTGTTTAAAGCTCCAATTTGACTCTGTTCATATCCTCAAGACCTCACGACAAAAATTAACATAACAAGCGGTTAAACTAACCAGATTACAGTAGATAAGACAGAAATTCTCCACTTTATCTTATTAGGGGTGTTTTGTATAATTCACTTATTATGTCTCATCATTTTTATTTTACCAATAATTACAGTATTTTTGTACTTTGATAGTATCATTGTGGGACACCTATTGTTTGTCATATTTAACTTTTCTCAGGGTTTTACCACTCAGACAATTCTAGAGTGGGAAGATAAGGTTGATATATTGCTAAATAAAAAAGATAAATCATTATCATTTGTGAAAGGGAGCAACATCCAATAATACTTTCCTTTAGCAAATTCACCAAGTGATGTACAGCATTAACCTTGCAAAGCACCTGGATTTGCTGGAGTCAGTCTCTGTTATCGGGCAGCTCCATCTTGAAAGGCCTCGAATTGAAAGAATTCCTTCCAGTTAAGAAATTATCAGGCTTTTCTGCATCTCATCAAAGATTGAGAAGTGGTAGCTAAAGAACCTGTTAACAGGACAATGTTGTCACCAGAAACTTAAAGGTTTTTCTTCGTCTTTTCACATGGAGACGGTGTGATGACAATGCACGTTCACACAGTTACGCGAGAATGACTGAAAACGCAGCACTGTGCATGCCAGGCCAGCAGTTGGTGATGTAAGGTTGTAGTGTCCTTGGTGAATGTAACAAATGCATCTCTGCTGGTCAGAGTATTGAAGCAGCAAATCCACATTTTGTTGCAGGAGTGATAACAAACCGAGCACAGTTAGCAGCAGACATGTTGCTCGGTAGTTGGCCATAGCTGCTGTTGTTCCTAGATGCATGTGCTACCTTTACCTGAAAGAGTACTGCACATGCGCCGCATGTCCCTGTTTTCCCTGACAATGCCAATTACTGTTACACAGAGACGAAAAGGAAAATGTCATCAAAATCTCCACTGTGGACCCCAGTATCAAAAGTTTGTGGATTCAGGCACTCTGGGCACAGTTCTCATGTAAACGAGAAGGCGCAAACTCAATAAAAACTCTCAGTTTTCTGCCGTTTCTTGGTCGTGTAAACAGGCCCAAAGTGTGGGTTATTTTGCTTAAAGTGAGAAGTGAGCACAAGCCTCAGACTGGCCCAAAACGAAGGTGACAGAACATTTGTTCATATACACTCCGGTTTTTAAAATGTTCTGGCTCCCAATCACCTGCCCTTTTCAAAGTGCCTCCATGCAAAGGCACTAGGGCTGAAATATATATCATTATCGTATCTATATCGAGATATAAATGTTCAAGATATTAATATCGAAAAAGCAACAATATAAACGTTACAGATTTCCCCCGCGCTCGCCCTGCATGTACAGCTCTGGAAGTCACAACAAATTTCATTTTTACGATTGCCCTTGAATGCACCGCTAAGGCCAGCCAACCACAAACCTTTTTTTGTTTTCAAACTTTTTTTATTTTTCTGAAAAATGCTTGGTTTTCACTGAACCCGTAGTCATATCGTATCATATTGATATATTGAGATATCTGGCATGAATATGGAGATATGAAATTTTGTCCATATCGTTCAGCTCTAAAAAGCACTGCAATGAAGCTCCGCCATCTTCCCACCTTGAGACATCACATTCATTTCCTGAGGCTTGTGCCCACATACACACAAAGGCAGCTACATTCACTCACCCTGCCTCCCTTTAAAATATTCCGTAGCTGATACTACCTCTGGAGACGAAGCAAATGGGATGCTAACTTGTTCCCACCATTTTGTCTCTGTAATATTTACAGTAGAGGCAAAGCTCACAGTGGCATAAATATCACAGCTTGGAAAGGCAGCGTGAATTGTTCAGATGAGATGTTACCTAGATGGACTTGAAATATAACCCATGGATAAGTGAAACAGTCCATCTGGTTTGAGAGATTAGTTAAGCATCTTGTACCAAAAATAAAGTGCTCTAATCCTCGTAACATTTTTCTGCAGCAACTTTGCAACAAAATTATCCTGCACTCAAGAAATATTTGTCAAGACATGTCACCACATCAGCGATAAGCCTCCACAGTGGCAGCTCACCAGCTGTAAAAACAGGGGATGCATGTCGAAGTGTATGTAACGTCATTTAAGCTCTTTTGTAAAATGTTCTTTTACAAAAGAGCAGAATGCACACATATTTCTACAGAATAAAGCAAGAAGAGATGAACCCACTGGGCACCCTTACTGCTCAACTACAGTATATTTCTGTGGGGAATACTGCCTTCTACATCCTATCTGTCCTTTCTATACATCATATATTATCAGATAGTGCATTTTGTGATTTTAGATCATCACAGAATAGCTGTTTTATGATATTACTCTAACAGTGGGCCCCAAATTGTACTGTGTTATGGTATATGTGAGTTAACCTGCAATTCCTGCCCCCTGAGCTAACATGAAGAAGTCCAGGTAAAGTTGGAGTCTGTTTGCAACAGACATGAAACAGACCTCCTAAATTTTAGGATTTTTGAGGAAATAAAGTATTTTTTAAAACACCTTAATTAAGGAGATTTAAATACAGCCGTTAATAAGTGCTGTACGTGCAGTCGAGCATGATTTGAGGAGGTAATGCTATAAAACAGTAATAGGATGCATTACAAGTATGATTAAATAAGCACAAATGAGCTAAATTAGGAAGTAGGGAAGGATTAGTCAACGTTCTCTGAGTCAGGCACTAATAAGGAAGTTGTGATTCATATTTAACAGATCCTGTTTGAATGCAACCACACCATCTGCGTCAGTAGCTGAGTCTGTGAGTTTCAGCGTGGATGACCTGTTTTTGTCCACCGTGGCAGAAATGTGACAGCCAGGGCCAAACCATCCTGATTCATGAGCTGACCCCCTGCTGAGCACCGCAAGGACAAACATTTACCATCAGATTGTGACTAAATCAAAACCAGAGCAGATTTTTTTTACTTTCTTTGCTCTGCCTCAACAACTACTTCTCTCCTCTTTTGAGCTCAGGCGAGAAGTGGGAGAGTGAGAGGTCAGTGGGTGCACCGTGAGGAGAAAGGAGGAGGTGTGTGTGTGTGCGATTTGCAAAAAGGGGTCAGCCAGAGTTCCCCCCCGTCACTGAAGTGTGTGAGGGATCAGTGGCAGTATTTTTACTCTCAAAGCTCTGCAGGCTGCAGGAAAAGACAAGTTCAGTTTAGCTTTCACTTTAAAAAAAAAAAAAAAAAAACGGAAGACAGAAGACAGAAAAAAACCTGGTTGAAATTCGAACTACTATCGAGCGGAAACAATAAATGAATTAAAAAATATATAGTTAAGAAATATAATTAAAGCTCTGTAGTAGATTATGACCTTGACCTTTATTCTCCAGACCATTTCTTATTCACATCTTATTTTCACCCTTTAGAAACCACTTGTCATGTCCATCTTTTTTGCCACTTAAAATTTGAATAAGTCAACACATTAGAGTTCAGTGCTGATGCTGCACTTCTTTTTTCTCTCTACTGTGCTGCCATAATTCTCACCTGCAGAGTGAACGTCACCTCTGCTGACCTCACCTGCAAAATGGCTCAACAGCACCATCAGTTGGACATAAGAAGTACTTTTTTTTATTTCTATAGAACCGGTATCTTTGTTAAATGTTGGAAACCAATACAATAAATAAATACTGACACTTGGCACCTGTGAATCCATATGCTAGTGCCTCACCAAATATTGCTATACTATGACGTAAGGATTTTCCCCCACCCCTGCCTGATACCTTGACAATCAAATCATACTGTCCCTATATTTGTGTAATGCTTGACGAAATCCTTTCAAATTTATCACTGTAGATCAACGTTGAGCCCTGTGACTTCAAACCTTGACCTTTAACCTCAAAAATGTTTGTCTTTTATTTATTTATTTATTCAACTTTTATTAAATCTCTTTTCCAAGAAGACCTGACCAAGCATGGAAACAACTTCTTTGAGCCTGAGTGGACATTTGTGCAGAGTTTGAAGAAAATACCGCAAAATCTTCTCAAGAAATCAAGTTCACAAGCAAGGGGTGAACAAGGGGCTGAATAAGATTGACCTTTGACTTATGACATTGAAAATCTGGTGACACTTTCCTCGAATGGATATTTCTGCAATGCTTGAAGAAAATCCCTCCGAGTGCTCTTGAGGCACAGAGTTTAAAAGCAGTGGGGTGTAAAAAATATCGTTACACCAATTTATCGCGATAATTTGCTGAGCAATACTGTATCTATATTTATATTGTATTGCAGTATTTCATTTGTTATAAATTTACAGAGATTCAAGACTTTTATTTTTAGTTATCTTTGTTGCAAGGACCATGTTTTCCATAAATAACACTGATTGTGAGACTTTTTTAAATACATACAATATTGTGGGCTCTTAATACTTAAAAAAAACTTTTTGAAGAAACTGCGATATATCATCCTGCTCTAAATATCACAATGATATATGTCATATTGTTACCCCTGTATCAGAACGCATATACATAAAATGAACCTCGACAGTCTTGACCACTGACCATTGTTCTCCCAGATCTAAGCACTTCAGCCTTTTGTCATATTTGGCATTCAGTTCCTTAAAGAATCCATGACATACATTCAGAGGAATCAGATGGACACTTGCAAGGACAAGCCGAAAACCAAATGTCTTGAGTCCTGGCTGTTGCTAGCTCCAAGGCATAAAAAGTCAAAACAAATGATTGGGTAAATCAAGGAAAAAAGATATATACACAGTCTTTGCTTGCATGATCCTTAGTATGATAAAGCCAAAAAATGAAGCCATCATAAATGTCATCCAATGCTTGAAAATTCAGTGTGCTTCAGCTCTCATAACATCTAATATCCCAGTGTGGGACTCCATTAGCTGTCCGATAATAGATGGCACATGTGGAGCAAATATTGCTTTGAACAAAGCTCCAGCATGTGATATTAATGTCAGAAGAAAAGACCGTTACATTAGGCTCAGAAATTGTTGTTGGAATCAATAAACACACAAACACACGCTCTCAGCTGCAGCAAAGGCCTAAGTGCTGAGATAATAACCATCTGATTGGGTTAACAGAGGCAGCTCTGTTTAGGCCTCCTCGCCATTATGTTATGTCGTCTGTCTCCTCTTTCACCCCCAGGTTATTGAACCGGCTCTATTAGTGAAAATCTACTGACATGAAGAAGAGAGGGTGTACAAAAGATGTTCATGTTTGCTTCTCGCATGGTTTGTTTTTGAATAGAAAAGATAATAGAAGCTTGGAATGGCCCTGATCACACATCAGGGTAAACAGAGTTAGAAAATATATCCAGTGTTCAAGATATATTGATCCTCTTTCAATGGAGACGCTGTGTAGGATAAAAGACAGGGCAGGGTTATTTTAATCATTACAGTTATATGTTGTTGAAAAAATGGCTTGAAGACATGGAGCATGCGCATACATCATGAGAAATGTCAACTAACACTGGCATACATTATTCTCTATGTCCACAGAGAAGCAGAAGATTTTGTTGTAAAAACCATAAGAAGAGCAGTGTCTTCTGCAGCATGAGTGCGACACTGTAATCCATCATTGTTTCTGTTTAAGCAAGAGATGAGGCTTTGACGTCATTGTTTCTGAAACTATCTGTATTCATTGTCCACATGGAAACGTAAGGCCAGAGTTTTCAGATTGATCCCCTCTGGGACCTGTCTCAAAAGAATTGTGTTTTCGGGCCCCAAAAACACTGTATCTGTGTGGACAAAACACCTATGTGATTAAAAACTTGTGAGGTTACACCTGAATTTGTCTCCGTGTGGACGGCCTCTAAAGAGAGGAAGGGGAGAGGAAATTACTCAGAGGGCAGCGGGGAAATTTAGGTGAAAGTGAAAAACCCTAAGGCTTGGATTCAGTGATGCATTAATTCAGGAAATTTTCAGGAATTTGTGCTTATATGATGAGACAAATTTGATACCATGGCAAAAAAAATCAATTAGAATATCAGTCCAAAGCCTTTTTCACTTATGCATTCAGGAAATTTTCCAGAAAAATTCAAGGATTGCCTTTCAGGGAATGGAAGGGAAATGTTATTGTTAAGTAGAGGTCTGAAAAATCCTACTCTTTTGATTTACAAATACAGTTCACCCAGGTAAATCCAGGAAATTTTCAGGGTTGTTGTGCATATTTCGGGATGATTATGAGACCTAAGAACCATCAAAATAACCTAAGTTTCTAATTATGTCACAGTACATATTTCTGCAAAATTTGATTTAGAGAAAATCTCACTATGAATCTTGAAATATCACTTTCACAAGCAAAGAATAAACATGAGGCTCCATGTCCTTGACCTTTGACCTAAAAAGAATTAAATCAATTTATCTTTACGCTTTGGGGTTTATTGGGATATTTTGGGCTAAATTTTGGGAGGAAAATCCTGCAGTTGCTTTCACAGATAGATCTCACTCAGGTAAATCCAGGACATTTGCAGGATTTTTGCAAATGTGTTAGAGTGATCATGGGAGTCAAATGAACTTTTTGGTGTGTAAATTGGGCGAACAGTACCTATGGTATATAACAACACCTTAAACAAACAAGTCCCAGAAACCCAATATTGGAACTGTTACTGTTTTTCAGTTTCTAAAACTGAGGACAAATTTCTGCACAACCTCTAACTCTCATATTTCATATTCTGGAGCAGTCAATATTCACTACTTTTAATTAAGAAGCCAAAGTGCTGTTTTCCTTCCTGTCTGTTCCACCTACTTTCCCAAATGCTGCCAATATTGTTGTGCCATGTGGAGAATGTGTTTGAATGTTTGCAATTTTTAAAACTATGAATGAATAAATACCCAACGTGTCTGAGACTTCGAACTCTGCTACTGTGAAAACCATTTGTTTTTCTTCTGCCAAAATAATATTCAAATACATACAGATACAAAAAATATACAAATATGAAAGTCATCTATCTCATCAAAAAAACAGAACATCATGGCACCCTGTCCTTAATTCATGAAATACCGAGGAACTGAAATGAGGTTATAATGGTGGCAGATGCTTGTCTTTTATTTTTGGATGCTGCAGCATTTGGCCTTGAGGTGAGGTATGTGTGACAGTGCTGTTTTTGTTTTAGAGGAAGGCAGAAAATTCCATAAAGCTGTCTGTTTCATAACAATGTGTTGGTAAGAAATGTATAAATAACAAACTGTGACTGAAAGGCCCACGCTTTCATTTAAAGAGGTGTCAGCAGTTCTGCAGTGTCGTGCTGACAAGACAGACATATTAAAGAATCTCTACATCTCCTTACTATCAGACAGCTATGTAGGCCAAGAGACCCATTTGCATTTTACTCTAGCCCCTTTCCTAGCATGTTCTGTGAAGGCAGCGATAACTCTGAAAAGAAAAAAGACTGACTCTTTGAAGCTGGGATCCAATTTAGGTCATCACCAGAATTGTTAAACAACAGCTTTGCCCTTCGAACAAGACAGCAGACCGGCAGTTCACATTTTTCCCCTCAGAAAACGAGACAAGAAAAGCTTCCAAATTGGGCTAAATAGGCCACAGAGGCTCTTTTTGGCAAAAAGTAGTGCACACCAGGTGCTCAGACTCATTTTGCCGATGGATTTTTATCAACTCAAGCACATTTGTACACTCAGTACTTTGTTGCACCCTTAGAATTACATTAGGCAAGTGCAGATAGACATTTATCATGCAGCGCCCAGAGGCCAATGTTTGGTAATTGCAACACTTTTCACAGGGTTCACCCACAGGTTAGCTCACTTAAAGATGCTGCTTCAGGGTTACAGTACGAGAGCATGAAAACCTCAATTATCAGATGGTTTTTGTTGTTTCAACAATCATTTAAAGCTTATATTTAGAAGTAAGGAGATAGTTTTCATGTTGTCCATCTTTCCTTCAGTTTGTCCATCTATCAGATTCTTGCAAACATGATACCCTGTAATGTTTTTTTTTTGTTTAACTACGCACAAAAGCCATCTCAGACAAAGATGAATGCATTCAACTGTTCAGGTCTACTTCAAGGTCACTGAGGCTCTGACTGATCCCTTGCATGAGAATGTGAGAATATTCAGAGATTTTCCTTCACACTTTGCATAAATGACCCCTCTGATCCAGGATAAACTGCTTAGATTTTGCTCTTAAGGTCAACGACTTTGGGACCAATCCAATGTTAATTTTGTCAACTAATTATTTTCGTCATAGTTTTCGTGAACAACCTTTTTTCCCCTGACAAAAACTAGACTTTAACAAAAAAAAAAAAAACAAGTGTACATCAACGACAAATAAAACTAAATTAACTGACATTTTCGTCAACAGATAAAAACTAGACTAAAATGTATGACAGAGACTAAATCCGATCAGACCTAATTTCGTCATGTAGAAAGTAGGGACAAGTTAGGAATATATCCAGTCACAGGTACATTGGTTGTGTGAAAAGGTTGGATGAGTTAAGAGGGATAACTGCATTAGCTTCGTGGTGGTGGGATCCAAGTGAAAAACATAACTTCAGAAATTCAAGGACACATTAAAAAAAATGCCTTACACTTCACACTTCATATTTTAGGAGACTAAAATTTACCGTAGATTTCGTCAACTAAAATGTTGTGAAACTTCATCGACTAAAACTAGACTAAAATTAAAACAGTTTAGATGACTAAATTATGACTAAAACTAAATTAAATCTAAATTTAAAAGTGCTGTCAAAAATAACACTGGACCAATCCTTATAAAACTTCAACAAATCACAATAAAACCAAACCACTTCAGACTTTTCTGACATATGACTGTTTCATCAAACCTTGCTAAAGCACATAACCACGAGTCTGTAGTTCTTCTGCTGTTTAATGTCACAAAAAGCAGGTCAAACAGTGATATCAGCTGATGATTCATGAAATGTTTGTCCGTGTGCATTTATAGCTCCAATTACAAAATAGGACCACTCAACAGAGCTTGAAAACACACTGTGCTCTTCTGCTATTCTCAACATGCCCTTGTGTGCGTGTGTTAGCGTGTGTGTGCAGCCAAATGTCTAAAACCTCACCTCGTGGTGCCCATTTAATTTGTTTATAAAGCATGCATGCATTATCATATGCATCCATGTTTGATCTGTAACAGCATCCAGGCTGTTGCTGCAGTATGTGCATGCAGTGATGTGCATTGGTGCATTCATACATAACATAACTGTGTCTGTGTGTGTGCGCATGCAAAATCAGGCACTAGATGTGTAGGCTCCCTCAACAGATGGCCTTTTCAACACACTCTCCTCTCGGCTGGGGCTCTTGCCAGCCCCCAAAACACATGGAGGCACACACACACAAACTCCTGCACAGAAATAAGATTGCAGCCTTCTTGCATACAAACTGTTGCCAGAACAATTGCATAATGTATCATTTTTGGGACATCAGAAATTCATGGAGGAAGAAAATGTGGCTTTGAGGAAGAACATCTTACATAAAAATCGTTCATTTATTTATATTGATTTTAAATTTTGTACTGCCTTTTGTCATTATGTGCATGTATATGAATGAACAACAATTTTCTAAGACTTCTAATGTCCCGGGCAAGCCATGACATCATTAGCAACCAGATCTATAAGCAATCTATAATCTGTAATGTTTAAAAAAAAGTCTTAAAAATTCAACTGCCTTCTGCAGATACTTTTAATTGTCTTATCAAAGAAGAAGAGCTAGAGCAATTGTAAATCAAACCAAAGCATATTGCATTACTTAGTTACTCTGGGACTCCCACTCCCATGTGTCTTTAGTTTCCAGATTAAGAAGGAATGCTTTGATGCAGGAGCTCGTGCAACAATTGACCAGAAAGAATAATGAACAGAATATAATGCAGGTTGTTTCTGCTTCACCCCTGTTTCTATCACAAATGGGCTGTAACCAGAAAAGGACCAGGTCAGTTTTAGTGAAGTGGAGATTTTGTGCTTGACAAGATATATTCATATCAGTAATGGCGATAATGAGTTTAGAAATATCAGCAGATATCAGCTATAATACAGTATTGTGCATCTCTAAAAATGTCAAAGTCAACATCAGCTTTATTTATATAGCACATTTAAGACAGCCAATGGCCTATCAAAGTACTTTACAGTAAAAAGAATAATCATAGGCTCATAAAAACAATAAAAGTCAATAAAACCAATAAAAACAAAGCAATATACAGAAAACATAACAAATAAAAGGCCCAATAAAAGCGACAATACTCCACCAAAGGCCAAAGTGAACAAGTGCGTTTAAGCCGTGTTTTAAAAGTGCAAAGGCTATTCGCAGTCTGCACAGTGATTGGTAATGTGTTCTACAGAGTGGGAGCCGCAACTGAGAAAGCTCGATCTCCTCTGGTTTTTAAAAAAGATCGAGGAATGTCCAAGAAAACCTGATCACCTGATCTAAGAGATGTATCATGTATAAAGAGCTCTGACTCACACCTAGCACACATCAGCCTCAGTAACACCCTCAGCTAACTTCAAGATTTTTTCGCTTGTTCACTTGAAAGGGGAATTTGACACGAGAGCTGTCTCTTTTCCTAAAACTCAAACTTGATTGGTTTTCAAGTATACATGCTAGTAACCAAATATTCATGTTGCAGAGTCAGAACGAGGGAGGGCTATCACCTCACTGGCATTTTGATGTTACACTGAAACAGCCTGTTCTCAACAGTGCTGAAACCCACAGGTTTGTAGGCGCACAAAAATGTACAAGCTCAGTAGATTTTTAAGCAGGAAACATCTCAGAGCAGAATGAACTGCATACTAGGACTGAATATCATTTTTACATCAATTGCCATGTGTGCACTTGCAACAGTCACACCGCAGGATGTGCATTATCAGCCATGATTCAGAGTATGTCAGACTGATAATTTTGTTTTTCGTGAAAAGCAAAACCCCAAATTTTATCTTGTCTCTGCCTTTCCACTGAAAAAGTCCAACTGATATCACCATCAGTAGTTCCTACTTATAGACTGGACTACAGTGCATGTCGAGTTTGTGATGTTGTTGCACATAAAATGTACAAAATACAAACAATGTTTGTCACACATACAGAAGTGTTACAGTTCAAAGAGTAACCAAGTTGAATTAAGTATTTTTGGATGTTTTTTTTTTCTTTAGTCTGAACACCCAGACATAGAGACAATAAGACATGGCCCATCTTCAAAACTAGTCCCAACTGCTAAAACCATAGAAATGAGGTAGAACAGCACAGTGAGCTTTAATAATTAAAAAAGGTGAATTCACCTTTTCAGGGGAATATTGCCAGAAATGGGTTATGACAAAGGCCTCACATATATTATATTACATGTTTGTACATTTTTAATAAGAAATGTGTTTCTGCACACTGTCTCTCTCTCTCTCTGTTGACATGTGGCAGATGACTGATATAGAGAAATGTGTGTTTTTTAATAGTTTAAAGGTCTTATCCAAATTGATGTACATAAAAAGATGTTCTAATAAAATATAGCACAATATTTCACAGAAGGAAAAAAATATTGCATTCTCATTTTTCCCAATATCATTTAGCCCAACTGCTGTCCATTTGCCATTACAGTGTTTTATTCAGGTATGTCAGTATTGCTAGTTTCTCTTAAACACATTAACTCTAAAACAAAAAACTGTATAGAGGACGGGGATCTCAGTAAACGACAAAATGAGTTGGACTCTGGTTAGATAGTACGAGGCCCAGTGGGTAAATATGCACACATGCATGTCCTGTTGTAGCAGTACATACTTCTTATGTATAGCTAGTTCACTGTGTTGTCTACTCCTAGTTTCCATCACATCTCTGTTTTCCAACACAGATTCCATCTTGACAATCTTTATCTCTCTCCGAGCACTCACACAGGCCTATGCAGGTACACTGTACTTCTCACTGAAACCTGGGTTTTTATTCAGAAAGCCCTCGCTGCAAGCATTAAGAACACTTCAGCCACAGCACTCTAACCAGCTCTGGCAGTTATACTGGCCCTTGATTATAGCAGAACGCTAGCATGTAGTCATGCGTTCATTGTGATTTTCCCTCTCATTAATCTGCCACCTTCCTGACTCTCCCCTTCTCTTCCTCCCAATCAGGAAGCCTCGTCCCGTCTCCCAGCTCGTCTCGCAGCAGCAGGTAACACAGCAGTTTGTGTTGCCCTCGCAGCCCAAAAAGGAAAAGAAGGAGCGCGTGGAGAAGGAGAAGAGCGACAAAGAGCCGACGCTTAAGAAGAACAGTCACAAGAAGATGAGGTAAATAAGATGGCACAAAGTGGAGGGGTGGAACGGGGATGCATGAACAAACAGAGAATTGAGGATGGTGTGGATATTGCCACAAGTTATTAGGTTGCTGTGATGTTGTATTTCATAAAGGACTTCAGGGGATAAAAACACTGAGAGGGGGAAACAAGAGGAATGCATTTATAGAGTTTTTAAGAGATGCTTTTTGGAGTTTGTTTTGACAATGTAGCAACATGTTGAGGGTGTGTTAAGCTGGACAGAATCAACCCTTTTTTGGAGTTTAACTTTCAATTCAGAATTTACATGCAAATATTCACATATTGTAACACCAATATATATATTGGGCTAAAATATTGGCAGTAAACATATACAGAAATGTTTGCCAAGACTGATATCAAACCATTAATATCATACATCCCTACTTTAATGTACAGGGATGGGAACTGACATGCTTTTATTGCAGTGTTAATTTTGTTGACAAATTATTTTCGTCAACAGCCTTTTTTCTCCTGACGAAAACTAGACTATAACTAAAAAAAAACAAGTGCATATGGACAAAAACTAAAACTTAATTAACTGACATTTTCGTCAACAAATAAAAACTAGACTGAAATGTTTGACAGGGACTCAATCCAATCAGAGCTAATTTCATCATGTATAAAGTTAGACAAGTTAGGAATATATCCAAGCACAGCTACTTTGGTTGTGTGGAAAGGTTGGATGAGTTAAGAGAGACATCCAATCACAACTGCCTTAGCTTCATGGTGGCAGGATCCAAGTGTAAAACATGACTTCAGAAATTCAAGGAAACATTAAAAATGCCTTACACTTTACAATTCGTATTTTAGTCAACTAAATGTACAGTAGATTTCGTCGACTTAAACGTCGCGAAATTTCATTGACTAAAACTAGACTAAAATTAAATCAATTTAGATGGCTAAATTATGACTGCAACTAAAAGATATTTTATGCAAAAGACTAAAACTAAATTAAAAAGTGCTGCCACTGTTTTATTGACATCATTTCCATTATCCATTCTGCCTTTCTATTCAGTTATACACTATATTGCCAAAAGTATTCGCTCACCTGCCTTGACTCGCATATGAACTTAAGTGACATCCATTTGTCATACATAGGGTTTAATATGATGTGAGTCCACCCTTTGCAGCTGTACCAGCTTCAACTCTTCTGGGCAGGCTGTCCACATGGTTTAAGTCGTGTGTATATCGGATTTTTTTACTTTTCTTCCAGAAGCACATTTGGGAGGTCACACACTGAAGTTGGACGAGAAGGTCCTCGCTCTCAGTCTCTGCTCTATAATTCATCCCAAAGGTGTTCTATCAGGTTGAGGTCAGGACTCTTTGCAGGCCAGTCAAGTTCCTCCACACCAGACTCTCTCATCCATGTGGTTATGGACCTTGCTTTGTGCACTGGTGCACAGTCATGTTGGAAAAGGAAGGGGCCAGCTCCAAATGTTCCCACAAAGTTGGGAGCTGTGGAATTGTCCAAATCTCTTGGTATGCTGAATCATTCAGAGTTCCTTTCACTGGAAATAAGGGGCCAAGCCAGCTCCTGAAAAAACAACCCCACACCATAATCCCCCCTCCACCAAACTTTACACCAAATCCTCCATTTTGATGTAGCAAAGTGGGGGGACCATAGTTCACACTTCTCCCCCAGCTGAAATACTTAAAGATCAACTTAGCTACTCAATGACTTATAAACCCTGTAGAATATGACGCAGATAAAAATGGATATTTCTAAAGTGAACCCAAACCCAGACTCGTCCATCAGATTGCCAGATGGAGAAGTGCGATTCGTCACTCCAGAGAACGTGTCTCCACTGCTCTAGAGTCCAGTGGCAGCGTGTTTTACACCACTGCATCCAACGCTTTGCATTGCACTTGGTGATGTATTGCTTGGATGCAGCTGCTCGGCCATGGAAACCCGTTCTATGAAGCTCTCTGTGCACTGTTCTTGAGCTAATCTGAAGGCCACATGAAGTTTGGAGGTCTGTAGCGATTGACTCTGCAGAAAGTTGGCGACCTCTTCGCACTATGCGCCTCAGCATCTGCTGACCCTGCTCAGTTTACGTGGCCTACCACTTCGTGGCTGAGTTGCTGTCGTTCCCAAACACTTCCACGTTCTTATAATACAGCTGACAGTTGACTGTGGAATATTTAGGAGCGAGGAAATTTCACGACTGTATTTGTTGCACAGGTGGCATCCTATCACAGTTCCACGCTGGAATTCACTGAGCTCCTGAGAGCGACCCATTCTTTCACAAATGTTTGTAAAAGCAGTCTGCATGCCTAGGTGCTTGATTTTATACACCTGTGGCCATGGAAGTGATCGGAACACCTGATTCTGATTATTTGGATGGGTGAGCGAATACTTTTGGCAATATAGTGTATATCAATCCCCTTAATTGGATTTTGGAAAAAGGTAGTCTTATATCACTCTGTAAAACTTGCTTCTCCAAGTCAAACAGCTACTAATTCTGTTCGTTGATAAACTTGCTAACTTGCACCCAATAATGCAAAGAGCGAATAACAGGCAAGGGTTTGTTTTCTTATGCAGTTACCAAAGATAAAACACAAAGACGAATTTTTTGATCATCTAAATCAGAACTAAGCAAACAGCAAACTAAGCAAAAATCACAAGCCATATCTCCTCTGCATATGCTAAGATCAATCTTGATGTTGGATTTGTACATTGTTTGGTTACTTTCTATTCCATTATCCTCCAACCCTCAGGCCAAGATTAAAAAACATCGACCGCAGCAGCGCCCAGCACCTCGAGGTGACGGTCGGGGACCTTACAGTCATCATAACAGACTTCAAGGAGAAGGCCAAGCCCTCGTCCACCTCGACCATGACCTCATCGTCATCATCCAGCACCGCAACAACCACAGCCGAACACCACAACCAGAACGGCTCCATCTCAGAAACAACAGAGAAGGGGCTCTCCCGTGCCTCATCGCCCAGGGGAGAGGGCAGCTCGGTCAACGGGGAGACCCACTGAGTCAACTAAGAACCTCCCACCAGCAACTCATCTGCTAGCCCACAGGTCACAGGTGGAGGGTCTTGACCTCAAATTCCTTTTTCGCTCTTTTTCTATATTTTAGTCACTTTTTCAACACATTTGAGTCAGCCAGTGTGGAGATTTTTCACAGCAGTGGAAATCTGCAGTTAGAAAGCAATATGACACTTGTTTCTCCATCTTTTGAGTTTTTTTTTTTTTTTAGGAGATCTTCGTCATTTGGTGTAAAGAAAGGATCTTACAGCTTGTGAGGCTTGTTAAGTTTAAAGACTCTAGGCCAAGCTTCCTGGTCCTCTGCACCAGCCTATTTTTCTCTTCTGGTAAGAACAGAGCTGTCTTATCTTTGACAACATCATCAGCGAACTACAGCGTGACCTTTTTGTCAACCCATGTGGAATTTTTCAGCCTACATCTGAAATCTTTACCTTCGTGTTATAAATCTGAATCATCTATGACACTCTCAGCTCAACCTACAACCTCACAGTGACCTTTTGCTCCTGATCTTGATACTCCAAACTTAAACTTCTCAACTCCTCCAGCTGAAAGACTGACTTTTTCTGATGCAGGATGTGGTTTGACTTTGTAAGCTTTATTCAGCTGTACACAAACATCTGGCAGGTTTTGATGGCAGCCCTCTTTCAAGTGGTGCAGGTAATTGAGGATTTTAAATGATCACATTAGTGTTCTGGGTGTCTGTGCGTTGTTTTGTGCCAACATTTCACACAAGCCCTCTTTTTTTTCCATGTTTGAGAACACGCAATTATCCAGGTTGATGAAACTAGCATGAAGTGATGGTTTAACTGAGTGTAGAATCAATGTGTCAAATTTAAACTTGTAGAAATTATCATCCCAGTTATATGCAGATAGCTGTCATGCAGATTATTATTCAATTATAACACTTACCCCAGGCTTGATCCAAAAGAGGCAGCCGGACTTGGCTTAGGTTCTTGAAGCTGTTTTCCCTGTCCCCATAAAGGCTTCTTCAGTTATGAACTTCAATGGTGCAGTGGAAGACAGGAGTAATATCTCAATGAACCTTTGCCAAGTCCAGATGCCCTTTCTAGGTCAAGCTTTGGAGCAACATGACCTGGATGACCAATAGCCCTCATGGCAGCGCCTGGTTTTATAACCCTACCTGAAAAATAACATCTGTCCATTCCATCTAAGTGACATGACCCAAAAGTAACATAAGCAACCATCGTATGAACTGAACAAAGAGTTAAGCAACTGGCTGCCTGGGGGCCACATGCTGCCCTCCTGCTTCCTAAATGTAGCCCACCAGTCATTCAAAATGTCAAAAAAGCTGCCTAGAAATGAAGAAAACCTGACCAAATCTACAGTGAAAACATGAAAATTGTAATATTTCCAAGCAAACAGAGCTAACATTGGCCTAATCATTCATTTGGCACTCTCCATCACTGAATTAATTGTTAAAATACAATTGTTTGTAAAACATGTTTAAACAAGCAGTAAATACGCTTAGGTGAGAATATAGCCAACAGTTTGACCCTCTGGCATTACTGTGGCCCTTACTTTTTGGTCTCTCATAGCTCACATGATGCTCCTTTAGTGCATGGCAGTTAATTTTGTTTTAGCTACAACTACAATTTTGGCTTCCCAGAAGCATCAAAGAAGAATCCCTGAGATTCAGATGACTGTGCTCCCTGCTGTATTGCACTTGTTTTGTTCATAGATTTAATCATATTTGGTACATTAAGCACACAGCACAGTGTGTTCTGCCAATAGGCTTGTGCTAAAATAATCGATACAGCAATATATTATCATATACTCCTTCATAAAGGTGTATTGATACAGATTTTACAGAATCAATATATCCCCAAATGCTGTGACCATTGTGAGACACACTTTTGGTGATGTCACCTAAAGAAAAATACACAAAACTGAAGCTGGTGGTGGATAGCTGTGAGGGGGAGGGGGCGGTGGTATGTACTGCAGATCATGAAAGAGGAGCGAGCACGAAGGATGATAACGGAGATGGCTGGAGTTGGCTTACACAGACATAAAACAACCACAGCCATATTATTCATGACACTCTAGTTAAGAGAAGATGAACCTGCAACAATAAAACATAACAAGCAGCATTTGTCACATGGTTGTTGTTCGAGACAAGACCAGAAATGTATTAAATTAAAATCATGGCAGTCCCTGTCATGATTTTTACTGTTACAGTCCTAACATCTTTTAACATGAGTGAATGCTTTTCCTTATTCTTTGCAATACTTTCAGAATTTATATTCTAAATTATACATAATTTCACAACATGAATGAAAGACACAACTGCTGTGCACTTATTCTTAAATATCAGCTGTTACAAAGTTATGTAGCCTTCATGAAATGCACTTGGATTCTCACAGGAACATCTTTTTTTTCTTTCATCTGTTTGATATATTACAACAGCCAAGGAAAATTACTCCCCAAAACTCCCAATTCTGGCAGCTCTGCTGTTATATCACCATTGGCTTGTGTGAAATTGCAGAATCTTTTAACTTGCAGCTTCTTGCCACACATGAACCACAACAGAACTTGTAAATCTGGATGAGCATCAGGCAACACCTGTCAAAGAAAAACCTTTGTAAGTCAGGCCTCCGTTTCTGTCTTCAATTCTTTATGCTTTGATGAGTCCAGAAATAATGCTGCTGCTGTTCATTTTGCCTCCTGTCACTTTCTCAAAGAACAACTCATTTTTGATTTATTGGTGTAGAGGGCAGTCAAACTGGTGTGTCTGCAAAACATCTCCTTATTCTTCATCAAAAGCTGCACAAACAGGGCTGCACCTGCTCAGAGTCCCAGTGGAAAGCCAGAGGGTGCTCACTCTGCACCCCAACAATGGACCCAGTTTGGACCCAGCACGGATCAACAGAACAAAGACCCCTGACCTTTGGACACGCACATTTATCAGCTGTATGGGTGGCGGCCTGCAGTGTGATGGACTTCAGAAACTTTTCCAAATCCTCCATTTTGATGTAGCAAAGTGGGGGGACCATAGTTCACACTTCTCCCCCAGCTGAAATACTTAAAGATCAACTTAGCTACTCAATAACTTATAAACCCTGTAGAATATGACGCAGATAAAAATGGATATTTCTAAAAAAAAAATACTGTACTACAATGTTTTGATGTGGTAGTATTATCCATCATACCAGTGTTATCGTCAAGAGTTTTACTTTAACATTTTAGCACAGATTCTGAGAACTGTCATGGCATGATGAATTATGGTCTCGGTATATTGTGGGACAGGTTCTGTCTCTTAGGTTGTTAGCATTGTTTAATGTCTCATGGGTTCACCACACTAGCTGGGACTAGCTGTGTGAACCAGTGAGAACTGTCCAGACAGATGTTTGTTATTGATTTGTGGCAAAAATGGACTTTTGAAAATGTGTTGGTGTCACTTGTTGATATTTTACTTTTGCTTTTCCATGCAAAATTGTTTAAAAATGTGTGAACTTGTTTATTACATGTCTGAATAAGAAAATAGTAAAATTCAAACAAAAATGACTCTTTGGTCATGCAGTTGTACTTTTTTAACATCAGTAACTTTGTCTTTCTTACAGGTCAAAGACGTCTTCCACTGTGGGAATCTTACTTGTTCCTTTTGCAATTTTCTGTCCACAAGAGGATCATATTTTTGTGTTATGAGTGTCATCTAGTGAGCATCTTGGCTTGCTGTCTGTAACAACACGCAGGTTCAGTTTACACTTGTTTTATGGAACTTTTATGATCTAAGTCATGAGTTATGGCACAGCTTTAGTTGTAGCATAAACACAGCAAAACTGGAAGAAAACATCCCAGCATGTAAACTTTAACCTTTTTAGTTAACACTGTTTGTCCCACAGAGCTGGGACCTTACATAGTCAAAAGAACCCTCTTTATTTTCTGTTGTTTTCACAAAACAAGCCCAGACAACTTGGCTAACAAGTCTGGTGCCAACTATAAAAGGGATAATATTTCCGTGTCCAACCTACGTTGTAGCAATCTATGTCATCACAGGTTTGTGTTGTTTGGTGAGTTAGCAACGCAATTCTGTTGCTTGTTTGTGGACAGGAAACCACGGCAACTGAAACTGAGCTAATTATATTTGAGTAGGAGTTGGTAATATTGTGCTGCTGTTGATTATATTGTATTCTTGCAAAGACAGCATGGAAAAAAGAGATGTCTCTCAGCTAACTAATCACAGGAGTCACTTTATGTGTCATCAACATATTTTTAGGAGGTGCGCGCCGGCTACATGTGCAGAGAGTGGTGCCGGGATGACAGCATTTTGTAGGCCAACCAGAAGGTTAGCCTAATGTTGATTCCCTTGACAATCAGAATGTGGGTTTTGAATGGGTTTTTGAATTATTGCTGCTAATAAGATCTGTGGCAGAAAAAGAAAAAAAAGTTCAAACTAAGACATTTTGTTCATCATGATTATTTTTACAAAAGAACAATTCCTCATAATTCATGAAGCAAACATGCAATTGGCTAAACTGGAAAGCTAACATCAGGCCATGATGATTACAGTTATGTAGATTATTAGCTAATGAACTAAGAAGAATTTTCTCACATGCCCTTACACTCAAGATCATAGGTCTACTGTTTGGGTTTGTGAATGAATTGCTTGGTATCAAAACAATTCATGGAGGGGTGTTGGTTTGGTAGAGTGGTAAGCAATCAGGCCCGGGTTCAAATCCAGCCTGTGGCCAGTTTGCGGAGTGTCCTCTACTCTCTCACCCCCCTTCACAATCCTATCCACTATCTCTCTCTCTCATCAATAACAGGGACAAAATGCCTAAAAAATTTTTAGCTGGCAGGTGTTTGTGGAGTGTGCACAATAAACAGAAGTAGCTGCTGCTAACAAAATAGCATTTTCATCATCACAACTCTGAATCTGAGCCGTCAACTTTATTTTCCAGTGACACCCCAGCAGTGAGTGAGGATGAAATTATTATTTTATTAATTTAAAAAGACAACAACACTGAGTAAAAGGGGAGTTTGCAAGAATGTCCATGAAAGTTCTGGAGGCTAGCTACATTGTGGCTAAAATAATATTAAGGCTGTGTGCATCACCCCAGTCTAAGTATTAACAGTTATTTACATAAATGAACTGTTGTGTAAATCTGTCAGATAACAACCCTTTGTGTGTGTGTGTGTGTGTGTGTGTGTTGATGTAGAATTTTACTTTGTTATTATCAATTTTAATCTTTAAAATAATTACATATTTTTCATAATTTTTTTAACTACATTTTCACTTTGATGACTTAATAATTTTCAGAACTATTTACGGTGCCATGATAGCAAAAAGGCAGAGAAACACTGGTGTATGCTCCAGCATATTTAAGTGGAAATTTATACCATATTACCACCAATGCCATAGAATGAGCTGGGCTCACTGGGGTTAAAAACATGTTGACATTTTAAGACACTGGGTGCAATAACATAAAGGGTAACAGGTCAAAGCAGAAATGTGTCCAGTCACATGCAATTTGACAGCGTTCACTTTTTCTAGCATTTCTTGATTTATTATGTTCAAAGAGGCCAGTTTTCCTTCGGCATTGTCAAAAAATAAGATAAAAACAACTTGCACAGGCATACATGTCCTCTAAAAATCTCACTGTGACAGTCATGGAAAAGAACAATTAAGCTGGCTTACCCATTAATGCTTCAGTGGGAAACATCCTTTACTGAGTTTGACATCTGTGAAGACATAAAGAGACTTGACTTTAATAAGTCCTCATCATGCTATCTTACAAATTGCACAAAAATGGTTATCCTGCTTTCTTTGCTGCTTGAGATTCTTACTGCGCAATTTACAAAAACAGAGGCTTCAACCCATTAGAGTTGGACAGTTAATCAAGTTTCAATTTAAATTATAATTACTGACCTCCACAATTATGAAGTTTAATGATCAACACTAAAAGATTACTGTGCCACTGTGTTTTTTCCATCTATCATCATTTAAGGTCTTTGTATTTTCAACTTATATATATATTTTTTTGCTGCTATTAATGTTCAGAATGATGGTGTTAGAGCACCCAAGCTCTGTGATACGTGATGATTTATTGTGGTGCAGGCATTACAATCATTGAGTAATACTGTGAAGTAAATATCCATCGAAATAATCGCAATTATGATTTTTGGCATAACTGACCAGCCCTACCACCTACCCCTATGCAGCAGTTTCATCCATTAAAAGACTGAAAAAAGAGTAAATCAAACCTTAATCTGATTTTCTGATTTACTTTTGTATCTTAGAAAGAGGTGTATTTATTTCAGTTTG
Source organism: Cetoscarus ocellatus (assembly GCA_037902135.1). Classification (NCBI taxonomy): domain Eukaryota; kingdom Metazoa; phylum Chordata; class Actinopteri; order Labriformes; family Labridae; genus Cetoscarus; species Cetoscarus ocellatus. Next base: position 1,577,854 of record JBAMNC010001364.1, on the reverse strand, counting down.
GTTAATACGCATCGAAAAAGTCACCATTGGAGCTTTATTTATTTAAAATTGTTCTTGATATATATTAAAAGCATTTAGTGCATAAAAAGCAGAGGTTATGTAAGCATAGTAATCCATCAACCACTGCAATGGTCATTTCTCTAATTTTCCCACACTTCATGAACATGCAGTTGGCCTTCATGCCTGTTGTCTGAGGAGCCACCTCAATAGAGGACTAGTCACTTAAAGCCCTGAATGGCTCTTTTCAGAGGCCAAATCAATTCAAAGTTGCTGCAGACGGAGCCCAAGGGGGGAGGGAGAGCGGAGGAATCAACTTCGCTTATCGCTCCCACCCTTCCCCCCTTTTGGGGTCCCGACCTGCTGCTTCCCATGCATCGTGTACATGAAGTTAAAGGCCAAAGAGAGAGGAGAGCCGGAAGTTCACCGTCGCCTTCAAAATAATAGGCATAGACAATAGATATTCTTAAAACAAAGAGAAAAGTAGATGCCCAAATTACATTTAAGTTTTGATGAAATCCTGCAAGAAAAAGATAAAGACGACCACATTTTATAATTTATTCATGTTGTTGATTTTTAAGTTCTTTTAAAAGTCTCAATAGTTTCATCCTCGGTAAAAAATATGACTGAATTTCTAATGGACAAGGACAGGTTAGTAACAAAGACTGACTTTTGTGCAGCCTTTACGGACAACACTAGGGATGTATGTATCACGACATGCATATGCATTAATTAAAAAAAACCCCAATGGGTTAAATGTGATAGAAAAAAACTATAAATATGAAGTTTATTTCACTGAGTAGTTCCAGTTAGCTTGAATTCTTTTAATTTACTATCTGCGGTTCAACCAAATAATGTTAGTATATCGATTTTTTTTTAAAAGCTTAATGTGTTCTTTTGGTTCAATTATGGAAGCAAAGAGGTTAGATAACTATTTTGCAGTAGAGTGGCCCTTCAACTATGTGGATAACGCTGTTGTAGCTATTTAAGACTACTTTCTGAAAAGTAATGGCAACTCTTAAGTGTTTCTGATTTGTAAAATGTAGAATAGGCACCCACAAAATTAGTTTTTATGTTGTATAGATAAAGTAAGTAAAACTATAAACAGATGGAAAGACGATTGTTTTCCTCGAGCTTCAGACTCAGATGTGGCCGGTAGTAGGCGTTGTAGCTAGGACCCGTGTTTTATTTTGAAAACCATTACCGGAAGTACCTCCGCACTCTGTCTACCTTGGCAGTTGTTATTATTCGTTAGTTTTTGTGTCATGACTTTAGCTCCGAGTTTTGTCTTAAAAATCCATAATGCGGCGCTACATTCGTGCACTGTTCGTGTGCACGGTGTTTGCCGTGTTCTCGGGCCTGTTCGTCTACAATAGGCTGCTCTATTCCGACGTGTCTGTCGGAGCAAACGGACAGAAGAGGGGCTTCGTCCCACCGAGAGTCCCCGGAGGCAGGCGAGGGGCTGCGGACAAGACTGGGCCCCAAAACTCTCACTGGTACAATAGGTAAGACTGGACTTTCCAAACTCTTTAGCTTCAGCTGGGGATAAGTGGTGCAAAAACATCGTTTTGTTGGATGAACGTGGGGTTACATGTTGATAAAAAGCTTACTCTGTGTGTGTGTGTGCTGAGTCACATTCCGATACATCACCGGTATGATAGATGAGAACGGGACAGCACGGCTTCATGTTTGATGTGGTCATCTTATATTTATCCTCTATTTACTGTCACATTATCTCCTTATCATTATGCATTTATCATAAACATTCTTCACTTACTATGTACATGGTGACAGTTATCCTGTGGTAATGAAGTATTATTTATAAAGTACTTTGTTTGTTGTTCAGTCGGTTGACCATTTCTCCATTTGTCACTTCTTTTTACATGGTGCTCTGTGCTTGCATTTTGTTCCTGCCCTCTCACACTTTGTTCAAGAGGACAAAAAATCAGTTTTTAAAGGTGCTATATAAATAAATTATTGTCATTCGTCTTACTATTAGCATTATTATTGTACTTTGAATGTTGAAATAACGCGAGACTTTGACAGGTGTCAGATATCAACATTTAAAAAACACTACATTTGTTCTGTGATTAATTATCAGTTTGTATTAATGATATTCATCCCACTATTCATCCACGATTAAGACTTTACAACAGATCTGCATTTAAAATTCAATTAAAGGAAGTAAAACAACAACATAGCAAACAATTTTATATTCATCACTTGTGCTACACAGTGTTTACTTCTCAATTTAGAATTAATAGACTAAATATTAGAAGTTTAAACTCCATCAACAAATCCATTACAGATAAAGATGTAGTTAAAGATGATGATCATAACTGTAATAAATGCCACCTTAAAACAATCTCTGTCTTTTGATAATCTATGTTTTTTATTTAATTTATTCAGAGAAATGATCTAATTTTTCTTTAACATTAATAAAGAAACATTTTTTTCATGATCTTGGCAAGGTGTATCCCTTTTCTTGTTACATTTTATTGTATTGGCACAATTTTCTAAATAAACTGTGTTGAAAAAAGTTAAATAGTACTAAGGGATGAAGGATAAAGTTGGTACATTATTGGTCTTGGCAGATAACAGTTTAAAATGTCAAATATCTGTAACTGCAGATGTGAAAATGTGTTCTGATATTTAAAGCTGATATATTAGGCATACATTTGGGCTTTATACGGTGCTTAACAAATTTATTAGACCATAAAAAAAGAGATAACTTTTTAAACCTTGTTAAAAACTGAAATTGTTTTTGTTGGACAGAAATTAGGAATTTCAAACTGAATTCACCTTTTTATATCCAAATTTATTAACGATGTGCTGTACTGTTTTTTTAAACAATAAATGTGGAAATTTATGGATAATAATAATAATAATGATATTTTAGCTGTAAAATATTAACTCAAATGAAACATTGAAGAGTTCCTCCATTCTGGTGTACAAAACATGACAGAAACAAAATACTCTGATTTTGGTAATTACCAATTCTGTTCATTTAGGGCAGCTGTGGCATAAACCTTACACTGGGTGGTGTTTTAATACATTTGTTAAACTCTGTATGTTAGGCGTGCATAATATCAGACAAAGTTTGATAATGGCAGATTATTGCTTAAAAAGTTGATTATCGGTTTTGGCAGATGTTTTCTGATATTTACATCCAATATTTAGACCATACAAATTTGCCATAAATATTCAATATATTTGATGTAATATTGGTAAAGTGTACAATGTACCACAAGGGTTATCCTCATCACTGAATGTCCACTCTTACAAATCAAAATGATATATTAAACACTAAAGTGATTGTTTTCCATTGTGTCACATTCGTTTCTTACACAAACAGACTGTAACCATGAAGGAAACAGGTACATTTTAGTGAAGTGAAGGCTCCTTTATATCGCCTGAAATATTGGCAGAATGCATACATTTACCATGATTCTTAACATTGAACGTCTTCATTTAAAAAAAAAAACAGCAGTATTATCCAAGAAGAATAAAATGTCTTTCCTTGTTTCTCATTTGTTAATAACACAATTCATCTGCTTAACTGTAGGAAAAAGGCCAATTCTAGTTGAGTGAGAACTGCATATTTTAAAACAAAAAATCTCAGTTTTGTTATCAGTGATAACAAGCTCAGAAGTATCAGGATAGTGGATATCTGCAAAAAAAAATCCAATATTGTGCATCCCTAGCAGTGGGTGACTTCTTGTAAAATGACTTTTAATGACATGATTCCCACAATCCATAATAAGACTTTTATTTTGGCAATTGCTTAAAAGAATTAAACAGAAAAGAGACTAATGTCATCATAGAAAATCCTTATTTGTCCATGTGAAGAGATCATGAAAAGGCAGTAAGGTGTTGGATGAAAGTGCTCGACTCCGCTTCAAACAGCTTTGTTTGTTTCACACGCCAGTGTAAAAGTCTCCTCTAAACGTCAGGGGTTTACTCAGCAGGGTGGGAGGTGAAGCTACAGTTCAAAGGAAGAGCTAGCAGTTTACTTAAGCTATAAATCCTGTCATGAAGGTGAAGAATTAGTCAGAGCAAAACAAAGTTAAAAAGACTTAAAAACTCAGTAGATGGTTACCATTATTGATTCAAATGAAATAGTTCACAAAGATAACATTCTGAAAAAACATGTACATTGGCCCCTTTAGCTACAGGTATGTCCTGTTTAAGAATGGAAAATCAAGGACCAGTTTTAAGAATCATTATCATTTGACCCTGCTTAATAATGTCCTTAGTTAATCCAGTAATGACACGCAGTCATGAGAGGCAGTCAGCACAAATGACAGTCAGGAGTTGAGGAAGTAATGACTGCAGACTGGAGATTAAAGTGAGGCTTATACTCAAAAATGACACCAACAGCTCATGATGCTTGTCTGTGGATGGGTTGTAAATATTAGAAAGATGCTAAAACATCTGTAAATGCAGCACAGCAATTAATATCAGAAGTGCATTGAAGTGATTGATGTTGCAAGGAAAACCCGTGAACCCTATTTTTAACACTCTAGGAATCTAAAAGAATGGATAAATAAGGTGATAAAGGATTGGATCAGTAAGCTGAATCCATAATGACATTTGTATTGATCAAACAGTGATTCCCATCCCTAGTTTTGTTTAAGCAAAGTTTGAAATAAATGCATAAAGTGAAACTGATACATCCAAAAAGATAGCACAAGAGAACCATAAGCTGATATAAAATGGATTTTTTTTTTACCCTTATTTTAGCGGGAGTGTTCCCAGTCAGACACAAAATCTCTTTTGTGGCAGTCAAATCAAATCATCAAAAATCAGATCAAATCAGCATTCAAGTATTATTCATCACCTTAGACTTAATTCTTTAAATTCATTTAAGATTTTCACATTTTTTTTTATAATTTAATCAAGTTTGCTTTTGACGATACAATATTTATGTAATCTTCACATTTTTAAAGGAATTTATTTTTTTTAAATGGATTTTAACAGTTTTATTCTTTTTTTTTTAAACCATGAACAGCCCGATATTGGAGAATTTTTAGACCTTTTTGTTCAATTTTATAAACCTCGACATGTTTTTTGATTTTATATTTCAGTTCTCAATATTTTAATATTTTTTTCATAATTGTCCCTATTGCCTTAGTTTCATTTTATTAACTTCCCAGATCTTTTAATTGCAGTATGAATGACTGGTGCTCAGAAAAACAAATTTCCCCTGGCTTACTCGCATAGTCAACAAAAACGCAAAGGAGAGAAAATGAATAACAAACTTTATATAAATCCAAAACCATGGAAAATCAGACTTTTACCCCATGTTACTTTTATGAAATTTAAGTAAATATTGACTCAAGAGTGAAAAAGTAAAAGATTGTGTTCTCTTGATGGTTTCATGCAAATTACAACTAATCTGGATAAACTCGAATACAATGAAAGGCCGTGTAGGTAACTGGATGCCTCTGTCAAACCACCTGCACACCGAGCAGTGACAACATCACATTTAAGTGTGTAACAGTCCTGGGTTCATAGTGTTTGATTTTCACAACACCGTCCCTGTTAAAAAGAATCCTAGTTTAGACTCTCCATGTTCTCCCTCAGGTACATCATGCGTCAGCGGGGACAGGCAGACGCAGGAGTTGTTGGCAGCGTTCAGAGCAGACCTGATCCTCCCATGCACCTGGCTGTGGTGGCCTGTGGGGAGCGTCTGGAGGAGACCCTCACCATGATCAAGTCTGCCGTGCTCTTCAGCATCAAGCAGCTCTCTGTGCACATCTTTGCTGAAGATCAGCTGCATGCTAGCTTCATAGAAGCAGTAAGTTGGAAAGTACAGCCTTTAATATGACCATCAGAAAAACACCAGATGTTGAAAATAAATCTGTTTCCTTTGTTTCAGCTGGAGTCCTGGCCAGATTTCATCCGCTCCAGGTTCAACTACACCGTGTACTCCATCAGCTTTCCAAGTGAGAATGCAGCAGAGTGGAAGAAACTCTTTAAGCCCTGTGCTTCTCAGAGGCTCTTCTTACCAGTAAGTACAGAGGGGACAATTGTCATCATGAAAACAAGCATGACATCACATACCCGACATTATTTTGATCAACTGAAAAATGATATTTAAGAGTTTTTGAAGCAAAGAATGAATAGATAGATAGATAGATAGATAGATAGATAGATGGATTTTAAGGTTTTGCTTGGACTGAGGTTATTGGATGCTACAGGTGACGTATTTTGCCATATAAAGTTACTGATTTACACCCATCAGCAGGGTTCCAGCCAACTTAAAAATCCATTTCAGACTTTAAAGGTTAAGTTAAATGTCTAATTTAGGGGCTTCAATTTCTGGCCCCGTCCGCTACTATGGCATGAGAAAAAACGCCGTTGGTTGGATCTAAATTGCTTGAAAACGGCTCTGAGCTCCGCCAAAATTGTCTGGGTGAGTCTACGAGCATATTTAATCCTAAAAATAAGGTCCAGGTGTTAAAAAACCGAACTTAACCTTTAAGATCTCTCAAAACCCAAACTGAGAACAGTTTCTGCAGCACAAACCATATGACAACTTTCTGTATTTTTTCCACTATGTGCTAAAGTGCCTATTTTGTTCAAGTCAGACTGCTGTTTTGCTAGAACATACCAAGCTTGGGTCCTAAATATTAAAATGATAACGTGACATCAAAGTGCATCGCTCTCAAGAAAAGGAAAGAAGATGCAAATATAAAAAGAGCGCTTGCATGTAGATGGACATAAAAGTATTACATTGCTGATCATTTTTCAGATGGTTTTCAAACTGCATTCTCACCAAGTGGTCCAGTTTATCTTGGTGCAGTACACACTTGTGGGTGTTTCCACTGGCACCCTCCTGTTGGGGTGCAGGGCATACTCAAGTCTTTTGATTGGTTCCAAGATTCATCACTTCCCATACAACAGCAGATAAAACAGAAACAGTATACTCCCCCATACTTCAATCACCTGTGGATCCAGGTGAGCAACTTTCATTTACTATTAAGCTAAAAAGAATATTGGCACAGAACAGTAACATGGATTACTTCAGAGGTGCACACTTTCCTTGCCATTGTTGGAGAGGAGGACGTGCAGAAGGAGTTAGACATAGCTGACGCAACCCTCATCTTCAGCTTACACTTGAAACACAAGTGAGATCAGGGCATGCTGCACTAAACTGAACTGAACCAAACAAGACCACCCAGTGGAAACGCAGCTTAAAGCAGTCCAAATTCAATTTGACAAAGATGGTCATAGCTGGTAACCCTTAATAAACTGTAAAAAATCCAATTCTGGGTGTTTATAGCTTAATATAATCTGTTTTACAGAGACATTTACAATCTCTTTAGTTGTATAAATTTACAATTTAGAACAGCTACAGGTGCCAGAAGCTTTGAAAATAAACAAAGTGCTTAAAAGGGCTGCACTTTGACCCCTGGAAAGGTGTAACAACCAGAGTCTATAGAAGACTTTAAGCCAGAGTGACATAAGCTGTAACTTAGGGCCTTTCCAGTTGAATCTGTAGCCCCACCTCATTGAAAATGCTGGATCAAACTTACTTTGGTCAACCTAGTGACAGACAAACAGGCAGAGTTGAGTCAGGTCTTAAGCCGCCTGACAAACACCACAAGGGGCAACAGTGCTCCCAGTTATGCATAACACAAATCAGCAATAACACCATAATGACAAAAACAAGAAAATTTACCCCCTAAACATTGAACATGAACATTACTGACCAAAATATCTTTTTTGAACCAGGCTGTAAATATTTATTTCTACTGTAAAAGTCTCACTTATAGTGTGACTTTAGGTGCTTTTGGTGCTTTTGCAGATAGCGTACACTTTTGTAGACAGCATGTTGCTGCTTGTACAAACCCTGCAAAAAACAAAAGATTTTTCTGAATAATTAAGGACTCTAAACAGGAAAATATGCTCCAATAAAACCACTAAATGAATTATTTTAGAACATTTTCAGAAATGTTGTATTTAAATAAAGTGTTTTTAAATATTGCAATTTCAGGTTCATGAAGGACATTGGATGTGGTATACTAGAAGTAAAAATCTCCTTTAAAGGTCTTTTCCATGCACAGAACATCATCTGCATTATTTACCACCTCAGTGACACCTGTCTCTGTGTGTCTATTTAAAACTCTTCTTCTTTTTCAGCTCATCCTAAAGGATGTCGACTCCATTCTGTATGTGGACTCTGACATCCTCTTCCTGCAGCCCGTGGACCGCCTGTGGGACTTCCTGTCTAAGTTCAACTCCTCTCAGCTGGCTGCTATGGCTCCAGAGCACGAGGAGCCCCGCATTGCTTGGTACAACCGCTTCGCCCGCCACCCCTTTTACGGCAGGACGGGGATCAACTCAGGCGTCATGCTCATGAACATGACAAGGATGAGGAGCATGTTCTTTAAGGTAGGGTTGAAGTATTACTCTGTGTACTACTCTTAATGGCCACTAGATGTCCTTGTTGTACTGTGGTTGTAGCTGCGTGCCTCACAGAGGGCTCAAATGGATCCTGTTACAATTGCCAGGCTTTTACTCATTTATTTTCTTATTCTTTCTTTAAGGTATTTTCCTGCTGAGACATAAAGATCTCCATTACATGGGAGTGCTGGCAAATACATCAGCACTCTAAGTTTTAGAAATATTAACAACAGACCAAATCATCAGATCATAAGATTTCAGTATAGAAATGTACAATCAAAGATCAAATGACCCTCAATGTTAGTGTTCAGATCTTTTGAGCTCAAATAAAGCTTTGGTTAAATGACAATGTAGATCAGACCAAAATGATGGACCACAAACACTAAAGTTGTTTTCCTTCCCATAAGATGAAGCAAGTTTGAAGAATTACATACTAGTTGGATTCATGACACTTGAGGCCACAGTTACTTTGAGTATTTAAAGTCAGCAAAGAACATCAGGCTGAAGACACTTCACTTATCATGACTGCATAAAGAAAGACAGTCCAAATGCTCCCTCCTGCGGTTATATAAAAAAAGATCAACCAACTCTCTCAACCAAGACACAATGATGTGTGATGTGTGCAGAGACCTGAACAAGAGACAATTAAGTACGATACATGGAGTCCAGCATCTGCAGTAAATGATGTAACATTTCTGTCAAGATGGTCAGCATGGTCAATTACAGACTGCTATGTTGCTTGAATAAATTTTGTTCCTTGCAACAAAGAAACAGTGTTTGTTTTGATCAGGGAAAGCACAGATAGATGGTAAAATTCAGGCAACATAACAGCCAGCACTAGATATACAAGTTGGCTCAACTGATTATTGATTCATTTATTTATTTTCTATATGGGCCCGAAATCCCAGTCAAATACTCTAAGCTGTAGCCTGTCTGTCTTGCTGCCTAAATGCCTTCAAACATAGATGTAATCAGAAGTTTGTAATGAACTCTTTGAAACAAGTGGATTTCCCTGACAGCCTAGGAGACCACATTCAGGGCAGAAATACGGACATATAGCTGTAAGGAGGACTTAAGGCTGGCAGTTCAAGTACTGCTAACAAATTTGGCATTAATGGTGCACTCCATTTCATCTCAGAAGTCTGATTGTCGAAATTGTAATTAAGATAGTGACTGGGAATGCCCCCTTTAGTCAGAATTTTCTGAAGTAAAGTCAAAACCTGTCAACATCTGTTAAAATAATATGGTAGTCATCTGAATCAAAGGCTCAAGCGACTCCAGAGAAAAGTGCAACACGGAGTCTGTAAGGGTCATTGGCACTGACTGCGAAATCCTTTCAATTTATATTACTTTAAGAAAGAAAAGAATGTTTTGACTGTTTTTGTACTTTACAGAATGACATGACAGCAGTGGGTCTGCGCTGGGAGGAGCTGTTGATGCCTTTACTTCAGAAATACAAACTCAACATAACCTGGGGAGACCAGGACCTTCTTAATATCATTTTCCACCACAACCCTGGTAAGACTGTGCTTCCTAAAGGCTAATGTAACTTTCCTTTTACCTCATTTTACCCATACATCATGCCTCAAGTCCCTCAAACACAAGACACTAAAAGTTATCGACCCTCCAACTGAACTTTTTCAGAGTGCTTGCTGGAGTTTCCGTGTCAGTGGAATTATCGTCCGGATCACTGCATTTATGGCAGCAACTGTGCGTCAGCTGAGGAGGATGGCATCTATATTCTGCATGGAAACAGAGGAGTTTATCACGACCAAAAACAACCTGCCTTCAGGGCTGCTTATGAGGCCATACGGAAGGTGAGCTTGCCTTTGAGCATTTGTGTAGGTGTATATAAGATGCTTGAAAATGCCTGTACAGTTTTGTAAAAAAAAGCTTCAGTGTTCATGTTTACCCCTTTAATTGTTCATACAACATGTGAAGTCTTAACGTTGATTGACTCAGTGATTTTATGAACATAAACAGCATAAACCGAAGGTGAAAAATACAATTCTCTACACATAATAAAGAACAAAGTACATCAGAAAAGGCAGTACAACATTAAACTCCCACAGATGATGCGTCAAGATTTATCTATATCTGATGTTACCCTCAGAACATAAAATTAACTGCACTACAGTAAATGTCATCATAGCTTTTATTGCTCATTTTAAGTCATCCTCATCAAAAATGTGCCATCATGTGGCTACAAAAAAACAGAACTTAAAAGATTTTAAAGCATTACTGCCAGAGTTTTGTGATCCATTATTTTTGAAAAGGAAAATGAAATAGATCACCTATACTGCTGTGACAGTTTTTGAATTATAAACAAAAAAGTCCATGAACTAATGTTAAAAAGGCTTCATGACAATGAAGTGCATTCTTAACAGGGCGGCTCCTTACTATTTCAGTAAAAGGACAACTTCACATCATTTCAAATCTTTTGGCTTTTTAAAGGCAACAGCTCAACCAGCCTAAATCAGTAAGTTGCATTTTGGTTGTTTCTAGACACAACAGCAGTGTTTTGGTTGCCTGATAGAGTAAAGTTCTGAAAACAACTCCAGAGTTTTTTTCAACAGTGTGTCCATTGCAGTGTAAGCTGTCTATATGCAGTTCTGTGAAATCAGAGACCTGATGCTCATGAACATTATGGCTCCAGTTATAAGAACCCATGAACCAAGAGCTTGAGCACAACAAGAGTGAGGTTTTTGAACCTTTGACCTTCTCTTAAGCCCAATTCACGGTGCCTTTATGGAAAGCACCAAAACAAGGCTCCTCTATATTTACACCTAGAGACATTTACATTAATCCTGCAAGGCTGTATTATCGGTGTCAATTCACGTTGCAACACGGCTTGGATGTGACGTGTGCTCCCACATATACACAAAGGCAGAGGCTTTTACTCCGAGCGCTCCTGTCTCATGCTGAGTCTGCGTGCCTCCTCTCCAACATCACGCCACTGTTATTCCCTCTAGAGAGGGCATAAAGATGGAGTCAACTTGTTCCCCCTATTCTGTCTCCACGACGTTCACATTGGAGGTGAAACGTCACAGAGGGGTAAATATTGCAGCTTGAAATGGCATCATGAATTTGGCTATAGACTAAGCTACTGATGCCCTTGTTATGGTACACTACATCATCAATACAGCCTCACACAGAAACCTAATGTGAAATGTGATGGATGAGACAATGAAAGGAAGCAGACTCAGTTAACCAATATAGGTTAACATTCATATAACTTTAGTAAACAGGGTTCCCAAACCAACTCCACTTCCAGGTGCAGCGCTATTTTGCGGACACTGTACAAGTCTTTGCCAACTTTGACCTGTTAGTAGAAGACGGAAATACAAACTGAAGCTGAAGCTTTGTGTCTGCGTTTGGTCATCAACACAGGCTAGAGGTCTTGTTTGCATCGATTTTGTCTCAATGTATGTATGAAATGTACAGAGCTGTAAAGACGATGTTTTCACTGTTTGACATACAACAGCACGGCCAGCTGGAAGAAGATCTAGTATATCACTAGAATTACAATATATTCAACAACTAGATGCCACTGATGCTGTTTGAGGAGAAGACTGACTGCGCCTACACATTAGGCCCACTTGTTTCGAACCACGCCGCAGCGCAGTCCCCCCCCCGCTGGCCCCACTTGCGTATTTACTCTGTTTGAAACAGCAGGGGGCGATATGCACGTAACTGGTAACCAAACCTGCTACAGAGGAGAACGAAGATGAGGCTACCAGTTGCCTCCTCAGCTCACCAGATCAGATGGCGGAGGAGATGTAAACGGTGTCGGTGGGATAAGGGGTTCCGACTGCAGTACATTAGCCTGACTTGTTGGTTTGTGACCGATGATATTATCAACTGCATCATACCAAGGAAACTTTTTCTTTTCATCAGTTGAGCTGCCGGACTTACATAGCGAGTCCTGTGCTCTGTGATACTGCTGCCGGAGCTTCTTTATACTATCACGGCGTTGATCGGTGGTCCTGGTATACCCAAGTGACAGTAGTTTTTGAGACATGATGCCAAAAATTTCAGATTTTTTATGTGTGGAATTCAGATGTTTTTGAATGTCCTCGTTAGCCCAAATTTCAAGTAAGAATTTTATTTCTTCACTGCTCCAAAGGGAACCTTGGGCCGTCATGTTTAAAGAGAGAAGGGACAACCGTGACGTCACACAGCAGCGTCAGCTTTCTGTTCCATATCCTGGCACGCTTGCATTCACATCTCAACCGAACCGTGCCCGAGTCCTCTCCAATTGCGCCGGAGACCACCTCTCCAGGTGGGCCCAGGCCCAGTGCCCGGGCACGGTTCGGTTGCATTCACACTGATTTTTACTTTTTTCACTACGATATCAATTAAGGCCAAGTGCACATGTTGTTGAAGAGGCTGCTTTTACAATTAAAAGCTGAGGGACACAGTCAGACGCATGTATACTTGGGCAGTGATGGACAACTTTGGTTGCCAAGAGGGCCACATTAAAAAGATCCTCATTGTATTTAATGTAATTTACAGAGCTGGACATTTAGATTTTTGCTAAACCCTGAATAAATTATGTTCAGTGTTTTGTTTTCTCTGTGATATGAAATAATTACATCAGGTACATCAGGGAACCAAGTTGATATTTTTTTGATGTATCACCTGTCATTTAAAACTCTATTTGCACAATTTTTCCCGTTAGATAATTCTTTTGTTAATTCACCATAAATAAAAGCAAGTATTAAATAAGTCATCACATAGTTTAATTCCAATTCCGATGGGATATTTAGGATAGCTCATTGCATTGCTTCTTGGGATTTTTTGCACTGCATTGTTGAGCAAACTAGTTTATCAAACAAAACGGGTAATATTCTCGGTATCAGTTAATGTCACAAACAGGTGATCAGTGTTTGACATAGGCCAAGAAAAGCCTGATCAGGCTATCCCTAAATTTTAACGTCTTCAAGGCAGTTTGTCACATTTTCTTTGAGAAGAAGTAGGGCCAACCCCAGAATTTGAGTGATGTACCAATAAGCATAAAAAAGCACATGAATATAAGAAGTGTATTAAAAAAAAATAAATATATGTGAATATACTAGAGCTGTGAATAATTAAGTGAGCAGAACTAATGTGCATAAACAAAAGTAATAAATGAACAGAATTATACTGTATTTGGGTGTCTGGAAGTATAACTGGGTGGCCCATCTGAGTATCATCTGTGTGATGAACAGTTACGATAAATGGACTTGAGCACCTTTCTAGTCTCTGACTCCTCGGAGCAGCTTTACACCACAGGTCACACCCACCCATTCACACCCATTCACTCTCACATTCATACTAATGGTTCAGAGTTTCTGTCAGTTGTCCATCAGCATCAACTAACACATACACGCCTTTTCATGCTCGTTTACACGCCACTGACGCAGCAGTGGGAGCAACTTGGGGTAAAGTGTCTTGCCCAAGGACAACCAGAGCTTGGCTCGAACCTTCAGCCTCCACATTACCGACCAAGCGCACTGTCATACCGCACCACCGACTTATGGAGCACGTGAACAAACCAGACACCATCTTAACTTGCAAATTTCCTGCTGACTCGACCTTAAATCCCAGGCTGCAGGTTTTATTGTATTAAAATTCTTCTTTCCGTCCACACAGACCGACTGTGGAAAGCTGGGTAAATCCTCTCAAGGTCTTTTGGGAAATAAAGAGTCTAAAACCAAAGTGACTTTAAACAAGAAAGCACACCGAATTAAAAGTCTCTGGGGTGCATTAAAGTTCAGAAAAGAGCCTGGTGAGCCGTCTTAAAGTGTTGTTGTAATTTAGTTCAACATCTGATGAAAGAAGCCCTTTTTACTGCCCCAGTGACACACCTGCTCTCCTCCACTCCCCTCTCTCTTTATCCTCCTGGATTACACTTTGGATTGGTGCTGACCCTAAGCACCCCAAAGTGAGTGTGTCTTCAGATGGTCTGCATTGAAAACACAAATCCCCTCCATATTGAAAAGGCAGGATTGAAGCTAATTTCCCCCATGAGGATGTTTATGGCTTGTTTACCAGAGTGTAATGATATTGACGGCACGAGTGGCATTTACTTAATGAAGCCATCACTGTTTGGAGTCTCATTGCTTTCTTATTAACAAAGCATTGAGCATAGATCAGAGCAATGGCTGATCTATATGTTATCCACAGCCTGCAGTTAAAACTACCGCTCTAAAGGATAAAATCAATGACAGCAGGACACACACATGCTCTGATGGTGCTACTAGTGAGCAGAAACCCCCAACATGAGGGCCCAAAGCACTAAAACACACAGTTTTCCCAATACCCCATGGTAAATATTGACACTTCTATAGATATGTGATTAAGTCTGGTTGGTGAGAGGGATGGTGGAGTTTGGATTGATTGCCTGTGTTTCCTTTACTGAACTGATCATTTTATTTGTTTCTTGCTTGTTTTACTGCAGTAGAACCTCAGGGTGTCTGTGCCGTGTTGGAGAGTGAAAAGCAGAAAAAACACACCTCACTGACATGATAGGAAAACTAACAATTCAGGTGTCTGATGCCAGAACGAGAACCCAGAGGGAGAATTGCAGCTTGGCATAATATCATATTTCATGGAGTTCAATTCTTCAGCAGATAATTTTTAACCTTTGGAGTAGGGCTGAAGGATATGGACAAAATTTCATATCTTGATATTCATGCCAGATATCTCGATATCGATACGATACGATATGACTTCGGGTTCGGTATTTTTTTCAGAAAAATAAAAACGGTTTGAAAATAAAAAAAGGTTTGTGGTTGGCTGGCCTTAGCGGTGCATTCAAGGGCAATCGTAAATATGATATTTGTTGTGACTTCCAGACCTGTACATGCAGGGCGAGCGCAGGGGAAATCTATATCATTTATATCATTGTCTTTTCGATATTAATATCTTGAATGTTCATATCTCGATATAGATACGATAACGATATGTCTTTCAGCCCTATTTTGGAGGCAGAATTCTAAAGTGGTCATTTTTTGCCCGCAATCAGATTCATATAATTGTTTTTTCTTTTACTCCTGGAGTATGTTTACAATTGCTACTTGGTGTTCATGATCTCCCTAATCCACCTCTATTGTCACTTAGTCTGAACCCCAGTTCCACAAAGTCTACTTGTGTAGCTTTCTATAGGCCCCCACTCTCTGCAGCAGTTTCTTCAACCAGTTGGTTTCTACAGCCTGTACCTCGATATATCTTTGGCACATCACAGCAGCGCAGCTCAGCACTGATTTGTTGGAAATACCTAGGGAGTCTATTTTTAGTGCGAGCTGCTTCAACCCTACATCAGTCTCTGCCCAGCACATTCACCCACAACAGGAAAACGAGTGCACAGATTCTCCAGTCAAATCAAAATACAATGGCATTGGTGGAAATAATATTAATGCCAAGAAGCCAATACAATCTGTTCTGTTGCTCCTCCTGTTTTCTCGTAAAATCACAATAACCTCCTAAGTTGTGGTTCTCATGTGATCTTTATGGTATAGTGTTTTAAGCTTCCAGGGCTGTATTCTGCTACTCAGTGGTTTGAATACATTTTTCAGTGGGCGAGGACACATGCCGTCAGTAGGGGCAAAGCAGCAGCGTGTATTTGAGGCTACACAGGCAGGCTATACAAACATATAGGATTAGATGCTCTGGTGGAGCTCCTCACTTATAAGGCCCCCTTTCCCACATGGGCACAGTCTGTTCTGTTGGGTTGACTGGTCTCCTCTGTGATAACTAGTCAGTTCAGTGCCATTTTCAACAGCTCTGCGTTCTCTCTAATGTCAATGCTCTACACTGAGCTTGCTACCCTAAGCTAATCGGCTTAAACTGCTGACAAAGCAGCGGCAACCACTTGCACCATTCACGAGGGGAGATGGAGACGATGCTGCAGACTGTTTATCTCACACACTGAAGTATTCTATGACGCAGAAAAGGTGTAACACACATAAACTCAAAAAAGTGTATGGCCTCTGTAAAGAAGTGGGAAACATTATTTGCAGATGCTGCAAACCAAAGCTTCTTCCAGAAACAGACAATCTGACAAAAATGTGATCAAGATGGGGTTCAGGTGTGCTTTCAGGTGAGAGGATTAAATGAGAAACTCACTGAGGACAGCTTGAAGGCATGTGGGGAATAATGGCTAAAATAAGCCTTACAAAACAAATATTTTGTCTTGTGTTTCGACTAGACTTTATACTGCTGGTGTAATCACTCCTGAACTGTGTTGACAAAAACATCATTTTACTGCCCCCAACCAAATCAGAGCCTCTTCAGTCTCAAATCTGTTTTCTGACTTCAGATCAAGCTCCCTTTAACAGATTACCTGCAAGAGCAGTAAGTCTCAAATGATGGAGCGCACCCCAACACTTAAGCTGATTTATGCTTTTGCAATGAAGCTACGCCCTGACCTATGCCCTATGTCTGTGTAGCTCTGAAACTGTGCTGAGGGCTGCACTTGTAGTCTGATGTGCACATCCTCCAAAATGTGACTGCACGTCAGAACAGCGCAGACCATGAGCCCTGTGGTTGTTCTGTTGCACAGTGCCTGTTATCTGCCAGCCTCTGAGTATGTCTGAAGCTTTACATTGTGGACTATAATGTGATTCAATGGCTACAAATTATGGCACAATAATTTATTTATAATTTATTAATATATAAGAAGTGTATTTCCCCATTCATGTCCCATTCACTGCCCAAACAAGCACTACAAATGCACTCTCTGCCTCAACTGAATCAGCAGTCATAAGTGTAAACTTCTGCAGCTGTAACTTGCCCCCTTGAGTTCTGATCAGCAATCCCAGTTGTCAATCCAGAATTCTATCCTCTGATTTGCTATTTGCTACATCACAGGCAAATTTATGCTAAAATCAGTACAGATTGTGTTTCACATGCTGCTCATGGCTTTCTTTGTAATTTATTGTTGCACATTTTTATTGTTAAAATTTTAAATTGTGAATTTGGACATTCAGACAAGGAGTTGCAGATGTTGGCACTCTGTTATTACTCTTTAAAAATGGAGTAAGGGGAGGTAGATATTAAATGTGGATTTAAAAGGGCAAAAAAAATGTTTTCTGTCTTACACCCAAAAGTTTAAGGAAAATTAACGTCACAACTAATTTCACATGCCTGATTTTTTTGTAAAATCTAATTTGGCCCTTGAATGACTTTTGGGGAAGGGGGCATTAAAATGTTTTGAGGATTCCAACTGAGGAAAAAGTTGAGAACCGCTGTGCCAGAACAAGCAGACATGTAAACATCTCCAACCAGATGTTGTGTACTATTAAGCATGGCAAGAATTACTCACATATCCCTTTTCTTGGTTCATTTGTTTTGTTAAAGGTTGAGAAGTTACGATAGAACAGCCAGCTGAGGATACTGACGGTCAGGGCACCAAAGTGTAATTTACTGATAGGCTACATGCTCAAATGGATCATAATCTTCTAAGCCAATAATAAGAAAACAGAAATAAGGAGCTATTCACTCATACTTGGCTTTGTTAAAAAAAAAATTCAGATTTATATGACATTTTTTAATCAGATATGGCTCAACTGTCAAATTTTTTTTACGTTTTTCAGTACCGTGTGCTGAATGTGGATATGAACTACCAAGGTGACCTGACCTAGGCTGTTTACACTTTATCAGTCACTTTCTGGTCCTATATGCTGTGAACCCTCTGCTCCTTCAGGATGCTCTCTGATCACTGTGCTTGTTTTCATCTGAGTAGCAGGGACAAAGCAGAAGGCCCATTAACTCAAGATACAGGCAGTGGTTACAGACCTGAGAGGCAGCTTAGACCTGGTATTAAGTTGCCATTTTGGATCAACATGTAAAATTAACTCTGATGTTAAGGTTATCACAGGTTCTTAAAACGTCCTATAAGGTTTTTAACTACACTTCAGAAATGTAAGCTTATCAAATGTCTTTAATAGTCTTATTTTATTTGTGTGAGGTCTAAAACTTTAGACAGCACTTTGACATTTTTTGCATATTGAAATCTAAACCGTTTTGTCAGTGTTATAAAGATATTGGTCTGCCTTTACAGGTGAAGTGGAAGAGGATAGGGAAATGCAATCCAACCAACTCTATATCAATGAGTTCTTTAAACTAAGTTTAGATGTTCAAAAAACAGACACAAATCTTGGGTCACGCTCTAAAGCTCTGCATCCTCACACAAAGAACCAGGGAGCACACAGAAGTGCTCCTCCCCGTCTGTCAGCCCGTCTGCGTCTCAGACAGAACACGGCCGTCTGTCCGTCATAAAGCATCTCCTCCCTCCCTACGCTGCGAAAAAGCTGAGCCCAAGAAGCAGCAGTAAAATTTTACAACCAGCGGTACGTTTAGAGTCGAAGTCTGCAAGCCGAGGGTGCCCCATCAGCCGCACAAAATCAATACAGCAACTGTAAATGCAACTTTACGACCAATACGTGCACGTGTGTGTGTGTGTGGGTGTGTGCTCGTAAAAACGCCATTCTCTTTGTGACCCAATATCAGGGACCCAACCGCAAGCAAATGACTGGCATAAAAAATGGTAATTCCCCTTTGATTTCCTCAGAGCATAGTAAAGGCTCCTTCATTATCGAGAAGACATGAAAATTCTTCTCTGATCTGCTGTTATCACTGGACAGTGAGCCTATAGCATAAAACTCACTCCCAACAACACAGTCCGCATTATGTTTCACCCCGATGACCAATCAGATTACATTTGAAGTCCTTTGAGTCCGGCCTGCCTCCTGAATTTGTTTATTTAATTTATCCTGGGATAGATATCCTCCTGCCCACAGCTGCACTTTACTTACTTACCAACACAGCCTGATCAATCACAGCAGAGCGGTGGGGGCATTGATGCTAGTCTGGGAATTTTTGTTGTTTCTTTGAAGTTTCCTCGAGCTTCTGTACTAACTTTGAGCCAATCACCCCTGTATTCATGGAGGACAGTGATAGTACCAGGGTTGTCCTGTTTTATAAACTAAGTGGAGACTTTCATTACCAAATTCCACATATTTTGTCTGATCAGGTGGGTTTTTTCCTTAAAAACATCACCCCTCAAGGACATTTTAGGATTAAGATTTAATAAAACTTCATTAAACTTGATCCTTTTGGAGGATTTTGTTTGTTGCCTGCATTGAATTAGTTTGAAACAGATAAATATCTGGTAATGACAACCTGTTTATGCTGCATTATGTGCAGATGGTGAAAGTTTGTAAAAAGGGCTGATACTAATATGAAACCTTCTAAGAGTTCAGTTTAGGGTCAATAAATAAAATCTCAACAGCGTGTAGATGGTATCCTGAGAATTTGTTTGAATACTTATTCTTATAATCTGCTGAAATACAAAATTCAACATCCTTAGAAGAAGACCCTGCCAGTTTTATTTGAATTATAAAGTGTCTCTAACAAAAACAATACCATTTGATATGTTTTTGTTAGAGACAAAAACATATCAAATATTTCTTCAAAATCATCAACCATTTCAACCATTTAAATAATACAGCGTCACTTTAAATGAGTTGAATTCAAACTCTTGCTTTCATTTTGTATGAAAATACATTTTGGAAGAGCACATTTGTTTGTGTGGCACAGCTTGCTTTAGTGTCAGTGTTGTCCTTTACATCTATTACCCAGTTACTCTCAGTAGAATTCTAAACAATTCTGTAAAGTGCTGAAATGAATCAGTAACTACACAACACAGTTTGAATGATGTCTCCATTGAGTCATTTAAACCTGGGAAAACCTAAGTTTAAGTCATACTTAAAAGATGTCGACTTAATAATTGACAGATTCCTTGTTTTGGTGTCAAAACAGAATTTTCTGTAATTTCAAACACATTCCCTGCATTCAGAATTAAAGCTCCAGTCAGAAACTTTCAGGTTGTGTTAAAATTTATTCTGCTTTCTTCTACAAATTTATCTCTGTATGTAATCCTTTACTAAAGAAATTATTCACTTTGACACCTACCCCCCACCATAGGTGAACAAATGTCAAAAAAACAACTAGTTTGAAATGAACAATGCTGCCACTTGGGGGCTTGCAAAATTATTGGTATGACTGGTGAGGGTGGATAATTGCTTCAAAAGCTAAATATTGGTAGACATTAAAAATTCTGACAAGTTTAACTGCCAATATTTGAACCCATATATTAACATTTAAATTGTAAGCATATTGATCTTAATTTGAAAGAATATCCTAAGAAAATGTATTTAATTTTCTGCCAACAGACCGGTAAATCAGTGTTTGCAGCTCTTAAAAGGGCAGTTAAAGCTTAATCTTACTGTAACTGTCGGAAATATATTTGCATATAATGTAGGTGTAGTCTAAAAAAAATACTTTTAGTTATTTCCAAGTCAGTACAGATATCAGTATCAACTGGAATGAGTCAGGAAATAACAGCATAACAGATATTGCCAAAAATCCAATATCATGCATCCCTAATGTCACTGGTTGTTTCTTCAGCCTTGTTAGTGTATGACGAGGCATCAGTACTGAGTTCAGCCTGTTTCTTAACCAGCTAAAATCTTTTCACTGGAGCTTTAATGTCTCTTTTTTGTCGTTTCAGTACCCTTTTGGTGCAGACCCAGTCTCATCCTTGCTGGAGCCTCTTGAAGAAGAACTATTAAAGACGACACACACATACTGCGGTAAATCGTTCCCTCTCTTCACAAAGAGACTGGCACACAGCCTGGAAAACGTCAACAGGAAGGCCCCTCGTGGACGGTGACACAAAGGAAACACAATAACAGAAAAGGCACCAAAAGGAAGGACTGTTTTTGTGTGAGCAGCTGTTTAAAGCTCAATAAGACAGCTGGAGTTGTCTCAAAATGAGACTAATAACTGTTCAGCTAAGTTGCTCTGGATAAGAGCGTGATGTAAATGCCTGAAATCAAGTTTAACTGCTGCAAAATCCAGTTGGCCTTGTTGCAATGTGCTGATTTCAGAAGAGAAGAATAACTGCTTTAAACACACATTTGGATTTTTCCTGAGTGTGTTTTAACGCAGACTTTAAGAAAATTATCTCAACAAGTATCAAGTCTTTTCCGGTTAGTGAGTCACTCGAGGAAGAAAAGCTTGTCTTTCCATATTGGAGAGTTTATTGAACTTTGTGAGACACTCTTTTAAAAAGAGACAAAAATCACAACAGAGCTGGACAAGGGCTTCAGCAGGACTGACTTTTGGACATGAAATGCACTGGATAACTATTCCAACACCGTGAGATTCCATCCATGACCGACGAGATGGAGAAGGTATCACCTCAAAGAACAACGATTTCTGATTGTTTTACTGTTCAAACTATGGAAGCCCTAAAGGACATGCAAACATAAAATCAATTTTGGCTATTTTCTTGACGTTTCACCTCATTGAGTTTGGTCAACCATGCTTGGTGTCCAGCACGAGAAGCTCATCTATTTCCAACTCATTTAGTGATGAACATGAGGTAGAAATAAGACAGATAAATAAAGTGAGCATTAAATAGTCGAGATCCAGAACAAATGACCAGAAATAACTGATAATCAAGGGAAATAGATTGACATACAAACTCCATTTCCAATAGAGTTGGGACATGTAAAAAAATATGAATGGAAACGGAAAAGTTCTCTGAAAATACTTTTCAACCTCTGAAATTCACTGCAGACAAAATCATTTCTGTCTAAATTTCAATTTGATGACAGCAACACATTCCAAAAATAGTTGGGACAAGAGGAAGGAGAGACTGAAAAAATGTCAAATTCTCAAAAACCACAAAACAAAACATTGGAATCAGAGGTTTTGTGATCTACCATTTATAATCAATAGATTCAGAGAATCTAGAGAAACCTTTGCAATAGGGGCTAGGCCAGAAACTAACACTGAATGCCTGTGGCCTGTAACCTTCAGTCTCTCAGTTAATACCGCAGTAATACTGACTTCAATCTTTGATGGATTCGGTAACACTCTGGAAAACCCCTGTCTGTAAACACAGTACCTCTCTGCATCTAAAAATGTCAGATCAGACCACGCAAGGCCAATCAACAAGCAAAACTGTTGCTAACTTCACTGAGCTCATCTGAGATGAACTGACATAAAGTAGAACAGTACACTGTGGTCTGATGAGTCCATATTCACATTTATTTAGAAATAATGACTATCAAGTGCAAAGTTAAAAAGCCAGCATCTGTGATGTGTGGGGGTGCATTAGTGCCTATGGCATGGGTAACTTGTACAGCTGTGAAAGCACAGATGAAAAACTCAATTTGAAAAGGATTTTCAAATATCTGCATTCTGTTTTTATTTAAATGTAACACACCTTTCTAACTCAATTGGAATTGGAGATCATGATCTGTATACTTGTATGTAGGATTTCTTAAGTAGTTTTAACATAGCCTCAAGCTGTTTTTTCAGCGCTTCTCTTGCTCTATGATGTATCATCTCTGACACAGGTTGTCTTGACCTGCACTTGAGACAAACAGGGTGATTTTTTTCTGTTATGTTTATTAATATCAATCCGAAGTTTTACATAGATCATTGTGAATAAGCTATATTTTTTGCTGTTACCAAAGTTTTTCTTTTTGACTTCATGTGTGATTTGAACAGTTGAATGTACTTAAAATGCTTAGGCTTATTTTGAAATGTTCCTGTCTGTGTTTTTGTTTGTGTGGTTGTGATGTAAGGGGATCTTTTGTTACATTTCTACTTATACTGATACAGTGGGTGGTTGTGTTGTGATTTCTTTTTTTTTTTCAGTCAATTAAAGTCATCTCAATCTTTCAAAGATGTGCTGAAATGACTTTTTTGACCACCAGAGGGTAGCGTTTTTATAAACAGTTTTATATGGGCTAAAGGGAGAAATGAACATTTCTGAATTTTTTAACTGGCATGAGGAAAATGATATTACAGCTTACTGATTAGAGGAATAAAAAAAACTTAATAAGCATGTATTACAAATGAATTAATGTCTTCTCTTAACATGAAGGTACTCAGGCATGAGTACCCAAATACCTGTTAGAATTTTCTCTGTCCATTAATAAGATCCATCTTTGTTAGTTTATCATATAAAAATCTAACTTGAAGATTGATGCTTTGTTTCCATCACCATCCAGAGCAGATCAATGACTTTTCCAATAATCTATCACTCAGCCACCAACGCTGAGCCACTCATAAAGTGTAAGTGATGGACCAATAACGTGACTGTATAGATATCGTCATATACCACATTGACTTTGTGGAATAACTTTATGCTTTTTCCCATTAGGCAAGGGATACAGGCGTTCATTTATGGCTCCAGAGGACATCTGATTTATTGCAGCAGAAATATCCTTCATTCATCACTATATATCCATATGAGAGCTTATCAATTACCTTTATTGACCGGTGTGCTTAAACGCAACACGCAACAGGCCGGGTCCCCAGGGGAGACAGAGACAATGGCTTGAATTGAGCACCATGTTGAAAAATTCAATAGGAGCCATCCTCCAAGGTTTCATTTCCCTGAAAGTGTATTTTTTATATCATCGTAAATAACTCGGGTTTTATTTCTCATGTGTTATTGCGGCCGGAAGAGAAACTACTCAAAATAAATATGTAACCTTGAGCATTTAGAGTTGGAGGAGAATGAGACATCCCAGAATAATTAAATATGTCCGTGTGTCTGCATTTGTGATTCAGAAACATTATTTCCAAACTCCAGGTACAGCTGCCCATTTTTCTCTTTTGTCACTGTATAAAACGTTGAAGAGGGGAGATGAGTGCGTAGTGGGAGCGCAGAGAAATGGCTGATGGTAGTGTGTTAGTGATGAAAGAAAAGAACAAGGCTGTCATGGCTAATGTGGCAATTAGGGCACTTTTGTTGCTTCAGAGCTTTTTCTTTTGGATATAGCTCTGCTGAAAACAAAGTTGGACCTCCAAACGGTATCATCAAAAGAAAAGAGACAGAGGGATTTTTCAGAGAAACAAACAGACTCAAGGTGTTAGCGCCATTAGTTGAAAGTGGAGTGCAGCAGTGAAGAAAGTAGGGAGGTAATTATGAGCTGGGCTTACTTATCAAACAGAGTAAACAGCCATGGATATAAAGCAGGTAGCCTTGTGGCTGTGTCAACATGCACCACACAAACAGGCTGCTAACCTTGTTGCAGCAGCTCAGCTTCAAATCAGGCCTGTGGGTCCTTTCTATCCACTATCTAATAATAGCAAAGCCATTAAAGGTTCATGAATAAAACTTAGAATAAAAAAAAGTATGAATTAAACTTGTTAAAATACACACAAAGACTTAACAAAACTTTAAAAAGACTGTCAAAAGATTTGCAAGACTGCAAAGTGTCATGACAAGTGCATTTCATGTATTCAAGCCATTTTCGAACCGCCTACCACATACTAGTAAAGAACTTGGAAGTAGTATGTAGTCCGACAGCTTAACACGGCTATTTTGTAGTATTCTGGACCCAGCCAGCTGATTCTTCTTTTTGTTTACTGGCTGGTAACAATGATCATATTAGGTGGATTACTGCCACCTACTGTGCTAAAGTGTAGGCCAGAGCAACTATTTCTACCCAGGGCTCTCAAATCTCAAGCATTCAGCGTGTGACACACGCATTTGAACCTTTTCACACTCTCACGTGCCACACCTATTATTTCTCACACATGAAAATTTATTATGTAACGCCCACCGAATTACACCGATATATATGCATTGGAACATGTAGCAAGACGCTCTGAGCATCATAGAGCTCAACAGGACCTTGACATGACCCAGTCAGTAAGATCAATAACCCATCAGCCAATCAAAAAATAACATACAGCCTCATATCAGCCAGTCAGAAAAAAGCACTGCTGTATCCGAGTAAGATACGGTTGATCTGACCGCAGAGGATGCATACTGCACGCACACAGCGGGAGTGCCTTATCACATGAGTGCATAATTAACTCATCATTTGAATTTGTAGCGCACTGATTAATGAAATCACTTATTGTAAAAAGGAAAACAAGAGCTCAGTCTTATTCTTCCTCCACACCTACCATTAAAAGTAAAGCAAAGTCTAACTACATTGGCAAATTTGACAAAC
Source organism: Cetoscarus ocellatus (assembly GCA_037902135.1). Taxonomy (NCBI): domain Eukaryota; kingdom Metazoa; phylum Chordata; class Actinopteri; order Labriformes; family Labridae; genus Cetoscarus; species Cetoscarus ocellatus. Next base: position 1,552,412 of record JBAMNC010001364.1, on the reverse strand, counting down.
AGGTCTATGATTAGTCCAAGGGTCTGTCACTAACTTTAGTTCTTACTTTAGTCCACTTGTCTCCACTTACCTCCCTCCCTTCACCCACACACCCAACACAGCATCATGTGGATTTGCTGTTCATCATGAGACTGGGGTCCACATTCAAGATTTCCTGCTGCTTAACAGAAGGTTTTTTCTTGCCGCCATGATGGAGGGATTCATGATTGGCTATATGGATTCATGTCGGGTGTTGGATGTATATATATGTATATGTGTATTTATATATGTATATATGTATCAATGCATATATGTGTATCCATAAAATGAAGAGTTTTATGCTCTATTGTAAAGTGTCTTGAGATAACACTTGTTATGAATTGGCGCTGTACAAATAAAGATTGATTGATTGCATGACATACAAACTGATTACCAGGCATCACATTAAAACATTATCATGAATGTAAGTTAGTTAAGTTAATGGTTAAACTTAGAACATGAGAAATGTTTAGTTATATATAAAATCAGAATTGCACATTTTAGTTTGAAACAGCATGGTCAAATGTTGAAGGTATACAATAATAAAAAGAACAATAATTTTTATTATTAAGTTGCATCATCACTGATAAAATATACTAAACATCACAAAGTAACAATAAGACCAATTAGGTTATTAAGTAACTAATTAACCTAATTTTAATTTTAAAATATGAAAAGTGCATATAACCAAAAGGCTACACATCTTGCCACTTGTTACCTGTTACTCGGTAATATCATAACCACTACTATCACTGCAATCACTGTCATCAAAACTCATAAATATTACAACAACAAACCATAATGTCATCACGCTCAAAGTAGACATACCAAATGCTGCCACAGGTTAAAATGATGCTCTGAGCTTCTGATGATGACAAATGTTTCAATGTTTTTAGTTCCCAGCTTTGGAAAATTCATGGTTTATTCAAAACATCTGGAAAGTAACTACACTACCCACAATACATATGTGTCATAGAACTGCTTCTGACTAATGGATCCTGCAGTCACCATTAAAACACTCCACCTCAAGTTTACAACCTTTTTTTAATGAAATCGATCAATCAATCTACATATCAATCGATTTTATAGGGATTTTCCAAAATAGGGATGCACAATATTATAAGCAAGATATAGGTATTGAGACAGATATACACTTGAGAAGATGAACTTTCAGTCGCCCAATAGCACGCAGATTGATTTTAAACAATTGGAAATCCAAAAGAACTTCCTTGTTGAAATTTATACCTATATTTATTTATTAATAACTTCTTGCACATTGATTTATTATTTTATTTATTCATTTATTATTTTTGTATCATTGCTTTTATTTCATTCTCATAATTATTTTTTGCTTTTTTTCCCTAAGAAGTCTAGTCATATTGTTATATCTTTACTTACAGTATTTTCCTGGTGTCCACAAAAGTTTTCTGTCTTTTTTCCCCTCAAGAGTACCCTTGGCCAGGGGAAGCAGATTCAAGTGAGGGTTTTCTTCTGTGCATGTTTTGAAATGTTCACAATAATCTGCCATAGAAAGGGAAACGTCACTGGATTGTGGGATGGGTAGTTCCTATACCTCTGGTTTTACCTTTTGCCTCATTTTTTTGTTTCCAATTCTGTTTGTGTATCATATCAAATGTTTTATTACCGGTTGGCTTGGTCCCAGGATTAAAAATACTGAAATCAGGACTTTCTGAAATTTCATTGGAGGATTTAAAAGGGGAACATTATCTTTAATGGTTCCTGAGCTTTTGCTGTGTTTAAATGTGCGCTTTACAGTGAATTTATGCTTTGATCCAGAAAGAAGTTTTTATTCTTCATGTGACTTGTCATATTCGAAGACAAGGCCACATCTGTCTGATTCTGACAGCTTAAATCCAACGTACTAGAATTACACGGCTGCATTATGCAAACATGTTCAAATACACATACAGACACCACAGCGAGCAGAGGTAATAGGTCGAGCAGCATCACACACCAGCACATACACTCATTTTTATATTAAATATGACTTCTGCTCTGCGTGGATGTCACATCACACTGTTAGGGTGCACAGCAGGGGGTCATTTACATGCTGTAATAGGGTCTGTATATCACTAGAGCCGCACACAGGCCTGAATGTTCAACTCAAACACTGCGACATGTGCTGCGCTTTTTTGTTTACATGTGAGCGACTGCGGGGTATGTTTGATGTCCAGTGAGATGGAATGTGACATTTCCTGCTCAGACTGACACTGATCCACCCCTCTGATATATACAGTGGGGAGGATAGTGAGTGAAACAGAGAGTGGGGAGGGTGTTCCAGCAGACTGGTTTATTTACTTCACAGCTTAGTTTGTGTTTGTGTTTGTCAGACTCAACACAGCCAATGCCACGAAGCCAAGCCAAAGAATGTCTGTCCAGCTCTCGGCAACAATCTCACTGCTGTCAGAGGAGCCAACATTCAAGAAACTCTTGCCATTTTTAGAACTCCTGCCAAATTCAGCCCTTGTTTTCATCCTGGAGGTTTAGTCTGCTTGTTTTTGTTTCACTTTTTCCATTTCATTAATTCACTCATGTCACTTATCTTCATGTGTCTCATTTTCACGCCTCTGTGTGGTGAAAGCAAAGGCTGCTTTGAAGGATCGTCCTTAAACTTTGCAAAAATATCAAGTCTCAAATAAGGAGGAACTAATTAGACCTGAAAGGTCATGAATCAAGACTCAAGGTCACAGAGACTTGTGTCCATCTGTTAATGTTATATCTAAAGAGCACTTTGAGGGATTTTCCTTAAACTTCGCAGAAAAAACACTTCTGACTTAAGAATTAAGATTTTAAAGGTCACAGGTTCGAAGGCATAGGTCAAGGAGTTTCATGTTCATTTCTAACTTGTAAATGGGATATTGTATGGGTTACACAACTCCTGGGTCACAAGGAGAGCCCACAACATCATCAGGAACCACACCCACCCACAACACAAACTGTTCACCTTATCTGGCAGACGCTACATGTGCTACAGGTGTGTGAAGGATCACAAGACTCACATACAGCTTTTATCCCCAGGCCATTATGCTTATAAACCAAGGACTATAACTTAACTCCTGAACAGTAACCAAATCAATATCCTCATCTACCTCCATAGTTGCAGTTTTGCACAATTGCTGACATTTGCACATTTGAATTGTCCTTTTTCATTGTATGTGTGCAATTCATATTTCAGATTTTTTTATTTTATAGGTCAAGTGTTTATACTCTATTTCATATTTTAGGTTTTTATATTTTATTAATATGTTCGGGTTGGTGGTGGGAAGTCGCAAAATAAGAGTTTCATTGCCCATTAATGATTGCTGTGTTTTAGTGTGCATATGACAATAGACATCTTGAATCTTGAATTAAGTACAATAACTAATAATTCTGACTAAAAGGTCACTGATTAGATTTTCAAACTCACAGGTCAAAGGTCAAAGTCATGGAATCTTACGCTTATCATATGCATCAGACTGCGATTGCCAAAAAAAATAAATACTTTGATTAACCAATATCATTAAATTTTCCATTTGAAAGTGTCAAAAATAAGGAAGCTCAAAAAACAGATCTAGAATTACTTTTTTTCAACCCAGGGCTGCAAAGGTAAACAACAGTGTGGTGAGATCAAATGTTCCTCATCTCTCTGGTTCCCAACCCGGGGTCCTGGCCACCCCAGTCACAGCGCCAGAGGCCCTATCATCTCTGAGGTCCTCAAAATTTTGGGTACATATATTATAAGACACAATGATAACACATTAGGGGCATACTTTTATTTTCTTTGCATAGGGATGTATGTATAAGCCCATTTATCTTGATTTTATCCAAGAAAACAATTAAAACACTCCCCAACTTGGGATGTTGGGGTTTTTGGGGCTCATATTCACCCCTTTAGTTTAAAATTCTGATAAATTACACAATAGCAACAATGCCAGAAGCCCCTTATCTTGACCCATCAATAATGCTGGGTAATAACTGATAAAAGTTTTAGGACATCATGAAAACAAACATAACAACAATACAAAAACAAAGCATGAGTGTAGTTCACTCTGGAGACAGTTACTGCTTTCAGAGATACTAAGTACTCCATTTCTCTGGCAGGAACATTGGCAGGATGGGCACCAAAAAGCTTCACATTTATACTCACATGAGCACAACACACATGAAACAGGAGATCTGCGCGCACACATGTCCCACTCACACTCCATCTGCGATCCCCGTCTATAGATCCACATTAAACTTAAGGCAGAGAGGACACTGAGATGGAGGTGCTGACATCAGGGAATGAGAGTGACCGTGCTGCTTTCATATCCAAACGTGCTCTGACCCTCCTCTTCTCCCCGCTGCATCCTCATCTCACAACAATAGATTTCCCATTACTGCTGTCCTCCTCTACTCCATCACTCTATCACTGCCTGACAATATTTACCCCCTGCAGTGATGCAATTCACAGGAAACCCTCAGCCTGGGCTCCTGAGTGTCCATACATCTGTGATCAAGTGTCCATAGGCGCAGAGATGAAGCTATAGCAGCATATATGAATGAAGGTGGAGTGTGGAGCGTATAGCTTTTTGTATTCAGAGCACCCAGAGCTTATCTTTCCCTTTTCCCTCACCAACACACACTCTCTCCCCTGTGAGCTTTTCAATTAGGTAATTACAGTGGCGGTGAATGGAGCCTGCCTGGACAGTGGCTCTTTTGTAGAAGCACCTGTCCCCCCATAGACGGCAATTACCTGGCAGGCTGGAGTATGTGTGAAACATGTCTGTGTGTCCACTGTATGCATCTGTGGAAGTGTGTTTATCTGGGTGCTTGTGTTAAAGCTGAGGGGTGTATTGTGAGTGTCTGTACCAGAAGAAGTTGAACTGGAGCCTTTTCAGTGAGTTAGTTTGCGAATGAGGTAATGGTGAGCATTACGATATTAGGCAAATTTTGAAAATCAGTGACAAATGAAACAAGAATCCTGCTGATTTAGTAAGACAGTCATCTAACATAAGGGGTAAATATTACTTATCTAGCACATCAGACCACTTCTCAGTCACTGAATGGCTTTACATGCTATGACAACCTGTGAGCCAAGTAGGCTGCACTGTTTCCAGCCTGCTTCTTTGAATAATCTTAAAGCAGCACTAAATAGTTTTTCCACCTTAAAATATAATATTTATAGAGTCATTGTGATGGTACATCACCTTTCAACAGGTTGAATGACACCTCTGTCATGATCTGAGGGGTCTGTATCGCCTTCTCTGGCACTATGTCACTTCGAGGTGGATGGTGGAATCTCTTCCACACTAAAAAACTATAAATTCTTCCTGCTTTGATTGCTTTACAGCATACGTCACTTCCCCCTCCTTCCTGACTCGTTTAAAAGATGCAAGTCTTGAATTTCTGATCATAAATATTGGATATGTTTAGTATTTATGATTCATCCATGATTCTTTTCTGCAAAGATTGTGGAGGACGAAATAACTCTTGACACATCTCACACCCCAAGATAATCAGGGAAGATAATCCATCTTTGGGACCAAGAGAGAATTGAACCTTTGATGACTATGGCCAGAGGAAAGGACGAAGTTGTACTTTGTACCCTGTTTATAAAGTCTCTCAAATTACTTTGGTACAATTCTTTCATTTGCCTGACATAATGGTTGGCATTTTGAGGCTGCAAACTATGAGTGACACATCAGTTTAGCCCGATGTGTGCAAAACACTATGTTCATAAAAATCCATATCCATAAATCCCTAAAAAAAAGTACAAGTGATGGTGTTAGAATGAGCTTAATGCTTGGTACTAACTCAGACTGTGTTACAGCTTTGAGGGAACTCTAGTGAGCATGGCATAGAAAATTTTACAAAGAGATTCCCCCCACTGGCTTTCGTGTGCTCCCTTCTACCTTTTGTTATGCCTTTAAGCTACCTCCAGAGATGGAATAAGGAGGGGCTCAACCAGTCACCCTTTTATAAAATAATACTTGGCTTTTTTGACCTTGATTGATTATGGAGAGACAGGTGACAGACTTGAAAAAGGGGAGAGAAAGCCAGGGAGGACACGAAAGGCCTCAGGTTAGACTTGAACCTGGGCAAAGTGCACAGGGCAAGTGCCTTCAGATATGGTAATTACATGGTTGTCACCCACTCCATCACACCTGCACCTAAACTTATCGCCCCTATTGAAGAAAAAGTTCATGGCATTTATTCCTAATATTGTAAAGCCCTCGTTAAAACCACACTGAAGATTAAAAAAAAAAAACATGAAAATGAAAAATGAGTGAAAAATCCTGAAATATTTTAAATGATAATAACCTCTTGAGACATGTTACTGTTTTGGCTTTTTGCTGAACATGCTTTTCATCCATGATGTGTTAACTTATATGAACAACTGAAGAAGAGTTTTGAAAGATTTTATTTTAACCTATTAATACCATGCAGAAATAAAAGCTACATGATGGCACATTAGATCACTATTACAGCATTTAGCCCGTAGCATGGAAGAAGAAGGATCTGCACTGCAGCACACTTGGGCATATGCACTGTATTAAATGTTTTTACAACCTGTAATAATCAGGTTTTCAAGTACATTAAAAACCTGAAAATAAAGCTGCTCCAAGACAGGATATAGAGACTTCAGAATTTTTTATGGCTGATGCCCACTTTCCATCTCAAAATATACAAATCCTACTAAATTGCAGCTCCGGCTACTTGTTGTTCTCTCCTGCAGCTGTGTGTATTTGTCCACATTACCTTCTCCTCCTACCTTCTCGTGCTTGTGTCTTGTTCTCACAGCTCCCTTGGGTGTTAATTTACGCTTGGGTCCATTTTATAGTGAGCACCTATTGATCTGCTTGGACACACACGTATGCCTCTAAAGCTCTGTTAAGAAGAGCAAAAAATGTGAGCTACAAATTGACGGGGGCTTCTTGTGTGTGTCTGTGCACGCTGCGTTTCACACCAGGCAATTCTCGAGCCTCTCGAGGTGGTGAAACACGTCAGTAACAACCTATCACATCTGCTCCCATGATGATAAGGATCCATTCTGTTAATTAAAGCCCTTTGCTTGGCCGTTATGTTACGTGATGGACAGGTTAAAGTGTGCTATTTGTGCTTAGAGGAGCTGGGAACACACACAAACACATAGTTTCATAATAATGGGACACACTAAGTAAAGGATTTGAAATGCACCATTGTCTCTCAATCTGTTTACATCTCTATCATTTCCCCAGGTAAAAGCACTGATGCATGGAGACGACCCGCTGTCACATACGTTCTAACACTGACGTCTCTAAGGCTCCTGAATTATTTCAATGAGTAAAACGCTCCTCAACTAATGGTTTAGCATCTTGGCTGGGCTCCAGGTCGCTGTAATCAAATGCATTCAGCCTTTATCAGTGATGTTTATCGGCGCTCTTGATGTTCCGGGCGGAGGATGTGCGACAGGAGATGAGGCTGACGGTTGTGATCAATCACTGATAGTATCACACGGGGACTAACGAGGTCTCCTAACAAAGCAACACAGAGAGAGGAAGATATAATTGGGAGAACTCATGATTATCTACCACAAAATATGGATTCATTGTGTCGGGAGAGACAGACGAAGGAGAGAAGTGATGGAAAAGGTCAAAACTGTAGACAAATACTACAGCTAACAGAGCGTCTGTCAACAGTCAGGTTTGCTGTCAATGACTTCATCTGGGATGACTCAAACTGTTCCTGCTCTCTGTTGTTGGATTGCAGAATCATTCGAACATGTGATGAAATTTTTACATAATAAAATATAGAACTTAAACAGTATTCTAGATATCCACCAAAGACTTTGTACACATTCAGGCAAAAGAAACAAAACAAAAATATTTATCATCTTGGCAATGTTTTTTACTCCATTTTCAATTCACTCATTTTTCCCCACTTGATATTTCAGTTTAACCTTGTACAGCAGCTGGTCCAGCCTGGTTTAATGTCTGTAATCATGCAGATCCTTCTTGGCAAGCTGCAAGCTACAACATTTGTGCTCGGCCCAAAGCGGGACAGCCCAATCAGAGGCCTTTAGAGCAGGAAGAGGTGAGAGAGATGAGCGAAATGATGGCAGGAAGTGACTGTACTTATAGAGATGAGCATAGATGCTAACAGCTTCAGTAGCAGTTTTATCAGATTTTGACCACATTTCTTAATTAAATGAAAAACAAATATCAACACTACAAACTTCTCTGTAGTAAGGATATTTTCGCTCCATTCCTGACACATCTGTCATGGCTATTTCAAACTATAAATTCAGCAGGAGCACAAAACTCCACCAAGGCATTTCCAACATAATTAGGTAGGATATTGTCAAAAAATGTGGTTAACTGCCATATGTCACAATGATAACAAATCCTTTAAAACATTCCTGAATCCACATCTAGACTTGGATCACCTCCAAAATCTTATCAGTTCCTCCTTGTGCCTTTACCAAGATTTCCTGAAAATGTCATCAAAAACCTTTGAGAATTTATTGAGTTATTAGCAAAACTGTGGAAAACTGCCATATCTCACAATCATAACAAATCCTCATAAAGTTCCTGGATCCAGATTCGGATCAGCCCCAAAATTCAATGGATTGGTCTTTGGTCCATTTCAGATTTATTATAAAAATTCATTTAAATTGCCATCAAAATTTTTTGACTAATCCTGCTTACAAACTACCTAAAATGCTGGAAAAAAATCTCACTTGTTCTTTTCATCCCCGAGGTTCCTTCCATTGGCCAGTAAAATCAAAATATTAAGCAGCGGATAAAAATAAAAGATAAATAAAAGAATAATAAAAATTTTGCTGCTATTTAAGATAAGACAACCTTTATTCAAATTACTGAATGATGTAATCTAGAGATTGTGTTATGTGTCGTGGATTATACATTATAGTATAAGTTGGGAAAATACTATAAACAAGACCATGTGATGGACAAAATGAAAATGAATACAGATAATTTTATTTTAAAAGGTTACCTTCAGTTATCCTTCGTTCAGAAGATCAGAAGATAATGGTTGATAGCAGCTCACAAGTAATGTTAACCTGTTGCTAATTTCATGGTATGTTGTTCCTGATGCCTGGTAGCCATAATGCAATTATTATTACAACTACTGCTGCTTATGCTACAACAGTAATGGGATGAGTTAAGTCGCAGCCCTGCTTGTGTGGGTTGATGGTGTGCTCACTGCAAAGGAGCCACTCTAAGGGGGTGAATGGAATCTAGCAGAAATCATCTATTTTAGCTTGATACAGTTGTTTGTACCGAAACAGGGATTGATTAACCTGACACACCAGATGAATTGTTCAACATATTTCACTTTCAAAAGCATATCTGGCAGGTGATTGGACAATTGTTCAGTCAATTGCATTCATTGCAGGTCGATAAGATAGCACAGTGGCGGGTAATACTGCTGGGGTGTAAAGGGCAGAACGTGGGCCGCTTCGTAAAATAAACTCTTGGCAGTAAATGTCAAAAGTGAAGAGAAAATATCCTTTCCACAGAGAAGTCTGTAGTATTGGTATTTGTTATTTAATAAAGAAATGCAGTCCAGATCTGATTAAACTGCCATTGACGCTGTTAGCATCTGATATCATATGAGATGTTTAATGAAGGATTCTTAATACCAGACTGGGGATCACCTTAGTTTATTACATAGCTGGTACAAAGAGACATGGATGCTGTTAGTGTAATGGTGTGTGTGTGTGTCAGGGTGTCGGAGTGTGTCTGCTCCAGTGGGGGTCTGCGCATGAGTGTGTGTGGGTCAGGGTGACTGACTGACTGTCACAGGCTGACTGTGTAAGTGCCATGGCCAGTGTCTGAAGAATGTTGTCATCGGCTTATAGCTGTTCAGCATGCTTCTATACATTCCCAACATGGTGAGAGTAACTTCAGACTGTGTTGGTGCCTGCTCTCTAAATGGTCATGAGACTATACTGCCTGGCCAAAAAAAAAAGTCGCCACCTGGATTTAACTTAGCAAATAGGTATGAGCCTCCTATTGGATAATTACCGCATGGACGATTGTCTTTCAGCTGGAAACAAGTTATTAAACCCCAGCTGATGCAATGAGTAGCTTCTCATTTCTTAAATAACCATGTCGAAAGACACATCCTGTGTTCATGGAAAAGATGTTAGTCTGTTTAAGAAGGGTCAAATCATTGGCATGCATCAAGAAGAGAAAACATCTAAGGAGATTGCAGAAACTACTAAAATTGGATTAAGAACTGTCCTGGAGGAAGGTTCGCGTGGTCTAATGAGTCCAGATTTACCTTGTTCCAGAGTGATGGGCACATCAGGGTAAGAAGAGAGGCAGGTGAAGTGATGCACCCATCATGCCTTGTGCCTACTGTACAAGCCTGTGGGGGCAGTGCTATGATCTGGGGCTGCTGCAGTTGGTCAGGTCTAGGTTCAGCAACATTATGTGCCCAAAGAATTTGGTCAGCCAACTACCTGAATGTACTGAATGACCAGGTTATTCCATCAATGGATTTTTTCTTCCCTATTCCAAGATGACAATGCCAGGATTCGTCAGGCTCAAATTGTGAAAGAGTGGTTCAGGGAGCATGAGGCATTTTCACACATGGATGGGCCACCACAGAGTCCAGACCTTAACCTCATAGAGAATCTTTGGGATGTGCTGGAGAAGGCTTTGCATGGTGGTCAGACTCTCCCATCATCAATACAAGCTCTTGATGAAGAAATTAATGCAACACTGGATGGAAATAAATCTTGTGACATTGCAGAAGCTTACTGAAACAATGCCACAACGAATGCGTGCTGTAATCAAAGCTAAAGTTGGTCCAACAAAATATTAGAGTGTGTGACCTTTTTTTCTGGTGGCGAAGTTTTTTTTGGCCAGGCAGTGTATATACACTTGTTTATGTTCATACTAACTTAGGGCTTAGTTCCAGACTGTTGTCTGAAGAAATTAATCTGTATTGAATAATACATGAATAGCAAAGTTAAAAGATATATTGATAGAACTGGTCCACGACCCAAATGATGATACATGAATAGATCCATGACCTAAAATTCATGCTATCAGCATCTCTGCTGATCTCTGTATGAGCAGTCATTTCCTGGTCTCGTCTTGCTCGTAGCTCCCACCTCTTAATGCTCCAAAAGACCCTGGTTGGGGATCTTCCACTTTGAGCAACACAGTCATCGTAGGTTGGAGCTTGGAAAGATGGATCTGCCCGATTACAGGCATTAAATCAGGCTGGTCCATCTGCACTGCAGGTTTAGGGATCGATTGCTGGGTTCATATAGATTTAAAAAGAGCAGGACCAAACTAAAGCACAAACCATCTTGACATCCAACAAAGAAGACACACAAAACAACATGTTCATGTCCTGAGCCATACAAGGGTAAAGATTAAATAACCCAAAAAAACAGAACATGAAGAGCCTGCAAAGTGAATCCTCTAAAAAGAAGTTCAACTTTTTCTCCAAGTCACGAACCATCAGCAGAGAGCCAGACAGAACCAGCCGTGGATCCTCCTGTAGAGACGATCACATTAGGGCCACTTCAGCCGTTCAGACAGGCCTCACTTTGATCTGTGAAAACACTGAGTCCTCGATGCTGACAGTTTACGTAAGCAGCACATCCCCGGCTGTCTCACCATCAACGCCACTTTAACAAAAGAAACAACTTGCTCTTTTTGAGGGTGCAGACGTGGAAACAGAGCAGGAGAAAGACAGGGGTAACAAAGCAAAGCAGAAAGGCTCTGACACATGAGAGCTTTGAACAACAAACGTCTCAATCGAAGAGGAATGCTGGAGAGTTCTCAGGCATTTCAAACATTATACAGCAGTCACGCCACAGTCAAGGTCGATCACAGAGTGACGTCCTCCAAATCTTTTCCTGCTGCGGCTGCTCTGATGGTGAAATAAGAGTGAAATCAATGACCTGAATTCTCTTACCAAGCGGCCTCCAACCTTTAAAACCAGACTGGTTAAATGTAAGAAGATACTTTCATGAACCAGGCATTACAGGTGGGGGGTTTAATTAAAAAATGGACAAATTAGTACATAAATAAGCAAACAGGATGTGCTTACTGAATACACCTCATCAAAACAAAAGATTAGTGGGAGCCATAAGCTTGTTTCTCTGAGAAATTACACAGAAATAAGTTAGTGTATCAGTGCAATCACTGACTATGTAATATGGTGATTTTCAGAGTGTGGCTTTGTCTGTGTTGTTATAAAATTTCTAATAATTCATATCTGATGAGTATGTTTTTACATTCATCAAGAACTAAACATCACAGTCATAAGGACACGAGTCACAACGTTTACATGAAGATAACATTCACCAGTTAACAAGGTCACCAATCAAACCACAATAGCAAAATGTTACATCCATGAGAAAAACGCTGTGGAATTAGTGAAGATACAACTAATGCTTTATCTTCTGTATACTGGTTATCAGTCTAAGCCTGTCTAAAGTTACAATTGATTATTGATGTTTTTTATGTTAGTTCTGCTCACTGAACCACCTCCATGTCTACAAACACAAGGTTGAACAGCCAGTTCACCTCAGGCCTTATTTTAAAAGCATCACAGCTGTTACAGGGACAAGTGCCTTTGACCTTTTATTCATTGAACAAAACTCTTCATTTTTAGTTTTCTGCATGCCAATAATAAACCTGGAGATCAACTGGGATCCCTCTCACAACTATGACATCAGATCTGAATCATCCATCTCTGCCTTTTTAAACAGATCATTAAATGTAAATGCTTGTTTCTACATTCATTTTTTCATTAGTAAGATTCTCATTTACATATTTGTGACTTCTCAAATTCTTTCCTCGCAACAATCATGTTTACATAGGCACCTCTAAATTGTTGAATAATTAAGTGAGCAGAATGGTAAAATATCCTATCTGCAGTTAATTCAAACCCTGTTAAACTGTGACATTAAAGTCTATCATACATTTTAAATTCATCCAGATTCAGTTTTATTTAAAAAAGCACAAAAACAAATGTGTGCTGTATAGAATAAATATAAATTATCACTGAGCTAAGTGAAATAAAGAAAAAGTAGAAGTATTTACCATACCAAGAGCAGGCCTGAATGTGAAGTTGGCTGAAACATGGGCCAATGCGGAGTGAACAAATATCAGTTTCAGATGTAAATTTTTTGTGTCATACCAATTGAATGCTTATGCCTGTTTCACGCTGGAGGCATTTTGCTTGCACATGTCAGCTCCGGCGAGTGCCACCACAGCATTTATACCAGCATTGCGTCTCCCTGCTGTCACAGCTCTATCTCTCCCTCTATAACAACCAAATAATGAGCCTCTATTGAAAGTTTAGGGAGAACTTAACTCAATCTCCCCACAATGAAGCTGATTCATTCCATATCTGATCTGGGAAAGCTGCAAGAATGAAAGCATTTTGACAAAAAGGGGAGTTTCTCCACAGAGTATCCCCTGTAGACATACAAACCATCTGGATTAAGGTAAATACAGATCTCTATTGACCATTTTCTGTCTGGTTTGGTCGAGAGATATGAAAGGTGTGTTCACGAAGCATTAAGGATTACCATTTGTTTTCCACATGCCTTTAAACATCTGTGTTAATGCATAATATGAAAGGGTCTTTGTGTCAAGTCTTGACTGCGTAGACATACAGATGCATGTTGGGAATCTACTACTTCTTTTTCCAAAAATAAGATTCCCCGCTTACTTCATTAGTAAAAAATAAAAAAGGTATGGCCTACTGCCAGTCCATGGCCAGGCAGTTGAAGACCCCTGCCCAAACTGTCACAATAGAGACAAAATTAGTCACCTTGCAGAACTGATAAGTCATAAAAGGAAATAAAATAGATGTTTACATCTTTGTACTCTGCCCTGGATTGGTCCATGGCCTCATGGCTGGAGACCCCCTGCTCTAACAGCCTGACAGAATAATTCTGTCTTCTAAGGACTCGTCCATTAAATCTTTAATGACTCGAAATGGGAAATTAATTTTACGTTCTATGAAACATTCCCTATAAGTGTGTGTGAGAGGGATGGACCGTGCCGAGCCATCAGACTAATGCTCTTCAAAGTGGAGATGAATGGAGCCCTGCCTTCTTCACTGAACTCCATTTCTCCTGCTGTTCCTTTTTCATGACTGGATTCAATTTATAGTTTAATTAACATTTTGAGCCGCCCACCCAAAAACCTTCCCCCCTTTCATATGGTAAAGCTGACTCTAGATATATATTCAAATATGTGGAAACTTGAATGAAGGGCGCAGAGATTTTGGAGGAGATATTATTTTATCATTGACAGAGCTACATCCATGAACCTGACAGCTATTACAGCGTTGACTAAAAGAAAAAAAAAACTCCATTTCTCTGTTCACTGGGGAGTAATAAAAACAGATGGCAACAAAAATGATCCATGTCTGCTGTATAAAGACAATTTCCAATCATAACTCATCCCGGGCTCATCACAGTAATGTTGTGTTTGCAAAGTGGCTAATTCCTTTTTGATTCAGTGCCATCGTAAAAAGACACACTCTTTGTGGAAGAGGACCCTATTTCAGTTGTCATAGCAGCTACAGGCTCACTGTCAGCGTTTATATCGGCCAATGCTGATTAAAGCTCTAAATTTTGATCGTTGGTGATTCAGACTCTCAATAACGGTCAACAGTGATTAAGCTGTCACAGCAGGGCAAGGTCATTTTCCTCCTCCTGCTAATGATACAAACAAGTTTTCTGTGTTGATGGATCTGCAGACGCTAGTGGCAAATGGAAGATACGGAAGTGAGCCAATTTTTTAATCAACATCTGGAAGATGAGCTAAGAAACATAGGGAATGTCTTCAACCCAATGATATGTGAAATTCTTTTGGTAAAGGATCAGACTTTTAATGAAAGACGTGGTGGAAGTGTGAGCATCAGTCCAAATGTTAAACAGGGGTAACACACAGACTCTGGTGCAATCGATCACGTCTCTGTTTACCACAGTTCAAGAGACACGGATAAAACATGAAGAGAAAAAGCACCAGGTTCTTTTAATTCTGTAGAGGGTGTAATAGTTAGTAGAGGACATTAGTCTTTCTGATTAGGTCAGTCAATTCATATTATTGGTGAAGGAGATATTTTGCTTCTTGGCATATGCTGGTAGCCTGAAACTCCAAACGAATACAGGCAGCATTATATGTTTTGTCATTTTAACAGCATTTTGGGATGCCTCTTTGAGCATGCTTGCCTTTAGCCTAAAACTTGCAACTCTAAAGATGATGTAGAGGGCTCTGTCCTAACAGTGTGAACATCCACATAAAGCACAAAACACAACATCATAAAAATCTACAGACTCACTAACAGAATCACAAAAGAACTAAATTAACTAATATTCTATGAGCTTAATATGAAATGAAGGTAGATGGCAGAAATATATTATATATACAGTACTGGTCAAAAGTTTTAGAACACCCCAATTTTTCCAGTTATTTATTGCAACTCAAGTCGTGCAAGTCCAACGAATAGCTTGAAACGGCACAAAGGTAAGTGCTGTACTGTCATAGCTTAAAAGAAAAGGTTACTCAAATCTGAAAATTATGTACATTTCCGAATGATAGAAAAAAGCTTCTTTCAGGGAACACAAAATGGGTTAACAATTTAAAGCTGTTCTGCAGCAATGAAGGTTGATCAAGCCTTGAAAGCTGGCTCTATTAATTCCTACAGGTGTTCCAACTTTTCTTGATTGTTTACAGCCCCCTCTGTCTGCATAGAAGCTGTGGTACCATACCCTTGAGAGCTTCAGCTGAACAGCATTATACTGCAGAAAGTCGGATGTTGCCACAAAAATGGCAAGAAAAAGGCAATTAACAATGGAAGAGAGACAGACCATCATAACACTTACAAATGTAGGTCTTTCCTACAGAGAAATTGCACAGAAAGTCAAAGTGTCAGTGAGTACAGTTTTCTTCACCATCAAAAGGCACTCAGAAACTGGGGGAACTCTGACAGGAAGAGGTCTGGCAGACCCAAAGCCACAACTAAATCAGAGGACAAGTTTCTGAGAGTAACAGTTTGCGTGACAGGCAGCTCACAGGACAACAGCTTCAAGCAAACCTAAACAGTGGTCTTAGTAAACAAGTCTCAGTTTCAACTGTGAAGAGAAGACTTGTAGCTGCAGGTTTGACAGGACGAGTTTCAGTGAGGAAGCCATTGCTAAGACGTCAGAATAAAACAAGGAGGCTTGCCTGGGCCATCAAACACCACCATTGGACTACTGAAGACTGGAAGAAGATATTATGGACTGATGAATCAAAATTTGAAATCTTTGGTTTCACGCAGGATCATTGTACGCCATCGAGTAGGTGAAGGATGGTACCACAGTGTGTGACATCAACTGTTAAACATGGAGGAGGAAGTGTGATGGTCTGGGGCTGTTTTGCTGGATCCAGGGTTGGTGACTTGTACAGAGTGAGAGGCACCCTGAACCAAAACGGCTACCACAGCATTCTGCAGCACCATGCAGTACGCTCTGGTATGTGCCTAATTGGTCAGGGTTTCATCCTACAGCAAGATAATGACCAAAAACATGAGTCCAAGCTATGCTAAAACTACCTCAGGAAAAAAAAGAACAAGATGGGAAGCTTGAAAACATGAATCCCCAGACTTGAACCTCATCAAGCTGGTTTGGGATGAACTGGAAAGAAGAGTATAAGCAAAGCAACCTACAAGTGCCACACATTAATGGGAACATCTGCAACAGACGTGGGAAGAACTTTCTGAAGAATATTTGATTCCTATTGAATAAAGAATGCCTCAAGTGTGTTCAGCTGTTATATCTGCCAAAGGTAGCTACTTTAAAAAGTCAAGAGTTTAGAATACAGTTTGGCCTGTAAATTGATTTCATGATTTCTTTTTTACTCCAATTGCTTATTTGTACTATTCTTTCATTTCAGAGTGCAATGAGACATTAAACTGAATACTATTCAGTAAAAAAAAGGAAAAATTGGGGTGTTCTAAAATTTTTGACCGTTAGTGTATATATATATATATATACATATATATATGTATATACACATACATACATATACACACACACGTGTACACACACACACACACATATATATATATATATATATATATATATAAAAAAAAATTTTTTTTTTTTTTTTTTTTTTTTTTTTTGTACACTCTTGACTCACTGTAAACATGCAGCGGAGTCTCTTTCATTAAGCCAACAGTAGATAGATATGGACTGTCGTGATGTACATCACTGCAGAGGAATAATTACATTTTCTGATTGTACCCAGCCGGAGCCCTCGAGGGAGGCACACTGCTCCCAAACAAAGGATTAATAATGAAATGATGAGACATGGACTATCAGAGGATGATGCACGGGGAGGGGAAGCTAGTGATGATTTAAAGATGTGGACAAGCTAGGACTTAATCACTTTATCTGATTGGTATTTGAAGCCATGAATCTCAATTAGTGAGCGTCGGGCTCTTCTTTTTGGCAGTAATGCTGGGTCCATTTCCCCTGATTGGAATCTCCCGTCTGTCAGACAGTTAATTTAAGACATTAGAGGGAAATATTTGGAAATCTTCTGGAGACAACATGATCTTTAACAGAGTGTTAATGGAGTATTGATGAGTGATATTCAATCATACCCAAAATACCATAGATATAGTGAGAGTATGGGTGAAATAAGAAGAATAAAATGTTACAGGTGGGTGGCACAGGTTACTGGTTTGTCTCCTTCTGACAGTGGCCTCTCTGTGTGAACTTTCATCGTCCTATTGTACCTGCATGCTTTTTCTTCAGTGTCCTCATTTAGACCAAACACATGTTCATTAGGTCAAGTGGTAACTCTAAATTAATCAGAAATTTTATGACAGTCTGAATGGCACATATCTGATGTTTATAAATCAGACCACAGCCACTTTCATATGTGGTCCTAAATCAGATACATATCTGATGCTCTTAAAGAGACCTCATTGTGAATTGTCATGCCAAATTTCATCAGGCTTTTACGTTCTTGAAGTAAGACAGACATAACAGATCTGAGTCGAAGGAGGTTAGGCACAGCAAGATCAATTGCAAAAGATGGACAAACAATTATGGATGAACTCTGTGTCACAATCCCATCACTCCTGGCTCAGACTCCGCATCCACACACACTTCCATCCATGCACAGCTTCCAAACTGATACACACATGCTGACATGTGTAGCATCCACATTTATTTCTCTAAGTTTAGTGTGATGTGTGTGAAATGACGTCTTCTTCTGTGTCATTTCAGGGCTGTAGATGATTGATAATGAAGTCTGATGGCAGTCACACTGGAGTTATTATATGAACAACCACACTAAAAAATGGTTTCAGCAAAAATTCTGAATTAAGCCTTACAACCTGCAGTGGGAATGTAGTCTAATTTACTCAGTGAGCATGTATTTGATCTGTTGGAGGACACCTGAGTACCTGGAAAAATCTCACAGATGCACTGGGAGAGCATGCAGGTTATTAGCAAAAATGTGGAAAACTGCCCTGTCTTGCACTGTTAAGAAATCATTTAAAGAAATTTCTGGATCCGCATCAGGATTAGGATCACCATCAAAATCTAGACACAGCTTCCTCCTGCCATGGTCAGCATTCCCTGCAAATGTTATCAAAATAAGGTCATAACTTTTGAGTTATCCTGTTCACAAACTAACAAAACTTAACAAATGCTGGCAATAACATAACTTCCTGAGGTAAAAAGATTTATGTACCTGCTAGGAATAGAAAAGCAGAACCTTAACTTGTGTCTTATTGAATCTTAGAAACCTAAAGCCAGTACCCAAGCCCAGTCAAAGATGGGAGTCATTAAGCCCCATTTGTTTTTGAGCACAATATCTCAAAAATGTGTTATGCATACATGTTAACTCTGACTCAAGGATGAGCTGAAGTTTTATTACTCATACACTGATGGAGCTCTGAAGATCTTCAGAATAGCAATAGCATGAAAGGGGCTGTGATTGATTATAACATAACTGATGCAAAAAGGTGCAACACATCACCCATTTTCTCCCTGGTGTTTGCCGATTTAATTTATACTTAATCAGGCTTCCTCTTCAAGTTTAATTTCTTAATGACTGCCATTGTTGTCATCTTATTGTCTCATAATTAATGATTTCCTACCTTGTCTGCATTGTCTCTGGATGGTTGCTGCTGTGTTCTGTATCTTTGTGCTTTTGTTTGCTTTAATTAGGCCTGAAAAGGAGACAATGGGCTTTTTCACTCATCGGCTTTAGTCCCTCAGCGCCCTGGTTCTCTATCATTCCTCACCACAAGGCTTTCAAAATGGCTTCCCCATCAATGCCTCAATTATAAGCAAACCAAACAGTCGCCCTGGTTACCTGCAGATAAGCAGCTGGGCTAATTCAGTTAGCGTGTTATCTCATCAGGAGGGAGCTAAAATAAAAGACGCAGGGAAATTGTCAAATTAGCAACTTTGATGCATTGTCCTATTGTGGTTAAATGATCATGAAGATTAGTGTGCTAACTCCACAAGAGTTGCATATGCTTTGATTTTTTTTTCCGGATTTTTCTTTTTTTCTGAATAATTCACATTGTGATCTTCCTTTTTTGCACATCGGAGCCTCCTTTGCATCACCTGGGGTCATTTTGAGGGAATGCTAATCTCAGATTCAGTTTGATAGTATGGATATGAAATATTCACTCCCCTCTCTCTCTAACAGCGTTTATTTTTGCATCCTTCAGAGCGCTGTGAACTGCCTTTTTGTGTCGGAGCGTCTCTGATATCAGCAGAGCCTCTTGGGGAGAAGCCTGAATGTGTGTCTGCAGATGACATCAGGGGGAATTGCTGAGACGAGTATCCTACTTGACAGTCGCTCGCCGCCATTCAGATGCCTCTCACCTGAGGCGCATGCACCATCGTCCTTCAAAACCATCTGCCTGTCTTTCACCGCTAATTGATTTGTCCTTGCACGGAGGTGTTTGGGAATGCTTCAGGGAGGAGATGTACTTTGACAGATGCTGTTACATACACAAAAAAGGGCGGGGCGTTGACGACAAAGAGATGCTTTTGACGCCTTGAGGTGAATTAGTCATCTTTGTGATGCTTCAAGTTGTTTAAGAAAGCAGCAGATATAACAGTTTAGTATGTGAGAGGTTTAATTGCAGCAATCTGGTTTGTTTTCTTTGTGCTTTGACGCTTATTTAACTTCTTTCTTCCTCTTTTGCCCTCTGGTGACTCCCTAACTAAGCCAGCACTTTTCGGTCTTTAGAGATTTGTGCCTAAATGAGAGAAAAACACTAACACAGGAGGGGGCCGCCTTGGATTCAGCTTTGTAACAGATTCCCATTATGAGCAGCATACGCCTCAAGCACTGGAATCAATACATTGTGTTTTTATTCTTAGTACAATTGTGATAGCCCAGCCTCAGTGTGTGTGGGTTTGTCAAAAAGACCAAATGAAGGCAAGAATTAATTCATGAAGTGAGGGATTATTCACAAAGAAAAGGCTGCAAGATGGAAGAGGAATACTGAAGCCTTTAGTTCAGATCATGAGGGAATGGTCCGGAGCTGAATTTTTTGCATAATTGGTGCTAAAACTTGTATCCCCTCCTCTCCATACTTCACAATCCCTTCACTAATCGAAAGTAGAATAGGAGTGACTTGGGTTTTCAGTCTCAAAATGCATTAGTATTTAATTCACATATTTGAGGTAATCATGTTCTTGAGGAAAGAGAAAGCACTAGAAATATGTTTAAGTGCCAACTAAAATGTATTTGGTTTGTATAGCACTTTTTATAGATGTATAAAAAATACAGAGATCATTACTATTTATTCTGGTCTGTCTGTAATTTTCATGGACAGGATCTCAAAGAGGACTCAGGCTCGGATACTAGAGTGCATGACCACAGGTCTTGTCATTAGTTCACTCTCAAAACATACTATACGTGGACCTAAACATGCTTGTTAAATCGAACAGTCCAACATTTCTTGTTTTTGTGCTTTTCCTCACTTCCGATTCCATGACAAGCAGATAGACACCATTCTTTCGACTGTGCGTCCAGTAACAAGGAAGAAACGGGCAGAGCTCACCTACCGCTAACTTGCTTAGTTCAAATAACTGGAAATCAATGGGAAGTGTTAGCCTGCCTCTGTCTACAGTTATCAGATAAACTCTTCAGCAACTCTGAATGGTCCTGTGTGCTTCGTTTTTTTTTCCGGCATTATGTTGCGGTGCTGCAATCACCGTATTTTCTTCTTCTACTCCTAAACAGAGGCTTTACTTTGTTGACCTACTTCCGCGGTGGCTTAAGGTAGCGATGTGACATTCGCGAACAAGTCGAGTCATTTGAACAGCGCATATAGGTGAACAATGAGAACCGATTTGCAGTTGTGAGTTAGCCATTCGTTTGTGAGCCATTCTTAAACGCAAATTGCCGCAAATTTAAGAATGGCTTCCCAAACGAACGGCTCACTCACAACTGCGAATCGGTTTTCATCGTCCACCTAAAAGAGCTATTAAAAAGACTTGACTCGATCGCCAACTTCACTAAACCATCGAGGAAGAAGGTCAACAAAGTAAAGCCTCTGTTCAGGCAGAAGAAGGTAATATGGATATAGCAGAAGATAACGTCACATAATGCGGTTAAAAAACAAGTCACAACAGGCACACAGGACCATTTAGAGTTTCTGAAGAGTTTATTTGACGACAGTAGGCAGAGGCTGGCTAATACTTCCCATTGACTTCCAGCCATTTGAGCTAAGCTAGTTAGCGGTGGGTGACCTTTGTCCGTCTCTGACTTGCTGCTGCACGCAGATTCAAAAGAATGGTGTCTATCTGCTTGAGGTGGACTTAGGAGTGAGGAAAGACACAAAAACAAAAAAAAATGTTGCACTATCGCTTTAAGGTCGTCTTGGTGAGATGCGAACATAACCATGCTGGAGTATGGGATCGTCAGAAGAAAGAAAAAGAGTAAAGGTTATTATTAAAGCTTCCTATCTCCTCAAAAACTCTGACCTGTGCCACACCCGAGTTATTTCATCCTCTGAGTTGCACAGCAGTTCTTAAGATGTGTGTGAGTTTTCTGTCATGTTCTTATTAAAAGAAGTCCAACAAATGGCAGAACCATGAACACAAGGTCTTCTTGATA
Organism: Cetoscarus ocellatus; assembly: GCA_037902135.1. Taxonomy (NCBI): domain Eukaryota; kingdom Metazoa; phylum Chordata; class Actinopteri; order Labriformes; family Labridae; genus Cetoscarus; species Cetoscarus ocellatus. The sequence goes on along the minus strand of JBAMNC010001364.1, from coordinate 1,530,279 downwards.
ATGCTAATGATAAATAACCAGAATATGGAAAAAGGAAATCTATAGGTCTTTGACTGATCACACCCCAGCCCAGAATAATGGAAAATCCTATTAATGATCCCCAAATACAGGAAGAGGGTACCTCAAATACCTGCTGCACCTCTATGTACGACCTATTAGAAGCAGCTTCTACTGTAGAATTCAGCCTCCTTATGGCCACAGCCTCCATGTGAGACTTCACTCTCTTCTCCCTCCTCCTTCTCCCCCAATAACCTGAGAGCTGGTATAGACTTTAACTACCCACCTATAATTGGTCTGGCTCTGAGGATTTATTCCCTGGTGCTTACACTGAACAATGGGAGAAGCTAATGTATCGGTGTCAGAAAAGGTTAAACGCCTGCGCTGGAATTAAAATGTAATTAAGCCTCAGCCCCAACACGGAAAGAAAGAGGAAACACAAACATGTATTACATATTAAAGATACAGCATAATTATTAATAGTCAAGCTTTGAGTAGTGTATTTTACTTACACCTCTAAATATTTAAAACGTGAAAGACATTTGAATGGAAGCTAAAAGTGTGAGACTACTTCATAATTAACTACCTGTGTAACATCACACAAAATATCAGTAAGCTTATGATTGATTAAGAGATTTAAACATTTTCAATGATTCTGCAGTAAATAAGGATTGTAACAGTACTATACTAGCATCATACTGGATATAAGAAGCATGATCACTATCAAAAGCGTTAAAAAGAAACTATAACACAATTCTATACAATAAGAAAGGTAGTTTTATCTCGGGCACAGGTTTTAGTATTGATATAAGATGAAATATTAGAACTGAAGAAGGAAAAAAAGCACAAGTTTTAGACATTACAATGACAGTTTTCAGTGTAAAAAAGACATTTAGGTAACAGATACTGATCTCAGTATCAAACACTGCTTCACACATACATTGTTTGGGAAAGTTGTTCTGTTGCAAGTGGGCATTTGGCATTTTTGTTTGGATATACAGTATATATCACAACAATTGATCCCTTTGTCAGTGCAAAAGACCACTTGAAAAAGGTGTTTCGAAACGACCCCTCATTTACAGTGAGAATGCAACTGCCACAGCCAGGATGACGAGGGAATTCATTACACTGATTCAGGATTCTAGAATAAGTTCAAGAATTTTTGACAGCAATTGAGAGCTCTAGAGAGAATTAATACCTCCATGATTAAATTCAGAATTCTGTGATGTATGCATGTTTACTCGGGCTGCAAAAGACATCGATTCTCCCCACACACTATCATATGACTTACGGAGTCCCAGCAGCCAGCCTTAAGCGGACACTCAAGAAACTACAGCTTTTTCACACTTTTTCATTGGCTTCATTTTTCAGTGCTGGAGGTTGATGCCTGGTCAGTACTGGATATCAGTATCACATCTCCCATATTCCTGCATATCTTTTAAATTGTAGTTTTGCAGGGGTACATGCTATTGGGTGGTATGGAGGTATTGGTATCAGATTTGGTACTGAAAATGCAAAAACAAACATATGGAGGGCTTTGAGGGTGCATCCTCTCCTGTTCGAGCTGTGTTCAACTATTTTACATTACCTGTGATCACACATCTAACCTAATACCAGCATGTATGTTGCTGTGGTGTGTGCTGATTCCTCAGAGGCTGTGGGCTACACAAGAAACGATTAACCATTTGCATTTAGATTGTGTGTTGACACACAATATGGACATACAGCCTCCTGATTCAGACGTATATTGGAGGAGAGAAGCAGACACACAGAGGGCCCGGGAGATGGCTGCTGCATGTGTGGATGTTTTGTATGTACACACGGTGGAGGTGGTCCCGTGTTAATAACATGTCTGCATCCCCCCTCAGGTCTCTCCCCTATCAGTGATGACGAATTGGGGGATTCCTAGCATTAGCTTCGCTCTGGCTTATTGCTTATTAGTTGGCCTCAACACCCCGAGGAGAACATGGACGTAAATATAAGAGAGGATTTAAGGAGGTTCCATCTACTGAAAGGGTGGATTACATGATTATAAAGAGCCCTGCAGGGAAGCTTTGAAGCTGGCAGAGGCAACCAGCTGAGGGAAAGGAAAACATGAAGATACAGTAAGAACAGAGAGAAGAAAAGGACAGCAGCAAATTTTGTGGGTATCCATCCTTATCTGACGGCATATTTACTGTATTATGTTTCTGTGGTGTACTGTACGGTGATGATACTCTGCTTTACGCAAGATAAGTACTAATACCATTCCAGGACAGTGAGAAGAAAATTGTGTTTTTACAGTCTGGGCCATTTTAGTTTTATACGTCAAGGAGTAGGTCTAAAAGGTTATATTTTTAGGCTGCTGGGAGGAGCTTTAAACTACTGTATCAATTAAATAAACATACATCAATACTAATGCCTATTTATAACCTATAAAAGCAAATAAAACCACCAAAGAGAAGACCGATAGTTCTAATTTCATCATTTTCTTTACCCACTACAGCAGGCTAGGTTTCACACAGGGAAGTTACCAGCATTAGGGATTTAGGGGGTTGGAAGTGATGAGATTTTTTAGTAGGCTCAAGGAAAAAACGGTAACGCAAAAAATATAAATTTTTGCTTTTCATCTTCTCAATACAGTCACAAATCACACAGCTGTGGCAACAAATCTCTGTTAAATTTACATGAACTGAAAGATGAGGAGAACCACCCACCATCCCGCCCAAACCCACAGACTTCTTGATTCTTCTCTTTTTTTTTTTTAATCAATTCCCTTATCATTTTGTGTGGGGATAAACTATATCTAAACAGATTTTCTGCATCAACAATGCCAAACACATTTCACTACTGATGTTTAAGGCTGTGTTGCATAGACACATGTAAACACATGTTGTGCAACACTGAGCCCCAGTGACTTTTTTGTTGTTGAATTATCTGTTGATACTGATATCTTTTGGATCTTGGTCTAGTGTTAACCTTCTTTGACTAAGCTTCAATATACAGTGTTTGGTTTTGAAACATTGTTAAAAAATGTGTTTTGGCATTATGCTCGTTAGGAATGCACGGTATTTGTTGGGCTGGACAATATATAGTCAGATTTTATGTAGTTTTCACAACACAATTGCAGTGAATGTATGTCCAACAGCTACATTGTAAGATGGCAATGTAAGTCATATGCTGCAAGGCATGTTATGCTGCTGTTTGTGTGTTCAGTTGAAACAAAGAAAAGTCAAGTCAACATCTAAACCAAGGGTTATCAATTTTTTTGTACCTTATTGCAAAACAATGGGCCACCATGAGGGCAGATGGACTTTGACTCCAAAATCTACTGAGATCATGCTTGGGTCAGAGTGGACATTTGTACAAAGTTAAACCCCTCAAAGTGCTTTTTATTTTCTTTCTTTTTTTTTTAAGATTATTTTTTGGCATTTTGTGCCTTTAACGACAGGAGAGAGAGACAGTGGATAGACTTGTGAGAATAGACAAACCCGGGCCGGCAGAAGCATGCATATGGGTCGTGCCTGGTTGCTTACCACCCTGCCAAAGCAGCACCCTTGAAGTACTTTTGAGATATAATTTTAAATGGATGGATGTTTTTCTCTGTCTTGGTTTACTTACATTCTGATATTTAATATATCAAACATCACTATCTTGGTCACTGTGGATATACTTCCATTATGTTATATATTACATTATAAAAGTCATTATATGAACCAAAAGCTGGCCTGTGTGCAGCCTTATTGCTGTGATTTACTGCCTAGTTTTTCCACTCAATTCTTTGCCTACAGACATTCAGCAGCTCCCGCACAGCAGAACAACAGAAACCATCACATTGCTCTTTTTCCCACTCAGCTCCACTCTGTCAAAGACAATTATTTCCTGTTCCTCCGAACATCAGATCATGAGAGGGCTGAAAATCTGTCCAAGCTGCCGAGCAGAGACAACTTACAAGACAAATTCTCTCATAATAGCGACTCAATCGATCAGTTTGAGAAGCTAATGTAAGTTTGAGGCGGCGAGTGAGACAAATTCAAGACAGAGCGTTGTGAGTTTGTCCTTATCGAGCTGCTGTTCAGATGATATTTACAGAGCTGTGCTGTGAAACAGTTCATTAGTGTAATCGATACCAAAGCAAACACTCCTCTGTCACTGTGTCAAATAAGCTGCTTTGGTTCAGATCTGGTTTTATTGATGTTGCTCAATGTTTCTTTTTTTGAATCCGGTATTTTCCTCAGTCAGATGAATCTTTTATTGATTTAAGCCCTGCAGATGCTCTCTTTTCTTTATCTGCAAAATACCTGATAGGGGCTTCAAAGAAGAGTCATCCTGTTTTTAACGTAACTAATATAAGGACAATATTACAAATTTACACCAGCTCTTAGAGGATCTAAAGGTCATCTGTTGGGTCATTTGTGTGATTCCAGAAGGAAATAAAAAAAAAATCAGTCTTGAAAGACTTTCAAAAAGAAATGATTTGTGGATCTATTAGGACAGAAATATTTAAATTAAAGGAAAGCTATCACCTTTACCCACTGACTTGTGTGTTCCATTAAAGCTAGGGTTGGTAATTTGATTTAGATACACTTTTAATTATACTGGTTAAAATGATCGTTATGTCCCGATGGCAATCAATCCATAATGTGTTCTTAAAAGAAAGCGAAAAATAGCCACTGTCTACAATAGGAGTAAAACAGGGAAAAAAAACCAACCAATCACCGCTATTCGTCCCTAATTTTGAAACCAATTAAATCCCGTACTGCCGTCGTGCCCACCTTCTGCATGTACATTTTGCCGGCTTGCACTGACCCTGATTCAATGCACATAGCCAAGCTAAGAGGGATCCAAGTACGCTGGAGAATGCTTACCTGTCAAGTTTTGGCTTGGAAATAAGGGAAGCCTGCTGCAAGCCGTCCCACAACCCCAACCAAGCTCCAGTATCCCTTACATTTAAGACAGGTGTACAAGAAATCAAAAATAAACACTTTGTTTTTCTTGGTTTGTTGACGCTGTGGGCTCTAATCTCGCGACAACTGCCACCCAGGCTACTGCAGGTGGAAGTTCTCGCGAGGCTTTTTCTTCTTCTTCAGTCTGATAATCGAAGAAAATTCTAGTAAAAATGATGAGCTTGTCTTCAATGACTGAATAGCTGTCAACAGATATGGAGCTAGTGTAACAATAAGTACTCCAAGGTAATGTTTACACGGCTCCGTTTTCGGCTGAATCCGAAGAGTTTTCATTGCGTTTTAGCCTCCCGTTTAATGAGATCGGTGCCTGGAGCGCCTGAATCCGCAAAATTTTGAAACCAGGGTCCAAAGTGGAGAGTTTTCAAAACACATCGCCACCCGGCATTGGCAGTACTCTTTCACATGAAGGCTGAAGCGCGCATACCAGGAACAACAACAGGTTAGGCCGGTAACATGGGCTACCGGGTAACATGTGTGCAGCTTACCGTGCTCAGTTTGTTATCCAGACAAAACTATGCAGGCAGATTTGTTGTCCCGACAGATTTGTTGTCCAGACAAGAAACTCCTGCGTCTTCATGTGTCCACTTGCCATTGTTGTTTGTGGAAAGTTTTTCTTCTTCTTAAGTCTGTTGTAACAGCACTGTTTCTCTGCAAACCTACATCGCCATCTACTGGACTGGCATGCATGCTACAGCAATTCAAGTCCTTCTTCCATCTTCCTGTGAATGCAGATCGTTTTTGAGGATGCAAAGGTAAAACCTTTGCGTTTCAGGTGAGAGAATCTCCGTGTAAACAGGGCCTAAATCAAAAGTAGTGATAAAATCATGTAAAACAAAAGTTTTGTTAGGTTCGGAGTTTGCAGATGATTATCAATGACGTTTTAGATCTGCTCAACTACAGCAGCACCTGGGGGACAGTGGATTGTCACTGATTTTCTCCTCACATTTCAGACTGTAGAAGCGCCGATGATCACCATGGTTGGAGGAGTGAGAAAACAAAGTGGGGAAAGAAACATAGTTTGTGATCATCAGTATTGCACATAATATTTATGATTTGCACCTTGGTGGCCCTTCTCCCCTTTTAAAACAATTGGGGATAGTAAAATCACTCTTAACAGACTTCACACCACAGGAAAGTCTGGTAAGATAATCTTTAGGACCTCCAGATAATTTGTTCAATGCTTCTGTGTTATTTTGCCAGACTTTCATGGTGCATCTTCATGAAGCCTTTCTCCAAAATCTTCCAGCATCAGTGGCCCAGAGGCCCCAGAGACTTAACTACAACGCAGCACAGCAGCTCCTCATAAAGCCCTGATCAATTACACAGAGCAGAATCTGATTTTTGTCTCATTTACTTTCTCATTTTCACAGCTTCACAGGGGCTGTACAGACAGGGAGCACCATCTGCGCACCTCTCTTAAACAGAGAGAAGAAGAAAAACCTCTGGACACGGTAGTCTGGTGGAGACTCCTGTTCCCCTGGAAATCATCTCACCACAGAAATCAATTTGCTTTCATCAGGTCTAATGACACTTAGTTAGGACTCCAATTTCCAAGTAGGCCATTCAGGAAGCTGTTTACAGAGGATGAAGTAACTTGGTGAAAACACTTCAGGCACCTTACGGTCAATAGACTCAACTGACTAAAACCAAATGTGCATCACAATTAAAATTCTACCTTTAAAATGAAACCTAGCGACATTTAACGGTATCTACAGACCTCAGAGATGCTTTCACTGATAGATCACACAGCATGACTTACAAACACCAGGCTGAACAGCAGACTCATGATGCACCGCAACAAACTGAATCTTTTCCACTTCCAGCTGTGTTCTCTCACCATTACACTGTCAGGTCTGAGGTCTGAATGCAGAGTTCACATGGACGTTAGCAGAAAAAGGGCTGTGGCCAATTGATGTTCAGTCTGAAGCAACTCCACGTTGTAACACTGGTTGTTTCTGTCTTCCATATGAGCATTTACACTTTGATCCATGACTTCAAAGTTATGGCACATATGACCTCTGTCCAAACACAATAAGTCCCAATAAAGCCTCTGCAGGACGGCTATTTCTCCTATTGCATGGTGAGCTACATCACAGCCGTTCTCTCTAACCTCAAAGGCCTTGACATTATCCGTGTCAGTGTTGAAGTGTTTGGTGTCAAAGCCAAAGGCCAACAAGAGAGGAAAGCCAGCTTGTGTGCTCCATTTTAATAACTTTAGGTTGTCACTACAGAAGAAAAGGAGCAGAGAGAGGATAAATATAGTGTCCAGTGGAGCATAACATAGAATAACATAGCCCCATTTGTACAAAGCCTATAGCGTCTCACTGAAACGTCATCTTTCTTTGCCAGTCCAAATTCACTTTATCCTCAGTTTTTGCCCAGAATGAGTCATGTCACAACAGAAGAGTTTCAAAAGTTTCAAACAACATATTAAAAAGTATGAAAATGATTCATCTTTATCTGTTAATGTCAGAAAATTCAGACAAAAACCTCGCTGCTAAGCTCAAATATCCAGATGTGCTGCTCTGCTATGTAAAAATATCAGGGAAGCACAACATTTAAGGACATAAACTTTTTACTGATACCAATGCCATCTGCTTATTGATCTGATATTTCATAAGATTTTCTGTATTTTTCCTTTACATAACATTTCCTTCATCGCATCTTTTGAGTTATGGCCGAATCCTGGATATCCGTGATTATTAAGGTCTCCTCTGGCTTTTGAGTTGATCAGATGGAAGCCCTTGGAAAAGCAAGTCCTAGAATTAACCCTGGAAATGGCCAAAATAAACCTTTCAACAGTTCATCACAATGTTAAAAGGCTTTTTAAAGTCAGGATGCCAGATATGTGGACAAAGTTTTTTATGCAAAATCTCTGAAGGAGCTGTTAGTTTGAAAATTCCAAGGGGCTGTTGAAGCAGTCTGTTCAGAAAAGAGCTAGTCACAACGGATTTCAGCGGTAACAATGTCAAACACATAGAACTTTTGATATTTACTGCCATGCTGCATGGATAAATGTGTCAGCAAGTTACTGGTGTTTCCACCCTTACTTGAAATCACACAGACACTGGAAGTTTTGCATTTTGTGTCATTTGGGTTAAATTATGCCACACTTGAATCACTACGGTTTCCTGGGAATTGTGAAGCATTAAGATGGATGACACTGAATCCTAACCTGACACGCCAGATGGACAGTTTCATATTGGAAATATTTCACTAATCCATCTGGGAAGGAGAGGTTTGAAAATGTTTTCAGGGGCAGAACCTTCAAAAACAACAGCAGTTTGTAATTGGACGATTGTTCGGCTCATTCCACTCATCACTGACCAATCCACATCTAGCAACGCTGCTACGTATGACGTAGCATACGTAGCAGCTACACGTAGCGGCTAATGGCTAACAACAGTTAATGGCCGTTAGCCCCTACGGCTAAGGGCTACTTCCTTTCCTTTCCCGAGGATCAAACTCACGATTCCCGGGGCAAGAGGCAGTGACAGTGATGCTGAGCCACAATGAGCACGGCTAACAACGGCTAACAACAGTTACCGGCTGTTAGCCACTAGGGCTAACAGATATTGAGATCGCTTCAGAAGCCGCCATTGTTTTCAAACATGCTGTCACTTCCTGGTGTCGTCACGTCTGCTGCTCCCGCAGCTCCCGCAGCTCCCGCCTCTCTTCCCTGATTGGGCCGATAAGATTCCAGCCGGAGTGAAGTCGTTGGACAATGGAGGCTGGAAAGACGGATATGCATTATTTCAGAATCAGGCAGGTCTGTCTGCTCTACAAGGCTAACTGAATCCTTGACGTAGTTGTTATTGATTCTCAACTGGAATTGGTTTTTGATCCCTATCCTGAACCATGTTACAGCAAGATGTCAAGCAGATAAAAGCATAAAACCATTATCAGTGGCAGTAGATATAAAAATGTGACCAATTTTTACAGCTTGTAAATCAGGGTCATGGAGTTGTGTGGTCATCCTTTGCTTGTGAACACACGATCTCAAGAACGCTTGAAGGATTTCCATCAAACAACGTAAAATGTCCATTGTGATTCAAGAATGAACTAATTCAATTTTGAAGGTCATGGGTCAAAGTCAAAACCCTGACCCCATGCTTAGCCCTTCCTTGAGAAAGTAACATTGTAAATGTGATATCACAACAGTGCTTTCAGGAACTTCCTCAAACTTTGCACAAATCTTTGCCATGACAAAGGGGTGAAGAGAAAAAGTTCTGCTGCTAATATTTATTCATTTTTATCTCGAGGTTTTGTATTTTAAAGCTCTTCTATGGTTTTTGTAATTATCCAAAAAATAGACTGAAATTACTACTGTGATATGAGGTAACGACTGTGAAATCTGAAAAACAAACTAATCCATCAATAACATTATTGACTACTCTCTATAGCAACTTTAATGCCTGTAACTGCTGTCTGGGGGTTGGTGACACTGCACTAAGGAAACAGACATTTTTTCCTCAGGTTCCTACAGCAAACATTCAGAATAAGTGATAAAACGGAAGATCAAAAGAAGGCAACAGGAAAACAAACAGGTTATAAAATGTGTGTCTCTGTCCAAAATCAACACCAAGGTTCCTGAAAGGAGCTTTAATGTGTTTTTTATTTTTTAATTTTCCATAAACTCACAACAAGCTTTTTGTTAGCAACAGAAAAGCTTTAAAAAGAACAGCATCACTAACTTTCAAGATACCAGTGCTTAGGGATAGAATACATTTAGTGGAATGCATTATTGTACAAGTAGTAACTGTTTGATCAAATAAGGAGGATTTTTAATATTATCTACACTTGACATCACTATTCTTGTCTTCTGCTACAGACAGCCGGCCTTTTAAGAGAACACTTTGTGGAAAACTAGGTTGTAGTATGTTTTCCCCTCATCCTTTCCTCTGCTCAGGGGGGGCTTTGATTCCCCCGAGCAGAGCAGAGCAGAGATGGTGTTCCCTGCACAACACTTGAAACCACTGAGCCCACCAGGAGGCCTGCAGTAAACCAGTAATAACCGAACAGGATAAGGAGCAGTCTGCAGAATCAATAGTTGAGAACATCGCAGGCTAATCAAAGCCTTCACCCCACAGGGGAGACTGAAACAGAATATGTTTGTCTCTACGGATAAACCAGGTGTCAGAAAGGCTGGATCATGAAGCCAGCTGCAACCAAAAGCCTGTTGTCAGAACGGAGACAGAAAAAGGTTAAAAAAGAAAAATAGGCTTAATACCTTTGTGATTGCTCTGTGTCTGTCTTTAATAGAGCTCTGCTTCAAAAAAATGACACGACGTTTACACGAATCAGAGGGAGCAGTAACTTGAATAATCTTAAAAAACACCAACCACTTGAATGAACAACATGACATTTTGTTAGATAAAATTTTACAGCCTTTTCATTGCCTGCCATCTAATTTATTTGGGTGAAGGCTGTTTTAAAAAAAAAAAGTGGTTAGTGAACTGTGCATAAGCATTTTGGTACTGAGCCCAAGAAGACTGGCGCCCCTGAGATCAGGTAAGTTGCTGCAGTTGGGGTAGAGTCAGGGTCAAAGGGTAAAGTTATGTTAGAGTAACAGTCAGTAAAGTTGCAGTCATGCCCCCTGTGTTGCTCTCTATTGTGCCAGCTGACAGTTTGGATCTTGAAGGTTAGATGTGGCATATGCGACGATACATTGTGCTTTGGCATGGTACAGGGCAACTGGGTTAAGTGTAAGTGCCACCTTTATGTTAAGTTAGTTTTTTGTGTGATTTTTTGTAACTGTTGAGGCTCCAAAATATGCTTTGAAAGTATTATTGACCAACATGTACAGCAGCACGACAAGCGTCCACTGTAGAGAGTGACATCAGACAAACCACGTCTGAAAGTGGTCAACAGATAAATACTCTATATAATATTAGCTTACTTGAGCACAGGGGCAACAACAGAACAGCTTAGTGCAGACAGGACAGGAATGAGTTAGACATCAGCATAAGTGACCTCCTGTGGATCACAGTCTTTACCGTCCTCCCAACTTTAAAGAACAAATGAGAGTTTACGTTGTGAAATTTGTGATGGTTGAATCAAGCATAAATGTGCCTTTTAAGTTGTGGGACATATGGTGCTCTTCCATTCATGGTAACTGCTCTCCCAGATCACAGTTTTGATGAGGGTTGTAAAATTCTGGGGATTTTAAAGTTGGAAACTTACCATCAGAATAAACAGAAATCAACAGGAATAAACTTGACATTAATTAAACGGAAGGTTGGCTGTTAACAGGGATTTTAAATATAGCTGGGGAAAATAAATTCAAGGACAATCTTGGCTAAAACAACCAGATTTAATGTGAGTGTATATGAGAATATCTATGCTATCCCTCAATCACATGCACAGATGATTTCAGAACTCAAGACTGTTGAAGCAACACACTTGAGCCCGAGGGATACATAAAGAAAATGTTTAAACTGATTATTCGATAAAATAATAAAAATATACTAAATAATTATAATTCTTACAAATAAAACTGTTTTATAGTTGTATTATTTTGCAGGGATGTCTGCATATGATGAAACAAATGTTTATATTTATGATCAGATATGATACAGTTCATTTAAATTACCCACAATTTACAATCAACTCCCATAAATTCCCGTGTAAGTTTCCAGTTTGGGGAAATCTCCAAAATTCCCCAAATTCCCCAACTTTACTTCCCATGGAAAGTATTTGGAAAGTTTAGAAAGAAATTTTCTGCCCCTCTGCAACCCTAATTTGGATTCTACCTGCTTCGTTTTCCCTTAAAGTATAGACTTTGGTAGTACCTCTTTGAGGCAGGCAGGGTTGTCTCAGCGTGGCATGGAGGCAGAGGTAACAGCACTATCAGCCCTTTTGTTGCCATTTGTAACATTGAGGAGATGAATTTTGTTCAAAAGATGGTTTTCAGCAGAAAAACAACAAACTGCCTGAAGCAGTCAAGTTTGGAGGGTCAAACAGCATCTGATGCCGTAAGCATCTGACAGCATCTCGATGCCCACTACGTCATCACCCAGAGCCGCTAGCTAGCTGTGACGTAGGCAGATGCGACAATAACCGTAGCTACAGCTGCGAAAGCTAGCTTGTTATAACAAAAAACTGTAAAATACGACCAACAATTCAAAACATGGTTCATATTTCCTGGTTGATTTAATAATTACTTATAATTAAGCGCTTTCTTCGGTCTGCGCTCTTCCTCGTGTCGGCGGGCGCGGTGTATTATGGGAAATTCTCATACCCCTTCGTTTCAAGCGAGGTCCCAGTCTGTCTTCGTTTTGAGGGCTATGTACCCCTTGGTCTTAGCCCTTCCCCTTAGTCGTACAGAGAATTGGGACACCCCTTCACTAGACGTGAACACGCAAAACCAAGGGGTAAGGGGTAAGACAAGGGCTAAGGGGGAGAATTGGGACTCACCCTTAGTCTCAGGTCAGCTCACTCTGAACCATGGTGAAGGTGATACAAAACAGCAGAGTAAAGTCGAGACGAGTAGAGATGATACCACATAGTAGTAAAGCCCAAATTCCATCTTCTGTGTTGAGGGAGGCAGAAATTAGCAGTGGCAGCCAAAGGATGATTGCCAAAAGGGTTGCTCCCCAAATAATGAAGGCTTGGGTTAGAATTGAATAAGCTCGTTTGCTGGTAGAAAAATTCGAGTTAAGATAAGAGATGTATGACTTTTATTTGCTTCTCCAACAATCGGGGAATTTTGGAAGATTTCCAATAGTTCGGGTTGTTTAGGTTTTAAGAGACAGAGTTGTTCTCAAAATGATGGGGGAACTGTTAGGCTAATTATTTCCTTTCAAAAAAAGTCAATGTGTGCTAAATTTGTGTTATCTAATTATTTAAAGAAATCATCTAAAATCAAAGATCACGAGGGCAGAAAAGCCCCAGAAGATTAATTTAGTGCCTCCAAATTACATATTTTGAAGTTTCAGGGTTTGGGTATTTTTTTTGTGCAGACTTTTAATCAGTGTCATAAATAATAGCAGGGCAGACAGTTTTCTGGTTTTCAAGGCAAGAAAACACAGTGAGGAAAGAGCCGACAGTGAAGTTCCAGTGGAGTGCAGTAAGTCATCCTCTATCAGGAAAAGACAGTGTCAAACATCCACTCTGTTAATTAGAAGTCTGAATGAGCCATTAGCACATAATTGAGGCCATGAATAGGGGTTTAATGAATGGAAAATTGTCAGTCATTACCACACCCTAATCAGTCATTTATTCCATCATAAGACACATCTCTTGATTGTGTGGTGCATGTGAATATATGGCAGGCTCGGCTGCTGTTGGCACCACAAACAACACTAATTGATCAAATCTGCATATTCAGCTTCTTCATCAAACTCTACACAAAACATTCAGAGCATGTTGGGTTTTAGAGACTGTTGCCTGCTGATTTTGTATTGCTCTGGTGATTTGCTGACATTGTGTCTATCTGGGAGAAACCCAGTATCACCACAGCCTCACGTTGTTTACCAGTATCCGGTTTTACTGGAGCAATCGGAGGTTAATTACAAAGCTCGGGGGCTCGTACTGTGTGGGGCTGAGGAAGTGGGGGCCATTACTCATTCTACGCAGAGGCTTCCCCACACAGTGTAGAGATTAAAATGAGCAGATATGATCACGAAAGGGATGCTACACCAACCTTTAGGCAACATTCACCCTGAATAACTGAAATCAGTTGTGGCAATCAAATACATGAAATATCTCAGCCTTATTTTGGCTTTCTAAAGCACAGTGAGATGACAAGATGATGTGAGGAAGTAAAATCCTAAAGGATATTAGTATAGATGATGTGTGTTTTTATAATCTTACTTCAAATGTTCTCATTCTGAGCTAACATTTACTTACAAAGAAAATATAAAAAGTCATGATCAAATATAAGAATATGCGATGTTATTGACAATATTGCTTACAGCAGACAGCAGCAAAAAGTGTATTACTAGTTTCAGCAGATATGAAACTTTTTACCAATAATTACAGCTGATATATCGATCATACAATAGCCACGTAATTGAGTCCAACTGCTCAACTACTCAGCCAATTAAACAGCAGCAATATCAGCATTTAGGCTTATGGACATGATCAAGACAACCTGCTGAGGTTCAACCAAGCATCAGAATGTGAAAGAAAGGTGATTCAAGTGACTTTGAACAAGGCACAGTTGTTGGTGGCAGACACGCTTGTCTGAGTATTTAAGGGATCAACAAAGATTTTCAAGAGTAAATATCTTCAAAGTTTTAAGGAGAAAGATTTAAGGCAGAGAAAATACCTTTCCAGAGGTCAGAGGCCAAAGTGGTTTGAGATGATATTTGGACAACAGTACCTCAAATAACTACTCTTACAACCAAGCTATACAAAAAAAACAGTGCACAACACATCAAATCTTAAAGCAGATGGGCTACAGTAGCAAAAGACCAAACCAGGTGCCCTCTTGTTAGCTAAGAACAGAAACTGTGCCGACAATAAGCACTGGCTCACCAACATCGGACAACAGAAGATTAGAAAAATGTCACCTGGTCTGAAAAGGTCTGGATTTCTGCTGTGACATTCAGATGGTAGGGTTAGAATTTGTAAACATAAAAGCATGAATCCATCCCACCGTGTATCAAGAGTTCAGGCCACTGGTGGTGGTGTAACGGTGTAGGGGACCTTGTCGGCTCACTTTGGTACCAGTTTAAACTCCCCAGCCTACCCGAGTTTCTTTGGTGACTAGGGCTGAACAATATATCGTTATCGTATTGATATCGAGATATGAACATTCAAGATATTAATATCGAAAAGCAGCGATATAAACTATATGGATTCCCCCTGCACTAAAACTGCACTTTCCACATTCTTTTGTATCATGATGTTTTTATTTTTCTGAAAAATGCTTGGTTTTCACCGAACCCGTAGTCGTATCATATCGTATCGATATCGAGATATCTGGCATGAATATCGAGATATCAAATTTTGTCCATATCGTTCAGCCCTATTGCTGACCAATGTTCATCACTTTATGACCACAGTGTACCCATCCTCTGATGGCTACTTCCAGCATTATAACGCAACATGTGACAAGGCTCAAATCACCCCAAACTAGTTTTGAAGTTCACTGTTTTCAAGTGGCCTCCACAGTAACCAGATCTGATTTTAACAGATCACCTTTGAGATGTGGTGCAGAAATTAACTGACGCAAGTAGGTCAATTTGGCAAAATTCTGAGTAGTGTTTTGCTGAATCCATGTCACAAAGAATTAAGCTCTGAAGATGAAAGGGAGCTAGCCAGGTACCAACAAGGTGTATCTAATGTGTATTATTTGTTTGTGACAAAAATAATCACCTAAGCCATGGGCCAGAAATTAAACTCCATTGTTAGAAATCATTACCTTAGCAAGCTACGAAAATGCTGTCTTTAATTCACACTTACCAGTATGTGTTTTAAAGATAACTACACTTCCTTAGTTGTGGGCCAATGCCGATAATTAATAACAGAATTTAGCCAACAAAAGGCTTCTTACTGAGTAAATGGTGTCCAAAATTACTCTGTTTTACTAGAGGCTCCAAACTGTCACTGTAACATTGGTTCAGCCTCCCATGAGCACAGCAACCAAACATGTTTAAACAGGTGACGACACCGACGCAAGTGTACAAAATACACCTTTGATGGATATTAAAACTGATTTACCTCCCTGCACTAATTCATAGATTGTTTTGTAAGTTTATGTATATAAACAAATGCAGTAATGGTCCTACTAAAATGTTGAATCAGTCTGGTCTGAACAATAGAAATTCCCAATTTTCCTGCAGCAGTTGAGGATCCCAGCTGTATTTTATATAACGACACACTCTGGGTTGACACCTACAGACACCCACACACTAAACGTCTCCCACTTCTCCTCAAATCATCCAAAGTAAACCACACCTGACTTTGTTCTAGTCGTTTCATTTCCAGTTGCTTCAAAGGCATCATTAGATTAAAGAGAGGCAGGAGGATACCTCTCTGTTTCATCTGTGCCACGCTGCAGCACCATCACACTCAGCTGGTGAATTTGAATGAGACAGATCAAGATGAGAAGAACGGTTGAGGAGGGGGCAGGATGTATGGATCTGACATGTTCGTACTTATGTTTGTAGCAACATCGTGCTGTGAGGATGCCTTTAGAGTGGAGGGTTATACTTGCAATAAAGTTTCCTCTGAACAACAGCATAACTCCACTAAAAACACTAACTACAGAGTGAAGGAAACTCCCCAGATGGTTTCTTCCTCAAGTTGAAGAACTTTTGCTCAGCTGAGTTTTATTTTTAATAAAAAAGTTATTAAATGTCACCTGGATTGAACCCTCCAGTCCATCACGGTTTTATTTTACCTTATTCCTCACCTAAGGTTGTCGGTTTTATTCTTTTCTTTTCTTTTCTTTTTATTTAAAATTTTATATCAAAAGATAAAATACAGTCAACCTCTGCTAAAATGTTGCTTATTTGTTTTTTTTTCAAAGAATTAAGGTGTAAGGTTGAAACACTAAAACATTAATACAAAAGCTAAAGCCCACCATTCTATCATAGCTTAGCATATAGCCTAGAAACCATGAGTTAAGTTTTATTTTTCCAGCTGAATCAAAGAAATATTCACATTTGAACATTGATCTCAAAGCTAAAGCTCTGATATTCCTATTCAGCTTTACATACAGCCTGTAAGGTAACATTTTGGTTTAGTTCTCTTGCTAAAACAATGAAGGCTGTATATATTTAGACCATTACAGTGAAGCAAAAATCTAAACATGCTAGCTTAACACACATTCAAGCCCAGACACTATCCATATGCTTGATTTTTTTTTTACCATAGCCTCTTAAACAGTAATGTGGTGATTCAAAATTGTCAGGAGAGCTTAGATGTCTGTAATTTTTATTTATTTTAGACAATGCTATGCTCACTGATCTAAACATTACAGCCAACACCCCACAAACAAACTTTGCTATGCTTATTAGCTAACTTGCCTCAGGGTGTAGCTACATGGAATTTGTTATTGTGCAAATTTACTACAGTGCCCAACCAAACTGCTTTTTACAACCAGAAAAGTTGAAGTTTTGGATGTAGAAGCAGATACTGAAGGTTTTCCCAAAGAAAGACAATTTGTTATTGACCACATCCATCTTCCTATCACCACTGTCAGTGGTGGCTGGTTTATTATTTCATCAAGAATATTGCCAGAAGATGTTTTTTGTTCCAACGGATCCAAGACAAACCTCCAACGGCAATACAGCGGTACAGGAAACTGTGCGAGGTTTTATTAACGTTAAGTCTTTCAGCTTCAACAAAGAAGAACAAACAAAAATCTGGCAATCTGTCATAGCTCACTTAAAACGTAAAATCACAGACCTACTCCAGTGAGGTGGACTAACATCATCAGACATCATGAAGGGCTGGGACCAAAATCTGAACCAACCCTTTAAATGTACAAATAAACCAAAAGATTAGTAACTAAAAATAAAATATCTTTTTACAAAGCACAAAAAAGGTAGAAAAAAATCTCAAACTGCATTAGAAATTTTGTCAAACCATAAGTTACAACTACCAATTATTATTTTTAGATGCATTAATTTTCACATAAAGCTGCAAATTCTAACACTGTTCACAATCTTAAAACTTTTAAAGGAACAAAGTCTTCTGCAGTTACAGGAACTAGAATGTGAAGGATATTATAAAGTTTGTCTTTTAAAGGATACTGAAAACTGGTTTTAAAGAAACGCTTTAATGTGTGTTGCTGAAATTTTACATCTTGTAATGTTTGCTTTCTTTGATACGCATTTTAAAAGTGAAAAAGTTTTCTTTCATATTTGATCAGACATTACACATATCTTTCTTTATTAATCTTTTTTAACATGGCTTTTGTATGTATTTTAGCTTTTTAGTAATTCTTGTCAGTTCAACTTTAGTTTTATTGCTTTGCCTTTTCTCTTGTTTTTCATTGTTATTGTGTTTCTTTTACTTTAGCTATATTGGTGTGCATGAATCTTTAAATCCTTCCTGACATCCTACCTTTCATTGTTAGTACTTGTACAAAGGAAAACTTAGTAAATACACCTTCACTTAGTGTGTGGTTTTTACTGATTGGTGGTAAACAATTAATAATTATTACAAGTACATTATAATTATTACTTTTTAATCACTTTCTGCTCCTTTATAAAGCACTTTGAACTATAATAGAATTTATTTGAAGTGTGCCTTTTAATACTGTTTGATTGACTGGTTGGTACATGTTAAAGGGACTATTTTGCCTTATTTTGAAAATAGTGTGCCCTGAGATTTTGGCTTGAAATTTTTATTATTATTATTTTAATAGAGGACATTGCACATTAATGAACACTGACATGTAAATGTGGCAGACTTAAGACACAGGTTAATTTCCATCTGTGTGTTAGGTGTGCCTGGAGGTTATAAAAAGTTTGAAACCCAGTGCTGTATATCTATACCACACTCAGAGGAGTCTCTTCTTGAATTGTCTTTCTGCAGAGAGAAAGAGCAGAGGAGCTGTTCATCTCTCTGTGGTGCTGAAACAACCAAAGACTGCTGCAGACATTGAAGTAGAGTATTCCACACAGAGACAAGAGATTCTTTCAAAGAGTAAAGAGGTGTAGCACTGATCGACCAACATCATGTCCCTACAAGTGTCCAGCAACACAAATACAGACACAAAAACACACTGATGAAGGTTCTCTGCAGCGACCACAACACCTTTATGAGCAGCCAATCAGACAACGCAAAACTTCTTCTGGAAAGTCATAGTTTGTACTCACCTATTTTGGAGGCTTGGTTGTGACTGTTTCTGAATGATCAGAGCAGCAACTTTGAACAGTAGAGAGACAGATGTACTGCTAAGTAAATGTTGGGTGTAAGGCTCTCATAATGATTCACAGTCTGGCTTAACTTTCAGGTGTCATTTTAAGTAACTATTTAACAGTTCTTTTACATGTACGCATTACTTTGTGGTGTATTTCATATTTTACACAACAGTCCAAAGTTAAGACTACACCAATGTGACCAAACCTCCTCTTAAGTTTACCTGGTGAGTGTTCAGGGCGTCGTCTTGTCCATCAGTCGATCGGCTCCTAATAAAAAAAAATTCCAAAACAGGAACTTTTTAAGCTTTTTAACCTTCTCCTCTGCTTCTTCTGCCCTTTAACTTTCCTTGCAAACACTTCGTTATTTAGACAGCATGACTGCCCGCTTGATTACCTCACAGGTGCGTTCAATCGCGCTGCACCGTCACATGATTAAATCGAGGGTTATGATTGGACAACAGTTCAAACACATTACCCAGCATCCACTACTGCATTGTCGATAACCTAAAAAAAATAAGTTGATTTAACTGAGTGGGTTCAGATACTAAAATTAGGTTTATAGTTTCTCAAGAATAAATTAAATAATAAATAAAAAAGAATAAAGAACAAAAAATAAATAAATAAAAAACATTTAGTAACACTCACTGTAAATTAGATGGTTGCGCCATTACACATACAGCTTATAAGAGCAGAATTCGGTATAAAACAATGCACTAAAATCTAATGTTTCATTATAAGCAAGAACAACTATTGAAAAGGCATTTAAGTGAAGAATAGAATTTGTATGATAAACATTTTTTTTTACACAATTTAAACTACTGGCATATATTCAATTTGTGTACTATAAATTAAAGGGCTGAAATAATCATCATTATGTAATTTAGAAGCTATAAATAGTCAGGAAAGACTAAAGAACAGATAAAGAGAAAAAGGTTTATAACTGAATATACACATGAAGAAAATCAGACTACAAAAAAGAAAAACAGAAACAATGAGTTTTTCTGTGTGTGTGTATATGAGTGTAGAGGTTTGTGTGTGCATCTGTAGATGTGTTTGCATATTTATGAGTATAAATGTGTGTGCTGTGTTTTGTCCACTGACTGTCCTCAGGTCCTCAAACTCTTAGACACCAAAACCTCACGATTCTGCATCGGCTGAAAATATTGGCAAAATGTGATATTTGCCCTTATGAACATTGGCAAATATGAAAATCAGTTTTTATGGCAACTTTCTGCTGATACAGATATTGATCCAATGATCACAACTACTTTTATTAGTTATCAGTGGCAAAAATGAATGGTGCTGGTACAGAGACTATTCTGTCATGGTTAGAGTTGGCAGATGTGATCAAGGGGATATTGAAACAACAATTTCCCGTCCATATTTATATGTATAATATTTTTGACTGGACTTGAACTCCTGTGTCCTGTGAGCACTGTGAAGAGATCCAGGTTAGGGGCTAGGGGGTTGGGGGGTCACCAGGGGTTTTATTTTTAATTCTTTCAGTTTATTTAATTTTTTGTGTACCTATGGTACTTTTGTTCGTGTTGTAGTTCTTTTCTCTGTTTATGTTTCAAAAATTGTTATGTTAAAAGTTCACGTCAAATTAAAAGTTGATCACAAAACATTAATAAGTCCAACCGAGTGGGGGAGCAGTGCCCAAGCTGGGCTATACATTGCTGCTGTAGATGCCAAGAAAAAGAAATTTTATAAAGTAACAGTTTTTACCCTTGAAATGAAGTAAGGCTTTGGTAAAAACAAGCCTAAAAACATCATTTGAGTGACTGTATAAGTAACTGACACATCCACATCACTTTACCTTCCACTGGCAAGCCTTTTTGTTTTGGCACGTGCAAACACACCACATAGCCCACGTACCCGTATACTTTAAGAACATGCTTTGGAGGTAGTGACAGAACAAGGGGCTTGTTTTAGGAAAAGTAAAGCATTGTGACTTTTCACCAAATTTCTATTCTCTCTTAATATTGGTCAAGATCAGCTAATATATGGTGATGTGAGAGAACGACATACATTGCCTCAGTTCCTTTGCATAAGGTTTTGTATTATAATAACACCATAATGCTTTATAACATTCATGGAAATCCAAGTCTATCTGAATGAAGGCTTTACTAAAAAAAGCCACAGTAACAGATCAATATTCAAATACATTCAGTCATCCCTTCAATGCATATGGTCCATTAAACATTCATAAAGCTTGGTTGTGGGTCTGGAATTATTCCTGTCACAAAGACGTAACTGGTTTGGATATTATGGACAGCAGGTAGTAGGTGCAGCACTGTTACCTGAATTTATTTTATAATGCATAATGCTGGGGAAGGGGATGCTGGTCTGATGTTGCTCATTAATTCTTCAGTTCAATGGGCTGTGGACAGACACCGCAGATTGACAGGGGGATGAGGAGACTTCACCAGCGTCTCTTTAATGCTTTGAAACAGGAGTATAGTTTAGCTTTGATGCCTGCTATCAGTTAATGGACACAGACCCGCCCCCACACGTTGTCAGTCAGTCCTTCCAGCTTGAATACACCAACAGTGTAAACTGCAACAACAGAGTGGATTAACATGTGCCATCAGTAACGTCCAAATGATTTGAGACTTTCTTGGAGTCAATATGGAGACTTGGGAGCTTGATTTGGAGCAGAAACTACACAGGTAGTGTATTTTTATCCAGGTGCAGCAACCATTACAGTTCCAATATTCCTCCCATGTGATCAATTAGCGATCATTTTCTGTGTAATCACTGACAAATAGGTGGTGTCGTTTTGGAGTTTGTGGGATTTCACAGCAAGTTGGCAGCACTTAAGGATTTTCTTGCAGTTTCAGATCAACAGCCAGGCTGCCTCCACATCCTCCACTCTGTGTGTGTTTGTGTGTCAGGCAGAGGATCAAATGTGTTGTTCTCTGCAGGAAACGAGATCCTATTCTCCTAAAAAAAAAGGGTATGTTTTTATTTGGAGCATAGGGACGCAAGTGTTTTGCTGTTGTGCCTCTTAAATCCAAGCATGTAAACAGCTGGCCCCCACATACATAATGCATGAGGTGGTGGATAAGGTGGAGACATCGCTCTCTGTGTATTGAGATGTTCTCAAACTGAACCTCAAAAAACTTTTGAGCACTCTGTTCGACACTGAACAGGGGGGAACAACAGAAATAGTGTGTTTTTTAGATAGATTTTGAGTCTTGTATTTGCTGTTAAAAAAGGTAACAAAAAGGTCACAGCCATGTTCATGCTGCTAAAGTGTTTTCAAGAAATGGAGGAGAGGTAGAGGGTAATGTAATCAAGTTTGAAGATATCAGGCTGAATGAAAAGATTTGACTGTTTCAGAAACCAATGTCAAGACAATCAAAAACTGTGAGACCTTTCCCATATTAACCCCAGTCTTAAGCTAACTATAGTGCTGGAGGGAGTGTTGGGCAACCATCAAGTCATGAGCCTCAGGGTAAAATGCAGACACAATAGGATAGGACACATTTCCCGAGCTTCTATAAACTTTGAGAAAAATGTCAGCCCAGACTGAACATATTATAT
This sequence comes from Cetoscarus ocellatus, assembly GCA_037902135.1. NCBI lineage: Eukaryota > Metazoa > Chordata > Actinopteri > Labriformes > Labridae > Cetoscarus > Cetoscarus ocellatus. Next base: position 1,507,964 of record JBAMNC010001364.1, on the reverse strand, counting down.
TTTGGTGGTCATAAGTCCAAGGTCAAGGCTACAGCACCTCATGTTCATCCTTTGCTCAGAAACACTGTAACTGGAGGATGTTTTAAAGAGGTCATGTTGTGCTTATTTTAGTTTTATATACCCTTTATTTAACATATCTCCTCTGTGAGGTAGAGCACCGCTGTGAACAAAACAAAAAGTCTGCAGCATTAAGACGTCTTACTCTTCCCCTCTTTTCTGTGCCAGCAGCTGCCCATAATGTCTTGTTCCACCTCCTCCCTGAATAAACCTACCAGTGTGATGTCATACTATTGTTTCATCATCAGTGTTAGCCCATTGGCTCACGGCAGCAAGCTCACTGCAGAGCTTAGAATGGATGCAGACTAAACCAAGCAGCGCTGATCCGCCTAATTACTACAGAGCAGACCCATCAACCAATCAATGTGGAGTGAGCCCATGTGGGAAATAGACGAGATGGTTTTATGGACATACATAAGGCAAAATATGACCTCTTCTGGGCAGAGGTTCCCAACCACTGGGCTGTGGACTAGTACGAATAACTGAGACTGAACACTGTTATACTTTGAGAGAATGAGGGATCCTTGCATATTATGTTGTTTTACTGCACAGGTTTTACACTGGGGTCTCTGTCTCTGCTGTGATGAATGAAAAAGTACAACCAGAGATGCCTTGTGCTCATGCACTCTTGTGCTCTCTAGTTGTAAAATATTTAACTCTGCATAATGTATGTAACTGAGGGTCAGTCAAGGCACACAAAAGTGCTCAACTCACTGATGCTGAAGAAGAGGTAATTTTTAGAGAAAGCACTTGCATAATATCCTTCAGTAACCAATACCAACATCAGATTGGCTATCGATGACCAATGGCGAAGCTTGAACTGAGTAGATTTTGCAGTTTTCAGGTCAAGGCCGTGCAGCCACATGTCCATCACTTACTTTTGTACATGATTTCTGCACTTTTAGGGTTTTTCTCAAAATGTGCACTTATGTCCGACACTGACTCAAGCAGTAACTAAAATGGCCACATATTTAACCCATGTTTGTAGGATTTCTATAACTTGTACTATTTCTACGATATGTAGTTTTGTATTATACACTATACAGCACCTGAACATCTTGCTGAAACATTGAAGTAATGAATAAGTAATTACAGTATTAAGTACACAGCGCAATTATTTTTTTTACTGTAACTGTTTTATTACAAATATCACCGTGAACAGATACTGAGCTGAAGGCCACTTTGATGAACTTTACAGTGAAATGCAGCAGATTTGAGTGAAAGGCTGCAGTACGATACATCTCTTTGACAGTACCTTGAGTTGGCCCATTAAAGTTTAGCCCCTCAATGTGACACAATTACCAGACAGACAAAAATAAACTGTCAATTGTAAAAATCAGTTTACAATAAATAAAAATACCATTAAATATAAATATGAATTTATATAACATTTAAACATAATTCACACATTCGTGGTTTGGGCTTCTGTTGACCCAGTGGAAAGTTGAGCTGATGTTTGAATAAACCAGGCGTACAACTGCTTGATAAAAAGTCGAAATTTTTTGGAGTGTCAAAGATTAATTGTTGAGGTAAAATTGCTTCATTTCTATCTGACATGAACATTATCTTGATGGTTGTTTTCCTTAAAAAAATCTCCCAGTGTCTGATCTCCCTTTGTGTCCATCTGGCTTACAGCACAAGCTACAGTACAATCAAATATAGTCCACTCCAACCTTGGTTATATAAACATAATCAAGAAATTGCAATAAAAGGTTTACAGTACATTAACATTCAGTGTAAAACTCCCATACAAAAAGTCAGTTAGTATACAAAGACTGAAAAATATTGGAATTTCCATTATTATAAAAATGCCACCTTCAACGAGGCGAGTGAAGTCGCTTCATATGTAATGAAACCAAAGAGTGAAGAATAGACACAGCACAGCATATAAAAAGGGTCCAGTTAACAATGGTAAACTGGGCAATGCAGCAGCAGTTAATACATCATCTACATGAGGTTAAAGGTACAATACGCAATATTTGAAACAAGAATCAAGCAGATGTCAAATACATCCAAAATATATCATTTGACACTGGTTTGTTGGTATCAGCTCAGTGTTAACACCAGCAGGACAACACCTCCTTCAAGATAACAATTTACTTAAATTTTAAAATACATGTCATAATTTTTTTGCATGTGAACTCTCCATCGTGAACCATGAGCCCCACGTAGGGAAAGAGTTAGAGCACCCCCCCAAACTCTACCCCCCCAATGGTCGAGTTTCATTGCACAGGCTTCATTTGAGGAGGGGCCAACAGACTTTCAAAGTCAAAGAAGAGACTTACCTGCAATACTATAAAAAAAAAAATAAGAACTTCATTGTTGTATACTAAAGACATGTCCACACACGCCAGTATTTTTTGAAAATAGCCATTTACATTTCAAATTATTTTGTCCACCTGCATTATTTTTTAAAAAATCTCCTCGTCCACAGGGAAACACAAAAGCGGACTGTTATACACTGCTTATAACCTTGTGATGATATGATATGCACCTTTACTTTTCTTCAAATCTGATCCAACCACAAGTCAGATTAGTGTTACGGTTTCATTTGTAGCTATGCTAACTGGTGTTGGCAGGCATACTGAGAAAATATTTCTTTGTTTATTACCTCCGCCAAGGAGGTCATGTTTTTGCTGGCATTTATCTGTCTGTTTGTCTGTTTGTCTGTGTTCAAAATAACTTGAAAAGTTATGAACGGATTTGGATGAAATTTTCAGGAATTGTCGGAAATGTATGGAGCCCCTAAGGTGCCACGGGAACAAAAAAATATAAATCGTGCGCACTATATATCAAAACGTGCGCACGAATGATACAATAAAACGTGCGCACGAAATACTTATTCGTGCGCACGTTTTAGCTAAAACGTGCGCTCGAAATAAAGTTATTTACCACGTTTTGACTTGTCCTTTTCCTTGTCCACTACGGCTTCCCGTAGTGACGTCAGATGTTTACAGACACACACAATGGAGAGAAGAAATGAGCTAGTTGACTTTTACTTCCACCTCGGAATGTCATATAATGACATTCTTGCTGCTCTTGCCATGAGAGATGGAATAATCCTAAGTTGGAGAACTTTGCTGCGCACACTAAAAGACGACAGGCTCAGCCGGCGGAAGGAGTACTCAGATTCAGTCAGTGTCCTGACCTGGGATGCACAGGGGGGTCTTGTTTGCTGCTACAGAGGCGAAGTTGTAGCTAACTTCGGGGCTAACTCCCTCCACCTTATTCAGCAGGTGGCAGCAAGACACGAGCTTTGCTTGAGTCTTGAAAGTTGTGCAGCTTTTATTGAAGGTACTGATAAATAGCCTAAGGGACTGTACATACCCTGCACTCCTACATTCACAGACACAGCTAACGTTGGCTGGTTACTGGGATGCTTCAACTGAGCCCGGCTGTCTTCTTCTTCTTCTTCTTCTTCTTCTTCTTCTTGGTTTTTACCGGCAGGTGACCACAATATTATGGGGCATTACCGCAATCTACTAATGACCCCGGCTGTCTGTTGCCGCTTGCCTGTACAATTAAATTGAGCGCACGTTTTATCTTAAACATGTGCACGTTTTAATATATCATGCGCACGTTTTACTATCTCGTGCGCACGATTTATATTTTTTTTTTCTTCGTGGCACCTTAGGGGCTCCGTAGAAATGGGATAAGGAAGAACTGATTAAATTTTGGGGGTGATCCGGATCACTGTCTGGATCCAGGAATTTTTTTGGTGCGAATCACAATATGGAGGGAACTGTGGCGCTTGGCGGAGGTCTGCGCTCTCTGAGTGCTTTTCTAGTGTTTTGTATAAGACACATCTGACAATCTTGATCAAATTCTGTTACTAAAAAATTTAACTGAGGGAATACCCTACATGGAGTTTTCAAAAATCTTGACCTTGGCAGGAGTTTTCGAAATATACGTTATAAGTAAACTAAAAAATAAGATATACATGTGAACAGAAGGACAAATTGAACAGAAAAAGCTGTATTTTCAAAAATACCAGCCTACATGTGGACATTAGGTCAAGAGGGAAGGGGAAAATGGTGCACTGAGGGTTAGAGTAGGGATGGCCAAATAAAGCTTTGTATTTGGTCTGCATAAACAGTGCCAGAACAGGACATTTACAAGTTATCCATCCAGGATATTGCTAAGTGTACCTTTAACAAGTTGGGTCTCAAGAGTTCATCAGTCCAGACCAAAATGCTACCAAATCATTTGCTGTAAAAAGCCAGTACATCCTCAGAAATCCAGTGTAAAAACAGTGAAAAGTCACGTCTCTAATGGCTAAGGTCTTGTCAGGAAAGAGTTAAAGACCTGTTGAAACATTCTTTAGTTGATAGTTACAAAGTTGCCTTCGCAATGCTACAGAAGTTCAGAGGTTTCTATACATAACACAGTAGCCCCTTATCTCAGGCTACTTGAGTGTTCACTTTTCAAAGTCTGCAGTTCTTTGTCTCCACTATACAGTTGTGACTGACAGGAAGGCATTGTGTACCTTGGAGCCCTCAGGGACTCTTGCTCCATGGCTCATCAACTCCTGGATGGTCATCCAGTTGTCCAAAATCTTTTTGTTTCGTTTCTTCATCATCTTCTTATGGCTGAGTTCAAGGATGTTAATCTCTTTCCTGCCCTCAGCTCCACTTGCGGAGCCTTCTTTCAGACACTCGAGGCGGCTCTTTTGCATAAACTCCCTCCTCTTCCTTTGCTCCCTGGCTCTTGCCAGGTGCTGCTTCCTCTCTTCTTTGCTCCAGTAGCGCCCCATCTTCATCTCGCTCATTGCATCATCGTCTGTTGTCATGCCTCCGCTCCTCTCCTCTCGGATCCTTAGGGCACGTTCCCTCAGGATTCGGTCACGGGCAGGCCTCCGGGCCACATAGCGCGTTCCGTCAGCCCGTACTTTGACCTTCCACTCCAGACGAGGTTCCCCAGGGCGCCCTCCTCGGTGCACTGGATCTCTGCACACGCTGAGCAGACTCAGCTGGCTCTGGGAATACTCCAGGGATGAGTGCTGTTGTAGCAGCTGCATGTAGCTCTGAAACATGGAGAACACTGTTAGAGGAGAACTGATTTCCAATTTTCCACCTTCAAAAGCGCATCTATGGTGGCTGAGGAAATCTTTTGTTGACTGCGCTTACCTGAAGTTGCCTAGATCCTCCCTGGCCAGGATAGGGCGCTGTCTGATACGGAGAGCCATATGTAAGCCCTCTTCTGGAATCCCTACTCCTCCCTTTCTTCTCACACCTCTCATCATCAGCAGGCAGGGCAGGGTCTGACTCGGATCGAGATGGGTTGCTCTGGTCTGGACTACTTGAGATAACGGGCCCTGGGTCTACTGGTCTTCCATGACTGGTACCTTGAGGCTTGGGTATGGGGATAGGGCTGGAGGGTGTGGAAGAAGCCACTCTGAGGTTTTTCTGGTTGGTGATGCTGATGTGTCTCTGCAGAGAATGATCAGGAGATCTCTCCATACCGAGGGGCGTGGACCTCGCACTTTCTGCTGTGTTATAAGCACTGGAACTGTCCTTCTCTCGGATCTTATCACTGTCCGATCGCTCTGGGTGTTCAAAGATGTCAGCCAACCTGCCGTGCCGCTTGTGTCCGTCTTTGGGGCTCCATCCTGGTGAGGATGGAGACTGGGATGGATCAGTCTGGTGGGCCTGACGGAGCTGATGTGCCTGCATGATGTTTTGGCACTCCAGCTCAATGCTGCGCAGTTCTTCATTCAGCATCCTCAACTCCTGTTCCACTCCCTTCCCTTCATCTAGTTCACCTGCATCATCTGCATCCCCTGCTGCCTGCTCAGTGAGGCTACACTCAATGCTGTGTCGGATGGAGTACACTCCACACTCTCCTCCGTTGCGGATTTGACACTTGAGCTCCAAGAGTTGCTGGAAGCGGTTCTCCAACCCGAGAATCCCTCCACCCCCACTGCGAATACTAAGAACACCTTCATGGCTCTTGCCTTTGGACACTGTCCTTACACCCTGGCTGTCCTGAGACCCAGCAGTCCCTAGTCTTGTGTGGGGGTGCTCAGCCCGCCATCGTTCCCTCAGGCAGTGAGCTGGGGTCCTCCTCTGAATTCTAGCCAGAAGAGGCTGGTGCTCTGGACTGTCGGTGCTACGTCCAAAGCCGCTGTCCTGATTGTTGGAGGAGCAGGTAGCTGTGTCTGTTGTCTCCTCTTCAATCTGATTCTGGCATTGAAGAAAGAAAGAAAATTTTTATTAGTTATACTTCATAAACAAGAAGCATGTTTTGCAAAGTGTAGCATCTCGTTGTATCTTGCTGAAGCCAAAAACGTTTTTCCCTTTAATGTTGAATGTGATACCAAGTAGCACCATATTAAAGGGCTTGTTTGGGTTGCTGCAGTTTGGTTGCTTGAGGCCTTGGGCATTCGTAAACATGACTGCCAATAAAGCAAGTTTCAAGCTTTATAACTGAAGGGAGGTAGCTGGGTGCGGATGCTAGTCAATATATAGCAGTCAATCGTGCCAACAAAAGCCACGTAATTAACCCACTTTAAGGTTCTAAAATGTTATCATTATGAACGTGAGTAAATAGGGGAAGAAGTTTTGCAGATGGAGGCACTAAATTGGCAAAAGTTGACTCTGCTTCTACATTAGGTGCTTTGGGTTGAGGGCTCAGTTGTGCTAAATCTGGGCTGGATTACTGGCTGGGGTTATTGGAGCAGTGCATCAGTGTAGATGGTAATCTTACTTCCAAAACGTGGTGTAAGAATTTGAGAGTGTGCTTGACAATGCAAAACCTGTAAAAATGCTTCATTTTCTTTCAAATTGTTTCAGTGTACATGAACTAATAAATGCTACAGAAGAATTTTAGGTCTGTCAAGGTCAGTTAGATACATGTTATTATGTTTTCACCAATAATGTGGAGGCATGATCAGGGTGGTAAACGGCATTAAAACATCTTAGATATTACCCACAGCCCATATTTTTTTGGCCAAGTTCTTTTCCAAACTTTACCAAAGTTGTAACTGGTACTTTAAAAGTATATAATTGCTGGCACTTCCCCCAGTTTTACTTCTCTGTCAGCCATCAAGCCCTTTGATTGTTGGGGCTGGAAAGACGGCAAGGTTGTAAACTTCAAGTTTTCTTCTCTTCTCTACCAAGTTCTTTATTTAGGTCTCTTCTTCCTTTCAGTCCTGTCAACCATTTGCCTCAATGCCAGGTTCTCTCTCTTATTTTGACGAGGCTCCTCACCTCATCTCCCCTGTCAAAGTTGTGCTCCCTCTGCTTTCTCCTCTCCTCCAGGATCTCCATCTTCAGCTCCTCCACCAGCTGCTGCTGCTCATCATCCAACCATATCTCCTCCTCGAGCTGAAACCAACAACACCTCATCAGAAACCTGTCTCTCTCTCACTCTGTGTGCTCATGTGTGTGCAGGAACTCTAGCCAATCTGGCTGACAGTTTGAGGGAAGGGAAAAGGCACTTAGCAGGCAGCTGTTGTTATTTGACATGACGTAGGTTGTCAAGATGGGGCCAGGAGGTTGTGTACGTGTGTGAGTGTTTACCTGGATTTCTGGTCTTGTCACGAGAAGTGTGATGCTCCTTGCTTCTTCACTTGACAGCAAGGCAACGGCTTTCTCTCTGTCTTGCACTTCGAAGCCATTTATCTGTACATCAAAGACAGGTGTAGTGTTTAGAGGAGTGAAGTGGAGAGTCTAAAGACAGAACTACCTGTAATTTCACCATCATCATCTTCAATTTCAGTGTCAAAAAGGAAAAGATGAGCAGAATGCACTTGACCATATTCTTTCCAATCCTTTAAGACACACATCAACACTTCAACGGCATCAACAGCCGAAGACAGACACATTATGTTTTCAGGTCGTCCCTTCATACACACAGTTCTTGGCAACACAATACCTGACACATGCTGAAAGCCGATTTAAACGTTGACTTCATCTAAAGGATGGATGTAGGTTCTAGGTGAAAGGGCAGGGCCATGGTTCTTTATGATAATCCCTTGCTTTTTAATGTGCTATCTAAAGTACTCTTTATTGGTTCTCATTTAGACTTTTCACAAATTTCCATTCTGAATCAAGAATAAACTACTACTAGTTTTGGTGTTCAGAGGTCAAAGGTCAAGGTCACAAAATCTTATGTTTGTCCTAGGCTTGTTAAAGCCTTCTTGTGGACATTATTTCTCATTTTCTTCAAACTGTGAGCAAAAATACACTCTAACTCACGAATAAACTGAATTGATTTTGGAGGTCATGGTCATGCTGTCTCAGCAGTGACAATTTTGCCCAAATATCCACTCTTGGTGCTGGGAGATCTATCGAGCTTTTGAAAAATAATGATCATTTTTAAAACATGGCACAAGTTAGGAAGTATCATTTATATCAAGATAGTTGTTGATGTGCAAAACTAGCATTAAGTGAGCCTCTATTCTCTTAATTCTCTTGACTGTGTGTTTGGCCTTCCCTGCCCTTTCTTTTGCTCCACAAATGCAGAATTTACAAAAATAAAAGTGCCCACCCCAGTGCCAACACGGAGGGAAAGACAGATGGTAGTAAAGCTACTGAAGAGAAGGAGGCTGGATATTTAAATGAAAAGTAGTGGTTCAATGCTAAAAAAAAAAAACAAGGTATAAATTTTGGTCCCTCGCCGAGCCCTACTCTCATCTCTTACCTTCAAATACTATATCTTGCTTGGGTTGCCTTTCTTTATAGTATAAATAAGTTTCCTCTTTGAACTGGAAATAAATTGAGTAAATTTTGGAGGTCACAGGTCAAATGTGAAGGTCAAGGTACCTCATGTTCATTCTATATTCATATATGGGATTTTGTGACAGAGAGATCTCAAGGATGCGTGCAAGGATTTTCTCCAAACTGTGCACAGAAGTCCACTCTCACCTAAAGCTGATGTGATTATATTTTGCCATTTTAATGTCACAGGTCAAAGGGCAAGATCAAGAAATTTAACGTTTGTACCTTGCTTTGGAACACAACATCTAAGGTCACTTTAACTCCTACCATGTGGACTCAACAAACTCTGGTTCACTTTTTTAGAAAGTTCTTCTGATGCAGGTGGTGTGAAAGCTCACCAGAACTCTGGTGCGGACCAAAGAATTGAGCTAAAAATGTTATTACTTGGAGCCTTTTGTTTATTTCCAGGTCATGGTGCAACGATAGGTTGATGACAGGAACAAGGACTGCAGTTACAGCCCCAACTTGTGACGGATGGATAGATTATACACAATTTGACTGACTTTGGTCCACCAACAAAGAAAACCAAAACACATGAAAATTACAACAATATTAAAATTTCACCCCTGAATTGAACTGAGTCCGACAAATTTTATATGTGAAACAACTTCAGAGAGAGATCTTTAAACATCAGCTCACACAACAGAATGAACCAATTATATTTTGGAGGTCATATTTCAAAAGCTAAGGTGATGAATTACTTCTAATTGCAATCTTCTTAACATGAATTTACTCTCGTAAAAGTCCCTTCGATGGGCTGCACATTAATGAACCAACTTTGTTTTTGAATCATAGCACAAAGAGGGAAGTCATGGAGCCTCATGTTCATCCATTGCTTGTGAGTTTAACAACTCAAAAGCACTTTAAGAGGTTTCTGTCAGAATAAACAATAACATCTCCTCTGATTAAAGGATGAACTGATTAGATTGTGAACTTCAAGTTTAAATATCTAAGGACCTTGTGCTTATCGTTTGTCTGTAAGCTTTTACTCAAGTTCCACGACCACAAAACCTCCTTGTTCTTCTACTTCTGTCTTTAATTCTTCTTCTTAGCAATTGTAACTGACAAAAGCCTAAAACTACCAGTTTGGGTTTCTTTTGTGATCTTTCCACCCATTTACTTCCCTCCATTTGTTTGTCTTCAACACTTTACTTTCTCCATATTTCTCCTCCACCTTCCTCACAGGTCTTTAAATGCCCAACACTGGCCACACCACTGTAAAAAGGTAAGGTGGTACTACAAGCTCTTTAAGGGGGGAGTCAATTACAAGTGTGTAGTCTGACCTCACTAGACTCCGCTCTCACCACACATCCAGACACACAATTAACTGTTCTTTGACAGGTGGCGTTCATCTTTTCCTCACGAGAGTAATGGGGCTGTCAGAAGAGGATAATAGGGCCAGGAGTACAGCCGGCCTTGCTACCCACAATCACTCACACAACTGGGACACCGAAACACTGGAAGAGAGGATGGGGGTACTCCTGAGTGATGTAGTATACACAATGAATATGAGAGGAGGTAACACTGCTACACTGCTAGTTATTGTAGAAGCAGGTTGAGATTATGGCAAAACAATGTCTCGTTTTTATGTGGCAGTTGCAATGTGTCAATGTGCAATGCTCACATTACGGGACATGCAATGCCAGCCACATGATCCAAAGTGTGTTACACTGTCTTTAGTGTGCTGTTTAATGGAGACCAAAACCCCAGATTTGACCATTTCTTTGTCCTGATGAATCAGTCGGTCTACTTTTCGACTGGACCACAGTACATGATTAGATTGTGTTGTTCCTGCAGCAAACTACAAAGATATTTGTCACAGATACAACGGTGTTACAGTTCAAAGAGTGACCATGTTTATTGAAGTCTTTCAGATGATTTTTGTCTTTCTTAAGCCTTATTCTGAGGATAATTATAACATACTTAAATAAACACCCACACATAGAGACATCAGGACATTTTCCATCTTCAGAAACATGTTACTGGCACAACTACAGATGCTAACCAGCACAACACGAGGACTTTTTATAATTTAAGGAAATTAGGTTTCTTATAGAGAGTCACCCTCAAAGATTAAGGTATATTGACAGATATGGTAAATAACAGTTTTTTTATGTAATGGAATTGTAAGCCACTTGTTTATTTGAAAGGTATAAGAAAAAAAGTGTTGCTACACTCACTCTGTGTGTTGATGAATATTTATGACAGTTGCTGGCAGACGGCTGCAGTGTGCAGTTGAGGGACTAGCAGGTTTATTACAAAGTTCAAGATCTGATTTAAATGGTTGAATGAAGAAACGAAATCCTTTATTTAAAAAGTACCATAAAATATTACAATACATATCGCAAAATGAAAAAAGAGCGCTGTATTTTTTTTTTTTCCTGTATCCTTCAGCCCTAGCTGAGATATCGCCTTAGATAGGACATGGTAAGGGGATTTTAACTGACACACTAGCATATGATTTTTTTTTCAATGAGGCTGTGGAGCATTTTAAGTCTGAGTTGAAGGCAAAAAAATACATACAAAATTTTAACAATTCTGTGTAAATCAGAAATGCCACTGGCATTATTGTAATGCTTACACACTATTTAGAAAAAAGAGCTTACTATCAACTATATTTCAATGAATGCTGGCTTTTTGGATCTACTGTGTAATCAAGGGGAAAGAAACACCGGCAATGCGTAAACTACAGTATCAAGTAGAACAGCTCATAGACAGTAAAACTGTTATTACTTACTTTTAATGTTGTTTATTTATCATACTTCATGTCAAATAATGATATAATATTCACACAAAAAACAAGCAATTAATTCAAATTAACAACACTGTTTAATTGGGACATTAGGTAGGAAAAAACTCATGGGAAAACCTATGTAATTATGGAGTTTGTTCTTTTTGGACCCTCTTATATTTCCTAGATTTTGCATCCCAAGTTAAATTCTTCACTTTCATGTGGCTGCAGTTTTGTATGGTTGCTTCCTTGGTCAGGTCAGGTATTGTAAAATACATTTATTTATTCACTTTACTTACTCACTGGTAAAATATAGGGGAAAGAGTATAATACAGATCAGCTCAGCTTGTAAAGAGTGGTACTGGAGGCTTAATAGGCGGAACGACAGCCAATCAGAGAGAGGCCATAAAAGGCAGCAGGTGTTTTCAATCAGCTGATCAGTAAGGCAGGTGATTCAGGCCTTTAAATGGATCCAGTAATTGTCAGAAAATGTTGTTCATCGACACAAACCTTAAACTAATTAGAGGCCTTATTAGAGGCCATGCTTCAGTAAATTAACTAATATTTTTACATTTGCATATGAAAATTGGGTACAATAGAGAATATAAAGATACATTTAATAAAGAATAAGGAGTGAAAAAAACAAAGAGGAAAATATCACAACAATGTTAAACAGAGGAAAAAAACAAAATACTTTTATACTTCTTTAAAAACTTGCAGATAAAAACAAATCTACCCAAAGGTTTATCCCAAATCATCATTATACTTTGAGTGAAGGATTTAGACCCTCTAGAGTGGGACACGCTGGGCTCTTTAAGAACCGTAAATTAAATACACACACATAATTCAAACATGTAAAACTGCTCATGCTCTTTATGTTGTCTTTCTTTTCTGAATTATTGACATCATTCTTTTGCAAGATAATGTTTTTGTGGATTTTTTTGTTTCATTTTTTTATCCTTTCTAATTCATGTGCCAGGGCACTCTGACAAGTTTCCAAAACAGCAAAAGAGGCACAATTATCAACTACAACTCAATGGGAAAGGCTTATTCTGAATGTAGGGCATTGTAATACTCTTTCATTCATTCATTCATTCATTTTCTATACCGCTAATCCCTTTCAGGGTTGTGGGTAAAATACTCTTATTATTCAAAATTCTACTGTAAAATCTAACAACTAAAAATGCATCACTTTATGAAAGTGCTAAGACTTGGCAACATACTACACTAAACACAGGAAACCAAACCAAAATAAATTATGCTAAAAGATGTGTTGTATATACTTGTGTTTTGGGGCAATCAAACACATCATACTGTTGCATGTTGTCTCAAAATTAAATGAATATACTGTCTATAAGAACAAAAGCTTTTTAGTCAGAGGAGCTCCCCACAACCTCAGAAACTAAGAACATCTAAGGAGCACATGAATACAGCTTCAGACCCCAGGGGTGATTTCGCATAATGAGACGGAGGAAGATTGAGACGGAGAGGAGTACTAGAGATGATATAGTGCTGGCTGTGGCGGCTACTAAGGACTTTAATTTCCCTGGTAAAACGAGGTGATTAAATATACATATGCTTGGCCAGACTGGGGAAACCAGCAGCCTGGGATTCTTCTTTAAAGATCGTCTTCCGGGCTGATTCAAGGGTCGACTGTGGTGAGATTGCTTGGCACAGACAGAAAAAAAGGAAATAGAAAATTCTTTGGGAAAGATGAATGTTCAGCAACCCTTTTAAAGGGTTTAACAAAAGAGTTTAAAAAGGTTATAAAGCAGTTGGGACCATGAGCACAATGTGAGTAAAATCAAAATACAATGATCTGCAAATCCTTTTCAACCAAGGATGCCTAAATAATTGCAGCACAAAGAGATTTAATTTTACCTCATATTCAAACTGATACTCTTCAATGTTTCACTGAAATTAAACAAACATTATAAATTTGATGTCCGACACTTTTTTTTCCAAAAGCTGGACAAAATGTAGGCCAATCTAGTATCCACATTCATTTAGTCTGAAGCCATGCTTTTGAAACTTGTGGAAGAAACATCCATTAAAAAAAGATGTCATATGAATGAGTGTATATGCTGCTTCAAAACCTGTCTCAGTATTTATGACGCCCATGCCATGGGCACAGACACAGCCTCACATCATTACAGATATTAGCTTCTGAGTGTTTTGTTGTCAGCAATCTAGATGGTCTGGTTTCTTATTGGTATTGAAAACCTTATCAACCCTTACTTTCACAAACTCTTGGACTTGGACTTTTCAGACCACAGGACTTTTCCAGTCTAAGTCAGGTCATTTTAGCAACTCTTCTGTTGCTTTCAATCTGCATGGCAGAGTCTTCTCTTCTTCCTTCTCTTCTTTCAAGCTAACTTCAAGCTATAACTTTTAATAGAACTTAATTTGTGCAGCACTTTAAAAACAGAGTAGAAACTGCATTGACGTACATATCTATCACTGAATGATGCTGGTTTTTCCATGCAGTGCCACCTAAAGGATCAGAAGTCATGGGCATTCAGTGTTCAGATTTTGTGTGTTTTGAAGTAAACTATAAAGTTTTGCAGTCTGAACATTGAATATATTGTCTTTGTGCTGTGTTGAACTTAATTGAAATCAATTTGAATACCATTTCATTCTATTTTTCACAAGATTATAAACAACATACCAACACTTGGCATTGGGATATGCACTTAGAGGCCATGTGAGTTAATATTTCAGCCTTATGTGAGAGGCCTTTAGACAGCGAGATGAAAATACCCACCTGCAGAATACGATCTCCTTCTTTGATGCGTCCGTCTCTTGCTGCGATGCTGTTTGGTTCAACCTGCAAAAAAAAAGAAGACACAAAAAGAGAAGAAAGAAAATCAATGCCAACAGTTGGTCATTGTTTATATCTGTACTCTTCAAAAGAGACACCACTGATGTGCCACTCTAAACCACACTCTCTGATCTCTACTGTCAGAATGAAAGACTGTTCTCCCTTGAAGAAAACATGCCTATTTTCTGACTTACTGTGTTTTGGTATGATACAAGAATGTTTTAAAGGTTTTCTGCATCACATTTTGAATCTGTTTCTATAGGGTTAAGTGACACTGACGAAGGTAACATCTAAGCCTTTGAATTACAGACAAAAGAACATTACAATATCATCTGCATGAGCGTAAAACAGAAGAGACAATGAAGAACAAAAGGCTTGAGTCAGGAGTGTTTACAGCAGAGACTTCATAAAAAAACAAGCTACTATATCACCAGCCCACTGGTATAACAGGTAGAGACAGAGGAGGGAAAAAGACTCACGTAGAGAGTGTTAATTTTGTTACTGAGCGAGTAAACACCCTCAGTTTTATTTTTTGAAAAAGCTTCCTCTTGGATATGCATCAATCCTGCAAGCACCTCAATAATCACTTCATACACCGTGTTGTTCTTGCACTGAAGATCAAAAAAGTGCGGAAAACAAAAAAAGCAACCTCCTTGAGTTGCACAAACACCTTCCATGCATACATTTTAATGAGGGGAAATTAGCATTTTTATCCTTTTACGTACAAAAATAGATATTTTCAGCCAGTGGGAGAACGTTTTCCCCTTCTGTTGAGGTTCAGCAGGTGCTCTTGTTGTTTTGTGGCTTTGCATTATTAACGTTCAAAGTGAGCAGGAGCACATAAAACCAGATAAATACTTGTCAGGTAGTTTTATAATTTGTGAAAGGAGCTAAATGCACAGCAGATCTGTGCCAAGTGCATTCTTATAGCAGCTGTCTAATCCACATAACAGCCTCCCGTTTTTTGTTCCTAATGGGATTGAAAATGCACCTGCGTCAGTTTCAAAATACCTCTAATTCTGTCATTTTGTCGGGCTAAAGCTCCCATAATTCAATAGTTCATTCAGGTTTGTCTCAGAAACTTAAATAATTTGTTTGATTAATGAGTCTGTGAGAGGAAGTGGTATTTTCTGAAGCTGCAAATTAATCTGAAAACTCTGTAATACGTCCTGCCTTTGTTTTGTGTGCTTGGTATTCCGATGTGGTACAGGAAATGTGATAATGTGTCATTTAACATGCAGTGTGAGGGGGAAGTGAAGGTTGTCTCTCACAGCTAATTAAAACCTTCAATTAAAACATGTAAAAGGAGGAGGGATAGGAGCGACGGGGACTGGAATCACATTTCAAACTCGACTTCCTCTTCGGTCATGTGTGGCTCATTCAGCATTGATATTTAACATTTTTACCTATCCTTCTCCAGTTCAATTTGTTTTGCTCTCTGGATCAGGATGTGGAGATGGGAATTGAAATGGGGTTTCATTCTGTTGTTTAATAACTTCCTGTTTATAAGAAAAGTGATCATGGGGGCCCGAGTTTGATCCAAGGAACATGCTGCAGCCTCTATCAGACCTCATCAGGTGTCACACTCCAGTGAGTATATTCTATTTAACAGTAGAGTAAATACACTTTACTTTAACTTATTTGCAAATCCAAAAACAAGGATTATGTTGCTGCCCACCTCCCTTTGTTTGTTTGAGAATTACTGTAAAATAATTTGGACATCAGAACTTTTTTTTTCCATTATAGGGGTTGCTGAAGCCCCTCTAAATGTCCTCTTGGCATCACTGAAATAATAGTAACCAGTGAAGTTATCATTTTGAATATCAAAACACTTAATTTAAAATCAATACATTTTAGAAAGCAGAGGAAAATAATCTTTTCTTGAAACAAACCAGAAAATATAACATAAGATTGGTTATCTTTTCTAGCACAATATTTTGGCCTGTCTGGAGACTTTTTACAAAAATGTCATTCAAAGAAACCAAATACCTCATACAAACTAAATCAATTTTTTCCACTACCTCACATTTAGAAAAATGTATAAATAGACAAATGTTTGATTTATTATATGAAGTGACTGATTTATAGGGAAAACACAATACTTGCAACGAAAAATTCCAGAAGAATTTTCATTTTAGTCAGGAACAAGTTGTCCCTGAGTATACATCTTTTTGATGAGTCCCTTTTAAATACAGGTTGGGAAAAAACCTTCTTCCACTGCAGCATTTAGTGTTACTTTAACAGCTCTTTAGAGAACCCTTCTTGGCAACATTGGGCACCCTTGAGGGCAAAGAAGTATGCCTTATCTCTAATTAGTGTTTTATGGAGGAAAAAAAAACCCCAATGCTTTTCCCAACAATAAATGAATCTAGTACTCCAAATTTTTTGGTCAGAAAAATGTACATTAAAAAGCTTGTTTCCTAATTATGTAACCCACTCTGCCTGACCACTACCCCATGTTTATGGTTAAAGAAATTAAAACAAGAAAAAATATAAGTATTCAATCTTGTGACATTTGGTATGTTTTTTTTTTTTTTTTGGGCCTCACATAAAATAATTAAAATGATTTTCCGTTAGTTTTATTACCAGTCAACAATTCTTCACAGGACCTTTAAATTTAAGACATAATTAAACACATAAATATAACTATATGATACTCATAAGGCCCTCTGATGATTTTTTTCACTAGTAAGTAAAGTTAAAGTTCAAACATATGTATCTTTATCACATATACAAACAATCCAGACCATTAGCATAGCAACTCATGATTAATAACAGACACTGTAAACATGCTGCCTGTGTAATTGTCATACATGAATGAGAGTAATTAACTAGCTGCTTCTTAACCAAACAAAATGTGCAAATAATTGACAAAAACAGTGTTAAAAATGATATTTATTGTACAAAAAAAGTTGTTCATTTAATCATTCATTGTGATTTTCTGGTTTTGAAAATTGTATAAAATAGGATGTATCTTCAGTGTGTCAGTCACTTTGTCTGATGCCTACCCCATGTCAATGAGTGACGTTTGAATTAACAAATCAGAATCATTCAGTCTTGTGGTTAATGATTTTTTTTCCTTTGAAGGTTGTGTAGATGTACCAAAACTATTTATTAATTTATTATATTGGCTCAAAACTTTCAAAGCACATTTACTAATTAAAAAGTTTGATTTGTATAACTGTGTGATTCCTTAAAGCTCCTATGATAACATTTTAGCTAGATATCCCATCGATGCAAATGCCTTTTTATGTCATATTAAACGAAACCAGTTCAAAAAATGATTACTGTGGTTATTTCCCCGCATAAGGCTGCCGCTGCATGGCAGGTGTTAAGAAAGGTAAATACAAGGCTGCCAGGAAAAAAAAGACTTTAAAAACATTTTCAGCAAAATTACTCTCAATAAGTAATACATTTGATTGTTAAAAGAAGGCTCAACAGTTACACTGGACAAGTATCACATTGTCCACAGAGGTAGCCAAAGTCACATGAACCCAAGTTTTAGACATGAGCTGTAAAAAGGTACAAAAAGTAAGAAAAAGTAAGAAAAAGAAAGACCAGGTAGAAAAAATTAATTCCATTCATTTACCTCTCTGTGAACACGTGCTTGATGCCAACTTTCCATATATCAGACACATCAGAAGATCTTTTTTGGAAAAACTTGGTGTGACGCATTTCCCCATGAGACAAAACAGCAGGAACATCTGTCTGTACCTGACTGACATAGATCCCGGTGTCCTCCTCATCATCAGTTCTGTAGCAGAGAGTCAGGCCGAGCTTCTCCTGGCTGTTCTGCCTGCACAGCTCCACTTCCTGTCACAAACATACACATCAAAATGATTTGAAGAAAAACTTTTGCTGTGGTGCATCTGTTATGACACTGCAGGCTTCCCTAGAGGGTTTGATACGTTTCAAAACCATTGCATATAATAAATGTATTCATCACTTAACAGAGCAGCTGAAATGACAGGACCCATGGGAGATGAGGTCCAACTTGATTTTTATGCTCGACATTACCATTTCTAATCACTTTGGGAGCATTTTGTTGCTCTGTAATCATTAGCTGTGAGTTTGCTTCAGGCAAAGATGATCTATTTAATATTCTATTTCTGTACAATACTCATACAACCGTAAACACACATGGAATAGTAATAATAAACTTATGAAGAATGTTGAATTGTGTATTCTGCAGTCTATTTCAGCCTCTTACAAAATCAATCATTAAAACAGAGCCTATGAAATAAATAATGTGGGAATATACTGCTTGAAAGCATAATAAGAACAGCATCATAAAACAAACAAAAGATGTGCTGAGCTGGGTTGTAGTTTGTTCAGCACACCTGAAAAAACTGTTTTATTATCTTGACAGTGTTAATTTGGCTAAACTGTTAGCAAAAGGTTACACATTTACAACAAACAGACAAGAAGGGAAAGCATTCATTCTCAAGTGGATCCTCTTTAAGCACTGACACAAATGTTGTTCTAACAAGCCAGTGTTCACAGGTTAGCAGCTCACACTATTGGGTCATTTTATGTCTGAGAAGCACTGATGATGATTACAACTTTTAATGTTAAAAACAGCTGCTCATTGTGAAAAAAAATAGTCATAGATAACAGAAAAAAGGAAGCTCAGGCTGTTTGCTGCTTATCCTTGTAATTGCGTTCGTGTCTGCCAGCCTCATTAGCGTCATTTCACATCTATACTTGCCCATATGGATCGTATGTTACTCGAAGATACCACTAGAGGGCACACCAGCAAGCTCAGGCTGTTATGTGTGATTTCACATTCAAATATGGCAGCAATTGCTTGAATTCAGAGGTCAGTCTGACAAAATAAAGAGCAGGAATCAAAATTAGCATCACACACGTGCAGGTAACTGATAAGTGACAGACAAAACAATCAGCAACATCTGCAAACCCTGTAACATCGTAACAGTCTTAGTGTTAGGCTTATTGGATGACCATGTTAATTGATAACTTTCAGCCAACTTGGTGATATATGTTGTGGTTAAAGAGCCCATATTATGTTTTTTGAGTTATATATGCCCTCTGGTATGCCAGCATGTCTCCTCTTCTTGATAGAGGACTTTGATGGACAAGAGAAAGTCTGTGGTATCAGGACTTCTCCCTCTCCTCCTGTGAACAGCATCAGTAGCTGCCTGAAACGGCTCGTCCCCCTGCCCTCCCCAAACAGACACACCAGTGTGACGTCATACCATTGTTTTGTCAGCAGTATCAGCCCATAGGCTTGGGTTGGGAAAACAAGTGCAGAGCAGAGACCAAAAAAATGAATGCAGAGTTTTTGACAACATAGTTTGGAGCAGCACTGAAAAGACCAATTAGCACAGAGCAGACAGGTCAACCAATCAGGGCCACACAAGCAAGCAGTCTTACAAGTGGCAAGAGCTCTAACAGAGAGTCTCAGACAGACTGAGAATACAGGTGGATCAGGGGTACTTCGTATGTGAAAACTGGGTTTGTTGAACATGAGTGATTGTGAACATACAAACCTGAACTGAGACAAAACACAAGCTCTTTAAAGCATCAAGAAAACTAACCTGAATTAAAAAAACAAACAAAAAAAAACAGAGCCAAATATTCAAACCTGGTACGGACACAACCCTGAACAAAGTCAAATGAGGGTCATTTCATTGTCAATGGCAACATTTTCTGACTTCTTAAAAAGTATTTACTTGTCATTAACTTTAACAGAAATATGTCAGTGCAGTCTTAACAGAACATTGTTTGGATGTGGAGAATTGTAAATTTGGTTAATCTGTTTGTCCTAAAAAAAAAAAAAAAAGTGGTATTATTGTTCCTTTCGCTGTATAGGCTTACCACCTCTGCCTTAACATTGACTGTATCAGTCAAGTGTGTTTGCAGTGTTTGCAAAGTGGGGCCCACCACTAGTTCAGTGGGGGCACAACAAGGCTAAAACAATGTATGCTTATACACTGCTAGCAAAATACAACTGTTTTAAGCCCAATTCTTTGTGTTTCTACGCAACACCACTGGAACAAGATTCTGAGACAATCATAAGACTTCACATTTACCCCATGAGACCTCAACATCTGTGCCTCTCTCCAATATCAAGCCTTCACCAGGTGTAAATATCCCTGTAAAAATTGTTTTCAAATACCGTGTATATTGAAAATAATTCCATCCGCCAAAGGGGGCCCCAAGAATAAATTTTGGGAACCACTGATCTGGGGTCTGCCCTGTGTAACAAGCTAGTTACTCACCACACTGCACATAAAGTGGGACAACACCACACAATGTAAAGAGCAGTTAAAGAGGTAAATAAGATACAGAAAAACACAAACATGGAGCCAGCATGTGGTCTGTACATCAGGGAAATAAAGCCTGTTAGAATCAAACCAAAACCAGCATGTGGCAGTGCAAAGGGCAGCTTTTGATGACTGCATTGAAGGTATTTTACCAACAAGCTGCCTCCCCAAGGAAAATACTCTAATTTTAGCCCTGACTGGCTACCAGCTCTTTTTGATCTCCGCTGTGTATAAGGTAATCACATAAAGATAACTGCAGGGGTGACCTTTATTAACCCCATGCTGCCAAATTCATTTGAGTGTGTTGAAGTTGTGAAGACAAAAGAACAGGGGGTAAAATGGGGGATCAGAGTGAAGACACAAGAACTAAACCCCAACCCCCTTTTTTGCTGTCATGGGAGACCCCAATAGCAGAGATTGGCAGGGGAAGTAATTAATTTCTGTGGCATTTAACCCCCTGTGCAGACAGCCCTGACCTTCAAAGGTTTGGGTATATGTGGAGTTTATAATATTATATCATCCTGCACTGGTTTTGACTACGCCTACAACTCAGTAATTAAATACAGTTTCTGATTCTTAATAGTCCTGGCAGTGAGTCAAAAGACTCCAGCACCTTAATGTCAGTGTACTGTTGACTGTTTGCCTCATTAAATGGATTACAGGAGTCAATTATTGTGGATGTAAAGCTCCAGATGTGTAGATCCATGGGTGCAAAAATGGTACAATGCTTGATTAGTAATGACTGGATCCTAATATGTGCCACTGTGAGTTTAATCATGGCACAGCAGTGCAATCAAAATTAATTCACTTGACTCATATTGCTGTACGACAATTTATATATCTTCCCGATTCTTCTTTGTGTAGTGTCCCAATTTGAAGCAGTTGGGATCACATTTACCACATGCTAGTGAGGAATCAAGATATTAGAAAATAAATAGCTCTCTGCCACATTAAACATCTGTTGGTAGCATTTCAGTCTAATGTGCACTCAACGGTTAACAAATGTTTCATTGAAGGGAAATAACTGCCATTCTTAATGCTCATGTCCTAATTGTTTCCCACTTTTGCAGATGATGATATGGTTTCCATCATCTCATCATTTTATAGCCTCTGTCTTTAGTGTACACTCATGGTTATCCAGCCTGATACGGTTTACCAATAATTCTAAATGAAAGGGATCTGACTGTTATTTTTTTTACTATCTACCCAGGGGCAAAATGGGTTATGCTAGCCAGTTAGCTACATTGCGGGTAATGGCTGCTGAAGACCTCTACATAAGGCATTTGGTGTTGGCAGGGGGGTGACAGAATACCCATTTAAAGTCATTAGGAACATTTTGTATTGGGTTAGAGAATATTGGTTTTTAAGAGGAAACCTGTGTTACAAGCTTGATCTGTGGATGAAGAAAGGTAGAAGAAAGGCTCATTGTGGTATTTAGTGCTGCCGCAGGGTAATAGGTGAGCAACTGGTGCAAGTGATGTTACCTACATGACGTAGAAAATAAAATGTCTTTCCTTGCTTAAATGTGTTATTTACTAATTTTCTATTTGAATGCAGTCTCAATACACAAGAACACAGCTTCTATGATCAACTGTGATGTACTGTGTGGCAGATTTATGCCACATATTTGTTTGTGAACAGGATAACTCAAAAACAAAATTTCATGAAATTTTCAAGATAGGTCAGAAATAGGCTAAGACCCAATCGATTAGATTTTGGTGGTGATCTGAATCTGGATGCAGATCAAGGAACGTTTCAAAGGATTTATTGACATTGTGAGTTTGGACAGTTTCTATGTTTTTGCTAATGACTCAGTAAGTTATCAACAGATTTTGATGACATTTCCAGGGAATGTTGGTCATGTCACAAGTAAAAGTGATAATACGTTGGTGGTGATCCAAATACAGAAATTGATCAACAATGTTTGAGGATTTGGTTCCTGTGCAAAATTTGGTAGTTTTCCACAGCTTTTAATATAAATCGCCTGACATGTGGAAATGTTTTAGTTTGTGCCCTTAAAACACTTTAAGTCTGTTAAAGTATGATTTGAAGGAATCTTATAATAAAGGAAAAATGAGAAACCCAAAGATCTTGGCCTATGAGATTGAAAATCTACTCAGTTTAGCACGGAGTTGTAGTGAACTGTGGTGTAATTCCTCTTTTGAGATACTGTCCACAAACAAATGGTGATCACCTTTGACCTACAGTATAACTTCCAAAATCTAATTACTTGTGCTAGACTTTTAGAAAATCCTTCAGCGTTTTGAGATGTGGTTTTCACAAGCAAGTGACGAACGTGAGACTCTAGATTTTGAACATTTTCCAAGTTCAAAGTTGTCACTTCATTCTTGAGCCAGAGCGGACATTTGCTTAAAGCTTAAAGACAACACCTCAAAACTTCTCTGTTCTGAGATACTGGGTTCACAAGCAAGGAATGAATGTAAGATATTTATAAGAATGGGATTGAAGTAAAGACATGCGTACGGATGGCCAAGCACAGCGTATGATGCATCTATTGTACTTCCATACGTTTAATGCATTACTTCTCATTTCTAATGTATTTTTAATGTATTACATTCAAAAACCCAACTAGGGACAAGAGAAGTGAATTAGCAATAGCTGTAAACTATGTGCAGCACATCAGCTTTGAGTCTTGTATTGAAACCATGTTAAACTGCATTTGTACTTTTTAAATTAAAAAAAAAGATTCAATGAAAGTCAATAATGCCTCCATTTTGGCTGTCACCAGCATTTAAGAATTTGTAGAGGTTATAATTACGCTGCTTTCATGTGTTTCATAAAATCTGGCAAATATACAGCACTTAGGTTAGAAAATGATGTTTTTTCAAAAACATTTTTCTACAGCAAAAACAATATAAGCCTAATTAAACACTACATGATACAAGTTTTAATGATATGTATGTTTTATTGTTGGAAAGCCAAGGGCAGTACAGTGACGCAGCAGGTTCAAGCACATGCCTCAGTGCAAGAAGGTTGCTTGTTTGACTTCCCGTGTCAGTTTGCATGTTCTCCCTGTGCTTGTGTGGGTTTTCTCTGGGCACTCCAGTTTCCTCCCATATACTAGAAACATGCTCATTAGTTTAACTGGCAACTTCAAATTGCCCATAGGTGTGAGTGTGACCATGAATGCTTGTCTGTTTCTCTATTTGGCCCTGTGTTTGGCTCCTCTCACCCACCATCAGCTCGCATAGGCTCCAGCCTCCATGACCTTCACAGGGATGAGGGGCATTGATAATGGATGGATAAAAAAAGGAGAGGTTAAAATGTTTGAGATTGGCTGCTGAGCATTCAAAATCCATGCATTTAACCTCTCTGTCAGAGTAGATATCCTTATTTGCAATGTGTTGATTCTGATCATTTTCATTTAATCGAACTCCTTTACATCTTCAAAACATTATAGATGTTATATTACAACACAGCAGCTCCCTAAGTTTGCCACTGCTATGACAACAAACCCTTTTGCTGTCTGTCCTCTAATTTTGAAAAAGCACAGACAAAGCAGAAAAAAGATTTTGTTCCTGTACCACTCCTTGCATACTAAAAGGATTTAGTTTTTATGCTTTAAAAAAAGAATCCAGCCTTTGATGTTTGGTACCCATTGACTTTCCATAATTAAGGCATGTTTATTTTGACTAATTTGGCAAACAGCTATCAGGCTGATTTCTACCGCTGCTACTTTATTAATACTGACCAAACTGAGCGTTCATTAAAACATGCCATTATTTATTCATTTGAACAACATTTTGCCTGGGGAAGAGATACTATTATCCAAAGGGGGTTTGCAACTGTTGAGAGCATGATAAATTCAGACATTAAAAACTGTATTTTAAGTAACTCTGGGATTTGGAAATGAAAATTACATGGCTCACTATACCACTGTGAACTCAAATATGTGGGGGCTTTTGGTTGAAAATAAACCGTCATTTTTCATCCACTGTCTGCTTCTTGGCTTTTTATATAAACTGGTAGATTTGGAAGTAGCAGCAGGAGTAATATGACAGCAGGAGTACCCATGTGGACAATCAGATGGAAGTGAAGCCAAACCTGTCAGAAATAATGTTCCTGGGAAAGGCACTCTGCTTCATCCAAGAGGAAAGCCATTCATGCTTCAGTTAGATACACACGGATGGACAGAGGTAAGTGAAGATGGCTGATTTGGTGTGTGTACGTCTGACAGGTAGGGGTGTGGGAGTGGGTTTGACAGTACGTGTGTTAGCTTTGTAAAGCCGACCTTGTTCTCATGCTGCTGCTATTACCTCACACAAGCCCCTCACCTCCCCCACCACACACTGGAGACTTTCATCTAGCTGACGCTGTAAAGTAAGGCCACAGCTGGCAGCGGAGGACTCCTAATGACCCACAATGCAGTTCACTGAACCAGGAAGTGCCTATTAAACCAGGGAGGATGACTGACAGTAGCAAACGTCAGCCATCACTGTCACCCCGCATGACCTGGAGGTCTACTGTCTGAGTGGCATGATGCATCAGTTACAATGGAGACACTTGTGGGCACAAACCATTGACTGGACATATAGGTTAAGATGTGAAAATACGTCCAGGAACTGCTGGAAAAGAAATACTTTAAAGTACACAAATATCCAAGAAAAAATAGTTTTATCAAAATTCAACACCCTAAAGATATTTATGGCCTCCGAAGAATTAGTTAAGACTCAGCTGTGTCTGAACAAGTTTATTAAACCACCAGTCATAAAAACAAGAATACATTTCAGAAATCTTTCAGAAACTTTAATGAAGAATTTCTAACTGAATTCACCTTTTTATACGCAAATTTGAGGCTTCTCTGAGAAGTCAAATTAATATAGCATTACATTTCACTACTAAAACATTTTTTCTGTTCAAAAAGGCAAGTAAATGCCTACAATCTGACATCTTAATCAAGTAATAATAATGTGCTTTACAATGTTTTTTTTTTTGTAAAACAGTGAATTTTAAAATTCATGGATAACAATAATAATTATGTTTTAGCATTAAAAATATCATTTCAGTTAAAGAGCTTCTACATGATGATTTGTGAATTTACCGTTACAGAAACATAAAAAATGATTTTGGTACTTACCAATTATGTCATTTTAAGGCCTTTGTGGCATAAACCTTACATTGGGTGGTGATCTAATAAATTTGTTAGGCACTGTCTATCCATGTACATTGTTCTTTTGTATCTATGAGAAAACAGAGTATAGCATTTTGTCACAATATTCAACAGTTACAGTGACAAGAAATAACCTCTGCTAAACAGCTGGAAATCTTGAGCACAGCTCAACTGTTACTTCAAATACAAAATGAATGTAGTCTGCATAAGACCCTGTTAGACTATTAAAAGTGAGAAAAATGTGCCCTTTCAGTGTATTAACATAAACTCTTACTCTCCCGATCTTCATTTTCATTATTTCTGTCTGCTTGGCTCCAGGAGGTAAATTTACGAAAAAGACTGATAGAACTAATACTGTAAATGGCAGATTATTCATCAGCCACAACTCAGTAATGAAAATGACCTTGTTAGTTCATCAGTGGGGAGGTCGGTGAACTCTGAAAACATTGCTCACACAAACCTTGACACAGCTATTTAAAACTGAGTTTGTTGGTTGTGGATGAAAAACACAGCAATTCCATTCTCATAGCACTGAGAGCCTCCTGTCTGAGATAAAACATCTTCACAATGTCGGTTCAGCTTGAAGTGGCTGCCTGAAAAGGGACACAAACAAATCTGAAGGACAGTGGATGATAAAAGAGAAACTACTAGACTGTGAATGAAATACACTGGTAATTCAACAAGGAGGCCATTTGGAGAGTTTTTTCTTTTGGTACCATTATATGAAAAACAGCCCTCCATCTCTAACCCAGGGACTCTCCTCTGCTCTGCAAAACAACCTTTATAGTAGACAGAGCTCTCACATGAAAAACCAATTTCCTGTAATATAGTGGTGGATATTTTTTGTGTTGTGGGACTGATGGGAATTAAACATCAGGTCTAGCCTTAGGATATCTCGTGGGCTTGTGTATTGCTAGCAGTAGATTAGCCTTGAGGTCTTACTGTATTATAGCAATGGTTAAGCCTCCTCTACTATGAAATGGCTTACAGGCTCAACTAGCTTCCCTCATTTACATCATCGCAGTTAATTTTGCAGCTATAACAAATTAAATTACATTAACAATATTTTATCCTTCATTTAAAAAAATACCTTCTGTTTGCCAACTTCTGTTGCCAAAGTGCCAGTGAGCATCTCTGTCAGTGAACTGACTTCATTTATTGTCTCCGTCATCTCTATAACATAAAAAACGTTTTTCTAACACTCTCTGCAAAGTTACTTTTAACTCAACTCATCATAAAATGAGATTAAGATTATGAGCAGGCTTTGTATCTGTATATGATTTAAATGCCTTTGACACTATGTAGTAAAGTGAGTAGGCTAAAATGATCACTGTGACGGTCTGCCATTACTAAAAAAGCTCACAGGATGGTAGTGATGTCAATTTGAGAGCTTGTTATGTTGTAAACCAAGAAAAAGTCTCTAGCTATTTCAAGATTCACCCATATGACAGTAGACTCCACTCTGACTGTCTCGTTGTTTTGCCTCACTGCTCCTCCAAGCATCCATATAATCCGCAAAATGCTACATATAGGCCATGATAATCTGCTAGAAGAATGATACTGGGATGCATAACTCCTTTATTGTTCGTGTAAAGGATGAAAGACTCCAAAAGAAATGAAGTTTTAAGATATAGCTATGTTTTGTTTTCCTCTTGCTGTATGGTCAATGTTTGCAGCTCTGAAAATTGACAGAAGATACATAACTCACTCCTCAGAACATTCTGCTGCTTGAAACATGTTATGCACTGCACAATAAACATGGTGTGACTTAATAAAACAACTAACCGACATTAAAATCTATTGGAGCAAAGTGATGAAATTACAGAATATAAGGTACCTTGCACTTAAATGTGTTGCCATGGTAAAGAAACAGATATTGATATGGTTGGACTTTTGATAAATATTCATGTAATAGTTTGAAATTCCATTTTTGGGACAACCGAACAGAGCACAGTTAAAATAGGACACAAGATGCTGCAAAGAGTCCAAACTCTTCAACGCATGGATACAGTCAATTTTGGCATCTAACCATGCATATTCAAGGTGATGTGAGAGAGATGCTCCTCTCTAAAATATGAGAAGTCATAACAATTTTTATGTATAATTCCAACCCACTTATCCTGGTCTAAGTAAATGCTGAATAGGCCTGCTGACAGGCCAAGGGGGCTCCAATGTGTTTTACTGCCCAAACCCAGACATGTACAAACACACCTTTAGCAGAAAGGCGTAAAAATGTACCTCGTACTCGTACTCCTCAGTCCTCTCCACCTCTGCTGGGGTATTGGACAAATACTCGGGGCATTCGTAATACTCATGTTCCATGGTGTGTATGGAGTGACAGCTAGAGAGAAAAACAGAGGGGAAATTTAATCAGAAAAAAACATACCATTGTCAACAAAAGACTCAATCTTGTTTTTATTTAATACCCAGCTATCCTTATTAGATTCACAGAATTGCTGAGGGGATAGACATGAATTTACTCTGACGTCAATAACGATTAATGATAATAAATGCATGTGGTATGCAGATGACCTGACGTTCTCTCTAAAACGGCTAAATGTTTACTTCTACTCAGGATAATTTTGAGGGGAAAACCTTGATTTACAATGGTGCCCAGTCAGAATAAGGCTGAAAAGTTATCCAAGGCTATCAGAGGAAATTCAACAATCAGTAAAAACAGAGGCCTATAGATACAAACTCATAGAGTACTGGACAGACAATATGTCACAATACTATTGCATGATAATATACATCACAATTTTTTCTCCCATCAGTCTTTTTATACATTTTATTATATCAAAAAACCCCAAAATATTGTTTACATAAAAAAAATTGTACTGATTAGTGTGACTTATATACATTACAGTCAATGCAACATTTATGAACTTTATTGTCCATCCCAATGACAGAATTACTATCAATACATGGAATCAAATGGATGAATGGCTGCTGCCAACTACAGCCTGGGGGCTGCATTAAAATACAAAACAAATGTCCAGAGTTTCTGTAAATTATTGAAGAACAGAACAAACACACCTATAGCAGAAAGACGTAAAAATGTACCTCACAGTTAGCTCTAAAATATTGATACTACCCAAAAATGGGAGAGTGATTGATATTACTTCAATCTTTACTCTAATACATACAACACAAAAAGAAGACATCTAAAGTTTAATCTGACAGCTTTTGTCTTTAAGTTGTTTTAAGGCATTTATTGCCTTTACTGATAGTGGAGAAAGACATTGGATGGACTTGGAATGGGGCGAGAGAGTAGTGGAATCCTGATTTTGATGCTTAGAACATATTAAAAAAAGACCTGGAACAGAAACTAGAAAAGACTAACGAAGTGATTTAGTTGCTGAATGCTAAAAAAAAAATAAAACTCTGCATTTAAAAATGGATGCCTAAAGATTCGAAGGACTATCCAGAATGTTAGTGAAGCAAATTATTACCAATGGCATGGGTAAATTTTGTAGCAACATATGCTTCTATCCAGGTGATGTCTTTGTTAAGGACATCCCTTCTTTCAGCAGAAAGCTGCCAAGCCACATTCTGCCAGAGTTGCACCAACATGGCTTCACATTGAAGCAGTGAAAGCATAATAGTGACCTGCATGCCATTGAGACCATTGTCATACTAAAAAAATGTGCATTATAAAGCTCAAGATACGACAATGGAAACCCTGAAATTTGCATGAAAGAAAGGGGAAGAAATCCACTTTAAAACTTCAACAATTAGTGTCTTAAGAACCGACCTGCTTATAGTGCAGTTAGAAGAAAAGGTTATGAAACACAGAGGTGGACTTGCTCCTGTCCTTCATTTTCAGCAATTTATTTCAGATAATCAAACTCTGAATGTGTACATATTTCTAAAAAAACAAATACGTTTGTCAGTTTGAAGACTCTGAACTCTAGATGTCTTGTCTTTGTGCTTTATTCAGAAAGATGTTATAAAAAAGATGTAAATCACTACATTATATCTTTATTTACATTTCACACAACATTTCAACTCTTTTGGAATTGGGGTTTTTAACATCAATTCTTAACATGTCAGAGCCCAATACAAAAAGTTGGTTAAAGTTAACTGCTAATGATTTCTTTCCGATGAAACATCATGAAAGCACTGCTGACATCAACTGTTTGCCTCATTAACGCCATGACCTCTGTAAATTGTCACCATAACTGCCTCTCCATGATCACTGACCAAGAATGGCAGGTCTGTAGGTCTATAGGACAAATTGATTTCATCAGCTCAGCCCAACAAAGCCCTATAAATAGGGAGAGAACGGAGGGAGCGCCAGAAAGCCTGCTCCATCAGCCCATTGGCTTTTAATCGCCCAGCAAAAGCTCCCATTAAAGAAAATGGATGTAGCACACAGAAGCAATTATTGCATGCAGCTTTGGTTCTGCATAATGATATCACTGGGACAAAGTGCTTAGCTTTGCTGGGGGTATCTAACTGCTTAATAACTACTTTGAAATGAAAGAGAACAAGAGAGAACCATCTGAGAAAATGTATTTCCTTAGTTTGTTAAGAAATACTGAATAAAAATAATATTCAGTTCACATAACCTCAGTGTTAACCAAAAACTACAGCAATCTTAAGATGAAATAAAACTCTGCCACTGGGTTTAGCTCTTACCTGTCAGATAACAGGAAAGGACAGATGTCGGGGACAGGTGGAGTTACCGGCCGAAGCTTTGCCAGCGCCATGATGTGCTCAAAGGTGATGTCCGTCTGTGTGCAAACATCCACCACACACACATCCTCCGCCGCTCCGCTGTGGTTGTGTGAAACAGCAGCTGTGGCTCTGGTTGGGGTCCGTCGAAGAACTTGGACAACAATAGGGTCTCGCCTGATGGCCTCCACCACTGCCTCATCATGGTCAACCTTGGCAAATTCTCTTGCGTTTACCTGTAGGAGGACAGGAGGGGGACACCAAATTAATAAGACAATCAATTTTAACCTTTTGGGATCACTCTGAACATTTTTGTGCAATAAGAAAAGTCTTCATTTTTATTTTGTCAGTGTTATTGTCAATCATACAGGTATGTTCTGAAATCCAGTTAAACGTTTTTATGTACTAATCTATGATGACAGTGTGTACAGATTCACTGTCGATTGAGACCATTCATGACAAAAATGTCCACCTTCAAAAACTGCTCCTCTAAAAATTTATACCAGCACTTTTTCCCCATTTTGAAGGACTTAAGTATTCAATTAGCCTCAGTTCTGATCAAAACTTCAAAACAGTTTCAAGATTTTTGCACTTTAACTGCCATTTGATTACACTGTCACTGAGGCTTAAGTACTGAGGTTCTAACTTTCCAGGGTTCATGGATTTGATAAAGCTTGTGAGTTTCAGCTCAAATTTTCCATTTTTTTTTTTAAAGGTACACAAACCCCCAGGATAATAAAAATGCTGCCATTCCATCCAACGTATCCAGTACGCCTGGCATGCCGCAGCAGGCCAAAGCTTAACAATGCTAGCTAAGCTATTCTGGATAGAGGGGAAAATTGCCCTATGGTGCAACATCATCAAATCCTGGGAATAAAAACCCTGAGTCCATATCTGTATTTGGATGACCACCAAAATCAAATCACTTCTTCCATGTGTCATGACTAACATTTCCTGAAAATGTCATCAACATCTGTTGGAGAACTTTTAAAGATATCCTCCTCAGAGGCAAACAAACAGACAGGGAGACAAAAAACAGGCCAATGCCATCACAACGCAACTCATTTTCCCTGGTACCATGACCAACATTCCCAGAAAATTTAATCCAAACCCAGGAGAAGTTTTTGAGTTATTTATGAAAATGTTGAACACTTGCCAAGTTAAGAAATCCTTAAAAACCCTTGATTTAACCCCTTAAAGCCTGTTGTATCATATTTGACACATAATTTAATGACACCTCTATCTAATCATTTATGATCAACAAATTACTAAAAAAAGCATCTGAATACAATCAGATAAATGATAAAAAATGTACTCAAGTCACCAAAAACACCTAATGTATCAAATGAGATACAACACATACATGTTAAATTTTATGGAAATTTTGAATTTTTGGGGGGATTTCGGTAGAAAGTAAAATAAACATTTCAACTCCAAAAAATTAGAATTTAAAGGGTTAAGAGCCATTGTTGAATTATTAAATAATAATATGTTCCACTTTTTGGAGTACATGTCTAAGTGAATTCAAGGTTCAAGGATTCAAGGATTAAAATGACCAAATATTCAATTTCTGTAAGGATGGATTTTAACCACTTAGGCCTGTTTAAGGTTTTTAACCACTTAGGTGAAGCATTTGCAACACTTTGATGTTGTTTTAGTATTTTTGTTGCTAGGTTGAAAATCTATATCTATTTGGGGCCATTCATAGACAGAAATGCCCCATTTACTCCCATTTAAACCACATTTTTAATCATACAGGCATAACAGAGTAAACCATGCAATCAGTTCAGTCAGTTTATTTTTTTGAGAGAAAAGTCATGAAATTAGTAGTTCTTCGTACCACTAGTTGAGGCTGTTTTACCTTTGTAAGCCAGCCCAAAAAGGAAACACTCATAAGCAGTCTAAAGCCATCTCTTTTAGTATCTAATTACACTCACTGATGACATTATATGCCGTCTATAAGAGGAGTCCAATCAGAAAGGGAAAAGAGACCTTGCACATTTATTTTACATCAAACTGCTTTTCTTTAAAACCCTAATTTATTCAAGGACAATCCTGCAGACATGCATGTTCTTTCAGCAACAACCTGTTCAGATTCACACCTGGCAGCCTCTTGGTACTTTTACACATCTCTGAGAACCACCAAGTTAAGTGCTTTTATAAGGGCACTTTGGCAGTAATTCTTGGTGGTGGCAGCACATTACACTTTCTCCCTTGTTTTCACCTCCACAATGCTCTCTCCCCAGCAGGTTCAGACATTTTAACTGCTGACCAGCTATTCACAAATGTGCTTCTTTAACCTTAAGGCTGCTGCAGCATTCACACAGGCTGACTAATGTGCTGGATTGCAGGTTTTGCTGAAGGAGGAAAAGGGCTTAATAAGCTAGTTTTATCTTTTGTGTTTTGCACCAAGGGTTTTCAAATCAATCTAAATCAGATGCATTATTTACCTCACGCTCCCCATGAGACTTTGAATTATAACAATGACTTCAGCAAGGGAGAGCAGTAGAGGTAGACCATTGGGAATAATACTCCTAATAAGTACAATCCACTTAATTTACAGGATCCAGAGGCTGTGCAACAAGGGGGTCAATGGAGACAGATGTACTGACAGCTGCCAATGAAAAACAACAAAATGCATTTACTTTGTGGACCCTCAGTTACACCTCTGTATGCCCAAGCAGCACCAAGTTCATTTCCAGCTTGTCACACCCAGAAATAAACTGTTTGCATTGATTTTTGAATGCTCGAGGGGCTTAAAATGATGACATGTCCAATGCTAGTCCTACTATTGAAGACAACTTATACACATGAGGCGCTACATAAGCCTTAATTGTACCATATGACTTACATGTCCACTCCAACTTGTAAATAAACGGATTGGATTTTGAAGGTCATAAGTCATGGTCAGGTCATTGTTCATTCCTTGCTTGTGGACATTATCTGAAGAGTGCTCCTGAGTATTTCTGTCAAACTTTGCATTAATGAGAGGTCAAACATCAGGATATCATGCCTCATGTTCATCTCCTACTTAGCATGATATCACAGGAAAACATTAAAAGAAATC
The DNA here is from genome assembly GCA_037902135.1 of Cetoscarus ocellatus. Lineage (NCBI taxonomy): Eukaryota > Metazoa > Chordata > Actinopteri > Labriformes > Labridae > Cetoscarus > Cetoscarus ocellatus. Next base: position 1,474,473 of record JBAMNC010001364.1, on the reverse strand, counting down.
CTTTAGACTTTTTACAACAGTCACCTCTGATAAACTGATTTAATTTGGAGGTCAAAGGTCAAAGATGCAGCGATAGAACCCATGTTCATCACTGGGCAAGGTTTTTTGTTTTTTTTTAAACCTTTGCACAAATCTCCACGCTGGTTAAAAAATGAACAGGTTCTTTACTATGTCAAAGGTCAAAGGCCATTAACCTTGCATATAAGAATGACCACCAAACTGCTAATTCACAGATACATTGTGCAGTGCTTGAAGCTGGAACGATTAAGCACAGTCTGAAAAGGAACTGACCAATCATCAAGCTTTGAGGAAGCTTTGAGTAAGATGACAATGACAAGTAGCTGTGAATATGTGAACAAAGGCGGTTTATGAGCAAATCAGTGTGGATGCTGCTATGGTGGCAGTTTTATGAGAACTGAACATTTCTTTATTAACATAAGAGTAAAGAATGACATGGACAGTGTTTCTCAAAGGGAAATATATGCCTGTCTCCTGACAGGTTTTCCACAAGAGTCTGATTTACTAATGGTATGCATGGCCCTTTACTTCTTGGCAGTTGGACCCACCCACTTCATCATTTAATGGGCCCTTAATGAATGTGACAGACAGAATGAGCGTCCAGTCACATTCAGAGTGTTTTTTAAGGTTCTTCCCTCCCAAAACACTTTTATGGGCTGTTGTGCTCAAATGAATTAATGAAATATTCATTATATATTGGTGTGTCAGGTTAGAGATTAAGGTGGTTGGGCCTCATGTTCATTCATTGCTTGTGAGTGCAGTATTTGACCAAATCAATTTAGTTTCTTCAAATTTTGCATAAATGTTCATCCTGACACAATGATAATCTGATTCAGTTTCAGAAGTAGTAGGTCAAAGAACTTTGCATCTTGTGTTCGTCTCTTGCATGAGACCGAAACATCTCATGAACTCTTTGATGTCGTGAGCGATCTGTTTAAGAATGTAGGGAGTCGATTTTGGCAGGGATGGAAATCAACACCAGCCACCTGATAAATACTAGTGCTTATATGCAGTGAATGGTAAATTTGGTCAACATACTTGCAACTATGATGGGTAAAAAAAGCAACAGAAAGTGATTTGTGACAGAAAACACCACACTACGATCACAGGAATAGGCGTTATTATAATTTACAGCTTACAAGATCCACCTAAAATCCTTTAGGATTGTAATTACTCTCCCACAGTTTGATACACTTTTAAAACTATAAATAATTACCTTGGTCATACATTGAGGATTGGTTTGAGGTCACTCAAAGAGATGCCATAAAACGCGAAATCTCATTATTTTTAGAATACAAAATACAATTGCTTGGTCAATATATATTGTTTACGTGGAAACATCAATTTAAAGATTTGTTTCAGGAATAATATACAGTACTTACAAATATAGATAATATATTGGTTTATTGGCATCTAAGAGACTTCCTCTATAGGGTGGATAAAACTGCTGTTGTTTTTCTTACTTCATTGTTTTTTTATTGTCTTTTCATGTACTGTATGAATTGTGTTTTAATTTGTGGTCCCCAGGCAGAGTAGTTGCTACTAACCCTTCAAAGATGGATATCACTGGACCTCATGCTCATCAAATTCTTACAAATGATATTACCGCAGAACAACCCAGCTCCTTCTCTAAGCTCAATAATTTACTTTTACTGTCCCTCAAGTATAGACCCACAAAAGCAAAAAAAATAAGGTGGTAGCTCCAGTGCTTCATGAGGTTGCTGCTAGCTTTTACATTAAGAAAAATAGATGAGAATTTCTAAGCAGCTACTTAAAATTTATGTAGTTTCTGAAAAGTGTTGCTGTTGTCCATATCCTATTACCATCTGCAGCAACAATTTAAATTTATGGCTGCATCAAACCTCTGACCTTTCTCATAATGAAAGAAGTTTTTGCTGCATAAAGTCACCCTCCAAACACATCCCCTTTATTTTATCCTCCTGTTTTAACTCTCAGAAAGTTTTACAACATTTTAAAGTTGTAATGAGATCCAGATGGACACATTAATCTCCAATCAGATGGAGTGCTCTAAAAGGCGGGGAACGATTGTGTGGTGTACACCTGCCAGTATGTTTACCTGCTGTTGTTCCTCGGTTCAATCTGCCTGTTGATGAGCTAACTGGGGGCTGATTAATAGCTAGCAGATGTGACAAAGACTAGGGATAATGACTCAGAACGGGCAGGTTTTATGCACATGTGTGTTTAGTGCATCATATACACAGTGACTTTACAAAGCATTATGGGATAATTAAACTACAAATGAGGAGATAAAGAGGAGCAGACAAGTCAGCTTTGAGACAGTTGGAAAGTTGATTGGGAAAACAGAGAATTAAGGGGATCATCCACACATTTGTTTCTGTATTCACTTGAGATGAAATGGCTGCGTGCTTTGAAGCTGCATTTTCCATTTGTATCACACTTGAGGCGTATGTTCACTGATGGCTTCTTATATTAGATTAGATTAGATTAGATTAGACTAGACAGAACTTTATTAATCCCTTTAGGAAACTCCCTCAGGGAAATAAGGAATTTTTAGAGCAGGCAGGGGGCCACAAATTTTACTTTAGAGCAATATTAAGAAGTTTTCAAAGGGAGGAAGATGTCCCCATCTCCACTGGTAAGGGAGGCCAGTTGGGACATTTTTATAGTTTAATCTTTTGCTTAATTTTATGCATGAATGCTTCTTGCTGCACTTTCCTAAACTTAACAAACAGCAACTGATTATTAGCAGACTGCAGCATGGGGATGCAAATCATTAAGTCAAATCCTCACAGCCAAGAGAGTTCTGCACCTATTCGGGAAGTTTAGGTACAATTTCGAGTTATCAATATTGTGTAGGAAAGGTCACTCTGTTAATGACTTTATAGATCCAGAGCTAGATTGGATTCTTTGTTTTTACAATATTTTTGGGCTTTATGGCATTGATATTAAATAAACTTGGTGGTGGTGGGGTTGTGTGTGTGTGTGTGTGTGTGAAGTAACACAACATTACTTTACAAAGTAATTTCACAAAACAGGAAGATAATGCAAGCAGAAGCAAAACCTTGGCAACATGAATACCAATGAACGTTCCCACCGCAAGTGAAGTGATTCTTTTAGGAAGCTTTGAGATGACGTTCATATTAAATAAATGATTGGATGATATTTCAAACTGTCTGATAGTCTGTTTTGCTGATTTAATCTAAAGGTTTTTTTCTAACCACACAAACTATTCCTAATTTAGAATACTGGTTGCCAATGATGTTTTGGTCACTGAATGCTTAAAATATAGAATATGCTGATCATGCTGAAATACTGGAAATTATAAATACAAGGGATGCAGGATATTTGATTATTTTTTGATATCCAATATGATGTATTTATTAACCCATTATTGCCCATATGGCTAATTTTTGGTGATCAGCTTGCTGTCTCCACTTAAATAAAATTAAAGTGTTCCATATACCGTAATAGCTTATTTGTAAAGGAAACAAATCTGAAACAAGAAAAAAATGTTTAATTCTCTAACAATGATGCCATTACTTTTTTGGTTAAGACATTATGTGAAAAAAATACTGTTTTATTACTATTGCCAGGAGATTATGGTTTTGCTTGAGTGTTTGTTAGTCTGTGAAGAGGGTCTAAAAATAATGAACAGAATCATATTAAGTTTTCAGGTGATGTAATTCATGGCACAAGAAAGAAGTGATTAAACTATGGTGGGGATTAGTGGTGATGCAGAGCCCAGAATTTTTTTTCAAGGATTTCTTGCACTAACACGAGATACAGCAAATAGTGTCAGACACCCAGTGTCCTCTATGATGGACATAGACTCCCACCCCCTCCAACACACACTCACTGCACTAAGGAGCTCCGTGAGTGACAGGATGCTCCACCCGAAGTGTGTGACGGAGAGGTATCGCAGGTCCTTCCTTCCTGCAGCTGTCAGACTTTATAACAAAAACCTCTCCAGTGTGCAATAAACCACATTTATATGTGATAATGTTTCTCTGCAAAATACCAGACATGTACATAGCCACCATATTTATATTATAATATCACAAATCTCATCCTGTAAAATATCAACATGTACATAACCATCTGTCAAACAACAAACATGTACATCAGGACTGTAAATATGCCACTGACTGTATAGTATATACTTTTTTTTTTACATTTTTCAAAAAATTTTATTTCTATTTTTGCATTACTGTACTTGATCTGTAATTACCTTATCTTTCAGTACTTCTCTTGTATCCTGCAGCTGCTGTATATTTTGGAATTTCCCCCTGTGGGACTAATAAAGGATATCTTATCTTATCTTATCTTATCTTTACATGCCCTAGCAGAGGTTTGAGCTTTCGGAGCACTTCTACATAACATTGAGATCGATAAGCATGGTCTTGTCATTTCTGTTTACCAGAATACTTACACGTCTTTGTTCTACTGCTCTCTTTGTCCCTCAAATTGTTGTACAGTCTTTACTTAATATAAGCAAAAGACTGGTTCACTGACGCATTCTGTCACAGTATGGGGTCCCCCTGTCTGTTTATGTATTAGTGTTCAGGAGCCATACATGCAGGTGGATCTCCACTGAGAAATGCAGGTGAGTGGATTCCATCAATATCAGACAGTAATTCCATTTTGATTACAAGTTTCCCTTCTTATTACACCACCCTGCTCATGTGTCAAAACTGACAGAAAGACAATATCAACTCATTGCATCATCTGATATAAACCTGAGCTCTGTGAGAACACTAAAAAAAGTCGACACTTCACCAGACTCCATAGGGACGGCTGTAATGAACCAACAACACGGCGCAGCCTTCATATACCTCTCAAGTTAAAGGTTATCTTTGCCAATAAAAATGGTTCCCTGTAGCCCCACAACAAAGCTCTATGGCTGTCCAAACACTCATCCTAAAGGTCAAGGTTCAAAGTGGTATGATTCAGTTTTTTTAAGGAAAGGACACACTGTAGTGAGGTGGGTGTTTTCAATGGGTGCAGTTTGTCATAATCGATCTGCAGCTACACTGAAAGCAGCACTATGTAGTTTTTCCACCTTAGTATAATATATCTAGAGTCATTGTGATGGTACATCACCTTAAACAGGTTGAATGACACCTCTGTCATGGTCTGAGGTGGTCTGTATCACCTTCACTGGCACTATGTAACATCGGGGTGGATGGTAGGAACCCTTCCACACTAAAAAATTACACATTTTCACTGCTTTGACTGCTTTACAGCATATGTCACTTCCCCTTCCTTCCCGATTCATTTAAAAGACGGAAGTCGAGGCGAAAGCTAAACGTATGCGCTAATTAATCAGCGCTAAAGTCCTGTGGAGGGCAGCAATACGCTTTAGTTGCATCTAGTCTGCTGGAAATTAAAAGACGAAGAAGAAGAAGAAAGCTAAACGTAGAGTTGTTATCAAGGTGGAAGCAGCGAAAAACCCGAAGAAAAGAAAAGTTTTATTGAAGGAGACGAAAAAAAGAAAGCGGAGAGTAACAAGCTAAATGCCCAGACAGGGATAAACACTGGCCCAGCGTTCAATCGCTGGCATGAGCTGAAAGACGAGGAGGGATGTCCGACCGATGCTGATTTGGCCCTGTTATTGTTGGACTTGTAAGTACATGTTGCCAACAACTGACGCTTGAAAAGTGATTTATTGGAAAAGAAAGATGGTCAGAGTGTACCTTATCAGTCCACATGGTTTATTTGTCTCTCAGGATGTCCTGTCAGCTCATTTCTCCTCCCTCTGTATGTTTACAAATGCACGTTGGTGTGAGGTGCTCTGTTTTACTACAGTGCAGTTACAATCAACGTCCATAGAGGCCTCTAGAGGGCTAAAAGCCGGAATCTTACATAGTGCGGCTTGAAATGTAAGTGTTTGTTATCGGTCTATAAAATGCTGCTTCAAATGCTTTGACTATTCAGCATTTTTAATCTCTAATGGAGATATGGTAAAATAAAATACCAGTAGGACCATGGACATGTCACCAGCCAACCACAGGGCTGACATATAGATGGACAACCTTTCACGTACATATTCACTCATAAGGGCAATTTGAAGAAACTAACCTACAAGCTTGTTTTTGGTCTGTGGGAGAACCACAGACTGTAGAAATAAATGGACAAAGCCTTTGAACATTGTTGATATGTTGCAATGGATGCTGTCCTTCTGTGCGTGTCATTTCAACCAAACTTTATCTCAACCTTGTCACACACAGAGTTTGAATTGAGGCAGAACTTGGGCTAAATTTTTACCCTTACACAAGATTTAGCAGAGAGAGGCTTGATAGTTGCCATAGTTAGTCAAACTATAACGTTAAAATTGGGCAATTAATTGAGTCAATTGGAATAACAATAACAGCCTCTAACAATTATGAAAATGAAATAAGAATAAATTTCTATTATGTCACACGATATGTTGCACTTGCTTTGTCTTTTTATCTGGTTAAAATAATTTTTGAAAGGTGTATTTTTGTATTTATTCTTATTTATTGCTTGTCTTTTTAATGTAGAGATGTATCATTGCAGGTCAAATTGCATGATGTGTGTGCTGAAAAACCAGTGAGTAATTTTGTTTTATAATCCTAATCTTAACAATTAGCAAACCAATAACAATTGTCTTTTTAAAATAGTCAAGCAGCCCTACTATACAGAGTATGTGTGTATCCTCTCGAGCATTTTATGGTTCTTAACCTCAGAAATCAAGTCATACAGCTTAATATAATAAATGAGACAAAACATCTTAACATGGGCACTTAGAGGGATTCAACATAAGGGGTTTGAGAAAATACTGATACATCAATCTATGACAATACCTTGAGGCTCAATAGTGTATTGATACTTTTAGTATAAAGTTGTGAAATTTAATTATTAAATCATTTAAAGAAATTCAGAATAATTGTTTGGTATTGAAGAGTAGCAGACATTCAGACGTTTGACTTTTTCTCTTTGTTGCATTTACGGCAATTACTTCTGTCTCTACGACAGACAAACCTAGCAGGGAACAAGACTTGTATTTTTTAAAACAGATCAGAAACTGTATTTTTTGCATTTAATACTGTGCGTCCTTAATGCAATTAAAAAATATTTTTAATAATTATTATGTGGTGAAAAAACCTGAGATGATTTGCCTTGTTTAAGTATTGTGATATATTGTGATAGTGTCGCCAAACAAGTACTGAGATACCATATAGTATCTCCAGATTCTTGCCAATATATTCCCTTCTTCAATATTTATCGGGGTGATTCCTTCTTATTTATTCATATAATTGGCATTATTCATTCATTTGTTCCAATAAAGCATATTAATGCAAAACTTTGGCTAACACGGCATAGAAAGCCTATTTTTATTGATATTTTTAATATTTACTTTCATTTAAACATGGGGAATTTGCTCTTCTGTAATTAAATTGTGTTATTTTAAATGCTATGATATGTTGTACAATTATGCTGTAGTTCAACTAATTACTGGTTGACATGACACAGAATTTGTACTTGAAATTACTCAACTACTCTAAACTAATCTAACTTGCAGCATTTCCACTCAGGTAGTTCACAAATTAAAAATAGACTGGTGGCAAACTGGTGGATAGAAACCTCATCATATTCATAAAAAGTCAATCTGACTGTTTCAATAAGCTTTAATATGTGGCTCTGGGAATGTAACTGTTCCCATTTCTTTTAAGGTCACACATATCAAACAGTGATTCTCAGCTACAAGCATTTAATGAAAGATTTTGCTGCCTGTGATGCACCAATTACACACATGATTGACTATGAGGGGCCTACCAGCAGCCCGTGGTGTGGAAACAGCTATTTCATGTGTTGCAATGGGGTTGAAAGTAGCACAGTGAAAACCTATCGGTGTCAGGCCCCAAGGCTTCCAATATGCTCCAATAGGAGGGCACATGTCAACCTCTAAATGTGTCAGTGGATGTAATCAGTTGGCCTCTAAGAAGGCTAAATGCTGTTTCCACTTTTGAATACAAACAGGAGCGATAAGGGAGGCTCAGAGATAAGAGTGCGTGTGTGTGTGTGTTTGTGCTGGTGTACATGTGGATGGATGCGTTTGCTGCCTGGAGATTAGAACGTGATGGAAACCACTCAACCCCACAGCTAAATCTGACAGATACGGTGTCATTGTGAGAAAACGGAGGCAGATACACACAAGATACAAACACATCTTAAGCATGACATCAATCACAGAGTATGGTTACAAAGAGGTGCAAAACAAAACAACACATTAGAAAACAAAACAACAAATACAAAAGTACAATATAAATAATGTGAATGCTACTGAATAAAAAATCAGAAAATGCAATAACAAAAAACAAGAACAAAAGACACAACAAACTGCACAAACACAATGACAAAAAAAAAACACAAACGGAAGTAGTAAAACGATGAATTAAAAAAACACAACAAAAAATGACAACACAATGACAGACAGCTAAAATAAAAGACAGCAATTAAAAGTTTAACAAAAATTGAAAAACATGACAGTTTAAAAACATCACACGGAGGGCAGCTAAAATAAAAAAAGCAAATAAAGATGCAAAAGGCAATAAAAGATGTAATTACAAGAAAACAACAACAACATATTAAAGGGATAGTTCATTATTTTAGAAGTTGGGTTGTATCAGGTACTTGTCGATAGTTGAAGTTGCTAAAGGGGTTCAAAGCAGCGCTGCACTTTTAAGGAGAACAAGTTGAGAAGACCGGTAAGGTAAACTGCTGTTAGTTACAGTTATTTCATGTAATTTGTTGTGGTGACTTTTTATTTGTAGGTGTGTATTTTATTTGTTTAGATATATTTTGATTTGAAACGTCTTTTACTTTATTGCTCCTGCATTTGTAGTGGAATTTAATATGTGTTTATTACATATTTAATGTAGTGTTTTTTTGCTCAGTGATTATTTCATTCTTGTTTGATCTGGGTGTTATTTTATTTTTGTTTCTCCAGATTTGATTTGTAGTGCTTTCTTACTCATTATGTTTGAGGAGGATCTATGTGTCATTGCATTTCTACATTTGTTGTTGCAATCTCTGATTAATACATTTGTGTTGCAATTCATAGGCACCAAACAAAAGAGTTATTCAATCTGGTTGCTGAATCAACTCAATATTGAAAACGTTTTACACTGAATAGTCTAACAATAGACGAGGAAACAATAATATGCAATAGAGAGAGAGAGACAACCCTCCCCACACACTCTTTAAACCGACCTTGTCTGACCCTGAGGAAACAAAAGGCTCAAATCCACCAGCGAGCTTTCTCCCACAATCCTCCAGATCATGATTTTTGTGAACTTCAGCTCAATCCATGTAAAATTAGTTTTCATTCATTGAAACTGACACATTGTGAATAGTGAGGAAGCGCAGGTGGCGTATTCAATTCATCTGTCAGATCTCATTTTTCTGCAGTGTGCCGGGATGATTCAAGAGTCTGCTCTCATATGACAAGAGCTCAATGTCATAAATGTCTCATTTCAATAATAAAAGTCTCTGACATGCAATCTAACCCACTGCAGGGATGGAAAAGAAGACAGTGGTTTCATAGATTTGAGTGGCAGCTTGTGCAACTGGTTGACCAAGCTCGGTCAGCTGAATCAAAGTGACCCTTGACGCGTGTGGGATGAGAATACCACAATGCTATTGATGTATTTGTGACAAACCCTGAGGGCAAGCTAGCAAAACAGAAATAGGCCTGTTTTTTTATTCAACTGTGTCTTTCCTGAACAGTCTCCTAGTGTAAGCTTGACAACAAGTCATGGAGGAAAATCAACCAAGTGATTTTATACCTCAAGAAAGTGTACAGGTGCCAAACAGGACAAGAACAGTAATGGATCAAAAGGGAGCTTTGTTGGTTTTTGTGGTTGTGTGACTAAAAGAAAACTTAATGGCAAGGGATGGACATGAGACTTTGTGACCTTGAACTGTGAGGTAAAAATTTCAGTTTTCACATCCTTGTTTCATAGCTCACTTCAGTAAAACACAACAAAGTCTGTGCTTCTTCTTTGTCCGGCAGTCTAGTTATTTAAAACAATATATATATAAAACACCTATGGCATCCAAAATCTAACCAGTAAGAGCTGTGTGGGTTGCGCCCATGAAAAATTTGCAAAACCTTCTCTGACAGTGCAATTTAAAAATATGTTCATTTAACAAACAGGAGCCTCAGTAACGTGTGGAAGAACCATACACAACAAGTCAGCCACCTTGGTTGAGCTGGTCACTCCAGCATGACCATCATGCCAAAATTGATCACATGTGTGTTTAATGGGGTTGAGGTCAGGACTGCTGGCAGGCCATTCCATCTTCTCCACTCCCAAATTCTGGAGGTAGTCTCTGATAACCCCAACCCGCCTCCCCCCCCGTGTGGGTGGGGGAGTGGGTCATCTTGGAGGAAGGAGTTTGGTCCCAGACTGTGGAGATATGGGATTGCCACTTGGACTCATCGCTGAAAACAACGTTCCTCCACATGTTTAGGTTCCAGTGTACTTGTTGCTGACACATGCCTGATGGTGAAGGGCAGTCATGGCAGGCCTCTTGGCCGCCCTATGACACTGTAGCTTGACTGCATGCAGTCCGTTTCAAGACAGAAAGCCATAGACCATAAGCTTTCCATATGGGAACCTTACTTTTCATGCTTAATTTTATCATTCTTGAGGAATAATGTTTGCAAGAATCAGACATATGTATATGCAGACTAGCCGAAATGGATGTTTACTGCTGAGCTCTGTTTTGCTAGTCAGAGTTAGCAGCTAAAACAAGTGACTGTTGTTTTTTTGTCAGGTCTTAAGATTGTTTTTTTTTCTTTAATTACAGAGATATCTAAACAAAAGCCTGCAGAGACAACATTAGGATCTATCATATCAAATCTTGTCAATATAGCATCTTATATTGCCTTGTAAGATGTCCTCACCCAAGTTGAAATTCTCTCGGAGGAACAGACTTTTATTCCAAGACTTTGTAAATTAGCATGGTATTTCTTGAGAAACATACCCTTCAATTTGAGAACCTCTTTATGCTAAAAGCGCTCAAACCATGAAGTGAAAACTCTGACCTTACCCGTCATATTCTGCGCAATTACGACACCTGCTATTTTGAAAAAGGTAAGAAATCCTGTATTTTTGTGTAAGATGCAGCAAAGAGGGGCCTGGATATATCATTCAAGACAATCATAGCAATTTCAAGATGGAAGTATAATGACTCTGGGGCAAATTACAGCTGTTATGCTGTGATCTGATTCATTTTAACATATACTTAACATGAGGGGATTTTAGGGACATTTAAGTCCCAGCAGTTTTCGTGGCATTTACTGTCTTTTAGCAAGTGACTAACTTTGCTGGAGTAATTAGGGATGGAGTTGGTGCTCTTTTTTGCATGTGGACACCCAGTCAGAAAGACAGAAACCTGTTATTTAGGCAGCTACTGTGCCTGGAAAGAATAGCTTAAGGGACAAAGCCATTATAACTGCCATTACAGCAATTTGATGCAACCTATCTTGAATGTCTGTCTCATTTCAACCATTTTGAGGGAGTCAAATGCAATATTTGACCTTCAGCTGTGCCCTTTACCTCCAATTCTTACTTCATGGAGAGTGGAGAATCAAACTCTAAAAGTGAACAAGAAAGTTTGTAAGATTTCACCTCTAGTTTGCATTTTTCCAACTGGCTTATTCCCAATCAGCAACTGTTCGACATGCATTGTAATGCTCTGCTGTTTTACATTTCTGTATCGCACCAATTAATCAAAGTGACAAGGTATTTAATGAGAGGCAATTAGAGTGTTAACCAAAATGCAAATCAGATTGAGAGTGAGTGCATAAAGGAGGGTGTAAGAGATGCAAGTTTGGTAGTAGGGTTGGCAGCTCAGTGTGTGTGTGTGTTTGTGTGTGGTTCAAGGAGATTTCACTCTGCTCATTTTGAGACCCTTATCCACCAAATAGAGTTGGACACTTTCTGCATTTACGAGCTCATCTGCACCCATGATTGCATCTCTGTTGACATCTGTATACGAGTAGTAATGAGTGTCCTTCACATTTTTTTCCACAAGCATAGGCCGCAGCAAAACAGGCAAAAACATCCAATTAGTTCTGCATGGAAAAAGACAGCATGACAACGTGAAACATGGATTAAAAAGCTGCTGTTGGGAAGGGTGTTATGCTGCCATCATAGGTTAATCCCTCTGCATCACACAGTATCTGTATGCAAGTAGATTAGATTGTGTTTTCTCTAGGAATCGCTCTTCACAGCGCTGGCATGCTTCAGCCTTCAGATGTCCGCTTCAGAGGGAGCGTTCACTGTTAAAAATGTATGAAGTTTTAACAGAGGAGCTGCATGCTTCAAATGTCTCACAGCAACAACAGAGACCAGTGCTTCCTACACAGCCCTCTTTGATAGTACCTGCTAAAAGTAACAGGCTGCAGCACTGTCCTTCAACTGGTCGACCAGCTTCCATGAGCCATCGGCACTGCTGAAGTGTCCTTCAGTGAGATTGACTTTGCTGCTGCAACTGATCATACGCTGAGACTGCAGTATGAGGAGCAGGAGAAAGCTTATTTCCAACATCCCCGAGGATTACTTCAGATAATCTTCACAAAAGAAGGAAGAGAACAGTTTGCTGTCATTGTTTCTGTCAAGTATTTGACTGGAGATATACTGTAAATTGCGCAGATACGGACACATAATGGTCGCCACATGTCCTCTGCATTGATTCAGCGCTTCGGTTGGGAACGTCGTTCAGAATTAATGCGACTCAGATGCAAGCTGCGTAACACAGCGGTAGGAACAACTATAACAGAACATTTTGAAGATAAACTGATACATCCTCAAGTCCTCAATCGTCAGTGTAAAAATAATGTGTGAAGCTTTACGGTTCATCTAGCAGATGACTGATAAATACTCTTGTAAACGTCAGGAAACAAGGAAATAAGTCTGGTGTATCAATTCAACTAGTGACCATGTAAATTGGTGACTTTGAGTTGACACCATGATTGACTCTATTGGTGCATTCCCTTTTCGTCCTAAGTCAGAAATTCTGACGTCCCAGTTGCAAAATGTCATCTGCAACGCCCTTAAAAGTCAGAGGTTCCACTGGGAAACTCAGACAACCCTCACAGACCCTGAGCTTTTCAACAAACATGGCTTCTCAGTGCGTAAAAGGAAAGTATAAGCTTTGCATTATTACCTGAAATAACAACTTAGGGTTGTTCTCATTTCATGTGTTGAAATCAATCAAATTGATAGAATTGTACACCATCTACATGTGGACATATTCTGAGGTTAACTTTTGTGCAAAATTGTCTTGTAGCTGTTTATGTTCGTTATAAGCTAACAATGCTAACTGCGGCTGGAGCTCCAGTGGGTTGGTCTTGATCTATCAAAAGTGCCACAAAATGTGATAACTTTATTTAAATCCCGCTTGTATATGATCTTAGGAAAAAGTATATTAGCGCTAAGTTACAGGAATTTGAAAATTCAAGTTTAATTAACGTGAAAGTGCTCTAGACTTCTGCTCATGGGTGAAAATGTAATGTGCTTCAAATCAGATACGATATCATTCCCACTTCCCCCCGCTCCATTTACAGCCGAGCTGTAAATGGAGCGCAGCATATCAATTAATATGTTTGTGTTAGCTTTGTTCCTATGGCTGTATCTTCTCACATATAAAATACTCATTAGCATTTTCTGGTACAATGATTAAAAAAACACAATCAGATGATATTTGATGGCAAGGTTGGATCACTTGTCATCAGTTCTACAAATACTTGCTGAAGATATTAATTACTAGAAAATTATACATACATTATTTCTGAGATGTAACAAGAACATGACAGATTTTAAAAATGAAGGCAATTTTTTTATTTAAATATTTTCAATCAATGCCGCAATTAAGCCCTGAAAAATAGTAAAAGTGTTGGTATTAAGGTAAAGTGGCCATGTTTTAGACATTTTTCTTCTTGTCTGTGTAGAATCCCAAATCAATCCATTTATGTGTCTATGATTCTGAATTTTGTATAGTTTGAGGTCTTAAATTTACCATTTGTGTTGCGTTTTGTTAGATAATTCATATCTTTGGAATAAATACTTAATTATACAATAATATTTTCTGCAGTCTTGGTGTGACCAGACATTTTATTGAGTACATTTCAAAAAACTGGTAGATTTTAAGTGTTTATTAATATATGATTACTTTTCACATAGTTTTTGATGAAAGCTCTTTGTCCTTTCCATGTATGTTTATCCCCTTTTCTGTTGTCATTGTCACGGTAAGTTGGCTCAGTTTTTTAGATTCAGTATAAAGACTTTGTATTTTCAAAGAGCTCTAAAAACAGACAGAATGATGTTTTCTCTTTCTACCAATATCTCCTTTGTGTTTGTCTCAAGGGTTTTCCCATCTCTGCTCTTTACATCTCTTTCTCCACCCGAGTGTGTAACAACTCCAGAAGGGGAAGCACATGAACACACACCGAAGACTGTTGACTTGTGACTGTCATCCCAAGCAGCCATTTCTGATGTAAGTGGAGGGAAATCAAAGGTTATCATGTGCCAGTGAACGCATTAAGAACCATCTCATTTCCTGCTCTTTGTAGCACTTCCTTATGCAGGGTGGGCTTCCATTCAATTAGGCTTCATGAATGCAGATTCTTCCCACCAATAAAACCTCAGATTGGAACACGATTTCTCTTGTATTCTGCTTTTTGGAATTACAATTTACACATTTGTCTTTTGTTCATACAACAATGACGCTGGTATTTGAGGATGCTTCAAGAGTAAAAGCATAAAGTCCAGTTAAGTCTTTGTTAATTTTAAAATATGCACTAGTACTTGTGCTTTTGAACGTATTAGTGTCTACTTTCCCTTGATGTCAGAGTCTTCATGCATAAATTTATTATCCACCAGCAAGAGGTGAATGCAAAATCAGCTTTTACAGGCTTTTCACTTCTTGATAATTTAAATGGACTGATTTTTTGATTTTCTCTGTTCATAGTGTTGATGAGGTTTGTAGTATCACATCTTCAGGTGTATTTGGTTTGGTTTGGGGAATATGAGAGGCCTTTGCTTGTGGAGCTGGAAAATTTGGGGACTGTGCCTCTGGTTGGTAGCTTATGCAATGGTGTGGTTTTTTGGTGTTTCTGGCCCTATGGTTTAAAGGCCTGTTGTATTTTTCAGACCGCGTTGGATGTCTGGGCCTAGATTGTTTGTTCCCGCCTTTTGGGTAACCGGCTCTCTTCATTTTCATGAAATGTTTTACTTTCATGTGCACTGTTGGTCTGAGAGACAGTAGACGTTCTCCTGCTCTCTCTCATTTAGGTTCTTATAGTGCTTGGGTTTATCATGCCATTTGTGTATATTTATGTGCCTTTTCTTATTAGTTCCTTTTGTGATTTAACTTGTGTGCTTCGCTGTCTGTATATACTGTCTGTTTGTCAAAGCACTATTTTTTCAAAAGTGCTATACAAATAAAGTTAACATTACTATTATTGTTATTATTTGTTAAAGGTGGATGTCTGTTGATCATTACTATTGGTCACAGTGGACATAAAAAATCATTCCAAAACAAGGTGTACAAGTTCAAGTATGTTTTGGGCTGATTTTGCACCAATTTTGGCAAGTAACAAATGTTAATTTTAGATCCAGAGTACACAATTCTGTAAATTCCGTGAATACAATGTTTTTTAGCTTTAATTTTGGAGGGGTTGGAGTATTGGAGCTTGCCAAGAAGTGCCCAATGCTAGCATTATCTGTTTTACTGTTGGGTTTTACTTGAACTCTATCATAACTTTCCTCCATATTGCTACTGTTTTATAAGGTCCTCTGACAATAAGTAGCACAGGTATAACAATGACAATTAAAAATGGCATAAATTACTAGTTTAATCAATATTTTCTAGTAAACAGTGAGTACCAGTATTAGTTTATTAATCATCGGATCATTGGTACAGAGTTTTACTTCTTATAGTCATCAAGTTTGTTGTAAACCATTGAGCACTGAATTGATACAGAATTATGAAAATGGTTTGAACAGGGGGAAGTCAACGGTAAAATCCTGGATGTATGTCCTAAATATTTAGTTTTTGATTCAACTGATAAGGACTGAAATGATACTAATAAATGGCAAAAGCTTGAATAACCAGCTCATGTAAAGTTTGGAAACAGTTACCAATTTAAAATAAAATATGTGAAACAGTCTGATTTCTGGGTTCATGTCCTTTAGTATAATCACTACTCTAATTCTGTAACTTTCTTGTTGGTTAACACTGCAATAATAAAACAAAGAAGGCCCAAACTACAAGCTAATTAAATACTGACAAAAACATAAACAAAGCTAGCATTAGCTTTTTAAAATCTACTAGATAGCCTGTAATTGTATATGAAACTTTGTTACATTCACGTTGCGATTGGCATGTGCTTGAAAAATTGATTCAGCAATATATCCTCAAGAACCACGTGCTGATGTGCCTAGAGATCTGGATTTTCCAGAACCAATATGGCCCATAATGCCACGAAAGCAGTTGTAAGAGAGACATTGGATTATACAACCCATGGTGCAGCTCAAAAGGTGGCAGTAGAGGGCAAACTATAGCAGTGCATGGTTCAAAATTTAAAAAACGTCAAATTAAACGTCTTAAACTGTAGGATCCTTTAAACCTTGCCCTGCTTTGTTTTTCAGAAGAGCAGAAAAAATGTCAATAATTTATAAAGCAATATGCATCAGACCATGGCCTCTGAATAGTGAGGTTGCTGTGAATACAGTCCAGATAATAACCCACCAATGTTCTCTTTTAAGATTTTTAAGTCATTTTTTAGGCCTTTAATGAAAGAGCAGAGACAGTTAATTGACTGTAGAAATTGAATAGAGATCAGAGAAAGACAAGTGGCAAAGGGGCATCTGGCAAGAATCGAACCCTGGCCAGCTGCACATGTCAAGAGTTCTCATATAATAATTATAATAATAATAATAATAAAATAATACGTTTTATTTTAAAAGCGCCTTTCTCAGCACTCAAGGAAACTTCACAGAGAATTAAAAACACACTTTAATCACAATTAAATAAATAAAAACAACAGAAAAAAAGTGGTGAGTACACTGTTCCTACCCACTCTGCCAAACCAGCACCCCAGATCCCATCAGATTCTTAATAGTCGAAACCTTTACATTTGGCATGAAGTAAAATGATTTGGGATAATTAAGAGTAAAATTGCGAGCTTTAAATTCCAAAAGTCTAAGGCTTGAGTATCAGCAGATCTCACAATTTAGCTGTGTGACAAGACACAACTAAAGAGCCGTAAATGTTCTGTTCTTGCCAGAGCACAGTCAATGCTTTCATGACATCAACTGAGAGGTTGTCCCTCTCTTTGCTTAAATGCTGGCCTGATGTCCGCATAGATATTTATTTTCCAAAGATATTAGTTTATCTGATACTCTTGAAATGGTGACAATTCAATTCATCATCTATGTGTTTCTCTCTGCAGACACAGAAAATACAGCACTTGATAGCCACATCAAAAAAATATGGCTTCCAGGTGTCTTGGTGGATAACATCCATGCTAATATCAAAAGTCAAGAGGTTTCCATTGCACTGATTATTTTTAGCCACAATCTAACTCAACATCCACCATGCCCTGGCAGCTTTCTTCTGTTTCTTTCATAAGATGACAAATGCCCTCTGCCTGGTGGGCTTATACATCATGGCAGTGGCAACATGTCTGTGTTTAACTAATAGGGATTGTGTCCTCAAGCAGCCACGTTTGGCACGGGTTATGACAAACTGCATCAACAAGACATTCATTACCCTCAACATCCTAGCAACCAAATAACAATTACTGTGGATCCACGAGTGAGTATCTAGCCCCGCTGACACGCACTTATTCCTCACACAACACGTTGCCGATGCATAAATTAGCCATCTTTTGTCACATTGGGGGGGTTGGTGGGTTGAAAATTAGCCTGGTTTGTTTTGATGAGACAGGGTGCAGAGAAAGCGAATGAAGCAAAACTTCTGCCTGACAAATCAGTTGAAGTCACTTTCATTCTCACTCAGCATGCATCCAAACATACGAATGCTGTTTATGTGGCTGGAAATTCACCCAACCTCATGTGTTCCTGCAGTGTTTTTACACATTTTTTCCTCTGTGTGCATGCATTCATGCAGATACTTGTCTTGACTGACTAATGTACTTGGCCTGCCCAGCACCAGGACTCTATTGTTGCACCGTGTCCTCCCCACAGTCATTAGATTGCCATTAATCTCTCATCTGCCATTAGAACAACAGCCAGTGAGCTGGGCCGCACAATACAGCCGCCTCGTCCTCCAGCCCTCTGACACATACTAGCAATGAGTTTGAATTAGGCTCTTGGGGGTCACCGATTAGACCCTCATAATTCATCCAGACGGAGGAGTTCACAAAGAGGTTAGATGTTACTCCACTGAATGGGAAATCTGAATCTCATACATTCTCCATCCATGCATGTGCTCTATTTCAGTGATGTACGTATTTCACAAAGTTGGCGATATGCTGCTTTCCTATCGTTGAGCTGATCCCAGAAACATGTCTGCATACTGTAAACAATTTAAAGCCATAGACTTCCACGTCTGTCCAATAAGAAGAGTTCCAACAAAAGACTGAGCCATGCGGTGACACATTGTTTTATTATGAATAACATGAGTGATATGGTTTGATATGGGTAAATCCCATAAACTCCACTCTGCTGTTTAAGGCCTGTGCTCAGTGCTGCTATATTTATGCACTTAAAACACTTATCGTTACAGTACTAATGTAGCTCAGCCAGCATAATAACCATTGTCTATGGACACTGGCACTTACAACTGTCAAAACAACAACAGCTTTTTCATCCATCTCTCAAAGTACTACCATCAAAAATTAACATTTTCCAAATGTTTCTGTTCCAATTAGTAAGGTACCACCATGTTAATATATAGCAAAGAAGTACTAAACATTACTGTGGTCTCAGTAAATTAGATATTTTATCCAAAAATGAACCTTTGATCGACCTGTAACAGTAACAGGCTGGCTTTCAGCCTCTTGGCAAACAGCTACAATATCCCCAGCCTATCACTAAGACCATTATACCTTAATCTTTGCCTTATGGTAATCTGAATGGTTAAGTTGTCTTGTATAGCATGTTTCATAAACAGGTGAACTACCCCCACAAAATTTGTCTTTGGAGTCTGTGAACATGTTTTAGCCTGCTTCCAAAATGGCCATTTCAACATGGCTGTCAATGTTACTCTGAAGGATTTGAAGCCAGTCCTAAGTGGACAATTGAGGAACTTCTTTTTTTTTTTTGCATTAATTTCATTTTTAGGTTGACTCCATCCATCAATCCACTTTCTCTACCTCTTTTATCCCTCTTAAGGTTGTGGGGGGGCAATCCCAGCAGATGTTGGGGTACACCCTGAACTGGTTGCAAGTCAATCACATGGTTGCCATATATCGCCATACACTATTAAAAGTCACCAATAAATCAAGTCAGCATGTTTCTGGTCAGTGGGATGAAACAAGAGTACACTGAGAAAATCCTCGCATGCAAAGTAGCCCATTTGTAAAATGGAGAAATTTAATTTAAATGTATAAAAATGTAACTCCACATGAAGAGAACTGAGAAGAAAGAAAAAGACAGACAGTAAACTGTGACTGTATAAGAAAAAGCTTAACATTTTGCATATCTACCTCTCACAATAAAAAAAACCTTTGCTCATAATTTTCTGTTTTCAAATGTGAAGAAGGGAAAAAAACTTTAGAAACCAGGTCCAAACTTTTCTAGGATTCTGTTAATCTACTGTTACCATATCACAAATCAGTGGGTTAATGGCTTAGAAATTGAAAATGTAAAACTTAGAAAAGAGGTAATTCTTCTTTAATGCAGTCTCTCTGTGGTCCTTTGTTATTCACATGAGCACAGATTTGGTTCAAGGCAAAAAAAAAAAAAAAAGAAAAAAAGAAAACAGCCTGCTCTGGATTCAGGGGCATAATTAGCAGAACATGCTAAAGCTTGGAAAGTGAAAACATTTTACTGAGGAGCGGGAAACTAAAAGATTTATGTGCCCCTTTTTGCATAAAATTAAGTTGTTTTTTTCCTAGAAGCTCTAACATTCCCTCTCCACCCATAAAATCTTTTGCCTTTTTTTCTAATTTTAAAGTAATGCATGTTTATGCTCACTGGAAGCACCTAGCACATTAGCATTATTCATGACACAGTGCTTCATCGGCTGCCCTTTGGTAGGGAAGAAAAACGACTTCACACCCCGCTAACTCAAAGCAAGTGAGAGGAGCTCTTCCTGGGATGGAAAATACCTTCATCCAAAAGCAGAGTTGGTTGGTTGGTTAAGTGAGAGATATACAATGGTGCAATTTAGTCCTCTTTTATCTGCTTCAATCAAGACTTTGACTTCATTCACAGCTTCAGGAAGCCGAGTGTAAGCCAACAATATGGCTTAGTGAATGGGTAATTGCATCCACCAACAAACGTATAATCAGTCAGATGATGATTAGTGGGTGCTTATGGGTAATTTTCAGAGCGTATCGCAGATTGATTCTTTGAAATCAATCTGTTGTTTCTGAAAATGAGTCATGAGTCTAATTTGTGTGAATTGTCACATATCAAGACTGTAGATCACATCGCCATAATGATGACTGATAAATGATGTAATGCCTTTGGGAAGATAGGGCAGATTTTTAACCATTTGTGGTCAGAATGTCAAGTTTCGTAAAAAGAAACAACTCAATCAAGAGCAAGACAAGCAAGGCATTGCTGTATAGCTCTGCATTTTCAATTTAACTTACAATGGAGAGAAACCCCTTTGCTCTAAAGAAAGGATCAGCACCCTGAACACATCAACTGAATTTGTCCTTGTTGGAGTAGCATTAGTGTCAACTGGTCACTACAATTTTGGATCTCTTTACAGTCACAAAAATAGGCAAGTCCCAGCACGTTCAAGTCACAGTCAAGTCAAGACTCAGCAAAGGGAAGTGGGAAACATTTAATAGGCTCCATCTGTGTGTACAGCTAAATGCTGCTTTTGGGCAAATTTTTCAAAATACCTAAAAGTGAATTGAGGACCGAAACATTTTTCTGTCTCAAACATCAGATATGTACGTGACCTCGTACACCTGATTACAAATAAATGAAGGTTTAGTGCCCTGTCTTATGTAGAATTAGTATGCCTGTCTATAAAACAAGCACTACTTTTTGTATGATCAAGCCAATAGGTATGAGCAATATTGGCTAGTATACACTGTAGTCTCAATTATGTCTTAAAAAGTTAGAAAGAAGCCCAGAGTAGTTTAAATTAAAAGTCCTACTGGCTCCTGGGACAGCTGAGCTTAAAGATTCTGGTTGATTTTATCCTAGCAAAAGAGGACAGAAGGTTGTCTTGTGTGTCAGAGGAAAATGAAAACAAACTATGACTTCGACTACTGCGCAATGGCAAAAAAACATTGTAATACTTGTTCCTTTGCAATATATACTGTGTTTTTTTTCTTTTCTTTTTTTTTCATTCATTCATTCATTTATTCATTATCTATACTGCTTATCCCTTTAGGGGTCGCGGGGGGGCTGGAGCCTATCCCAGCTGTCTTTTTTTTTTTTTAAATTGAACAAAATAGATATTAATTTCAATCAAACAATTGTACCTGTTCTAGCATGGGTCTATCAGAAATGTTCTAATTTTATATCAAATCCTCCTTTTATCATCACACACTGAGTGTAGCTCTCTGACAGAAGAGTGGAGAGAAACGTTTCTTTGTAGGTTAGACAGTTCATGTATAAACTTGCTGTGATGATGCTACTGTAACAACATCCTTCATTTCTGTACGCAGTCAAAGTAAGATTTAGTTAACATGTTCATCCCATGATTTTAACTTAAAGTAAAACAAAGCTCACCATGTCGGGCTGCCTGATACTACCATGCTTGTACAGATTTAAAATCCCACCTGGTTTGCCATTAATAGACAGTATATTTGATCCTAGCGCTGAAAAACACAGGGATAAGGTGCTGTTGACAGCAGAAAAATACCTGAAGATCCTCCTCATACCTTTGAGTCAAAGTCGGAAAAATGTAAAAGTTTGAAGTTCCTTTCCTGGACTTCCATGGCCAGGAGCAATTCATTTTGACTAATGAGGACTACATATCTCTAGAGGATGTCTGCTTAAATATGTCTGGCCAATGGGATTTTAGCTAACCAATTCAAAGATGGGTGTCCGAGTTCAAGATTATATACACTGGAGGAATTCAGAGTGAGCCAAAGCTCTTTCATGGCTCTACCTTCTTTTTAATGTTCATAAATTAAAGAAAATACTGCAGTATTTATAACAAGACTATTTTTTTCTAGCTTCCTCTCACAAACACATTTGAGTTTGCTAAGATCCCTGAATTTAAGATAAGCTGTATTTCCAAAAAAATAACAAGGCTTAATACAACCACCACATATGATAAAATGTAACAGTATTCTTAAGACTTGTACTTACGACAACAAAGATTAAGCCACTGTGCTTCAATTTCTCCCCATCCTGAGGGCATTCCCCATATCAACATAAGGGTTATGGTTACAGCCCCTGCAAAACATAATAACCCCCCACCACCACCCTCAAACACACATAACGCCACCACCAGCTATGCAGATGGTTCAGTGTCATTCTATCCGTCACTGGATTCAATGCCAGGCACTGAGTGTGCCCTAATGACTCCAAAACCCACGCTGGTTAAGACGGAATTGGACACCAGCATTGTGCTGAAACTTAATCTCCCTTTAGACCACCTGGGCCAAGGATTCAACCTGAGGGTTCAAAATCATCTTGGCAATGGTGGCACAACAGTCCATTGGCTTTTAGGGCTAATTAATGTGGCAGCAGCACATTTCAACAATACAGCATGTTGTAAAACTGGATTCATGGAGAAAAAGTCATGTCAGAGTAACATCTCTAAGTGTTAAAAGAAAACAGCTGAAAGAAATTTTTGGCACATTGAAAAATATGATTTTCCTCTGGCAGTTTTATGTTGCCTAATTTCTGCAAAATTTGCTAGAAATATTCTCAAAGCCTTCTTAAAATATATTGACATGCAAATGATGATAATAAGTAAAAATTACCTTTGGTCTGTGACCCCCATGATCTTACATTGGACATCTATTCAAATCCCCTCTCCCCCCCCCAAAAAAAAACATCCAAAGCAATTTTAGATATTAAATTGACAACAAAGAACGGTCATGAGCTCAAACAATGTGTGTATGACAACAACAATCTAGTCAGTTTGTCTCTAAGCCATGAGAGAATCTTTCAAAGTGTTTTTGAGACACCACAGTCAAAGGAAATGGATGATCATGGGACCAAATGACTTTGGCATTAGACTCATCCCTGAGTCTAATAGGTCAATTATGTTAAGTGAGATGATAACCCCTTGAAGTCTCCTGGCAACACTACATTCACAAATAAGATGATCAGGTGACCTAATGACCTTAATAAAAAAAAAAAAAACAGATCAGAGTGGACATTTGTGCAACATTTGACAGAATCCCTAAAAGCATTTTTGAGATAACGTGTCACACAATCAAAAGACAGACATGTGGCTCTATTTAAGTTAAGTCTTGATTTAATGAGGATCTTCATTTTAATTTAGACAGAAATATGAAACTTGCTGTGCAGCTAGGACCCACTAATTCATTTCCTGTAATCAACCGGATCTATCTTGGAAAGCTCGAAGTCAAAATAACTGAGTTTGGTCTGCAGATGCACCGCAATCAGTGTCCCTTAAAGCAGGAATAAGTGGGAGCAGTGAATGTGCCAACAGCAAAAAGTGACCGCTCATACAGAGATAAGCATTTTTTCAGATCTGGTCTGCATTTCTTTATTACATGAAAAACCAATAACACTGAAAGCATTTATCAATGGAAAAGATATTTCTGCTCAACTTCCAACATATTTTGGTGAGAGTTTGCTCTACTTATTGGCTCATGTTTTATACTTTAGACTGCAGCTGTAGTGCTCGCCTACTACGAAATCTGATTGATAAATATTTTGTCTAAGTTTGACAGAAATCCCTGGAAGCTTCACACAAACTGGTCGATGAGGAGGTGAAACAGTAACAACCAAGATCTCATCAGATCATTTCGAAGTCAAAGTGGACAAAGAAGAAGAGTTTGACAGGAATTCCACAAATTGTTCATCAGATGTCAAATTCATAAGAAATGAATGAACATGAGGCCCAGTGTTCTTGATCTATGACTGACAAACTCAAATCTGGGGTGCATACTTAAGTTGTTAGTACGAAGTCCAACAGAAATCCCTTGAAGTGTCCTCGAGAAGATGTTCATAATCAAGGGACGATCATGGGGCTGAATTACCTTGGTCATATATCCACTTATATTTGATTTTGTTTTTTTTCTTGGGACACAGTGGACGTATTTGCAAGCTTTGACAGATATCCCTCAAAGAATTCTTAAGAATTGATCTTTCCATACAAGGGATGTTCACAAGGCTCACCTGCCTTGACCTTTGACCTTAGAAATCTAATGCTTTCACCCTAAAGAGCAAATTTTGAAGAAATTCACTGAATATTTCGTAAATTGTGCTAAATGACTGGAGGGACAGAGGTGTCTGGAAACAGTGCTGCAGTCCACAGCTGTCAGTGTCTTGGAGGCATAAAAACATTTTCTCTTACATTGCAGGAAAGTTTGAGCATTGTTCATGGAATTGCATGCCAAAATGAGGACTCATAACAACAAATTCTTGGCACAGAAGGGCAAACATAGAAAAGAGAAGGTGCTGGTTTGCATTTTTGAGCGAAGCCAACATTTGGTCTCAAATGAGAATTGTACCTCTACTGCCAAAAAAATCCTCGAAAGTTCTGACTGAGGGAAATTTTTATGCAAATTCGAAGCCTTTTATGTCCCTAAAGTAATGTTTTAAGCAATTTCCCCCTGTAACTACGCATATCCTGAGGGATTTTTGTGTGTTTGTGTACAATTTTGGGCTAGCATCATATCCATAACAGCTCCAGATGGTTTTTCTCAGCATCTGTCTAACCTGACATAAACAAAGCCTGCAGTGTGTGGCCATAAGGTTTATTATTGGGTTATTCTGGCACAACGGTTGCCTTCAAACTGCATCACAGTCACAAGCTGACAACACACACCGAGACCAGACAACATTAGTGTCTTTATCCGACACTTGAATGACAGAAAGTAGCTGGATATGTCCTTCCTGTGGATCTCCGAAACAAAGAAAAAAAATCCTGACATTTCGAGGATGGGGTCACGCCAAATGAGTCAGAGAGATGGACAGTGACAAACAGGAGGCAAAGACAGACAGGAGCGGTGGAATGGAACGGAGAAGGAAGAGTGTTTGGAGACTGATAAGTGATGGAAGGAGAAGTAGGACGAGACTTTGTGTTAAGGAGAGAAGCGAGGTTAAATCAGGAAAATAGAGGGATTTAAAGGACTTATTGATGGCACATATGTTTCCTCTTTTTCTCCCACTTCCCTGTCATGCTTTACAGTTACATGTGTCCGTTTTTACTGATTTTCCTACCTCCTATCATCTTGGCCAGGCCTCTTGGCCATTTGGCGAGTATGGTAATGAGCTACAGGCTGATAACAACTGATAAGTCCTCTTGTCGGGTGCTAAAAGCATGAATGACATTTTTACGCAGTCGTAAAAAAGGGAAAACACGCAATAAAGCTGATGAATGGAGAGACCTTGTGTGAATGTACACAGTATGTGCAAATAGGAATCTCCTCTCGCTGCCGCTGTTGTAGCTGTTGTGTGTAAATGCCTTCTTTGCCTTGTCTGGAAGAGAGGCAGGAGGAGGGGGCGAGGAGGGTCACTCAGCCCACAGAAAGGGTTTTCATCCTGGGCTTATCAGAGCCAACGCAGGGGGAGATCGCTGGGCAGTGAAGCGAGAAGGCGGCTGGTGGTTACCCCCGCCTTCACACCAGGATGGTCTTCCCCCTGACTTTGTGATCCACCTGTGTGTGTGTGTATAGGACGTGTCACAATTAAAATACAAATGTAGACAGTTACAACTAGAGGTGTGAATCTGTCAATAGGTTCAGATTTGTTCTGATTCTTGGAGTCACAATTTGACACAAAGGGCACGATAAAATGTGTTCAAGATGTCAGCTTATGTAATGATTGTATCAGCTAATGTTAATAACATGGATGCACAGCTATATGAGTTAGGAAGTAGGCTTAGAATTGTGATGTAAAAATGATTCATGGACACTTTGAATCGATTCTGAATCTTTTTTATACGATTTGCTTGAAATGTAAAATCATTTCTCACCTCTAGTGAGAATGGATCGTAAAAATGGTCTTTAATTTATCTTGTTTATCATCAGGAGCTAAATTAAGTGCTTACTGATGTCACTTTTGTTATTTTAAATAAAGAATATCATGAAGTAGTATAAAAATATTACCAAAAAAAAAAAAAAATTCAATCACAGTTATTCGCAAAAATATACAAACCACAAAAAATGTGATGGTATTTGGCTTTCTATCAAAAAGCCAAATACCAATTCATATAATTCAGGATGTAAAAAAAAAAAAAAATAGATTAAGTTGCAATTACTTTATTCTCAAGCCAACAGAAAAAATAAATTGTCCACTTTATGATAAAAATGGTATCTAGACTTAAACTTTATATCATGTTACAGACTGTGTGAGTTAGGGGTGGGACAAAATATTGATATGGTAATACACTGCCTGGCCAAAAAAAAGTCCTCACCACAAAAAAAGGCCACACACTCTAAATTTTGTTGGACCAACTTTAGCTTTTATTACAGCTTGCATTCGTTGTGGCATTGTTTCAGTAAGCTTCTGCAATGTCACAAGATTTATTTCCATCCAGTGTTGCATTAATTTCTTCATCAAGAGCTTGTATTGATGATGGGAGAGTCAGACCACCATGCAAAGCCTTCTCCGGCACATCCCAAAGATTCTCTATGAGGTTAAGGTCTGGACTCTGTGGTGGCCAATCCATGTGTGAAAATGTCTCATGCTCCCTGAACCACTCTTTCACAATTTGAGCCCGATGAATCCTGGCATTGTCATCTTGGAATAGGGAAGAAAAAATCCATTGATGGAATAACCTGGTCATTCAGTACATTCAGGTAGTCAGCTGACCTCATTCTTTGGGCACATAATGTTGCTGAACCTAGACCTGACCAACTGCAGCAACCCCAGATCATAGCACTGCCCCCACAGGCTTGTACAGTAGGCACAAGGTATGATGGGTGCATAACTTCACCTACCTCTCTTCTTACCCTGATGTGCCCATCACTCTGTAACAGGGTAAATCTGGACTCATTAGACCACGCGAACCTTCCTCCAGGACAGTTCTTAATCCAATTTTAGTAGTTTCTGCAATGTCCTTAGATGTTTTCTCTTCTTGATGCATGCCAATGATTTGACCCTTCTTAAACAGAGTAACATCTTTTCCATGAACACAGGATGTTTCTTTTGACATGGTTGTTTAAGAAATGAGAAGCTACTCATTGCATCAGCCGGGGTTTAATAACTTGTTAACAGTTGAAAGACAATCGACCATGCAGTAATTATCCAATAGGAGGCTCGTACCTATTTGCTTAGTTAAATCCAGGTGGCGACTTTTTTTTTGGCCAGGCAGTGTAAATCATCATCTTGGCATATCCAATCCAGTTATCATTTCACTAATTTAAAAGAAAACGACTCATGATTGTAATACTCAATGTCTCATTGTGGTGACATCTATGAAATTAATGATAAATCTCTGGACAACAACAAGATATCAGTATGAACTCCAGTGGGCAGAGAGTTAAACTCACTGTGATACATAAACTTGTGCTGTTGTGGCCTGGATCAATGCATCATGACACTGGTGACTTTATCCAGGAGTTATATGGCTGAGTGGAATAAAAAGCAGACCTACTGCATTTTTAGAAATAAACTCAAACTGATGACAATAGCTGTTAGTACTCCTTGTCAAATAATACCCCCTGTACATAGGCATCAAACATTACATCATTGCTAAATAAGACCAGGCCTCGGCAGCTGGCTACATGCCACCTTCCTTCTCCGTTGGCATGTCAATGGTTCAGTCCTGCAGTACGCTCTACCAGCAATCGAAAGAAGGACTGTTCAAGCTCAGTACTGGCTGTCACATGCCAATGTGTTCATGGGCAAGACACCTAACCCCAAGATGCTCCCACTGCTGGGTCAGCGGCATGTAAATGGGTATGAAAGGGCATGGATGTGTCAGCAAATACTGATGGACAACTTGCATTGAAACCCAGAACCATCAGTGAGTGAATGTGAGAGCAAATAGATGTGCATGGGTGTAAAGCACTTTGATAAAATATATCGATAAGATTATGTCCAGTTTGAAATATCCCAAAAAAAAAAAAAAAAAAAAGCCATGACAGCAAGAAAAATAGAAAAAATTTTTATTATTTCATTTATATATGTATATATATATATATATATATATATATATGTGTGTGTGTGTGTGTATATATATATATGTGTGTGTGTATATATATATATATATATATATATATATATATATATATTTTTTTTTTTTTTTTTTTTTTTTTTTCTCTAAAACTTTTAAAGCAATACTCTTATTCCCCATCTCCACCCCAACTTTAACATGGGTCAACATATTTGAATTGTGACTTTACAAATGAACACATAGTTCACCGAGCTAATGCAAACTTTCCAAAAAATGTGGCCTGTCTGCCTTATGCTCTCCCTTTGGTGTATTGATTTGTGATATAGAACGTGACATATCTTAAAAACAAATCTGTTTTTCTGTGAAAAAACTATGTATTGCAACGATTTATATTGGGAAAATATTTGCAATAGTTTTAAAAATCAGTATCAAACATTTCTGTGACATTTTGATATGTTAATGCGTGAATCAGGCTCGCTTCTTTGCTGTTCTTTACTTGTTAAAAACAATTATTAGAGCTTAATATTTTGTTTACATGTTTCAACGTTTTTAGAGCTAATCACTTCTGTATAAGGGTAGCTATATGTGTTTATTACAAAATGCAGTTGAACATTAAACTGTTTCTGCTTCCAGACAAAAAGAAGGGCACAGACCATGCACTGAAGACTAAAAAATCCCTCTTAAATTCATTCACATCCATTTTCCTCTATTTTGATGCCTACAAAGCACATATGGCAACATCAAGAGGTTTTCACCTGAAGCAGTAAAATCCTTCATTTCCTGTGTCCTCGTTTGGCAGGCGACCAGAAGACGTGCTACCTGTGGTGCCGTCGACAAGGCCATATGCACCTCTAAATCATTCGGCATGATCACCATGCTGTGCTCCAATGAGCAACCATAACCATGATGGAAGACACCAGATGATCATTTCCAACATGCAACATTAACACTTTTTATTACTACTTTTTCTTGAGGTTTTAAAGTGTGGTAGTTAAACTTCTTTTTTTACCACCATGGTTTCTGTTTGCCAGAAAGACTTGTCAAGAGGAATTACACTCACAGGTGGAAAGGTCAAGGTAAATGACCCGCACGGACAGGAAGACTTGTTAGACCAAAAATGCTTGAGAACATGGAAAGGTCACTCAGTCAATAGTGTTTGAAGAGAGCTCAAAATCCCATCAGAGAGAGGAGAGAGGCAGACAGAGAAGAAAACAAAGCCAATGATCAGGTGATACCAGCAATACTTTTCAACAGCTGCCAGATAAACACATCTAGAAGCTCAGTTTTCTGCTTTTCCATCTCAACAACAGTAAAGATAAAGACTCAAGCCTCCCAGGGCTGTTAGCAGCGAAAAAATTCCCGGGACAAAGCCGAGGTTCAGGTCTAAGGCGGCCATATGGAGGTGACGGCTGTGTGGGTCTGACCACAGCTTCCTCCGCTCTGTGTGGCACTCTGTGGACACCATAGGTGGCGGCCGGGTGAAGGGGTGTCTGTCTAGCCCCCTCCATGCTGTCTAACAAGCTGGACATGTGGCACAGCATCTGTCTCTGAGGGACAGTCCCCATAAAATAATAAAAAAATGAATATGTTTATGCCACATTTAAAGTGAAGGAGATTGTTGAATCTTCTTAAATAAATGCCCAAAAACACCTTTTTTGGCTTGCAGTAATACCATTATTTAAACTTGGATTAGTCTGACAATAAACAGTTTATACTGATACCTTTTTTATGCCACAGTGTGTCCAGGGCCTTCTCCCCAATATCTTCTTTTTATTCTTAAAAAAAAAAAGCTCCAAAAAATAGTGTTAGGAGAAAAAAAATACCCCAACAGCCTTGTATCAGAACCAAATGGACCAAAAAGTGTAAACTGATCACACCGGTATGTACTGAACATTAGTGATGAAATTTATACTGTCTCAGCTGCTAGGAATGCGTCATATTGGATTATTTTTTCAATATCTGAAATGTTGTCCTTTTCAAACTCCTTGTCACCAATACAATACCAAAACAGTTTTTTGTCAAGGGCATAGAGCCTCTTATCTACTATTAATGACCTTTTAGTTGCATTGTTATGGTCTTTTAGTGTAAAAAAGGATCTGAAAAACAATATTTCAGTCTCTAATAACTTACATTGGGTTGGTCATTAAATGTGTATTAACCATATATGCAATATCTAGAGCCTATACATATGTCTGCTACCCATTCACACCCATTCACGCTCACATTCACTCACTGTTGGTTGCATCTATGTTAGTTGTCCATCAGTATCAGCTAACACATTCATGCCCTTTCATACCCATTTACACACCACCGCTGCAGCAGAGGGAGCAACTTGGGGTTAAGTGTGTTACCCAAGGACACATCGCCATGTGACAGCTGGAGCTGGGCTCAAACCTGCAACCTTCTGATTACAGGTCAAGCGCACCATCATCAACCTGATAATGCCATGCATCTAACTGATGCATATGTCCCAAATATGAACCAGCTATATTAGTTAGCTATTCTAGTATGCTAGCTTGTGTATGAAAACTAGATGGTTCTTTGAGCATTAGTGATTGTGAACATACCCTGGCAGTCATCAAAATTAACATCTTAAACTGATTTATAGCAAAGTATGACCTGTTTAAAGGGTGAACACATTGCATCACGCTTATTTAAATCAAATAATAATAATTATCCTATCAAGTTAAACTGATCCTTTACTCAACCATAAAATAACTTTCCCTTCAGTTTAGAGATATTAAAATAGTTTGATTGGCATCTCTCCCCTTATTTTGTTCATGGTGGCTTTGCAGAAACTGCTCAGATGTGCTACTGCCCCCTTTGGTAGCAGGACAACATTACAATGAATCACCACTGATTAGAATGGAAGACAAATTTTAAGATATGATATAAAAGTGGAAAATACTGAAAATTGTCCAAGAAAACAGCTGTTTAAATATCTGAAAGTGGTAATGTATTTCAAGCACTATTTGGAAAAGTTTTATCTGGTAACAGGCACCGCTCAAAATGATGTTGAGGGTTGAAAAAAAGTTATTTTGTTTTTGTTGCTATCAATGTTGGGATTAATTACAGTCTCTCTCTTAAACCTATAAATTCCAACAAATTCAATCATGTAGGACAGCAGATGTGCCAAAAAATTCATTTTCAAATTTTGCGATTACACTGTCAAAAAGCTCTGCTGTTATTCTGCCTTCAAATGCTTGTACAGATTCCATAATGGCTTGATTTGTGTTGGTTCATGTTGCACTTTGGAAATGTGGGCATGTTTGAGCTTAACACAGGGGGGCTCCACATACACAGACATTCAAACCAGCAAATAGAGCCTGTGCTCCCCCACTGACTCCTTATGCTCCCTGTTTGACCTTTATTACACCTCTTTCACTATCTTTGGGGGATGACCAACATTTTCTGTCTTAAGCTGGTGCAAGCATTGTTGAGGATGAAAATCTTCTGTGTGGGTTTGCAATTAAAATCCCTGGTTGTTACAAAAGGGAGCCTTGAACTGTACACCATGATAACTTTAATAGTTATGGAGGCTTAACCATGCTTTTGTTTGGTTTTTATTACCATCAATAAGGGGTCTTCCTAAGATAAAATAGCTCACTAATTATCAAGCAGGAAATTCAGGTTAGGGTTACACACACACACACACAAACACATATAGAATAGAAGGTTTGAAGTGGTGTATACTGTAGACCAAAGCTGCCTGGTATTGTTGTGTCCCACTAAAATATTGAATTTGGCACAGCTTAAAGGACAAAACACATCAGTCCTGTGAGGCACAAGAGGCCAGAGGCTGAGGAGACAATTTAACACAGCCACAAGCAAAATACATGGAATAGCAATCGCTCCAGCCAGGATCAAGCCCTAGGGTGCGTGTGCAGAGATATACACACTCATATATATACACACAAATTCACAAATGAAATGTTGAATGTAAATAGCCTGATGAGAGTCGTAAATCTTTCTTGGGCCACTGGGCAGCTGGGGACGGTCACTGCTGTCAGAATAGTACAGCTGTGTGAACACAGATAGTCACTGTGTGGTGGGGGGATGCTGAGGTGGGCCTGCTGAGGTGGGCCTGCAGGCTGGAAAACTGGAATTGGCCTCAGAAATGCTCTGTTACTTTCTCAAAATGAAAGGTGCTGAACAGGTTGGTTACAAACAACATCTTTCTATTGAGGAGGGGAGTTACTAGCATGACTCCAGAAAGACAGAAATCCCTTTTTGAAAGTGTTATTGTTAAATCTACACTACGTATTTCACATTTTAAGTAAAAAAATCTGTTGTGCTGCCTTAAACACAATATATGATGGTTTCTTTGTTTAATTAGGACTATGTCACCTAGAAGTTACAGACCCTTCCATGGCCCACATCACAGTGGTATCACCACAAAACCCAGCAGAACCAGAGACAGGCATGGACCACCACAAAAGGCTAGCAAGCAGCACAGGAGTCTAACAGTGTTCATTTAACAAATTAATATGAATTTAACTAGAGTCTCTTCAGCTGACAGAATCCACAGAAGCCCACCATAAAGTGAAAAGTTAGCATAAAGTGTTTTTACTGTTAATCAGGCATATTCCTCTGCACTTAGGTGTGGTAGTTTCATTTGTTAGTATTTCATCTGGTGACATTCATCAGACTGATAAAAAGTAAGTCTGCATGACTGTCTAGTTATTGAGGTGTAGAAACAAAGCCCATGGCTCCTTATCTATGTTACGGGGAGATATATCATGCACAATATGTGTTTTTTGTCATCGTTGTACGGCTATTATCTGCTCAATCCAGGGATTAACATGTAACTCAATGACCTTAAAAAATGCCAGCCTGAAGTCAGAGGGAACATTTGTGCAAAGTCAAGGCTTCGCTATGCTTTCGAAACAGATGGACACACGGACACAAACTGCCTGCTGCAAGCGGTTTTCTCCCAAACATGTTGGGGCAGCGTCTGGAAAAAAAAATCTTCATTATAGTAAAGTTTACCTGAAGTCAGTAAAACAAGATAAGTTGTTGTCAATATGTAACATCACGAGGACAAGTTTCTGTGTTAATTCATGTTATTGAGACAAAAAAGGGGGAAAAGATGCCCTGAGACAACCCATAAGGACAATGCCTGAGACAGATGAATATTATGGGTTGTATATGGAGATATATCTAAAAAAATGTTTTTAGCCTATTTTTTAACCAATGACGGCAGTAAATGCTAAACAACTCGCAAAAAAACAGACTTAAGACATGCCCCTACTTGCTCCACATCCCACATCTTCCTTTACCACCAATAATTTCCTAACTATGTAAATAGTATTTTTCACCCTGCTGTTGGCCACGCTACCCCATTCACAAAGACATCATGGAGTCTCAACAAAAAAGACATCGCAAAGTTCAAATCCCCCTTTATAGAATACTAATAGATTCACACCAAGGATGTAGGAAAACATCATCACAGCACTGATGGATAAATCTAAAAAGTTTAAACAAGTTCTGAATTCAGTTCCATAGTGTGTATGCTTAAGCACCAGTATGCTTTGGTTTTCCACGTTGATAATGAGCAGGTGGCATCGTTTTGAGTAGCGCTGTTGGAGATAAAACAGAACAAAAACCTTTGAAAGAATCTGCAGTCTTGTCTGTTTGCCAAATAATAATATAAGGAACAAAGACTGAGGAGATGATAGACTAATGAAGGTTATGTAGAAGGAGAATTTATGAAAAAATGAGGAGCAGAAATTAGTTTGAAATGTTGAAAGAGAAAGAGAGATTGGCGAGGAGTCTCTCTGGATTTACAGAATCCACTCCGCCACCAGTTTGGGGACAGAGTCACACTGACACACTTACTGCCTGGTGAGCTCTTTTTCTTTCTCCCTCCCTTTCTTCCTATCCTCTCTCTCTCTTTCGCGCCGGTAATGAGAACCGTAGGTGTTCAGCGACTGTCAGATACACACCGCAGAGCATTTAACAGTGAGCTCACACTCACACAAAGACACACACCCACATTATTTTTGGATGCCTGCCACAGTCGTAGGACACCTACAGTGTGGTGAGGAAATGGGAGCAAAGCATAAGGTTCATTTTATCTTAGCCCCTGCCAAGTTCTATTCAAATATCATGGTTTATAAAACAATGATAGATCTGAACATGTTCTGCCAAATTAAATCTCCTGAGCTGGAGCTGCTTTCTCTCATATGAAGTCTAGTTAACTGAAATATTTATCAGTAATACACAGTATGCACCCTAAGCCATGAGAGTCCATTTCTGTATGTGATGTGTAATTCTAGATTCCATACTCATACGACAAGAATGTGACGATTGTTATTGTGTAGTTTGGAGCTGCAACCATTAGCTAAGTAAGTTGTAAGGGCCACAATTATGGGAGTCACAGATGCATGGAAGTAATACATGGACCCAGGTTGAAATTGAAACAGCCCTCTACTAACTACTTGGAAATCCGTATGTTGTCTGATTTGCCAGCTGCTTGTTATTTTCTTTTTGTATATTAGGCCTTAGCTGATTTGACAAGCAGGAAATGCCAAGCTTACAGATAATGCAGCAGCAGTGTAGCGCCCTCTAATGGTCTGATGAAAGCTTACTTGTAAGATAATTATTTTTAATAAATGTATTAATTGACAGTGAAATCCTTCACTGCACAGCAAAAATAAATAGGCAAAGGTTAACGCTAATGCTAGTTATGCCACAAATCTCACCATTAACAAAATCAGTGTTGTTTTTACACCCCATAGTTTCATTTACAGCCTTATGATGATGTCAGACTACAAAATGTATGCACAATTACAGCCCAAGCCAACAGTGGTTTTGGGACTCGTTGGCCACAAAAATTGGTTGTTTCATAGAGACCAACAACAGACCAGTCTTAAGGTGCGTTCACACCGAACGCAACTTTGGCGACCTTGGCAACCACTCTCCATGCAGAGTCAATGTACAGCCACGATCAGCCATGACCAGATCTCACGCAAAGTGACAGACACATTCTGGGCAACTTGGTCGCATCTTTGGAGACATGGGGTCGGCGCCCCTTTTGCTGCAGATGGGAACTCTGGGGTCTCTTTGGACATGGAGCAGGTCACGGTGCTAGGTCGACAAAGTTGAAAAATTTGAACTCTTCAGGCAATGTCGCGCCGCGAGAGCCAATCAGTGTTGAGTGGGTGTGTGATGACACCTGTGAGGGACTGTTTTTATTGTTCACAGAGTGACAATCCATGTCCGTGTGGGGAACATTAAGTTAGTGAGTACATTAGTTCCACCTAGACGGACCACAGAGAACTCGCAGAAGATGCTGCTGCAAGGCCATCAGCTGCAGTGTTTTGTGGTTGGTAGGTGAGTGAAAAGGATACAGTTGGAATAATGTCAGCTTATATATCCTATTATATGATATGATATGATCGCGGAGTGAAACTCGAGCGTACGTGACATCACTGAGCAACAGCAACAGCGACAAAATGAGCGAAGTACAGGCGACAGGACTTGGGTTTGCGACACGATCTTGGTCGCAAAGTCGCATTCGGTGTGAACACACCTTTAGATGCCTTGTGACTCCACAAGCATGTTTGATTTTTGTCCTACCCTACCTATAATTTCCTTCCTAAGAGACATTGACCACCGAGAGCACAGGGAGGGCTGCATATGCAACAAACATGGATGTAAACAGACCACAGATGTTGCCTTGAGAGCCACGCGACCATTTGTTAGGCTGTGAAAACAAGCATTTAAGATATGTGTAAAGGGACAACCATCAGACCATAAAAAGAGAGAGATGTTGGAAAGAAACAGCAGAGGAACCTTAGTAACTTTGTGAGTGACTGCTTGAATTAATCAACCAAGTAACATGTTCCTTATTTTAACATTTGTTAAGACAAACACATTGATGCCCAATATTGTGCCATAAACAGTTTCCACTTCTATCACTCAAAACATATTATTTTTTAACTGTAAAGAAATAAGCTTAACGGACTAAAACCGTGTGAAGAATCAAGCTGGGAACATCATTATCTTTACTGTAAAGATCTACATTTTAACATGAGACCCAAAGAAATGTCTTTGTTTTTGTTGCCTCCAGTGGACACCCAAAGAACTCTTCCAGTTCTCTTTTGGCTTTACTTTTTGACACTGGAGGATGATGCTCAGCTCATAATTGGATTTTCTTATGTTCAGATGAATCTTTCTGCCCTTCCTGTGCCAGGCTGAAAACAGCTGGAAAGAAAGGTTAGCATAGAGCTATCAGGGTACAAACTAATCAAGTACTTCTAACCTTTACCTTTTTTTGGAACATCGCTCTCAAAAAGCATTCTTAACGTGCAATGCAAATTTTGTGGGGATCGATTTGCTGCCTTGGGTTCTAAAAAATGTCTACTTTGAACACATACATGTATTTGGCCAAAGAAAAAGCCAAATAAATTCCTAATTATTCTAACGATCCCTTTAAAATGCGGTTCATCGTTACAATTTAGCCAAGAACAGAATGTGTGTCATTCAATTACTAATTGGCTGTTAAAGTTTCAGTTGGTTGTACTCATTCCTTTGTTTGAACCAGTTCATCCAATCCTTCTCTACATAACGTGAGCAGCCATGACCTCCCAGGGTTTCCTTTAACTGACATGGTTAATTTTCTTGCTCTCTCTACCCAGGCAGCATAGACACCCACCATCTCATTAAAGCACAGGGACATTTGGAGTAATGAGCTCAAGTCTGCAGTGCAGTGAATAAAGTAAATAAAGGGATCTAGCTGTGGAAAAGGTAGGGTAAGATCATATTTTTCCTACATGTTACAGCACAAAAAAGAAGTAGTTAGGCCACTATTCAGTAATTAACAACATTGAGTGTGTTTGCATGCATACAAATTAATAAATTATCTGATTTTTGCCTGTTAACTATTGTAGTCCAGTTAGCAGCATAGTGGAAAATGCTTTGTCAGATAAAGGCCATTATTACATCCGCCAAGGAGGTTATAATAGTTATAATGTTTTTGCCAGCGTTGGTTAGTTTGTTTGTCTGTTGAAAAGCTATGGACCGATTTGGATGAAATTTTCAGCAAATGTGTGAAATGGGATAAGGAAGAAATGATTAAATTTTGGGACTGATCCAAATAACCATCCGGACACAGGAATTGTTTTAAGGATTCTTTAACATTGCCAGATAGGACCATTTTCGCCAAAGTGGACGGAAGCTGCTTGGCGGAGGTCTGCGCTCTCTTAGCGCTTTTCTAGTTAGATTATGTGACAATTAGCTTTTTGCCCAATAACCCAAACATTTAGTGCATGCATACTGCCTAATCTGTGTTTGTTGTTCTGTTACTTTTGCTGAAGAGTACAGTGATCAAGCAGGCGCAGACAAAGAAGAAGTAACAGCTAACATGGTTAGATGCAGCAAGAGAAGCAGCATTTTTAGAGTGACAAAGAAATAAATGTAATTCTTTACAAAAGCAACAGATATGAATGTCCCTCATTTTCTAAATGGGAGTTAGTATGGAAAGAGTGAAATACTGTTCTTGACACAAATCCTGAGAGTTTTGGCCATAAATTCATAACCAACCAATTTAGACATACAATAGGCAACTTGGGTGTAAAAAATTGTGGATGTACTCCTTAAAAAGACACTAGATCATATCATTTTAAAATCATTTTAAGAAAAAAAATATTATTGTCGCCTTGAACACCAGAACTACACTTCCCATAAAACTAGAGAGTCACAGCAGCAGTGCTTGGCAGAGCCCACGGTTAATTGCACACTTCCATCATACACTGTTTCTACAGAATTTCACAGTCTCTCATTAACAATGGAAACACAATAGCATATGATCCTGAAGAAGACACAGGTGCATATTTTATTGAGGTTATCTCAGGAAGAACATGGTGTACTTGCAATTTCAGGCAAGCAAACTTGACTACCCACAGTCCTATAGTGTCAGACCGAAACCTCTGTTCTGTCTGCGGTGGCTTGCTTAATTTGGGGTACACTGTTTTTCCCAAATATCGTCTCTGTATAACACACAGGGAAATAATGATAAATAGACCCTGAGAGGACAAGTGTGAGTCTGTCATTAAAATAGTTCTGAGAAAAAAACATGTTTCACTCTTGATTTAGGTCAAACACTTTTGCTACTTAATTTCAGGCATGGGCTGCATCTGCTTAAAATAAAGGTAGAGGGAAAACTGTTGACCCGTGTCACTATGATGGTTGGCATCACGTCATTTTCCTCCACACATATCAGCCAGTAGCAACAGTCATAAGCAGAAGCAAGATTTTAGCCTGGAAAGAGGTAGATATATTCCTGACAAAGAAAGCATATTTTTAATAATTTAGACAAAAATATCAACATTTGAACTATAACTGATCAACAGTATAGCTGCATCCATTAACATAGGTTTTGACTGGAAAATGGATATAAATGGGATTCAGTCCGCTTTGACAGCATATGTATACGGGAAGAATGGAACAGATTCGCTTCCTCTATAAATCACTTGAACTAGCTTCCTACAAAGAAAAGACATGAGACAATGGAGCTACTGCTTCTGATGTCAGCAGCAAAGTCAGTAAGTCAGGACAAACGCACCCCCTGCTGCATTAGTGCACCAAAGGGTGCAGAGGCTACACGGAAGAAAAAAGCTGCAGCCATGACGCAGTTTTACATTATTTACATATGGAAAGATAACCACTTGACAGAATCATGTCAACAATTGTTTTTTACTGACAATGGATGACAAAAGTGCATGCAAACATTTGGTTAATGTGTGCATGTAAACACACTAAGAGCTTATTTCAGAAAGTGTAATTAATATACACCTTAATGTCCTTCTTTTACACTTAGTTGTGCTTACTTCTTCCCAAAACTTCCACTAAATGTGATCAACGAAACAGTTCCCTCTCATGGTGCTGTATCCAGTGTCAGTAATAGTGTAAGGCTCTAAATGATAAATGAACCTTTACTGCTGCCAGGGCTTGTATTCACCAGCAGTGCACCTCACAACAGAAAATCACGTGTTTTGCCACCAGTGTCACTCAGAAAACCAGACTGATTGAGGGAATAACACATGTTGAGATACTTCACATGCTTTTTTTCATTTTATGACAAATTTAAGGTTATTAACCAGTTAAAACTGTAGAAATCCAACTGGCAGATTAAGAAATTCAGTTATAGAGTCAACATGTTTTTCCGGTCTTTTTTCCACATAAGATCAGCATTTCTCACTTTTTTTCTAAAGAAAATTCACACTTATTCACACTTCCTACCTCATCAACACATTCCAGCCAAGCCCACAAAATGGCACGTTACATTCACAGTATGTACCTGCTTTGAATGCCAATGTTATTTCTGGAAGGTAAGGCTTCGACAGAGAAAATGCGAATAAATTATTATTCAATCAACAAAAATGATTTTACTATGAGGGCAAACATGCACAGTTTATCGTATTGCCATTGAAAAAGCTTCCTAGGTGCATTGTAGCATGACAGAACAAGTGTGAAAACTGTCATGCCAGGACAAAGTCCAGCCCTGACGAACAACAGAGAAGAAAAACAGCAACATATTTGTCTCCTCTACTTTGAACTGTGTTGCTTCTAGACAGTCACAGGCAGAGGAGATGTGATGAATTCCCCAGGAGCCAGCGCGGGAAAAAGAGCTGAACTTGTTCTCACATCTCTTGCTGCTGAAGAGAACTAACTAGCTGCACTCACTTTGATGGAGCGAGGCATGTACACTCTTACACGCACATGCTGGCTTTCTGCCAGGCTGCTAGGAAGTAAGTCATTTTCCTACACTTTCCCTACACTTGTTCATGGTATCCATATTCATCCTGTCTGCTGTTGACAAGGGTGGCGTTTACAAGGGTTAAGTCCCATTTTTTTGTATCTTTCACGAAATTAATGAAATGAAAACCCTGTGCCTTCTCCCACGGTATTTCTCTGACTACACATGTTCCCTTCTTATTTTGGTGATACCCTAACCATTCAGTGATCAGTGATCAGCACTGTTTGGAAGAAAACCTGTACAAAAAAATACATCTGATAAAGGTTCAGTCCCTTACGTAAAAGTGGAATAAGAGTTGAGGCAGGTCAAGCAGATACAAAGTGGAGTAAGTGCCCCAAGAGTGCAGGTCCAAAGCACGAAACATGGCAACAGAAAACTTTGAAGAAACTCAAGGTTTACATCAAGCAGGGAGGGAAGAAATTCTCCTTTCGTACTTCAAAAATTAGTCATCAGTGACTTGATGCTTACAGCTAAAGGAAAAAATGAAAGTAAACCACGTCAATTGAACAATGCCCAAAAGACACTACATGGATCAATGCATGGATGCATTGATGAATACAGGAATGAATGAAGACCAAAAAAGGGAATCACACCTTACACAATGTCTAATCAATCAATCAAACTTTGTTTATAAAGCACTTTTCATACAAAAAATGTACCACAAAGTGCTGTACATTCAAGTACACAAGCAGACAAGAGTCAGGGGATACAAAATAATGTCACTTGCGGCATCATGGCTTAATCTGGTAGTATGCTATTCCAATAATCAATCGGTTTCTGGTTCAATGTGTCTTTGGGCAAGGCACTTAGTGCCAAGTTGCTCCCACTGTTGCATCAGTGGTATGTAAATAGGTATGAAAGGGTGGTAAAGTGCAAATGCTGGCGGACAACTTCAATAGAAACTACTAGTGAGTGAATGTGAGAGTGAATGGGTGTAAAAAAAGAAACGTGCTCAAAGTCCATTTACCACAGTATTTACGAGCATATATTTGCACTCACAAAAGCAACCATTGGCAGCATCAAATTGCCTTTTGTAATTTTACATTTTTACTTTTCTACACTTCCACGCAGAAAAAAACAGAACATATTGTCCACTCAGGCAATTATGATGTGGAAATGTCAACTTGGATAAGTTAGAGTCAACTAACTTCTAACCAACTACAAAAAAGACCAAAGATGTTGGTCGACTCCAGGTAACGAAATAAGCCCAAAATAGCAACCAGTGCTCAACAGTACTTGTGCACAACTTTGCTAAAAAAAAAAAAAGCCAAAAGTTGCTTATAAGCAGGTTTGGCAACACTGACCAAGACCCTAAAGATTTCAGACTAAGCCCCAGATATCTGCTCCTTTTCGCTCCAACCCTGCTGCTGTCATTCTCAAAATGACTCAAACTTTGCCAAAATCATCTTTTCCTCAAATTAGCCTCTTGCTCATGTCCAGGATTTCCACTCATTTTCTTTCCTGCCATCATTATCACTCTTCATTTGCTGTAATTAAGCTTCTCTCCTGTCATTAAACCTCCTCCAGAAGTCTCACATACCTGTGCAATCTCATACAGCAGTTTGTAGTGTTCCTCCCGTTTCTGCAAGGTGCACAAATTGCAGCCCATTCTAGTTGTCAGGGTAACACTGCCGAGAACCCGCTGGAGTGTGTGTGCAGTCTGTGGCGTGTGCGTGAGCTTCCCCCCGGGGCGAGACACACTCGGGCTCCACTTCCTTGCGCTCCCCCACACCTTCTTCTCATCCGTGTATCTTCAGAGATCCTCTCTGTCGCTGCGAGGTGCAGGAAACCCGCCGCACACACACATGCAGAGTGAGAGTGTGTGTCAGTTCACTGCTAGAATAGTAGTTCCTCCAGTGTGTGTGTGGGTGTGTTTTATAGGGAGTGTATCAGGGTTTCCTTCTTTCCTGTCACTCCTTCCCTTGATTCTCACTCGCATGCCTTCATACACTCAGCCCACACTCTCTTCTCTCCACCACCTTCTCCTCTCATGTGAGTGCACAGTCGTTTGCACACACGCTTTTGGCTCATGGAGACACACCTCCTCCTGTGGCAGGCTGTTGGTGCATGCCTGCTCCTACTCCAGCTCATGAATAGCAGCCTCCTCATTGGCCGTTAAAGGGAAAGGGGGCTGGTTGAAGAGGGAGGGGGCTGTGTGTTATCTTGGGCAGATTCAGTTGCTGAACATCAGTATTACTGCACGCAGGCTGAGGGGAAGATGTGCTATTTACTACTGTGGATTTGTGAGTTTGTGCTGAAACGGAAGGGGTGTGTCAAGACTTTTTGGTCAGACTGAGTGTATTTTGCATGATTAAGTCACGCTGCAGTTGAACCTTTATTGGGATACATTATAAAATGCCCAGTTTTGCAGCATCTTACCAAATCAGTCTGATTTTGACTTTCCTAAAAATTAAGTCATTTAATTTCAGGGGGAATAAAGCTACAAGCCTGCATGATGCTGTTTTTGTTAAAAGGCTTGAGATCCACCTCAAGTTCATTTGTCTATTATCAGGGTAAAGTTTTTTTCAACATGACAGCCACAGCAGGTTGGACTATAATACATCTTGTAATAACCAAAAGGATACGATCACTCAGGCTTTATCTAATATTTCCCAGTCAATAGATATGAAATGCAAGCAAGGAACTGCTGGTCTTAATTTGTGCTGAGGCCACTTGCTTTGCTGAGCTCTGCCATGAGGTACAACCCAACCACTTGGCCATGATGCCATCCTTGATTAGGATTGTGTATGGACCAAAGTCCTTTTCCCAGTATTTAAGCATCAGAGTGGAATCAATATAAACTCGTATCAGGCCTGACATTCGGACCCCCTGCCACCCTGACTGGTCTGTGGTTTTACAGCCCCATACATAACAAACTGTGATGCACTGTGTATTCTGACACCTTTCTATCAGAACCAGCAACAACTGCTTCAGCAATCTGAGCAGCAGTAGCTCTTCTGTTGGATCAGACTACACAGGCCAGCCTTCACAATTTAACCCTTATCATACTTATTCAAATCCTAATTCTTGCCCATTCTTCCTTCTTTAAACATCAACTTTGAGGACAAAATGTTCACTTGCTGCCTGATATATCCGGCCCTCTAACAGTTGCCATGATGAAGAGATAATCAGTGTTTTATTCCCTTTACCCGTCAGTGGTTGTAATGTTATGCCTGATCAGTGCTTAGAAGATGTAAGCATGTTAGACTAAAATGGATGCAGGATGATCCCTTTTAGGGAAGTTATTGACCTAGTTTTGGTTTCTCTCCCCCCTGCCAACAACTCAGATACAATCAATGCTTTACTTTTGTTTCAAACACAATGCAAGTCCCTCCCCCTACCCC
Source organism: Cetoscarus ocellatus (assembly GCA_037902135.1). Classification (NCBI taxonomy): domain Eukaryota; kingdom Metazoa; phylum Chordata; class Actinopteri; order Labriformes; family Labridae; genus Cetoscarus; species Cetoscarus ocellatus. The sequence continues at coordinate 1,430,907 of JBAMNC010001364.1, read as the reverse complement.
CAAACCTGCACAGATGACAATGTGACCTCGGCTATGATCAGAGACTTATCAAGGCTGAGGAGCACGCACTGAATGCCTACATAAGTCTGGGTCTGATTGAGCTGTATACTAGGGATGTTCTTCCGAAGATAATTTAAAGTCTGGTTTGATGCAGGTTAAAATCAAATTTTACCACCAAGTCTTAAGTTAACAAAGGACTGACAAAACATTCAAAATGTGATCATATTTTTCATCACAGGATCACAGCGTCAGAGGGTAAAACAGGTGATGCTATTTTGCAAAGTGGAGTTGAGCTGATGCTGATGTTAGCATTGCTAGCACCACAAGCATTTGGTCTCTTATAGATAAGTGTTTATATTTCATTGCTGAATGATTTGCAGTCAAATGGCTGTATGTGTGAGTATTACCCCACATGACATGATTACAACAATACACATGGACTTGTCTGTTAAAACTTGACTTTTCAAGAAAAACATATGCAGGGTGATCAAAGCTGTCAGCTAGGCTGCAAATTTGGGCCAAATTTTTCCAGTGTGCACTCAGCCATGTGCACATCTGACAAGCCTTACCTTATTTAACCTTAAGGCATTTGTGGGACTGTGACCTGATCTTTCGGTTAAAAAATGCCCAACTCTTCCACTGACCCACTGCTGGCATAATTGTAAACTTGTCCCCAAACCCTTGAAATCAAATATATTTGACGTTTAGGCAAGTCCAAACTCTTTTCACAAAAGAACGAATGCACAAAAATGTAAGGATAAGAAGCCTGCATCACAGCTTTACATTAATAGCTTGACAAAGCAAACAGTACATCACTAAAAAAGATTTTAGGGTGGCCTTTCCCAAGCCAAAGAGCCCTGGTCAGCCCAGTCAACCTCTGGGTTGGCCCCCTGTGCAGTAGAAAATGGATGCCTACAGCTTATTTGCCACTTCAAATTTCTACATTCAGACTTCAAACAAGAGGAAACTGCACAAAACTGCCAAACTTTAAAGGAGTGTTGGTGCTTGGAACTGAGTAGCATCATATTCTCTGTGAATCAGAAATCAGTTCTGATGAGGGATACATTTTTGTTATGCTTTAGAAGTTGCTGCAGGCCAACTAAAAGTGACTACTAGGCTGCAGCTAGTCCCCAAGCTATAGTTTGGACACCTGTGCCTGTGATCATTGTTACAAAATATATGAGAGCAAGATCAACATTGTAAAATTTTGTTAAAAAAAGTAAACATAAATAAATGAAGAAAATATTTAAAGGATGCTTTAAAACTGTTTTGTAGTTGCCTAACCAAGACTCGCTTTATTTGTTGTTTGTGTAGACGAGAGAGACACACATTTACATCCATTAAAACTAGAACAGGAGTTAAAGAGGGATCCTTACAGTTAATCAAGTTACTGTGAAAGCTATTTATCTGTGCAAGTATTTGACAGCTGGATTTTACGAAATCAATCTCATTTGGATTCAATCAGATAGCATTTTCGCTCAGTACAATGGTTAAAGGGGTGGCGTTTAAGTGGCCGGCATAGATTTACAGTCAAAGAGTAAGAGTCATCGAACAGATGCTCCAATCCCTCTGCCTGCAGTTAGACAAGGGCACTGGACTGAGCTGACACACACAGGAAGAAACACAGACTAATATTGATTGGCTTCAAATTAGCTCCCGGCCCAACTGGCCACTCTCCACGGGGGTGAGGGGACTAGGGGAGGGGCTAAGGAAAGCGAGAGGGTGATGGAAAGAGGAGGGAAGAGCACTGGAGATGTGAGAGTGAAGATAAATGGAAAGTGCAGTGATGGTACTACAAACCTGTCACACTCAGAATTATGCTAATTTACCACAGCAAATGTGTTTTTAAAGATATTTACAGCCATGTGCATTTTAATCAACATAATGAGGAAAAAGGTCGTCACTGAACATTTATGGTTGTGTTTTGGCATTCAGCACTTTGTAAATATAGGGGGAAAAAAAATATTCGGTTTTAATAATGAGAAAATCAAAAGTGAATAAATTTAGATTTTAAGCTGTTGAACATTACAATTTTTGAATGAAAATTAAAGAGCTTTTTTGGTTAGATACTGTTTGAAGCTGTGGCATGCATAACAATTTCTGACAATTTTTTTTTTATGGCTACACTGCTCAGTTAAAACCATGTCCTCACTGAAAGCTAGAGTCAAATGTTGCATTGCATTGCTCAGTGTCGCACATATGTTGAATGTGTACTTCTTTACCCTATATTTCTTCTTGTAAACATTACAACATTACATCAAGTACTTTGATTGTACAGCAGGAGAAGCGAACATGTAGTGCCTTATATTAACGTGGACTTATTTCTCATAAATACACAGCTGAACCAAATAAAGTTTGACCTTCGGTGTTGAAAGTAAAAGTAAAACATTTTAACTCACAGAAATAGACACACACTCGACAATATCGGCTCTGTTAAACAGATAAAGAAGCTCTGCTGAGTGAGAAAAGTCAGAGAAAATCCCTCCTTCATCTTGTCAATCTCCCTATTTTTTCACTCTCGTCTGCATCGACCCGAGTGACGGAAGAGAAAATAGAATTGGGGCGTTGAGTCAAAAACAAGCTGCACAGCTTTGCACAGTGTCACTCACGGTCTGTCAGGACACTTGCATGTAATTCAGTGTAATTGGCTCGATTTTGTCACTGACAAAATTAGGACATGATATAACAATTTTACACTGGACTACCTGTTAAAAGAGCGTAGCAAGACTCTGAAGACCAGGGAGCCTGGAACCAGGAACCAAAAGCCTCTCACTGCATTTACTGAGCGAATATTACTCAAGCTTCTCTAAATGAGAGCAAAGTTATCCCGTCCGTGGGGAACAGTAAAGTAAAGAAGTGCATCTTTTTCACTCACCAACACATTCTGATGTGCTTGTTCTCTTTCAGACTTGCAGTGGCGGTTGTCCTCAGCTATCATGCCCTTGATTCGTGTTAGTTTTGGCTAGGAAGGTGAAACAATAACCCATGGATTAATGATGTGTCAAAAAAAACTAAAAACATTAAACACAAGCAGCATGCATTCTGTGGACCTTTGAGGTCTAGTCGGTCAAAAACCAGAGCTTTCTCGTGTGCAAAATCAGTCTCTGTCCCTTTCTATCCAAGACTAGGGCCAACTTTAACCCCAATGAGTTAATCCCAAAAAATTGAACCACAAAACAATCTAAAATAAATTTTCTTGACAGCAGGGCTGAATATTAAAGGGTCAAAACTAGGCCTCCTCTCTCTACAAAAAAACCCCAACAAAAATAGCAGAAATATATTGTCATCTTGTCCTTTTTGATGAGTGTATCAATACAGGTTGACCATAACAGGATAAAACTGTATGAATGGGACAAAGCCCGTCAGCTTATTTAAGGTCATTATCACCTGACAAACATAATACCAATAATTAGGCTAGTTAAGCTGAATACCTCTACGTGTCCCCTTTGCTCAAGCACTGCCAGCTCTGCCCTGCATTAGTACTACACTCTTGCTTTTACCCTCCATCTGTGGGTTCAGACAGAGTATTTAAGGCTCTATCTCATCACTCAGATTTTACATATAAATGAATCTCAAAGGAGTGATGAGCCAAATTTAAACTTTGTTCTGCTTCTGCCATGAATGTCCTAATTCAGACTAATTGGAGTCATCCTCCCTTTCAGTAAGGTTACTTGAACATTCTGTTGAATAATTTACAGACAATGCACATCTGCTATGACTCACAGAATCTTTAAAGTGAATTTTGTTCTCCCAAACACGCACCAGATATAGCATTCTAGTTTTCTGTGTGACGAATGGCTGTCACAGCCAACACTATGAGCAGAGGCACAGATGTGTCATCCTCCTTATCACCAGTCATGCAGGTACAAGACCCATAGAGGTTCAGTGAAGGGCGTCGGTGCAGATCCAGATACAGCCCCCTAGATAACAGTTAACCCCTTCACACCTTCCACTCGTGTCCCTTCTGATGAGGTCACCAACTCCTCTGCTGACCTCTGAAGGTGACTTTTTCAGGGGTGACATCACCACCTAATGAACTTTGGGGTTGTTTTCGGTCTTTTATGACTTTGTTTTGTTCCTTTCTGTCTCATCAGTTGGTGCATGCTGCTGTTTCCAGTGCTGATGTTTGCAGTCTGAGTACAGGATTATAACAACAAAATACCCAGACTCTTTTCAAACTGCTATGATCTTCTATAAGCCTGGATTTGCTGACATACTCATAACAAAAAGCTGAGTTTTAATAATCATACACTAGAAATACTTTCTGAAAATAGGAAAATATCCCCCACATTATTCCACAAACCCTAATTCCTAAAAATCAGGATGTAGTGTAAAGAGTGAAGACAGAATACACTGTGCTGTTTTTACTACAACTTGAGTAAATCAGACGAGTGGTTTCCCTGACAAGTACAATGAATAGTGGTCTCCATGTTTTCAATATTTAAGAATTGACTCTCTAATGCACTATGCCAGCTGACTGAACCTGAGTCTCCAAATTAAGTAGCTGCTGCCAAAATAATGTTTGACACATAATGGATCTTTGCAATTTAGATCTACATTTATTTATCTATGCCTCAGTATACATTGATAATTTTTTTTTCACTTTTATATTTTTTATGTCATTAACCTTTTTTTTTTGTCATGATTGTTTTCTTTCTTCCACAGCTGTGTAATCAAATTGTTAAATCAAATTTTTACTCATATTTTCCTGGTGTACACATATCTGTCTTTTTTTTTCTCAAGAGTACTCTTGGCTGGGGGAAGGTGTAAGGGTTCAAGTGTGTGTTTTCTTCTGTACATGTTCTTTGTGTTTGTATGTGCGTATTCACTCATCATGTGTAGTGCTGAAAATGTTATCATTTTAAAATCAAGTTATTAAAAAAAAACAACAGAAAAAGGCATTTTTAAATCCTTCTCAACTTATAATCATTTAAATATAGCACAAAACTGTTTAATGTTTCAACGGATCAACTTTAATCATTTGATATCGTGTGCACATTTTGTCTTGATTCTCTGCTACATGTTCCAAAAAAAGTTGAGGCATGAATATGTTAACCACTGTGTTTCTTTACCTATTTTTGAACAACAATCTGCAAGAGGCACTAATGGTTGGAGCATTGATGTGGAATTTTAGCTCTTATTAGATGTAAAGAACAATTTAAATTGCTCAACAGTGTTGGGTTTCTGCTGCTGTGTTTTGTGTCTGATCCCAGTATTTCCTATGAGAGACAGGTCTAGTCTGCATACAGGCCAGGCTAGTACCTGCACTATTTTACTTTGAAGCTAATGAGTCTTAACTCCGCTGCTTTAACATATGTTGCTCCAAAACTTTATGTATTTCTCATTATTAAATGTGCATTTGAAGATGTGCAAGTTACCAATGCCATGGGTACTAATACACCACTACACCATAACAGATACTGGCTTTTACATTTGTGTTGATACCAACCTGCATGGTCCTTTCCCTCTTTAGTAGTATGATTCAAAGGCCATTATTTTCAAACACAACTTAAAATGGACTCTCCAGACCACAGCACACTTCTGTACTTGGGGTTGATTTGTCTCAGATGAGCTCAGGACCCAGAGAAGTCCGCTACTTCTGATGTTGTTGATATATGGCTTTAGCTTTGCATGGTAGGATCTTATCTTGCATTAGTTGATGCAGTGACATACTACGTTCCTGAGTCTTCTTTATAACAGAGAGAAGCCACGTTTTAACCTAATGTTGCCCTAATGTTGCCAGAGGGATCAGGTCACAGGTATTCAATGTGGATTTTCATAGTGGGATTTTCTCTTTATGGTCATTTAGATAAGGGGTGTCCAAACTTGTATTTGTAAAAATACAAGTTAGACAGGGCCACTTTGCTACATCTATCCTTCAATGTATGAAAATTAATAAATTTGAGGGTGGCCAATTAGAATTCAGTGGCTCTGGGTGACACTGGGTATCCCTGTCTGCCCCCTGTCAGGACGAGAATGAGACAAAGATGCTCAGGGAGGGAAGACTAACAGCTCACCTTCACATCAACAAGAGCAAGCTGCATAAAGCTTCTAAAATTTGAATAATTTTGGTGCCTTAAATGGTTAGCACTTCACGCTTTTTATTGGGCCTGAGGATAGTGTGGGTCGAACGATTGAACACAATGTATGCCATTTGCTACCATAATTGCTGTTGTTCATCCATCAGTCAAGAAAACAATGTCAAGTTCAGTGGGCCAAATTTTGTTTTAATGTTATGAAATTGCTAAGGGCCAATTAATGATGGTCTACAGACCACAGTTTTCCCCCGGGCCATCGTCTGAACATCTCTTTTATAGACTTCACATTGTGAACTCCCAAAATTCCTTACATCTGCAAGTTGAGGGGTTTTATATATTAACTATTGGCCCGTTTGGATGCAGTCTTCTTGCACTGCTGTTGATGGTAAAGGACTGAGTCTTTCAGAAGTGCTCTTTTTACGTTCTCTCTACTTGTGGAGAGTTCCAGGCATTTTAAAGCATCCCACAATATTCAGTCTTTACTTTCTCTTGTTTCAGCAATTTGAGATTGTTTTGCAGAGTATAAATTCATAGTGTTTATTCTTCCAAAAAATAATAAGTTTAAAATATCTAGCCTTTGTGCCATTTTCAACTGAGTAGAGCTAGATAAAGATTTGCAAATCACTCCTCCAGTTTGAACTTACATTGAGAGCAATGTCCCAACTCTTTTTGAACAGGCCTTTGCACCTTTCTCTTTCAGGCAGTAAATCAGAGGTCCATGACATTTCTACCAAAGGTGACATCATCATTGTGGTCATTTATGGCCCATCACCACCACTTTTATGGTTCATATCAACCACTCTCCATCATCGCTACAACTTCTCTCCTCCTCCATTTCATCCTCTCATTCTTTTGTCTCTGCTGATACTAAACACCGGATCGGCATGTGGCTCATGAGCTCATATAAAATTGAAGAGACTCGTATAACTTTAAGAGACGTGGGATTAGAAGCCTGGAGATTCAAAATTATAATATTGCACGGACAAATGTGCTTCATCGCCTTTGATGTCTGAGAGCTGGACTGGCAATACATGCAGCAGGGTGGACTCATACCTGTAACATCGTATGTTGAATAAATTCTTAGACATGTAGTTTTCTCTAAAGGTGAAGAGGTCTGAGGTGAGTTCAACCAGCTGTTCCACTCATTTCATATTTAACACTGGAGTATCGTCAGTGCCAGTCAGTCAAAGGTTAACCAAAAATAGCTTGCTGCAGGGGAAAGTGCTGCACTTCAAAGGCAGCCTTAAACACTGCATTAACATAATGTCCTGTATGGCTGTGATGGGAAGAAAATTGGCCACTTCACACGTTCCTCTCTGAATATAGAAAGTTGTTAGGAAGGCTCTGGAGCCATTTTAGCCTTCAGTACACAGTCCATGTGTGAACTTGAAAAAATGTTAGAGTTGGAAATATAGCAAGTAATTACAGGGATGTGAACGCACCACTGAAATGTTCAAAGGCCACCAAGTCCTTGACAACAGACAAAGAAGTGTGTCATTGGTAGAGGGATAATCAGAAACCAAGATCACGGCTTAAGCTGTGCTCAAAGGCCTGCCCAGCAAAACACCAACAAGCGTCTTTTCAATGAGTAACGTGAGCAGATGTTCAATCTTTTATTTCCAATAAAGTTGCCTTTGATTTAAGAACTTCCAGACCAGAAAGACCCACACTTAAAAAGAAAAAAAATCAGGAAGTCTTTGATTTGAAGTGATCTGAATTGATCCTTTGCAACATTACTTATAAATTTTGAAAATTATATTTTTTTGTCAGCAATGAACAAGATAGTTAATTTTTATGTCTCGAACAATTCCAGAGTGGGGGGTTCCAGAGTGAGACCTATTTTTTTTTTTTTCAATGAATGTCATGATGTTTGTTTTTTCAAATTGGTTTTCTGGACAGTACTGTTAAGGTCGGACTTCAATATTTTTTTATCTGTTATTATGGTCACTGTTTCAGATCAGGTGATCATAGAGCCATAAAACTGAGTTGTGACTTGACTCAATCACCGCCAAGCAGATCATATATAGGAATATTATCGGAATTAAAGAGATTTCACTAGAATTGATCAAAGTTAATAGGCAGATGTGTTTTCTCCCTTGTTTATGGATTAAAAGTTATAATAATAAAATGTAAATACTAGACATTTAATAGGCGAAGAACATTAAGTGTTAAAAGCTTTTAAATTGTGTAATGTACTCACCCATTTTAGAAGCAGAGAAGGCATGGAAATCATCGTAAAAAGTAATCAGTGGAAAAGTGGTTTACAAAGGGGGCTGGCTGTAAAAACATTTGTTTACATGTTGCCATATATATGTCGCCGTTATCCCGCAATGTCATAATTCTCTTGTGAATATGTTTCTTACTGCCACGCTCTGCTTGGCTTCAACTACTAGCGGGTGAGGTTGCGCGGCAACGGTTGGACCGCTGCGCCTATGCAACACTACACTTTCAGATTATGTGGGAATCTGGGGTTAGGCTTAAGATATAATACTATGACTTGAAGCTGGTTGTGTATTTTCGGGTCACAGTATAACAACAAGCTGGATGACAGAATCCAAGACCACAGGTTCAGCCTCATCTATTGGCAGATAGGTACTGTAATACGCAACATTTGACAGCTGTTTTCATTGCCCAAGGTTTGCTGATCTTAAGGTGTACAAGCGACCCAAGATGTTTATGGTCCTTAGAGGATTGCCCATTTGTTTTTGGATGGAAAAAGGTGTGTCACCATTACAAGGCTGTCATATTTTAGCTGTAAATTGTCTACTTTAGCTTTGAAAGCATCAGCACAGGGAAAAACTGCCATGCCCCCCTGAGGATGCACTTTGATTGGTTCATTTACATGTCTTAGCATCACAGACAGCCAAATTACTTTTATACAGAGCATAACTTAATAAAAACATTTATGCAAAAATAAAGACATTCTTATCAAACACAGAAATCCTTCGTACTACAGCCTAGCTTTGCTAAAGCTCAACCTTTCCTGTTGCAGTGTTGATTGCAACACATAGCAACCAATAACATCTAGCTTCCACAAAAAGTTTGAAAGGGTGAAACCAATGATGCTGTCCATGTTTTAACAGTAAATGGTTCAAAACTGGTCCAGATTCCACTTTTAACTGTTACAAACTGAGCTCTGGCGCTTGAAAAACCTCAATATTTGGCAAAAAGAAGAAACACAACCTAATAGATTCTGTTGTTACTTTTTAATCAGTATCTTTCTCTAAAGGTTTGATCAATTTCCAACCACCTGTAGTGACAAAGGTTGCTTGTTGCATGGACTTTTTTCAGTGTCATGCCATGTGTGAAAAGGTCAGTACAAAACACAGCAGCCTTTCTGCTAACTTAGACAGCTGGGCGTCTCAAAGCCAATGGCGTGAGAAAAGCCTGAGGGCGAGCCACACACGCTTCTCAATAGCCATAACCTATACATTATTTAACACTGTGAACCATTCATGGAGGTAAAAACATGATTAGAGTGCCACTTACAGCACTGAGCTAAAGGCTGAGGGGAAATGGTGGTATATGTGATGGTAATTGAAAAGCAGGGTTTCTGGGATTTTTTTGTGTTCTAGTAATTACGTTGTAACTATTCATTATTGTCTAATTGCTTTGCAGGAGGCCAGCATTCAAATCCAATCCTCATAATGACTATCTCCCCTATCCTCATTGTCTCCTGATCCTGATTGTCGCAGAAAATGACTGAATCCGTAAAAATAAAAGAACCAAAGCTGTTCTTGTCATTTAATTATCAAATTATACGCGGAGTTACAAGGGAAGGCTGTGAGTGCACAAAAGTAGGAAAAAAGACAAAACTACTAAATTGGGCTCCATTTATTGAAACACAAAGGGATCTTTAGTTCATAATTTGCAGAATGCCAGTTGGGCAAAAATCATTCATTAGTAAGTTATGCTGGAGAAAGTGAGTTTTAATATCCAATCTTAGCTATGTCCCCTTTGTGGAGTCAGGCAGAGCGAGGTAGACACATACACAAATTCACACATAATGAAACATTCAAAGCTGGCGGCAAACCAACCAAGACCACCATTAAAACAAGTCAAATCACTGTTGAACCTGCCGCTAACACTTTCTTTTCATTGCTCCATTGAACAAGGCTATTTAGAGAATCAAATGACATTTCCCAATCTTTCTTGAACCATTGTGACTAGACACCCAGAGGCTGTGTTACCCTCTCCCTGTTCACAATTCAATAGGCAGCAACTTTAACTACCACAGTGCAGCATGACTGCGGGGAATATGAGACCCCGATGGCCTTTCTACTCAATAAGCCAGCAGCCAAACCGGCGTCTGACCAGCTGACCTCACACCACATTGGTCATGCAGGGTCAAGTAGCCTGTGAGGGTGGAGTTGTCCTCAGGCACAGGGACACAGGTTCAGATTTCCTGCAGCAGCCTTCTTTGAATATTGAGCAGCCTAAATATATTAAAATCCACCCATGAAGCTTGCAAGGGATTTTGATATGGGGACAGACACCCTGAAAAAAATTGCTATCAACTCCAAAATAGTAAACAGGCCTCAAGTCCTGTTTCGTTCTTTTGTTTCCATCTCTTAATATTTCCCTGACTTCTCCTTCAGTGTGACCAGCAGGTTAAAATACATCCATCCATCCTTCCAATATTTACACCACTATTCACTTTGAGAGTTGCAGGAAGTGGTAACTTATCCTCACTGTCAATGGGCAAGAGCAATGAGCAACCAGCCAATCTCAGGGCTGATACATAAAGGACAACTATTCACACACACTCAAACCTAAGGGAACGTTAGAGAAACCGATAAACATAATGTACATATTTTTGGTCTTTGGAAGGAAACCACAATATTTGGAGAAAACCCATGTATGTACGGAGAAGACAAGCAATGCTTGTCCAACTGGGGAGTCAAACTAGTCACTACCCACTGCTCCACCATGCATTTAGTTAAAATACAGACTTCTAAAATGCCTCTACCTATTGTGAAAAAATCTTAACGTCATCAGCATAAGGGAGCAGCTAGCAGGAAATTTTCCCATTCCTTGTTGTAGTGCTCCTTGTTGAATCTATGCCATGAAGAATTTGGGCAATTCTGAAGCCAAAAGTGGGTCAAACTTTGGATAACACTGGGTTAAAATTATATTGCAATGTTTTTTCCTCCCGAAAATGTATTACAATTTTTTTAAGAGCAATCTTTAGATAAATATGTCCTTTATCTGAGACAGTGTTCAAACAAATGTTCCTTTGGTTAGATATTTATGACCCATATTTGCAGCATTTCTCAAATTATGAACAATAAAGACTAAGGAAAGAAAACGCCACAAGTAGTTTAGACCTATTAAGGGCTGGCAACTTGATGACTGCATGCACTGTGGTCTCTAAGCCTACTACTTACAGTACATGGTTGAGGAAATCAGAAGTTTTTCAGTTATGGATTCTGTAAAACAATGTAAAAATGGCAGCATGATGTGCTTTAAGTCATATGACTGACATTGCACACTCTGCGATATGACTACTGCATATGTGGACTCTGTAATAGCAGTATAAAACGATATCAGCATAGCATTATGACCACTGACAGGTTAAGTGAAATACACCGATTATCTCTTCATAATGGCACCTGTTAGTGAACAAGTGAACATATTGTCCTCAAAGTTGATGTGTAAGAAGCAGGAAAAATGGGCAAGCATAAGAATCTGAGTTTCACAAGGGCCAAATTGTGATGGCTAGAAGACTGGGTCAGAGCATCTCCAAAACTGCCGCTCTTGTGGGGTGTTCCTGGTCTGCAGTGGTCAGTATTTAACTAAATGGTCCAAAGAAGGTACAGTGGGGAACAGGCGACTGGGTCATGGGCAGTGAAGACTCACTGTAGCATGGTTGAAACAAACTGATCTGTCTGATCCAACGGACGAGCTACTGTTGTTCAAATTGCTGAAGAATGTAAAGCTGGTTCTGATAGATAGGTGTCAAGAAACACAGCGTATCGTAGTTTGTACAGCATGACGCTGTATACCCACAGACCAGTCAGGGTGGCAGGTGGTCATAAAGTTCTGCCTGATTGGTGTAGTGTGCAGCCCTGGACCAACCTTGTACTAACAAGATGAATGTTACTGGACTTGAGCTTATGTAGAGCTTGAACTTGTGCTCACATTCAGGCACTGATGGTCGATGTTTCTCCAAGTTGCCCATCAGTATTAGCTGGTACATGCCCTTACATACCCATTTACACTCCACCAATGCAGCAGTGGGAGCAACTTGGGGTTGAGTACTGCCCAATAATGCACTGAAATGTGATAGCTAGAGCTGGGCTCTTACTCCCCACCTTCCAGTGTTAGTATACTATCAAACTAAGCCACAGATGTGGTGTACCTAATGACCAGTGAATGTACTTGTAGTCTTGGGGCCTTTCATTTATGCTATATGATTATTCACAACACCAACAAAAACAGCAGTGGGTTATGATCTCATGCAGTCATTTGATCAAAGGATCTAAACCAAGTGGAGCTCATCTGCCACACAGCTGAGTCTCAGGTTCCACCACAAAGAGCGAGTGTGTTTGTGTTAACAAAAAGGCAGATAGACAATACTATTGGTGATGTAGCCTTAGGGCCTAAACATACACAGATCCTCCCTGTCTATGCACCCACACACACACACACCTGCTCACACACACAGGAGTGCTGCTGGGCTCCAAGTCTGTCCCTGTTGTGTTAACCCAATAGCATAGCTCCAATAAAACTGATTAGAGAAGTCTTCCCCTGCTGCTCCCAGGCCCTGCTGCTGGACTAATGGCACAAGTGGGCCTCTCAATCTTTCCACAACATCTGTGCCAGTATTTAACCATGAGGATGGATGGAGTGCCCGGACCGCGACAGAATCAGTAGCGACCTTAGGGAGGGGAAGAGATAGAAAAAGCGATAGACAGAGAGCAAAGACAGAAAAATAGATCAATAGATTTCCAGGTTTAGCCATCCCTATATATTGTCATGATTCTGTGCACATCTCTCCTCTACACTGCAGAGCACAGAGAGACCCTGCCAGCTGTTCCTCCATTGTCCAGGTGCTTAACAGGATTACAGGGGGCACAAGGCCAGGGCCAGCTTCTTGCACACACACACAGCCACACACATCCATGCTCAGACTTATCCCAAAACTTCAAATACAGACCAGGAAGCACAAGGACACGGCATCTCTGAATTTACCAACATGCGGGGCTTGGTCAATGCATCACCAAACATTCATGATACGGTCTTATTTAGATGTTAATTGGACCACGAACACTGCATCTAAACAGAGAGAAGACTGCAAAATAGTCTCTGGATTTAGTATTTTAGTTCATAACAGTCTTTGTTCATTTCTCAACAGATTTATGTAAATATGACGGTGAAACAGTGTTTAACAAGCTTTTTATCCATAAATCAAACTCATTTTAAGCAGATGCCTCAGCGATGTAGCCTACCAATCTGGTACATTTACATTATAAATATGTATTATTAAACAGGAAGCAAATGTGTGTTTAACTATAATCATATCCATCCATGATTCTAGGAATTTCCAAGCATCCCCACAAGAGCAGGGGATAAAAGAACCTCAAAACAAGAGTCACAATAAAATTTGCATCAATGATAAAGATGAGCTTTGGGTGTGTTTACTCCATAAGAGAGAATGACAGAAACCAAGCATGGAAGCTCCCAGTCGGTGTGTTTTTATAAAAGGATATGCCCACTTACTACAGTCAGACCTTGTTTGGGTTGCAAGGGCTCAGAAGTAAAGTTGGGAAAGAGGAAAAAATAAGTGAAAGTGGAGCTGAAGGGAGCAGAGGCGAGCAGAGGTGATGGTGAACATGGGGGCAAACTCACCCAACTAATTCAAGATACCCTTTGAACTAGCTTAAACTGTCAAAAAAAAGTTGTGACAATATTGTCAATATGGTCCAGTCTGCTCTGATTGGTTGAATCCTCTACTTTGTGTCAATTAGTCAGTTCAGTGTTTCTCAGCACCATGTTTTAAAGACTTAGCATTCAATGTACGGTCTATGTTAGCGCTGGGTGATTAATTCAGTTTCAATCACAAATACAGTTACAGCCTCTAATCACAAAAACAGAGTAACTGTCATCATACAATCACAGTGCTGCATGCCGTACTCGTTCTGTCATGTGGTGCAGAGTCCTGCTCAACTGATCTACAGAGGTGAGCTTGAGCGTGCTGAATTGATAAGCTTTTATTTTTTATAAACGGTGGATAAAACAGTTTAATGTTCAAGTAATGGACAAGACGTGTGGTACACTGTAGAGACAGAAATCAAGTATGTGTATGTGCATCAAGAGAGACAGATTTTCAAGCTGTGTATATGCCGAGGTTCATTCAGTGCAGGTCTCAATGCCTGTCAGTATGTCCACAGCTTTAACATAAGGCGGTAAGACTTCCTTGATGTGCTTCAAAGTTAAAGCCCTCTCTGTTTTATTCCAGAACAGTGTTTTCACAAACCGCTTTTATTCTGAATGCGTTTCCAATGCACTTTTTCAGTTATTAATGTGGCACACAAAACCGTTCAGTGCTTGCCTGTCCTCTGTTCTAAACTCTCTTCACAACAAACACAAGTTGAATAACTAAGATGATTATACATTGTGCTTAATTATCTTGATTATAACTTCTCTATAATTGAGCAGCCCTTGTTTTCATGCTGCAGAAGGCATGGCACCTCAAACCAGTGGGCTTAAGCTTCTGATGGAACAAAAGTAGCACATCACACTGGTAGGTCTATTTGGAGGGCAGGGTGAACAAGCCATTTCAGGCAGCTACTGCCACTATAAACAAGGAGAGGGAAATGTCTGGATGTCATGGAGTTTTTGTCATGTGCGTAGAGGTACTCTATCCATAGGAAAAACATGTAAAACAAACAAAAGGGAATATAAAACTGGAAAAAGCATAACTTTAAAGGCACATAGCAACATTTCAGCTGTTCAAACCTAACAATCAAGTAGTCAGATCTATTTTAGTTCACTTCTCTTGCTTCACCTTTGTTTGTATGGATTTGTTTTCTCAACCTCAATGAGCAGGACTTTGGTGCAATCAAAAGAAAGTGAGTCCCATTTTTCAAATTGTCCAGTGTACAGTTTTATGGTCCGTACTTTGGTCAAAAAAAAAAAAAGAACCACAAGATTTTGTGACAAAACAAGTTGGTTCCATTTGCAGGCAGCTTAAAACTTCTAACCTGTTTCCCCCATTTACTGTCAAAATAAGAAGTAAAATAAATGGTACATGTCCTCAAAAAAAGCTTGACTTGGCTGCCTGTGACTTGTTTATTTAATATTTTCATTAATAATGTTTGATCTTGAAATACTGAGACCTTAAGTGACTTGTTATGCAAAACTAATTTCACAAAACATACCACCCTGCCAAATTAAATTAGTCATATTTTACTGATGCTGGGAGGCACTAGTATTCTCTTGTGAAGAATATTCCACAAACTCACTCTGTCTCCCACTCTTTTGCTTTCCTTTCTTTTGCATGCACATCCTCCCCTGGCAGAGCAGAGCCCTTTCGATTTTTATCAGCACACCGGCTGGGTTTAAAAGGGCTTCCCTGTTGTGAATTAATATGGTCTTAATCTGGCCCCCCACACGCAGTGATAAAAACGGTGTAAAAGACCAAGCGTGTTCGGTCAGAGGACACGAGATTAGTCATATACCACTGAGCACGAAGCGGGGCCTGCTATGTCGCGTGCCGTTCGACTTCCTGGTTCCAGCTGCTGGTGCCCCTCTTTCCTGCCTAATCCCGATGGAGGACAAGCCACTGCCTGCCAGGAAGATAAGGAAGTGTCCATTGTCTCCTTGATCCTCCTTATGCCCGCATAAGAAGCACGATAATAGACAATGTGCCAACCTGAGGTGTGTCCAAGCAGAAAAAAAGCTTTAGAACAATGGAGCCATCTGGGCACAAAAGCAAAAATAGTCACATGGTGAGATGACCTTGTGCACAGAAATATAACATTCAGAGTTATTATCTTACCTAACTATAGCACTTAACAATAAACACTGAAGACTTACAAAACTTACCACTAATTCTGCAACAAAGCAGACAAAACCCACAGTGACTTGGAATTTCCCCCTGTGGGACTAATAAAGGATATCTTATCTTATCTTATCTTATCTGACTCCATATTTTAATGCCTTCTGCCGCTACTTTGGGTCCATAACAACAGGAGCCAGAGCCCATGTAGTGAAAAAGCACAGTATTGATCAGGGGCCCTCTGCATCTTCAGATGTGCCTGCCTAACTGGCAGCAGTCGGCCTTACAGTCAATATGTTCAATAAAGTGAGATTGTAGGACATACAGTAATTTGGGGAATCACGAAACAACACAGATCTATACTGTGTAAATCTATAAGAAGGTCAGAGGGGATTTCTATTAAACAGACATAAATGTCTATTTTAACAGGTCATTTCATCAATTCTGTGCTGGTTTAATTACTGCGAAACTTCCCCTGAAAGAAAACTCAATGTTCATGTCAGTCAGTTTGCAAGGGCTTTGTCTTCATAGCTTTTATCAATACTCCAACTCTTTGGTCAATGCCTTGTATAATCTTGTATGAAATGGTGACTGTTTGTAATGTTCTTATCCTTTTTCTTAATGCTTATGAAAGCCCCAAGAGGACATGCATTAATACATATTTCATGACATTGTACAAGAATAATAAGTACTTTAAACTGTTTTCCTAAGATTTTAAGTGATTTATCATGTTATTTTGAGAATTACCATTTTTTATGCTGATGCGACAGTCAAAAGCCAAAGACAGAGGCATTCTGTTTTTATGTTGTCTTGTCTGTACATCCTTTCAATTCCACCATCTTAGACAGGCTTTTATGTGCTTTCTTCATGCTGGTTTAAATGTCTACTCTGACATGTATAGATTAACTGATTACATGTGGATTACAAAGGTCACCGTGTTCAGTGATAATCCCTTACTTTTGAAGATGACATCCTAAAAAAGATTTGATACATTTCCATAAAACTTTGCAAAAATGTCCAGTCCATGTCCTGATTCAAGGGTGCATTTAAAGTGAAAACTGATGGTTTCAAAAAGTCATGGTTATCCTCATACTCATAGACTCAAATCAAAACCTTATATTTTGCGCCATACAACTTGCACTGACCATACAGAATGTGACACAAGGAGTTCCTGTCATCTATTGCCATGAAGAAGATACACAGCATTAGCTTTCCTGCAGCAGAGGGACACAGCGGCCAAGTTTTTAAGCCACTGAAGAAATTAATAAAGACAGCATTTGTATAACTGAGACAGCAACAAAACCCCCAGAATTTTTAAAAGATGAAAAACAATCATCTGCCTTACCAAACAGGAAAAAGTTGCAGCTTCTGTGCCAACAAATCAAAATTTTATGTAGCATCTGACCCAACCAGCATTATAAAATCAAATTAAGAGTAATGCATGAAGGCACTAAATACCTTGATTTGACAGAGTCGGTTTGGGGTTTATTAGAAAGAGGTCATAATAATTTATTTTATTTTATCATTATTATTATTAAAATGCATTTATTTATCTATTGTATTTTGTTTTGTTTATATTTATTTGTTTGTTTCTATTTATATTTTTGTTTATATCTATGTTTTTTATGCATCATTGTATCTACTTTTTGTAAGTGCAACTGGAATTCTAATTTCCCTAGAAATTAGAATTCCACTAGTTTTCCAAAGGGATAAATAAAGTACAATCTAATCTAATCTAATCCAAGAAGTGTTGTGAGGCATTTAAAAAGGTAAAGCAAAGATAAAAACAGAGGCTTTTACACTTACATGAGAGCTAATTTTTAATTAAATTCAGTTATGAATAAGACCAGATGAAAGGAATTTCTTTTTCCATGATAAAAGCAAACTAAAAACAAATATTAGCATGATTTCTCATTCAAAATGTGAGAGTACATTCATTGATATTTAAAAATAAATACACATAACTAATAATAATAATGGTAGACTCTTTCATAGCACTAATGGAGTTTAAAGTGCTTCATGACGTAGCATAAAACAAAGACAATAAAACAATCAGCAAAAGAATAATCAACTTAATTATTCTGCTCTTCTGGCTTAGTATAAAACAAAAACATGTAAGTGTTCCCACAATGAGAAATATTACCCTGGGAGATAAATAAATTCCATTTTAGTGTGAAAATGACTTGTAACCATTAAAAAAATGAAATTTAGTAAAATCAACTTCAATTGTTTTACGAGTCATTACTCTTTTTTACTTTAAATGTTCTGCAAATGTTTCGTTCATATGTTTCAGTCACAAAGGCTGCAATAAATAACACTGACGCCTGTAATTTTGTACATTAATAATGATAACAATAAAAATAATAAAAGTATGACTTTTTTACATTATCTTTAAATACAAATGTTTACCAAGTGACCTCAAAGGCAAGGTAATGACAAGGACTCAATAATATTGTACAGTAAGTATTTACAGAAAGGCTAAAATACTGCAAAATAATCTAGATTGTTGTGAAACTGAGATCACTTATTGACTAAAACTGTGGCATCAAAAACAAGATGTGCCCAATCCCTACAGAAAAGACCACCTCATCCCTTCTTCTAGTCTCTCAACTTCAACTTTTATGATGATCCCGTAGGAAATTTGTTTTGCAGCAAGCATCAGCACACCAGTGATAAAACACAAAACATACAGGCATTAGGAAAATCAGGAAAAATCCTGAGCACAAGTGAAAGAGGAAGGTACTTAAACCACAAAATGCCAAAGGCTAAGAATCAGACAAAGCTCCATAAAGTACATTCAGTCAGTAAAGTGCTATGCAGAAGATAAATACAGTAATGATGAATAGTCGAGGTAAAGCAGATAAAAGAGAATCAATGAATAATCAATAAATAGTCAAGGATTACAGTCTAAAAATCAAAAATCAATCACCCTGTCACTGTCAAAATCATGGGAAAACCAATATTTCTATTTTGATGCAATCACAGTATAAATTTAGTCAGTTTTCTTACATTAACCCAAAGCATTTTTCATAATATTGTTGGCAAATGGACTGCAAGCCGCATTTGGCTCCCAAGTCATAGTTTGGACACCCCTGATCTAAAGTGTTAAAATGGCAGCAGATGTCTTCATTAAATGTATATCTAATTCAATGGAAATGGTTACACAAAGAGATAAACATGATATGGCGCTGACATCATTTAATTCGGACAGTGAGGGGATTTTATTGAAATTGTCACTGAGAGTCATTAACTCAAACATATTTGAAACGCCCCACACTACAGCAATCTGCTGATCAGTATGTCCAGATTTTTCATTTTATTGGGTTGCATCTGCTTGAGCCACAAGGCGTCAAGGTCTATAAATGTCTGCTGGGGCTCAGCATTTTTCTTTAATACTCACGATATCAACAAACACTTGTCAATGCAGGACAGATTTTTTTTAATCTCAAAACAAGTGCACACAAATAAATGTGATTGATTGCTTGATCTCCTGGGCGTGCCTTTAGCACCCTGCTGGTCCCAATGTCAGCCCAAAGTGACCAATAAACATTTTACTGTCCCCAGGAGTCACACAAGAGAGAAAAAATTGTTTTATGAGGAGAGGATGACCTGTAGCAGTCCAACTGAATGGTTTTATTTCAATCTGCAATAAGCCTACACAAAATTTATGAGGTAACAAAAAACATCAAATTTTAAAGTTCATTAAAACGAACAATAAGGGAACTGTGAGATTTGTACACACAGGGCTGTAAGTCTGTGAATGTTAATGTTTCTTGAGGATTAACCTTTCATCTTAAAACAGTTTATAATTTGAAATTTAGAAAGCATCATAAAAGTAGGCTAACACTGTCAACCATCTGTTTAGCATTGACACACAGGTCATAACATGGATTATGGACTGACGTTTTGGTTCAAAGCAGGCTGAACACAGACGGTCTTGGACAAAGACAAAGCCCCAGCACCAGCTCTGATATGACCCCAGAGGTTAAAGGGATGCAAGGATCAGATGGCCTCAGTCTTTACAATGCAAATGAAACGAGGGGAGGACCCCTTTTAACAAGAAGCAGGCATGAAAACACATGCAGTACTGTCGCTCATTTAGTTTTTCAGACCAATTTGTTTCTTGACCCCAGCAATAACCAGCTTGCTCAAACCTGATTATTATAAACAACACAAACATAAAATGTGGCCTTTGTTAATACTAGCCCTTTAGAAATAAGGGCCAAAGAATCAGCTATTTCAGTCAGTGCATAAAACTGCTCAGAGGAGAAGAGGGAGAAGTCAAGATGTTTCAAGCTGTGTTGTCTTGCACTTTGAACTACACTGTCATGCAAAGGAGACATGTGAAACACCAATGAGCCATTAAAACTTGAAAAAGCATAAAATGACTTCAAATGCCACTGAACGAAATATGTAATAATGTAACTTCACTGTTAACATTAGCTTTTTCTTTCATACACTGTTTATTCAAAAAAAGGTAAACCGCATCAATAACTATGTAAAGGTGGACAAAATAAATTAATATAATTAAAAGCAATAAATCCTAAGAGAAACAGACTGTCAAAGGAAAACAAATGTCATACTTTGAAAAAAAATTGTACTATTCTATAGTGATTTCTATAGTGTTTTCTCTTCCTTTTTAAAACATTTCTGATTGTAAATCAGTCAGTAGCCAGTTGTTTGGCTGGCAGCTGGTGCTTGTGGAAAGCCCAGACATAATTATGAGTGTCATCAAAAAATATTCCCAGAAATATTTATACAGGCTGTTTGGTGCGCTGTGCAAGAATACAGCTAAGAATGTGAGCAAAAAAACAGTAGGTTGATGTTTATAGCCGAAATTTGTTTGATGAGAAGCAAACAGAACAATCTTAAACACAGACCGGTCTATTCCTAAGGTGTGTCTGGAGGTTCTCATCATTTTTGGTGTTAGATTTCTTCGCAGGTGTGAAAATGCTATTATGTTTAATCATTTGTGATGCTGATAGAACGCTGTGTTGAAATAGATCTTTAACCTGAGCATCAACACAGTCTATTAAGCGCTGATTTTGTCTTAGACTGCAATCAAACCACTCCTCGTCTGTGTAACAGCTTTTAAGTTCGACAGATGATAAATATCATAATACTATACAATCAAAATAAATTAACCTCTACCATTACGGGTTTTTTCCCCCACTCTGATTCCTCTGGTGTTATGTCTGAATCCACCAAAAGCAGCTGCCCAGAGATAATAATTAAACTGTTAAAAAGGCTAAAAAAAATCGCAGAGTGACCAACAGGACAATGCTACAAGAAAATTTTTGCACTCTAGTTTACAGCTCTCTTCTCACCTTATAAAATCTCTTTTTTTTATAACCCAGCTGCAGCCTTGTCCATTGTTTACGGCCTAATATCAAGCCATTTTTTTACAGCCAACCTGGATGTGAAAGAGGCACAGAAGGTCAGAGAGCATGCTTTTTATTATTGCAAACTTATAATGCTGTCAAATACATTTCACAACGCTTTAACAGCTTGTTAAAGCCATATCTGCTTTACTGACATGATCAACGCTTACTCAAGAATTAACACACCACTTGCACATAAAGTACATGCCATATGTTAAATCAAATCAACCTCATTTAGAGACAGTAGGATGCCTGGCACTGAGACCTTATGTTTTTACCTCCTTTTACTCGACTTGACATCATGCTGTGGTTGTCATAGCAACCATGCAATATGACAGAGCAGATGACAGAGAAGAGCTAAGCGAAGATCTGTCACTGAAATAGCCTCATATAGTGGAGCCAGGCTATAATGATGTGTGTACCTGCATGTGTGTGTCTAATCGGAAAAGTGTGTAAAAGCGCACCAAGATCAATCACTCTCATGTGCACATACAGTTACTCGAGCCTCTTCTGCTGTGTCCACACAAAAGCAAGATTATTTTTGTTCGATTTGATCGGGGAGTTCTCTGCTCACCGCAGACATGACAAAGAGGCGATGTCAAGTGTGTTTGGACAGCGTGACAGTGTTGATGGCAGACAAAAACAGATAAGGTTGAAGGAGTGGAAGGCAAGCTGTTGAAATAGCAGACACAAGACTGACAAGAAAATTTGAAGAGCTCTGAAACTTCTTGTGTCCTCTTGGCAGAAGGTTATGTTTGGCGAAGCATGAAGTAAATAACCAAAAGGGTTAAGGTAAAAGTCAGGGTTAGCCCTAGCCCTACCTTAACCCCAGCAGGAGGCTATGTTTGATGGTGAAGAGTGAAATAAATAACCAGCTGGACAAGGTTTTGCTCTTAAGTTATCAGTAACTAGCAAAACTCTGTGTTGTTAATATCTTTACACTCCTGTCATTCAGTCAATAAAATAAGATAAATGTTTCTTTTGTTTATATATAAAGTATCTACAAATAAAACAAGTAGTGTCTCTCCTGTCCCAGTTTGGGGTTCTTTTCATGCAACCAGGACTCCTGTACGCCATGCTAACAGGAAATACGTTAAAAAAATGGAGGCAAGGTATAGTCAAGGAGTGAAATTACAGTGGCGGGAGAAGCAAATGAGCCAGGGGTAGTTTTTGTGGTCTAGCAATTCATAAATTTCTTACAAGACAGACGTGAATATGAGACCTGATAACCTTGGTCTACGACCTTATCCCACTCAAATATAATCAGTTCTTCAGATGGGAAATCTGTGATAAGTTTGAAAGAATCTCCTCACTGAACTCTTGAGATATCAAGGGCCATAATTTGATGGTGTGAAGCTTGCTGTCTAAAGCACATAGCATGGTGGTTTGGGACGTGTCGGACTATATTTTGCCGTTTTGAGGACGTGCAGGGAGAAAAGAGGATGGATTATACACGGGTGTGTTCTGAGTGTAACATAGATCAAACCCATCAGACTGTCAGCTTTCATTTCCTTTGACAGTAGAGTGTGCGAAATTTGGCACTTTAATTATCAGAACCAAAGTATATGGTATGATAACTCTCAGAGTCCATGTTCCACACAATGAGAGCAAAACCCAGCCCCCTCTGGTTGTGTTGATCTGGAGCCTCTGTTTATCTGCCTAGTCACACTCCAGAGTCAGCGGCTAAATTAAATAAGTGAAGTGCAACTTGGCAACAAAAAAATCTTTTTTTATTTCATATTTTTCCAAGGGCAAATTGTAAGCAGTATCCCTGGCAAATGCAAATTTTAATGTATGAGTTAACAATGCATCAGAAAATGTAAATGGCAAACATTTTTTGAGACACACTTTCTTCTTTGTTGACCTTTAGTGCTAAATTCATCAGCACAGAGCATGGGGGCATGTTAGGGTCATGCTTTGTCCCAGTGGGGGTCCTCCTCGGTCAAAAAGATCAAAATGTTTAAGAGGCTTAATCTCATGAGAGGAGAGCTTCTTTAGTGGATCCACAATGCCACAAGGTAAGTCAAGTGTCAAGAGTTCAAAGAGGATTACTTAACCTCTTTTGTTAGTCTTTTTGTCCTCAACAAAAACATCACTAGGTTAACTGTATCAGAAGTTTTTACATCAAGAAATCACAAAACATTTCAATATAAGCCCACACATTATTGGGGTAAAGCTACAGGAATGCTAAATAACTTTCTACTGTTCACTCAAGTATACAGATATTACAAATGTGTTGCTAACAGATCTAGTAGTTACTGACCCTGCATTGCAATTTTGCAGTCATAGAAAGCCCATGTATGTGAGTAATATTCAAACCAACCCCCCTCCATCTCACTCCTATCGCTCCTGATATAACCAGCAATTACAGAGGCGGGAATTGCCTTTTGATTGATTTTACAGTAATCAGAGATCGGAGAGCATATACAAAACCACTGTAAGCAATATGAAGAGGGCAATAAAGGAGTTTTCAAAAGTTAAGCTCCAACCACATAACAGCATCTTTTTATATTTTTGTTGTTACTTGACCCTGCAGGGCCATGTTTGGTTGGATTTTATGATAATTTCACCCTGCTCTGTGCTCACCACATCCACGAGTGTCTTCAAGTGCTGCAGTGGCAACCAAGACCACTCAAAGCTTTTAGAGCATGCGGGATAAAAACACGGAGAGCTCTGTAAAAGGGCCCAGCGTCCAATCATGCCAAACATAGGCATGGCTTGCTAATAGGTCTTAATGGCAGAATATTAGGTGAATTTAATGGAGCACTTCTCCGGTCAGGTCTCTTTCCCTCTTCTTCCCCTGCTATTACTCCTTTCATCAGTACCTTCAATTTTCCCTGCAGTTTTCGTATTCTGTGGTCCAGCCATTAATCTGTCCATCTATTTTGTTTTAACAACATTTACAGGAAACTGAAGGAACACTGAAACCAGGAACGTAGATAAAAGGTCGACGGAAATAGTATTTAATTAAAAACCTAGGACAAAACCATAAAACACAGTATCATACAATTATCACCGAACTGCAGTTGGCATCATTTGTCACATTGAACTGGGAATCATGGCTGTAACTCGATCACAATGATATAAATCTGCTGTAATATAATCCTGCTGGTGACATAACATATTTATAAAGTTCATGTTGTGTTGCAGGCATGTTTAACTCAATAAAGTTGCAAGTAAGCACAAGAGAGGTATGACTGAGAAAAAAAGTATGTATGGCTGAACATTTGGTAAAAGTTGACATAAAATGTCTAACTTCAAAAAAGATTATACACACAGAACTGACACTTACAAATCACTTTTTTTAATCCAACCCTTCTCCTAATAGCTACCAGAAAAGTAGTTCAGCTCTTAACCTATGAAAATGTTGATAGTTGTGAAGTACAGACCCACATCTGCAATGGCCACTGCTCATCTCAACAGGACATTTTGCACAGTGCAAAAGCTGCCATACGAATAAATTACATTTAAAGCTAGCTTGTCCATTAAATAAAAACACAAAAAAAAAACAGACCTAGACAAAAATAGAGGACACAGGATAATAAAAGATACTCCATCAAACATGCTTTGACTCTTCTTCTACTGTCATAATCGAACCTCAGGAAGTGGCGAACTTCAAACTGTTTCCTTCTTTATGCCTTTCCAGCAGTTGAGGTACTCTCGAGAGCTTGGTGAGCAACACTGCCAACAAATGTGGAAAAACGGCACACAGAAAGGGTGTTTTTTACGTACAGTAAGAGGTGTGCATGTGAGTTTCAATTGCAGGTCATCGCTGTGCTCACACTTGGTCAGCTTGGTAACTAAATGTCCAAAACAGACAGTTTGTGTTAGTGCATCATATAAGCAGGCTCTTGGACTCTTATAGTCTCCAGTATCCTTTGCCTCTGTGCCATCCTTGTGGGATGTCTGATCCAACACCAGTCTAAACAATTAAAATAACTAGGTGTTAATTAATCAAAATATTAAAGGTTGCTTCCACACCTAACGTTTGGTGAGTGTGGTTAGGTTGGGGGTGAAGTTGCAATGTTGTTGCAATTGTGTAATCACAACACCCGACACTATTTGGAGCAGCTTTTTTATGGTTGGCTTCCCCTGTTTGGGGCTTGTTAGGTTCAGATGTCTTTCACATCAACTGAAAACCAAACTCTTATCGACTGGACCAGAGTTAGGTTCTTTGGTCCACACCAGAGTCCAGTGTGAGCTTTCACACCACCCAAAATCAACCGAACTTTTCATAAAAAAAAAACAGAGTTTAATTGGTCAGGACCAAACGTATTTGGTGTGAAAACTACCCAACATTTTTATTCATCATCTGGCCCCCACAGCTTTTGTTTAGAAAAATGGTCCTTGTACAAATGTAGTTGATGACCACTGCCCTAAAGCATTGTCATCACTCTCATATCAGGGTATAGGACACAGCCATCATTTTATATGATTAAAATGGCATTTTATAAAACTATGTTTTAAGCAGCGCTTCAATTGTTGGATAAATAATGGTTTAGGTGAACATGAAGACACATGTGAAAGGCATTGCTCTTTGCTTGTTTTCATTTTCTGTTCTGTCTAGGTTTAAGCATCTAAAAATGTCTTTATATTAAATCATTTATCAGACATTGCTCTCTCAGTTGATTAAGAGTGCTATCTTTTCATTTTTTAGTTTAGTTTCAATTAAATGTTTTTTTTATCTTGCAGAATATGTATGGCTTATGAGAAAGCTTTTTATGTCTGTTTATTCACAGTGATATGGTCGGGTAATGAGTAAGACATCAAACCTAAAAAGGTAAACTACATTAATGTAGTAATTTGATTTAAATGAGAAAATTAAACAAAAAATTGTAACCATCAATATTATCTATAGCAGTGTTTTTCAACCACTGTGCCGTGGCACACTAGTGTGCCGTGTGAGATAGTCAGGTGGACCGTGAGAAAAAATCCAGTTTCACTTAATTGGTGTAAGAAATTTTTTTGCAAAAGGATTACTTATTACCTGAAAATAATATGCCATTGTCGAGTGCCTGTGCTGTAATATACAGCCCCAGGTGTCACACTGAGTGAGTATAAATACTGTAAATTGAGAGACTATACTGTGATTGTATAAACTGTATTAGGGGCTAAAGAGTGTCATTTTGTAACATTTTTGGTTGGTGGTGGGCCTCGTGATTTTTTTCAATGAAAAAAATGTATCGTGGCTCGAAAAGGTTGAAAAACACTGATCTATAGTGCTAATGTACTATGACCAAGTCAGTCTAATGGCTCAAAATCCATTAAAAGTAACCATGTCATGTCCTCAATGTGCCACTGTATAATTAATCCCCTTTGTTCTAGGTTCATACATGATTGTTTGAACAAAGGATCAGTGCTATAGCACACAGCTTAACCTGATTCAGAAGGTTATATGAAGCAGTTTACAACCTAACTGACCACTATGGTCCATACAATAGCCATCGTAAAACGTGGCCTTGTCTCTGCTGTCCATAAAAGCGAGAAGTATATTGGTATGAATCTTACAGAAAAGGAGGAGAGCGATATGAGAAGAGCTGACATAAAAAAGGAGGGCATAAAAATGAAAAAAAAAAGAAGAGAGAGATATTCCGACAGAAAGGTGGACAAAGAAAGACAGAAAGTGAGGGGTAAGGGGCGGGAGATGAAAAGAAACATCGATCTAAAGACAGGCTTGGCTTGGCTTGTCCCGGCTCTGGGTGAGACAAATGGCAGCTTCTATGTCAGTATCTGTAACAGTATATATATGGTGTGTCTCCTCGTCTATCTGGGCCTGTCATGCTCCCCTGCTTCCAATGCATGACAATTATCCTGCTCCAGTCTGTGTGCACAATAAAAAACAAGGCTGTGTGAGATGACACCCTGCAGCACCAAACTTTAGGTGGTGAGAAGTGTTTTAGGAAACAGCACTTGTTTAGACTTTTGGTAATTGTCATGCTGCCACATTAACCCTGCTGGGCCAGTCAGCCTGTGACATGAAGCCTGTACCTATGTGACGTACTTAACATGTGAGCATTACCGAGACCAGTGGTTCTCAACTGGTCCAGCTTCAAGAACCACCATCGACCCTTGAAGACAAGCCGTGACCCAAATCATGGAAACTTCACTAACTTCAGCCTTTTTAAACAGACTTAACAGAGCTTTCATGAGCAAAAATGAAATAAAATTCAACAACTGAGAAGCAGTTTAAGAAGACTCAAAAATATGTAGCTTTAGCTTAGAACCTTTAGCTTACTGCATACATAACATTCAGGGATGGATCCCTAAGATCCCAAATGACAAGTGCTAAATTGCGTGTGCAAACTAAAAAATTGCACACGCTAAAGTGGGCGTGTTGCGTGTGATCTACAATGACTGCATGCGCATTTGGTAACAGACGCAAAAGTGGTGTGGACCGTCCTCTTTAAATGAGGATTTTTCGTGTTCTACCTGCTGTCACCATTGAGAGTTTGGGAGAGCAGAGTGGCCGTAAACAAAAAAATGAAGTGTGAAGCCATGGAGTTGGAGGCAAATAAATACACTGGTGAACTCCAGCAGAGACATCTCAGCAGTGCCAGAAGTAATTTGGGAAGGCTATCTGTGAAGAGTACACAGCTCAAAACTGGCATTGCTGGTTAGACGATATGTTTCAACTATTTCCATTTCTGACCAGAGGTAGCGGTCACCTTTTTGCGGTCTCATTTTGACAGGCAAGGTCATCACTTTTCCGTCATGTCATATTTTTATCTGTTATTTCTCGTTATCCTATTCTTATTCCAATTAAACATAATCAAAATGACAGCATTCACACAGTTTCACAGCTTCATCACCAATAACATCTCATGTGAAGAGCAGTCTTATAGTTACACACACACAGACTGAGAGTATATCTTTAACATCCTTTTTCCACACTGACAGCGGAGCGTCAGTGTCTCCTGCAGGATGATCCGTGTAAATGTAAGATTGCATTCAACCACGTTTGTGGTTTTTCTGACTTATAAAGTGTCGTTTTGACCAATCTGTCAGTTTTAATAGTAGCAAAAGCAGTGTGGTCAGTTGTGATTCAGCACTTCAAACTTTAAAACATCACAACTTTCAGCGCTGTTTGGCTTACTTTTTGAAACGTAGGTATTATCCAAACCAAATTGTTCAAAAAGCAAGCAATTTTCTTAAACCTGATATCATACAACTTATAAAAACATGTCCAGTCTGTAAATCTGTATGTGAAGTGAGGAAATGTATTTAAAAAAAAATAAAAAAAAATCCTCAAAATCCATTTATCTGTGTTGAAAAAAAAAATAAGATAATTAGGCAAAGAACCTTTTTCACTTATAACTGAATACATGATTTACTGTGATTGCAAGCTCATGCTGCAGCGGGATAAGAAATCTGCATTCACAGCTCCTAAGCCTGCTGACAGTGTGTGGAGAGTGTGATGCAGTCAGCTCTGAGTGACAAACGGAGTGATGCTGGCTATGAAGCAAAAAAGCCTGAACACTGACTTCTCCCTCTCCCCTCTTTGTGGCACTAGCAGCTGCCTGAAATATCTCACTCCCTCCTGAACAGACCTGCCAGTGTGACATCCTACCACTGTTTCATCATAAGTTTAAGCCCATTGGCTTGCAGTGGCAAGCCCATTGCAGAACATAGGTGTTATAAAGAATTCAGAGTTGCTGACAACATTGCATTCACATTATAACACCTAGCAACATGACATCAGCAAGCAGTGGTTAACTTAGCAATTACCACAGAGTAGACCTGTAAACCCATTCGAGAGGACTAAGCCCATGTGGGCAAGGAGGCCTTAAAGAGGCAGGAGCTCTAGCAGAGGGTCTCAGACAAAGAAAGTATACATTACTTTTTTGGGTACTCTGTATACGAAAACTAGGTTTTTTGAACATTACTGAGTGTAAACATACCCTCGCAGTCATCAGACATATGAACCAGTTTTAAAGCAAAATATGACTACTTTAATAATGGTGTTTTTGCATTTTCTGTTTGTCATGATAACTCCCCCTAGATTTCTGCTTTAGATCTAAAAACTGACCAAACTGCTTGAAAAAAACAAGACCAAGTTGAGAATAAAAAGTTTCAAACAACAACAAAAGTAACACCTAAAGCTCAAAGGGGAGTCTTTATCTGGTAATGAAATTGACTTTAACTGACAGTGAGGTTTCTGTATGACCGATAAAAGCAACTGAAACCACAAGCATAAAGACCAACTATTTGTATATAGCTTTATTCTTTTTCTTTTTTTTTCTGGAACTTCCCCTTGAGGCCAAATGTCAGAAAAAACTTTCACTGCTGACAAAGCCTCTTTTGTGTTTCTTTGCCTTTTTTTAGCTGCAAAATTATTGAAGACTAATGCATTTTTGTCAAAAGTGAAAGTGGACATCAGTAATGATGAGGTAAACCATCATTTATACTTTCATGCAATTTTAAAGCCAATATAGGAGACAATAATGGCCAATTCATGCTAGCAAAATATTGTCTATAAATATCTGCAAAAATGTTCATATCTGCCAATACAGATAATCAACCTTAAGGGTAATTATATCTGCCAATTCTAATACTGTCCCAAAAATGTTGTGCATCCCTACTTCAATACTTTATTTTACAAATAATCTTGTTGAAATTGTGTGTAGGTTTGTCATAAAACTAGACTTGTCAGTATTGAACAACATCCTTCAATTATTATCCCAATCTGCTATAAATAAGTACAGTACACGTATAAATATATGTGTACATATCTGCATAGTATATAAAAGTACAAGGCATAATCTTTCTCAAACAAGTCTTTTCCTCCTTTGTACAACTAAACAAAACAGAAATTCAGAATTCTCTGATGTGAAATAACCATAAATGCCCCTTGTTATGAGGAAAATTGTGTGCCTCTTATTGGACACCACTGCTTGTAAAAAGACCATTATTAAGACCATATATTTATTAGGGTCTTAAAGCTCTGCCACCACTGCTACAGCATGTCAATGCAAAAGCAATTTGTGCGGCACATGTAGCAACTGTCACCTATAAAATGTAGCCTCTCAAACAACCTTCAATAACAAATAATGGGGCTGGTCCAATTATCCCGTTAACAGTGCCTAATATGGATTTATGTGTATGGTCAGAGGCCTTTGTTTCCTTTCACAGGTCATAAACTGGGTGTCACAGGAGGTCAGATGAACATTGAGGTCACCCTGAACACATCTCGACTGCTCTTTTTTATAAATGGTCATGGTTTGTGCTTTTTTGTTGTCACTGATGTAAGAAAATGTGAATTTGAGGTTTGCCTGGGAAAGTTAAGGCAAATGTTAGGAAACACAACCTTAATGTCCGATTTTTAGCTTTGAGACTTACCAATTAAAGATAAGAGCATTTTGTTATGTGATGAAAGCTCCTTAAAATCACAGAGAAATTAGTATTGCAACTTCAAAAAAGGCACAAACAAGCTTCAAAGACCACACAGCAGGATCCAAGAAATGAGATATTGGCTGTTCCAACTTCTAAAAACACAAGACTATAATGAATGGATTTGCTGAATTATTTAGCATGTTTTTCTGCCTCACTTTAACTGTTTTATGTTTCACTTTCAAACTTGGAGGTGCATCTGTTTATTCTTTTAATTGAACAAATAAAAGTTGTAGAAGTTAATTTAAGAGGCCAAATAAATCAATCAGAGTCCAATTATCTCAGATTGGATCCACCTCCTGCTCACAAACAATGACAAAATTAAGCCACCTCTATTAATTTACACACATCAGTACACAGACATAAACATGCATTTAAAGACACTTTTGCACACAAGGACACACCACAGACATCATATAACCTTAAAAATTAAAGTAACTGTTACAAATATTAAATAATACAAAGCAATTTGTACGCAATAACAGGATGCTTTCTTCAATTAAACCACACAGCAGGATTAACAAGGTCGGATGGATTTGTCTGTGTCTGAAGTGGAACTGCATTGAAAGCCATTAACACTGATCTCAGCTGAGGGATAAATGTTTTGATGGAGCTGAGATTGAATTAAGAAATTCTGTTTTTGTGGAGCTGGGTGGCATTTATCTGATTACAGGTAAAATCCAAGCTTAGCATACCAGCATGTCATCAAATTTAATGTTTGTTCATACGTTTATTTAGCATGTGAGAAAGTACGCCTTGGACTTTTTATAACCTTTTGTGAGTTTCAATAAACTAGTTGAATATTTCAGGGAATAAGCAAAGATAGGCTCAGTGTTAAACAAGGATGTGTGTTATCTTCCTTGGCACAGATATAGAAATAGGCAGAGTATATTAACACTTTCAACTTTTATTTTTCTGACATTTCTTTGCAGTGAGTACAGGTAAAAGCTGGAAACAAGAAACGTGCAAACATGCTGGAGAAAAGGATGCTGGTTTGAATCTCGGCTGGGGTCTTACAAAATGGAATTTGCATGTTTTTCTCTTTGGTTTTCTCTGGGTACTCAGGTTTCTTCAACAGAAACATGTTCTTTAGGTGACCAGTGACTCTTAAATACACTTAGGTGTGAATGTGACCATGAATGTGGTTGTTTGTCTCCATTTGTCATATCTGATCAACTAGGCTTGATTCTTCATTGTATGCAGTATTCTTTGATTGCATTTCTTTGGGATAGATGGGTTGTTGTGAAGTGACTGCCTGAAGAGCTGCCGTTACCCTTTATTGATTGCTTTTATCACAGTAAGGAGGTGAATTTTGTTCAAGAGACAGTAGCATGCAGCAAAAAAAACCCCACACAATTGAAAGAGGAAAGTTTGGGAAGTCATACTGACAACATGAAGCATTTCATTTGTGTGTCTGATACCCCTGTTCTGTTGTCCCAGTGCTCTTACTATCTAGTGGTCTTCTGTGTCTTCACGTCGCACTTTGGTCTCAGCTGTTCACTTGCAACCTTGCAAGAGATGATACAAAATCTCTGCCAGGTACTAAGCATGCTCCTTCATGACAAAAAAACTCAGTGAAGTCAGGTTAAGCAGAGATGATTCTAGTCGTTGAAAAGTCTACTGCATGTCAGCTCTGTAAATTGGCTTGTGACTAGTCCAGGGCACCCCTGGTCCAAAGTCAGTTCAATGACATTTTGCCCAGGCTCCTGCCCCCTCTAAACCAGAACATGGTAAAGGCAGTAGATAATAGGGTGGATGGAAGTGGTTGAGCCCTGTCAAAAACTACACTATCAGTCAAGTTAACAAACTGGCACATTTTTTCAATCCTTTACTGTACTAAGACATGTTTGCTTAGTTGCTCATTCAGCTATTTATAACCAAATCAATGAAATGCACTGTATTTAGTTAGACCATTATTTCAAACTTCTAAACGGGGACTCTGATTTTACCCCAAACCTATATGCATGAGCTGATGGTAAGATTAATTTTTCAACTAACCTTTCAAAACCACTAAAAAAGGTCTCAGCAAATGAACAACTGTGTCACTATTAACACTTATTTTTCATCAAGAAAGCTGCCTGGAGCATGCAACCAATAAAAGGTACAAGATATGTTGTCATGACCACAAGACCATCCACAACATCATCCACTGTATGCAAGCTAACGTGACTGAAAATTGTGCTGTTTTAACAAGCTGATTCTTTGGTGAACAAAACTCACAGCCTGGTACTTTCTAATAGAAGCTAAAGCTCTCCTGAAGATACTTTCTAATCCTACCTGACGTTTTAATGCAGGTCCTACTTGTCAGTACGACAAGCTGAGTTAGCAAAGCAAATGGGCATGCCAAGACTGACTGACATGTAGAGAATAATCTGTTGACCTTTGACTTGAGGAGCATTCATGATGTTTTCCTACTGGTTAAAACATCAGCCTGGGCAATGACATTGACTGACACACAAACAACGATGATGTGTTGTTTGGTATGTCAATTGATTGAAAACAGGATGGGGGGGGGGGGGGGGGGGGGGGGGGGTTAAAAACTGGGACATATTAGTGATTTTATGGATATTTCCTGAAAGTGGGGACATGGTGCTTGAAAAAGACAGTGCTGGTCAAACTGGGATGTAAAATCTCTCATAAAAAGATTAATCAACTAATTTAAGGGGTTTAAAAGGGATTTTAATAAATGTAAATAATAAAGTCATTTTAGCTTCATTGTGTACCTTTAAGGTATAGTGGTAAGCTTCCAAAAAACAAAATTTGCATTTGATTTGCAGATTCTTGATGTAGTATATCTTGTAAATGCATCTTTAAAGAATTTTTAGTCTCATTTAAACTCACAGAGATAAGTGTGTCTGATTATTGAGGCTATACATTCTCCCTGTTTAATGACTTTAAG
This sequence comes from Cetoscarus ocellatus, assembly GCA_037902135.1. NCBI lineage: Eukaryota > Metazoa > Chordata > Actinopteri > Labriformes > Labridae > Cetoscarus > Cetoscarus ocellatus. The sequence continues at coordinate 1,397,199 of JBAMNC010001364.1, read as the reverse complement.
TGTTTAATTATGTATTTCACATTTCAAAAGGCACAGATCATTAATAATGAGTCAAACATATTGTAGTTTCTCTTTCAGCATTTCTTATGTATTCTAACCATTTACTCCTCAGGCTAGTCTTGAAAGGCTGCGCTTTTACCACCAAAATACTTGATTTTGTTAAAAAATGTAGTCCATTTATGAATCTGGCAGGCTAATTTAATAAAACTGAAATACTCCTTCAGCATTTTTGAGAGCACTCACTAACCCTCATTCTTCTGGTTTTTATTATTTTCATATTAGGGTATAATGGAGAGGGGCAAGAGATGCATAGGTTTTTATTTCTTGAAGTTTTAGGTGCACTTTTTCCACAAAGAATCATCCAATACAAGAAACTCACTTCCAAAACATCAGGGGTGTAAAATGTGAATAAGGTCAGAAGACATTCATTTGCAAATTCTTTACAAGCTGTATTTAATCACATGCGTCACAAAGGTAAGATAATTAGTAAACTGATTAACATCGTTTTTTTATAGAAGTATGTTTTTGGGCTTTTTATGCCTTTATTGACAGAAAGACAGTTGATGCTCTGGTTTTCACATGTCGATGTGTCATTGTGCAAGATACTTAACCTAGTTGCTCCCACTGCCGGGCTCAAACCTGCAACCTTCCGATTACTTACCAAGTGCACTATCAGACTGCGCCACTGGTTAAGGCGCCAAACCGATATCGGGTGATAGTATCATGATTGTGTATGTAAGAAACACTCCTGAAAGGTTCAGCAGTCCACAATCAAAGGTGACCAAGGGTTCTCCACTTTGGAAAACACTGCCCGACGAAACAGTCCAACAATTTGTGACCTTCATCATGTGACTGCAGTCAAGTGATTTTATTATCTAAAGACCAAAATATCACCAACAGAGTTTGAAATTCAAGAGAAATCTCTGCACATAAGGGGTAAGGCAAAAAAAACAGCACTGAATCCCTGCGACCTGTGATACCTACAGCAGCACTGCATTCAAAACCTGCATCATTCTGGGACTGGTTTTACAGTGGGCTTTAAGGAGCCCCTTGGAAATCATAGTGAATTTATACAGAAGTTACTGCATCTAAAACTGTAATACTACCCTGAAAACTAAAAACCATCCTCATCTGCATCACCAAACAACGGCAAATAAAAAAGGCTGTTTTTTAGTCTGAGTCTACATATCAAATTATTTCTGGGAATGACAGTTGCTGTTGATTCCCCTAGTCTTTGAGAGGAAAAGTTCCATCCAGAGTTTTACTGACACAAAGTTCAAAAGCCAGAATATGTTATGGTGTGGGTAGTATTATTCGCCATGTCATGGGTAACTTGCACATTCATTAAGGCGCCATGAATATATAAGGGTACAAACAGATTTGGGGCATCATATGCCTCCATTTAGATGGCATCTTGTCTGGGAACACCACGGCTAATTTCAGCAAGACATTGACGAACCACATTCTGCACAAGCTACATCAAGCATGGCTTCAAATTAAAAGAATGTGGGTACTATTGTTAACTAAAAAACAATACTTTATTACTTCTTCAACACCAACTTTTCAAAATGACCATGAGCGACAAAATACCATTTAATTTTCTATTCAATAAGCAGATATTCATTTTTTGTTTTATGAATCTATGTGTACATGCACTGTCAAGAGGGTTCAATAAAAAGTTGTTCTCTAAAAAGAAATTAAATTGATAAAATTAAAAAGTAAATAAAAAAATAAATTCTATTCATTTGTATAAAAAACTGAAACTCAAACATCTAGAATCAGATTTTTCAATAGAGGCTTGCAGAGAAGAACAATGGGGTGAAATTAACTGATCCTCTACCAATTGCTATTCAGTTGTCACAAACATGTCATGCGACTTTGTCAAATATCGACAAGCACCACAATGTGGAACAATGACAAAAGAGACTAAGAATCATTTTATGCTGTGTATATTCCCATTAAACACAATGTCCCAACTCTTCAGAAATTGCAGTTTGTACAAATCACACACTTTGCACATTTAGAAAAAAAGGGCAGATAACATAGACCTCAGGCCAAGACAGCCCTGTGCACACTCACACTCATGATCAATGCAGCAGCCAGGAGCTGTTTTGAGGGTCTGCAGGTTTAAAGGTAACCTTGTTTGAGGATGCAGCTATGAAGCTGTGGAGGCTGATAGAGATTTGTGTTATTTGTTTCGCCTCATTCTTTCAGAGAAGACCTGTTGACCCCTGCGTTCAGCTGCTGATTATCTTTTCACTGGCAGAGAAAAATATGTTTCTCATTACGAGTATTGGAGATTGATTGCGGTCTTCTTGCTTCAGCGCAGTGTGTCTGATTGGCCCGTGGTGGAGATAATTGCACGTCTGGTTGTCTAAGGAACTGGCTCGCATACGAAAGGCTTGTCACTCCAGAGCTCAGTGCTTTCATCAGGCTTAGGGTCCTCAGGTCTCTGTTTCATTATTCACAGCATATTCAGATAATCTCCTCAGAATAACACTCACTATCTTTGGCTGAAGCGAGGGTTTTAACAATAACCGTCATTATTGAGTGAAATATTGGGCTGTGTTTCACATATTGACCATCTACCAACAATAATGCAACTTCCGTGATCTGAATTTTTATTTCTGTAATACTGACAACCTTTGATCCAATATTGTTGGACAGACACCATCCTCTCATACACTGTGTCCCATTTCAGTGTCTACTTATTACATAGTACGCTGCATATATTGCACAGTATTGTTAGACCTCTTTAATAAGGGCTGGGCATCGTAAGGTTGCTACAGTATAGGATAAACACAAACAAGCACACCACTGAACATGTGCAGACTTGTCATCACTCTTGCTTGCTTCTTGTGTTACCACAACTCCCTACTGTGCTTGGCTCCAGTTTCCCTGACTGGGAAGATACTGATAGAATATATTTTGGAGTTTGGTTACCATCAGTAAGTTGGTTGTTATAATTGTAACACAAAAGTCATGAGAAATAGAAGATGATTAGTTAAGCTGCGGTAGCAATAGTGATTCTAGGCTTTTGGTAGAAGTAATAGAAATGGTGATTATTATTATGATTATTATCATCATTATTATTATCATAAAGCTTTCTTCTAATTTTTTATTACCTCCGCCAAGGAGGTTATGTTTTCGCCAGGGTCTGTCTGTTGGTTTGTTTGTTAGCAAGATTACACAAAAACTACTGGATGGATTTACATGAAAATTTTACCAGAGGTGTGGTTTTGCCCAAGAAAGAAGCCATTTCATTCTGGTGGTGATCCACATATTTGTCTGGATGCAAAAAAATCCCAAAATTTGCTTAAAATCCCATAACTTAACATTTTAAAAAAAAGCATATCTCTGACATCACTTGATGGATTTGCTTCAAAATTTACAGGATAATATATATAATAAACCTCCATCATCACAGTCAATTTCATCTGGACCTGAACCAGACTGACATCATAAAAAAACATTGAAGTTTAAAATGGCAAATCCCATTCATTTCTCCTTGGCTGCTGTGAGGGTTTTGCCCCCTGTACATCATTATGGGAATTGTAGTTTATTTGAAAACTGACCTCAACGTTTTTCATTTCATTTTTATTTTTATTACTAATATTTATATTTTTATGCTGTAATGATATGGATTTTAAGTCTGGAATAAAGTGTCTATCAAGCCTATGTCACTACATTTCCCAGTTTCCCTTGCAATGCCAGCGGAGGAGTTCTCCACATGGACTGACATGAGCAGAGACTCGGCCTTCCAATCGGAGCGTGTGGTGATCCAGAATTGTATCTTTTACTGGGGTTGCGGAAAAGTCACTGCCTTAACTGAGCTGCTTGGCGGAGGTCTGCGTTCTCTGAGTGCTTTTCTAGTTATAACTGTTATTGTCCTTCATCTTCATCTTTCTCTCTCCATCATACACTGCTGTTTGTCTCACTGATCTTCTGTTTATCTGCTATATTTACAGGATGCCTATGTCTATGCCCGCATGAACTGGCTTGTTCATTAATGACAGAGCCAATAATATCGACAAAGATAAATGTTCCTCATAAATCAGCCTTAAAAACTTTGATACATTGTAGCCTGTTGCAGCAGCTTTGTGCAAGTTCTATCTGAAGCTATGGTGTAAGGTCCACACTAAATTCTGTGTTGCAATTAGTTATGCTCTAACTTAGGTTATGTCTTAGTTTGGTCGCCCAGGAATAATATGGAATTTTATGGAAGATTTTACACCCACTAGGAGGTAGTTGTCAAAATTAAATTATAACTCTTACCTACATTGAAATTATCTTAGGTAGTGCAACAACCTATACATTAGAAAAATATGAGCTCTGTCATCAGTAAGAACATTCAAAGTAGGAAACATTTTAACTTATGCATAGTTGGTGCAAACAATAGCGGGGCTTTTAACTTCCCCAGTTCTGAAAATGTGGATCTTTTCTCTTGCTATACCCTGTGTCAGGCATGTCGTGAGCATGGGACTAAGCAAGATGGACACAGAGAAAGAGGGAGACCGAGTGTTTTTTACTGTATGTAACAGTAGATGGAAGACTTCTTCAAAACATTTAGGGTGACAATTCGGGGCTTGAGGCTTTGCTTCTTGAGTGTGGCACCCCAGGCAATCACCTGTATTATGATTGGAGTTGGTCACTCTGGTGCCAAATGCAGAAGGCAGTGTGAGTAAATAATATGCACTTCAGCTCATATTAGCAACAAGCCAGAGATGCAAAATAAAGTAATTGAGCGCAAGTCCTATAGATCAAGTCTGAGCTGAGTTGGAAATCTCTGAGGAGTGAGTGTAAGTTAAGTTTAAAGTCACCTCTGTGTGCTACAGTCTTTAAGTCAAGTCCCCATCTCTGGTTTAAATACTTTATTTGATTTATTTGATTGTGGGTACACCAATGTGCGTGACATCCTTAAACAGAATTTTTTTTTTATTTGTTTTCTCCATAAAGGAATTAGGAAGCTGTCATTGCTGTTATAATATTCTGTTTGGATTAGTAAAATCACTCATTTTTCGCACTGGGATGTGCAAATGCTTTTATCTATAAGTGCACATGATGGCACTATTTGTTCTCCATTCCATCCTCAATTTTTTGAAACCATGTCCTGTCTTCATGCCGTTTTTTCCCATGGCGGTTGGTCCAGATGCTTCCTCTAATTAAGATCTGTTTTGAAAACCTTGTCACCGAAAAACAGCTTTGTACCTATCAGCAGCCAACTGTGATCCGTCAGCTCTGTGCCACGTCAGACTCACAGCCACAAGCTCCACATGCAGGATTTGGCAGATTACTTCATTATCTGTAAACAAAAATTTCAAAATTCTGTGTGACAATGTGCTGTGCCATACGCAAGGGAATAAAGCAGTCTGTGAAGTGTGTCAGACTGAACTCAGAGGATAAATAAGAGCTTTGGGTGTTCAGCGACTTTACCACAGTTTTAACCTTTAATCTATTGATGGAAGAACCAGAGGCAGGGTTTTCTCTCTCTAAGACTGCTAACAACCATAATTACTCATTGTTAGGTAATGCTCAGACTCTGATGTGATTGGGGTCATTCAAAAGGTTAGAAGTCACCAAATAATCCTCACGCTCTGCTGGTATCTGATCATGCTTTTGACAACACATAAGGTATGATTAGCAAGCAAAGAATCACTCCAGTAAGGACTGCAATGTGATTTCAGAGCAAGAAACAAATATGTTTTCGAAAGCTAAAGTACCAACTGAAAGCTTTTGTGAGACTTTATAGGCTAATGGAATTATCCCCTAGTGGACAAGAAAGACTTACGGAGAGGTTTGCTGTCTTGATTGTCACTTGCATGCTTTAACTCTTATTTTCTATTTTCTTAAAGGCAGGAAAAATGTTTTAGAATTTGGACGCAATAATCACTGAGGGCACAAGCTTGGAATATAGTCCTACAGAGGTCCAGCTCCCAAGAAAAAAAGGACAACTAGCACATCAGTGCAGTCAGATGCTCCAACAGAATGTTTCATGATTGCAGCAGGTTACAGTGGACCATAGCAGCAAACAGACTCTTCCTAACACCTGTTTCACTCTTTTCCTGTGGCCTCAGCGCTTCTCTCTGCTGTCACTGCTCTATCTCTCCATGTATATCACCTACATATTGACCTTCTATCAAAAGTTATGGAAGAACCACAATTAACCTGGTTCACTGCAAAACTAATCCGGCATGCCTGAAGAAAGACAGCATTCTGACAAACAAGGGAGGTTTCTCCAGAGATGGTCGACTTACGCTTACAGCCTGAAGATTCTGGTTTTATAACATGCTTGCCCAAGCAAGGCTGCAGTCACGCGAGTAAAATGCATGCAGTGTGAAACAGGCCTTAACCTGCCATGAAGTGTTGAAGCAGCTTCACACTGTCTACCTTGAAAAGAATATTGATGCCACATGACATTGTCTAAAACTGACAGATGCAGCAATACAGATCATTAAATGGTGTTGACGAGTAGATGTTTACTTGTCAGCCTTTAACTTTGTTTTGACTGTAATAAATTTGTTTCACATCACTCTGTAGAAGAAGAAAATTGATATTGTGTTATTTTAAAGTCTTTTATCCTTGTGATGGCATAAGAGAAAGTATTTCTTCACCATCACTGAAGTTACATTCTAATCAGACTTTTCTTTTAGGAAATTCAAAAAGTGTCGCGGGTGCTGATTAAGGACCCAAAGTACCAAGAACTTTTCAGTTAAAGTTGATGACTGATGAGATGTAAACATGAGACATTTGAAGGAGATGGAAATTAAATCCAGTCCTGCAGTTTTCTGTAACTTTCAATGGTGACGACTGACATACACAAAAGTGGCTGATAGACTGCAAGTCTAGGTGAGGCAAAATTTTGCTCAGGTGAGGGAAAATGTTGGCTTTTCAGAAAAATCCAACATAACAGAGGACCATGCCAAGAAGAAGACAATAAAATAACAAAAACTTGTGCAAACAAAGTTAAGCTTGATACCGAATTAAAAATGTTACAATGACACACTAAGCTCTGCTACAGAGCACAGGCTAGGGCCGGTAAGACCATAAACTTTTGCAATTCCCACCATCCGTGATCAACTAGTGGCCCAAGAGCCGCACCAGTCTTCCAGCATCTTCACATCTGGCCCTCACAGTATCATCAATTTAAAAAAATGTGAGGAGGGAAAAGTATCTTATGGTTACAGTATATATGAATTCAATATAAAAGCAACCATAAAACAACTAAGATTTAAACAATTTTATAAGGATAGTCTACCTGTTTGACGTGTTTTATAGATATCAGCCTGTAGGTTAATATTAACAGATATTCAACCAGGAGAACAAATATTAGTGCCAGACCCAGTGATAAAGAGCATGACTGGCACAGAAATAAGTAGCCGAATATCTCAGTTTGCCCCCATGTGGCTGGCAGTGGTATGAGTGCTTGGGCCTGATCTGATTGTTCAAGGTAAACGATCACAGACATCTTGTTGGGAACTGAAAAAAAGGTAAATACATCCTAGTATTTATATATTGTTACAATTTGTTTTGAAATCTGGCCCCAACATTGTCCAAAAAAATAGTCCTTGTAAAGGTACAGCTGATGATCTCTGTGTTACATATGCATTTAACATGGAAGTGTAACCTGAGCTTCCCTGCATGTGTGCAAAGCTGTCTTTGGGGTTTGTGTTTGTTGATAACTCACCTCCATGTAGCTTTGTTTATGCCACGACAAGCTTGCTCTTAGAGGAGATCTTCCCGGTCCAGCCCACACCTGGAAATCAGCTGCTGAGATAAAGATGGAACATCAGTATAGTGATTAATCGAATAACCCTATAACGTTAACTCATAATCGTCTCTAATCATCTTCAGTGTCTTGCATCTTGGCGTTTTCGTCATTAAAGTGTGACCTCAGCTCGACTCTGCAAAGTTTGGATACTACCTGCTAGGGCTGCTCAATTATAGCAAAACTGGTGATTACTTTGATAGATATTGAGATCTTGATTATAAAACATGACTACTGATTAATTTTACTTCATGAAGTCATTGAGCTTTGATGCTCTAAACGCCATCATTTTGAACGTTAAAGAACAGGCAATAAATGGAATTAAGAGTAAAAAACACAGAATCTAAAATTATATTCAACAATTACGCAAGGAAATAGATGAAACAGTGCAACAGGTCATGTGACTGTAATCTTTAAATCTTGATTACTTTGTTTTCCCAATTGTGAGAGATGGGAATTGTAATTGTGATTAAAATCTGATTAATTGCCCTAGCCTACTATCTGCTCCAGTTTCCATTACAGTAAAGACTGTATTAGTACTTCTTTAGTAGGCGGGACCGTCATCAGGCGGCAGCGCGAAACTGCAATGGCATCCTCACAAAAACAAAGGAGGAAACAGAGGCGATAGAGCTGCCAGCCTCTTTGTGTCTTTTTGTCACAGTTAGGAGATTAATCTGTTCCAAAAATGGTAGGAGCAAAACAACATGAGGACTTTTGAAAGTCATTCACCATTTCGGCACCAACAACAGGGGTTGTTTCCTTTCTGCATCAATACTCATGGTGATTCAGAGGTCAGCAGTGTCTCCACATTACTTTTAGTCTCAGCTCAAGTTTTTTGGAGGTGATACAAAACTGTTTCTGATACTACGACAAATACTACTACATAAATAAGGTCCCTCAGGTAGTCAAGTAGTTGTGGAGACAGGAACTATAATCAGATTATTAGGAGCTGAAGAAAAGGATGAAACACATGCAGGACAGAACAGAAGAAAAAGGGGGTTTGTGTTTTTTTTACCCAGATTTCTTTTAATAACATTTGCTTAACCAGTTTGTCTTTGGTGTTCATTAACTCTTGGGAGTGTTGTTTGCATTAAAGCTACAGTAATGCATCACTGTCTGACCTTATTACAAGACAGCTCCTGCCCTCTAACCTTTGACCTTATCCTGACGTTCCCGCACACACAGAGGTCATGCCCTCTGTTCAGAAGTGTCACTCCAACCTCTAACACAACAGAAAACATGCTGGTCCAAAGAGGATGACAAGCCCCACTTATTAACCCTTAAATGTTTAGTTTGGACCCGTGTAGTAAACTTTGGGGCACACAAGAGTTTGTTTTTCATTTCCCTTGGTGGACACATCCAGTTGTACTTCCAGTGACTTTTTGTTGTGAGCAGCACCGCAGAGCTCACCCTGCACTTTCTACAGAGAGTGAGAAATGGGTTTAGAAATGAAACCTGACAAAAGGTTGTCTGGAATCGATGGGAGAGGACTTACGGTGTACGAAAGGTTAATGGTTTATGTGCTTTTAGGGATTTTCTCTGCTCCCGTTGTGCAGCTGGGAGGAGGACAATTGAGGTGAGAGAAAAAAGATGGCGCAACATGAACCCAATCTTGGACTAAACAGAGAAATCTGAGACACAACAGAAAGTGTGTGGCCTTTGTGAAAGTATCCCTAAATGCTCAGTATTTTTTTAAACTAAGGCCTAAAAAGACTGAACCATTAAAACAACCGAGGTTTGGAAGGTTACCCAAGACAAAATTCTTTTCACATCTTCAATCAGTCTTAGTCCTAAATGTTTTGTTGTGATTTTTGTTGTGTTTTTTTTATCCCCTGCGGGATTGATTTACTGATAGAATAATCTTTGATTGATTAATGAAAATTAAAATTTTCAGAGTGGTGTGTTTGTTTTTTGCATAATTTTGGTGCATTATGAGAAAAGGTGGCATTACTGGTGGGTAGGTGAATAGATTTGCAAAGAAGAAGTGAAAATGAGGAAAGGTGCCCCAACTCAGTTATGACAAATCCCTTTTGAAATTCCTGGATCCTGATTCAGATCACAACCAAATGTAATCACTTCTTCTGTATCCCATGAACTACACTCCCTGAAAATGTTATCATAATCCATGGATAGTTTTTCAAAGTCAAGTCAAAAAAGTCAAAGTCAACTTTATTGTCAAATATGCTATACATGCTTGACATACAGCACAGATGAAATTTCAGTCCTCTCAGACCCACGGTGCAAACAGGCAGTATAGAACTAAACTACAGTATAAAATAAATAGTATAAATAAAAATGGCCTACTAGTTTTGAAGTGATAAAAAGAATAAATTTACTATGAACAGAATAAAAGAACAGGATGAATTTACTATGAATGGAATAGAAAAAATTTTTGTACATGTATGTAAATAGAGGTATTTATAAGTTATAAGTTATATTTACAGTTAAGGTGCAGCAGTGTCCAATGGTGCAAATGAGCAGGGGAAAGTGAAGAGTGCAGTCCTGAGGTCAGTGGTGGGGGGCAGAGGGGCAGAGGGGGGGAAGTGGGGGCAGAGCAGGGAGGGAGTTTAGCATCCTGACTGCCTGGTGGAAGAAGCTGTCATTGAGCCTGCTGGTTCTGGCACGGAGACTCCGCAGTCTCCTAGCCGATGGCAGCAGGCTGAAGAGGCTGTGGGCTGGGTGGGTGGGGTCACCTGCGATCCTGGAGGCTGTGCGGGTGAGGCGGGTGTTGTAGATGGAGGAGAGGGAGGGGAGAGAGACACCAATGATCTTCTCAGCTGCTCTCACAGTGCGCTGCAGGGTCTTGCAGCAGGACACGGTGCAGGTGCCGTACCACACGGTGATGCAGCTGGTCAGGATGCTCTCAATGGTGCCTCTGTAGAAGGTGGTCATGATGGGGCCCGGGGCTCTCGCTCTTCTTAGTTTGCGGAGAAAGTAGAGCCGCTGTTGAGCTTTTTTGGCCAGTGATGTGGTGTTGATGTTCCAGGAAAGGTCCTCGGAGATGTGCACACCCAGGAACTTGGTGCTGCTCACTCTCTCCACAGCAGCACCGTTGATGGTTAGTGGAGCATGCTGGGCGTGCTCTCTCCTGAAGTCCACAACAATCTCCTTCGTCTTCTCCACGTTCAGGAGGAGATTGTTGTCCTGGCACCACGTGGCCAGGTGGCTCACCTCACTCCTGTAGATTGTCTCATCATCGTTGTTGATGAGACCCACCACAGTCGTGTCGTTGGCAAACTTAATAAAGAGGTTTGAGCTGGATGTGGGTGTGCAGTCGTGGGTCAGCAGAGTGAAGAGGAGGGGGCTCAGCACACATCCTTGGGGGGCCCCCGTGTTCAAGATGATGGTGCTGGAGGTGTTGCTGCCGACCCAAACTGCCTGTGGTCTTCCCGTCAGAAAGTCCAGCAGCCAGTTGCACAGGGTTTTTGAGCTGTCTCGGACAAAAGCAGACGACAAAATCAAAACAAAACCCAAATATATCTCATTTGAATGGTTTTGGATAAAAATGTTGTTTTTGTAATTTGGTCAAATGTTTTCTTGAGAGCAATATTTTTTGGGGTTTTGTGAAATCTTGTTGAACATTTTTTTTGTGTCAAGTGAAATATTTAGGATTGATTGAGCTGTATTTTACTTTTAGGAAAATGTTACTTTTCAGGTTTGTTGCAATCATTGTGTTTCGTGAAACATTATATTGTCTCGGGAAATGTCAATTCTTGTTAAAATTGATTTGTTTATTTCTGTTTTTTTACATGATTTCACACTTCTTAAATAAAGCTGTATCAAGAGGAACATATTCTTTAACATGATTTAAGAAATGTTAAGTATTTTGTATGATGTGAAATGTATCAGCCTATTTCTGAAATGTATTGTGTTTTTAAACTTTTTATACCTGTATCAATTCTGTTTCATAAGGTTATTTGTTTTTTGTAAAATACCATTGCCTTCATGAAATATTTTGTATTTAGCTCAATATTTTTCAGATCTGGTTTGTATTTTGTAAAATGTGCATTTAATGAAATGTTTGGAGTTTACTTGTGTGATTCATAACATGTTTTCTCTCAGATGTTATAACATTTTCCCAAATATTGCTGTGTTGAGTGCTATGGTTAGGTTAGATGAATCAGTTTTGTGGTTGACTTTCAGGACAAAGTTCTGTTAAAAACAGAGCGAGCATGAATTTAAGGAAATTTTAAAGTAAGGTGACTTTGACATCTCATTGTATTGATAAAATATTTGAGCACATTCTACTGTTTAAAGAGGAAAAAAGCAAAATATCACTTAAATAAACCACATCCTTACAAAGTGACCTTCAGTTTAGATGTTAAATCCTCTCTTGCTCACATTGTTTCTTCTGAATCTGAGTAAGGGAGAAATTCATCACCAAAAAGAAAAATAAATTCCTCTCTTTAAAAGTTCTGAGCTTTATCCAAACAGAAGGATTAAGAAAGAGAACTGTAAATCACTCTTTAGAGAAAAGGTTTTACTCCTTCAAACAGAGGATATTAAACTTGAATCTGCTCTCACTGTGCAGGGAGCGAGCTGAGAGACTCGGCTAATTTGGGTAAATGTTCAGGAACAATAGATCAGGGTCTTCACTGTGTCATCTGCCAATGACTAATGCAGAGCTGTGGGATCATTTCCTCTGGGGATTGATCGGCAGAGGTTCCTATTGTTTGAGAAGACGTTCTTTTCAATGTGAGGGTGATGTCACGGGGGGTTCATACATGAGACCTGTCAAGTATTTCCTCCTGACTCATTCTTCTTCATGTGTCCCAATAGGTATGGACATTGTGAGGGTTGCTTCTGCCTGAAGTAGAGCCTGTCTGAGTGTGCGGTTACGTCAACAATTAGCTTAGTAAAATACTGCTTGGTTAGGAAAAAAGCAAGAGCTGAAGGGACACTTCCTACCTTTGCATAATCCTGATAAAAACCTTAACAGTGCTGGAAATTAGAGAGTGATTACCTAAACTCCAAATCTATGTTAAAGGATGAAAAAGTTTATTTTCTGCAGAAGTGGAAATTTTCTTGACCAGAGAGGCTTAAGTACCAGAATTGTTATAGAAATGGAAGCCCTACGATGGATGCAGCATCTACAGTCAGTTAAAAAACATTAAAACAATGAAAATTCCAGGATTGATGGTGATTTCTTTTCTTTGATATAAAAAGGAAAAGCCTGAAAGGCTTCAAATTCAAATGAATCAAGTTGGTCAAGTTAGATGGTTGTTTAACTGGACGTAAGATGTTTGAGTGCAACATTATCTAACGTAATGATTAATGCTGTCTAAGCATTTTGGATTAGGGAAGTCCCCGGGCAGGAAGTGTATCACTAGTTTTTAGTTTACTGTCCATATTTCTGTGCGCTTTGCTGTTTTAGTCAGGTGTTTATGTACAGGTATAACCTGATGCAGCCTACATACAATTCTCTGTCCCTTTCCAGATCAAACTGTGGCACCATACTATTCCTACGAGTTGCAACAGAATCTGTTTAAAGTTCTTTGTTTACATCTGCATCCGAGGGTATTTTGGCAGCAATGTAGCAACAACTGAGTGGAGCTACAGCTGTTGCCAGTGCAGGCAATAATGTAAATTGCAGGCAGCAGCACTAGTCATTTGCCCTGTGCTCAAAATATCGATACAGCAAAATATCATCACGCACTCCTTGGGGATACGTGTATCGATGTGGATTTTACAGAATCGATACGGCCTCAATTTTTTGACAGTTGTTGTCAGTCCACTTTGGCTAATGTTAAAAATGGCACAGTTCAAAGTAGAAGTCAAGCTACATGAAGCAGCACCTGTTCCAAGTTTGAACTTAGGTCTACTATCTTCGAGGACCTGAGTTTAAGTTTCTTAAGTTGTTGAATCACTTAAAGCTCTTGTTCTTTTTCTTCTTGTAATAAAAACAAAACTTTTTGGGATACAATTTACGTGTATCGGGATACATATCTTATCGTGGCCTCAGTATTGGGATACGTATCATATCTTGAGGTTGCTAGAAATACCCAGCCCTATTAGTCATCTCAAGATCCAATACGTAAAGCACATTGTGCAATTCATCTTCAAGCACCAACACTCCCACAAAGTGTGGCATCTTCATGCAGTTCGCTCTTGTGTTGGGTCTAACTGAAGATAAGTGGTCCTCTCTGCTGCACAGTGTTTTTCTTATCCTGATCAGGGGTGAATCCTGTGGTAGTTCGGGCCAAAGAGGGGCACCCCATATCCTAAAATCTTAATTTTGATGCACCTAAAGTGAGGAGTGGCAAAGTGACCCAGCCATCTATTATTTTTTCTTTATTTGGCCCTCAGTAAAAAATGTTTGGACACCCCTGATTTACACTTTGAACCTGCAGAGTAAGTTTTGTTAAAATTGGCAGAAACTCTTATTTAAAAATAAAAAAGGCTTAAACTAAATGGACTTTTGCCAGACATGCACAAAAATGCTCAAGTGTTCATGAATAAAGAAACTGTGACCCTCACAGACTTCTCTTCTGTTACACTTAAAAAAACTTCCTTCACCTTCTGCCATCCATCCCTCACAAAGACAACAACAAACAGCACCCAGATGTGTCTGTAGCCATTTCCTGGAGTTAGTTCATTAAGCAAGTGACGTTATTACATGACAGGATAGAAAGTGGCAGTCTTCCTTTGGAGGTCTGTGTGGAGACCCACTAAACAGGAACCCAAACATCTGCTGCAGTACTGTTCATTTTACCACCCAACTGTGGCACAGTCTGCAGCATACTGTAACTCCCCCGAGGCTTCAGCAACTGACAGATGGCCACACAGGAAATCAGTGTGTGTCTATTTGTGTCGCCTTTGTCTGTGTGAGCATTTTCCTTCATCCACATATGTGCAAACACATTTGTGTGCTTGTGTTTACATGCCTGTTATTCATCTCTGTCTGTTTTTGACAAGTAGTCCCCAAATCCCTGAATGCCTCCGCTTTAATATCTGCCCGATTTGTTTTTCAGGTGTCAGAGTTTGATGCCACCTCAGGCGAATAAAGTCAGATCTGAAATATCGAGTCAAAGATGGCTGAACTGTGGCAGAAAACAGATGTTGTGTTTGAGGATTGTGATTTACTGAAAGCTTCTGTGTGCTAATAAACTGAAAAGAACACAACTTTATCTCACTATGCAATTAAAAGTGACAGGATTAAAGACATTTCACATCTTTGTGGCTGATATCTATGTTTCGCAATACTCTTTTCTAGCAGAGGGTTTGGTTTGCTTCTGGTCTCTCTTCTTCAATGTCAAGGGCTGAAGAAGAAAAACGTACAGACAAAGTTAAGTGAAGGTTTGTTTGGATAATAATTAACACAAGGATGATCAGGATGAGCAATTTAAAGAATAAGCCATTTGAAAGTCACTTTAGACTATTGAAGTACAGCGGGACACCTTGTAGGTGAGTCAGAATGGACATTGATGCCAACACAATGTAAAAATTCTTTAACTGGCTCAGAGATATTGCATCTTTTTGCTGTATTTTTAATTTAAGACACAATCTAGTGGATCTACTCAACAGTGCAAGATGAGGTGGACTGTTTAATTGATCATTTACTTAACAGTGCCAAGTAAGAAATTGTTTCTTGAGTGAAGATAAATTAAGGTGATTCATAATGCTGGTACGGTTTTGTAAGACTATCACTGGGTTCCTACACAGTGTCGACGATCAAATTTTGGACCATTTAAGACCTTTTCACAACCTGAACTGAGCAAAATTAATGCCTTTTTGTTGCATTCTTGCACAGCCACACAGACATGGTGTGTGTGTGTGTGTTTTTTTTTAAGAAATCAGAAATCAAAAAGGCAGATAAAACTTCTAGGGATGCATATTATTATCCGACCAATATCAGTATCAGCAGATATTTGCTTAAAAAGTTGATTATTGTTATTTGCAGCAAAATGTACAATGTTTACCTCATCATCACTCAATGTCCAATTTTATGAATCAAAATGGAATTTATGTAACACAAAATGTTGGGGTATCTGTTTCTAACACAAATGAGCTGTAATCATGGAAGAAACAGGTCAATTTTGGTAAAGAAGAGACTTTGTGCTCCTGATACAAAATATCAGCATCAGGGATTATGAGTTTGTAAATATTATAATATGGAAAGTGACAAAAATCCAATATCATGCATCGCTAAAACAATCTCTTAAGCTGTTTCATGGGGCTGTCATCATTTTAAAGAACTCTCTTAACAAAGGGATTGAAACAACCATTTTTATTTCAAATTTTGTTTTTTTATACACATTGATTATATATATATATATATATATATATATATATATGTATATATATATATATATATATATATATATATATAAAAGATAATGCACAGGGTTTATTACATTCCAGAGAAATTAAATAAAATGAACATTGAGATATAATTTCTAGGTTGGCATTGTAAGAAACACAAAGGTACTTTTTTTCACATGTTTTGGGTTTTGGTCATGTTACTTACTGTCATCATTTTGGGAATCTGCATGTAACTGTTACCCTTTCACCTCGTTTATATCCTTTAGTAACTAATATGTCTGACAAATGGAATAATTATGAATGTAGATATATAGATCTTGCCTTGTTAGCTGCAAGGAAATGTATGGCTTCAAACTGGAAAACATCTAAAACGCCATCAACCGTCCAATGGTGGAATGAACTTTCAAGCGACCTTGTCATGGATATAATTTACTACAAAAGCAAAGGCAGAACCTCAGACTCTACAAAAATATGGCATTCTCAGACGAATTTTGACTTTAAAATAATTTACACTAATCTACGATCAAGGGACTACAACAACAGTGGGGTCTGACTGTATTATTTGTGTTTTTGTTGTTGTGTGTCAGTGTAATTTTGTGATTTTGTATGATGTGCTTTTTTGTTATATTTTATCTTTCCATTTTATTTGCATCTGTTTGTCTTTTTGTGGGAAGCATGAATTATGAGGTATGAGATTTATGTATATTCCGTATATATTAGTACCTGAAATTTCCTTTGGGTTCAACTCAGTTTTATTAATCTACATACAGTATATTGAGCTTTTTTGATCACTTTGATATTTAACTAGGACCATAATACTTTGCTGTGATTCCAAAAAGTAAGCCAATAAGCAGTTGATAAAGTACTAAATTGTTTAAAATAATGTAGTAGCCTAAAAGTAGTTGACAACATGGTATCAGTATGAATTACCTTGGCAAAACCACGACATACCTATGATTTTTAAAAAGGCCATGTTTTGTTCCTTTTTTAAGATGCAGAAATGGTCTTCCCCAAAAAGTTCTGCTAAATGTCGACCTATGTGTGATCAATAATTTCAACACAAACATTCTTACAGCCCAGGTTGTCCTGAAATAATTAATCATTAAGTTGATGGTTCTTGAAAATTGTACTTGAGGTTTTATATGCATTTTAAAAAAAAAAAAAATGGCAGCTGGACCAAAACAATTCTTTTGGGTAGCGTGGGGAGTATTAGAGATTCCTGCTTTTGAATAGCTGCAACAACCTTATACTAATGCAACATTCAACAAAAGTAATTGACAACAGGCTAGCAGTATAAATTACAACATACCTATGGTTTTAAAAATTGTTAATAAGATAGAACTGCCAATTTTAATTTATATTTCCTGCATAATTTGATGCACTAATGTGCCCATCTTTATGTTTTGCATCTTTGAGTTGTAGTTTATTTCATCAAAGCTATTGATTCTAATAATCTTTTTTCATGTCTTCAAGTAAATTTCCTAAACATAGGCCTACAAAAATATATATTAACACAGTATCTTAATGTTTTAATCATATATTCTATCATTGCTCTGAATTTAAAATCTAGAGAGCTGAGCCTGATTTTTAAACAAATATAAGATACATACCCACAACAGTACTATACATGAGTTTCATTGCATCAACACACTGATTTATTCTAAGGGCGTAAATAAGAATGATGATATTTACTGTTAAAGGGAAAGTATATCAAAAAATTCACAGAAAAGTCTGTGAATTTTCTATAAACAGAGACCTCACAAGCACCATTAGCATTTTTTACTTAGTTAGCATAATTTGATTCCTCTCCTGCCCAAGAGTCAGCACCAGCCATTAAAAATGCATTTATCTCAATTAGAGAGATAACAAGTCATCTCTTCAGATTTACATCTGTGCTTTTATTCCACAGTCTAAAACTAGTCTGATTTGACCAAAGCCATCCTCACAGGAAAAACTGCCATCAGAGTCACTCCGTTGTTAAAGCTAACACTGTGACATGTTTGACCCATCATTTATAAGGGATGGCATATTTACTGCTGGGTTGTTTTTGTTACAGAAATAAAATTTTATGACCGTCAGAGGATAAAATGGACCCCGTCTGCTGTGTACAGATGAGTGTAACAGAGAAAGACACACAACAGGCTGTATCTGTCAGCTCGCTAACGACGCTGCACCACTGATGACCCTTTGTGTTAACTTTAACCTGGCAAAAATGTTTTCCTGTCAAATACCATAAATATTTTCACAATGGGGGCTGTTGAAATTCTGAAAGCAACCTTTTACACAACAGCAAATTACGTTTTAAAAGTTTTGTTTCCATATTTAACCAAATCGGTACACAACACACTGACAGATAACAAAAATAAAAACAGACTTACCAAAATGTTTGATGCAGTCTGAGTGACATTAACCATTCTGTTACTGAAGAAGACTTTTGAGTCAAATCGGTCGCATACACCATGTGGAAAGCACCGTCTCAAACTAAACCTAGTTCAACTTATGACAAGAGAGGCTGATCTGAGGTGGGTTTTGGGCCTCCTGACAAACAGCAACACCCATGGACATGCAGTCACAACCACTATACCCCGAGTTATGTCCAACTCATTTCCCTCTGAAAAACAAGACCAACAAGCTTCTCAAAAAATATACCCCTACAGTGTGAGGAAATTAAGACTTGAACTATTCAGCTGAAAACATTTTTCAACTAAACTGTAAACTTTTTTTTTTTTTTTTGCTGTAAAACAGACATTTTAGCCTGAAGTCTGTCTGTGACCTTCAATGTCTGTGACTGGCCTCAAGTGGATTTTTAGTTGGGATAACACAACTCTCTTAACAGTGCTTATGTTGACATGGAAAACAGCCGTTTGGGCTTAGAAAATTATACAGGATATTATTTCTTCTTTCTCAGTTCTGCTAATAAGAACATGGTGATGACAAATGTTACCAAGTCTTCCACAATGTGCAAAAACAGACTGTGAAAAAAAATATGGAGGTCAATGTTACTTCATTTTCTCCGATAACATAATTCTCCAACATACAGGATTATGCTTCAATAGAAAACACGACAACTCATGCCTTTGGACAAATATTTTTACTATGCTGTTGTTATACCTTTAACCAGAAAGTTAGGGTACCGAGAATAATTTCCACAGAGTAGTTAAACACTGTCCTCTCTGATATCTTACTTGCTAAAACTGCCAAGCTCTGACACAGCTATGTTTACCTCCCACTGATATGCTGCTCTGAGCAAATGTGTTCATGGGTAGAAAACAAACAGTATTTTCTACATTTCAACCTAAATCTTGACATTTCAAACTTTTCACTTGACATTTCAGTTTTTGTATTGATATTGTATTTCAACATTATTCTCAACTGATTTCAATTTTCTTTCCCACAGATTAGTTTTGTCCTTGACAGACTTCTTTTCTTCAGTTGCATCAATGAAATAAATCTACCCCCAACTGTATTTCTCCTGCCTGGCCCCAATACTCTTCCATATTTAATATTACCAGACTAAATTATATCATACAAATATAAAGAAAAACACCAACCCAGTGTTGGGATTGTGGTCAATTGTGTTTCCTGGGCTTTTGCATTTTATAACCACACAGGTCAATAAAGCAGTCAGAGGCATAAATATCAAATATCTCTGTCAGTCAGAGCGAAGAGGAGCTGCAATTCTTACATTATCTTACAACTCCACTCCTATTTGACACAGAGGCAACACATTATTCGATCATTGAAGAGGAGAAGCAAGCTGCAGACCTTGACTCACATCCTTTATGCACACACAGTTTGTCCACAAAAGCTCATACAATAGAAAACAGGTGCTTGACCATGACCTGATAACAACCCTTCATCACAGGGTCAACAGCCAATAAAATTACCCAAAGCTTTTTTTGAAAAAAATGTAGTGTATGGCACTCACCTATTTGAATGACATCCCGCTGACAGCCTGGTTCTTGCTCTGTTGGGTCTGGACTGCAACCAAAAACATAAAGAGCTAGCATGTAGCTAGCTGCATGAGTTAGCTTCCCAAAACGTATCCTCAGCTGCTGAGAGCGGCTGGTTAACTTTCAATAAAAAATCCAAAAGTATGTGACTAGGGAAGCTTTACAACCTTGTCCTCTCGGCCTCTTCTCCTTAAACCTCACAGGTGTGTTAATATCATCACTGCGGCGCTGGTTTCACCTGGAGTCTTGTCGCGTGGTCATGTGATCACAACAAGGGCTATGATTGGACAACAACATGCTCACGTCACCCAGCGACCACCACTCTGCTTTATAAAAAAAATATTTGAGAGTAACTTTATTTCAATAAGTTTTAAATATTTACTTATGAGTTTTTATTAGAAGAATAAAGAAGAACAAATTTAAATAAATGACATACTAGTTGAGCAACTAGCAACTTAATGTGAGCTGAAAATAGTTTTTCAAGCAAGATTGGGCAATAGTTTACTGTGATAGTTCCTGCAGAACTCAACTTTTAAAAATGTCAATGCATTTTCAAATTGGAAATGGAAATAAGAGAAAATTTTCCTTTCATAACAGTTAAATGCTTCGGAACTACTTTCATTCAACTTTTTGTTTAGCTTTTAAAAATACATGTCTATGCTTACCTTTATGTTTAAATAGCCTATGTTAATGTCCACAAAAAATATCTCAGGTATTTAAAGTTTTTGTTCCTTTTGCTGAACTATAGGCAGTGCAAACCATTAAACCTCAAATTGGCTAGAAAATGAGGAATTTCCATGAGGTAAAAAATATTTTGGCCCCTTTGGTTCCAAAAGTTGCCCGTCCCTGATGCTGTTCATTAGACTATCATTATAACAAGCTAATTTACTGCTTGTCTTGTTAGCAAATGACAAAATATCTATTGACTAATCATGTTTGTCATGAACGAGCTTCAGAACTATCATAATTGACATTCTACAGGTCTTGATAACTAATAGACTCTGGTACTGTCCTTTTACCCTTGAATAGTGCTCATGCTTCAGGGATTGTCTTTGTTAGTGGAGACAGGGAAGTCGGCTGTTCTTGCGTGTTAATTAGTTTTTTTTTTTTTATTGTGGATTACTTTTGTGAAACAATACCTTAAAATATGATAACCATGCAATACTATCATGTCATGTAGGGCTGAACAATATGGACAAAATTTCATATCTCGATATTCATGCCAGATATCTCGATGTCGATAAGATATGATACAATACGACTACGGGTTCGGTGAAAACCGAGCATTTTTCAGAAAAATAAAAATACAAAAGAATGTGGAAAGTGCAGTTTTCGCACGGGGGAAAATCTATATCGATTATATCGTTTATATTGTTGCTTTTCGATATTAATATCTTGAATGTTCATATCTCAATATCGATAAGATAATGATATATTGTTCAGCCCTAGTGTCATGTTACTTCTTCTCATAGCAACAAATGTGCATTTTCTCCCCATGCATACGTGGGTTTTCTCCAGGCACTCACTTCAAGCTATGGTCTACGATCTGAAAACCAGTTTGGCTGTTAAGACAGATTTGAAAAACGCAGCCTGCCCCCCCTTCACTCACCCCTCCCCTCCGTGTTCCAAGATCCTGCCCCCCAGCTCGAGTCGCCTCCTAACAACACGCCCCCTCCGATAGAGCACGAAGCCGGCCGGCAGAAAATATCAGCAGCAACAACAACTTGAGATTGCTCATAGCTGAAAGTAACAAACACGACAGTCATCCCCCTTGTAACACACAGCGGTAGCCGTTTCAATTGGACCGGTGGCGAAGCGGGTCTGGCGTCGCCACTGTTAGCCGATCAGGATTTACCTTTCTCGGCGTGTCTTCACCAGCTGAGTTTACAATGCTAACGATGTGTGGCTAACTTATGCTAATGCTGGTCTTCTCCGGCTCCATGACGCTTCAGTAGCTGTGCAGCTAGCTGCTCACCGGTACAGGGAGGTAGTGGGGAGGAGGCGGGACCATGGGCTGGACGGTGTGGAGCAGGGGAGACAGGGGATTGGATGGACTCACGGACCAATCCGAACCGCGGGGAACGGCGGTTTGGATTGGTCAACTATTATGCCGCTTTGCAGCGGATATACTGAATGGATTTTTCTCATTCTTTTTGGTCTTTATATTGCGTAGATCGGACCATAGGACCATAACGGCCTTATAAACGGTGTTATTAAGATGTATCAAGCTTCCAAATCGTAGACCATAGCTTTAAGGCTGTGCAGAAGGCGCCTTTTGTAAAAATTAAGCCACAATTCTGACTGCTTCTGAACCCTGTCAGTGGAAGGAATTGATAAGAGAATTGATTAGCAAAAAGATTCATGATATTGATACTCTAATGGAGCTGTGAACGTTTCTCAACTGGAATTGGTTTTCGATTCCCATCCCTACCAGTAGCTGGAGTGCATTTATCTGAAGTAAATGTAATGCTCCATTTTTTGTTACTCTTGATGGAAAAGACCAGGCAACGGCACAAGAGTTTGTTTCCAAAATGGTTGTGTCATAGATGTAAAACTTATTTTTTAGCTTAAAAACAACAATTTTCCTGATAGAATCCCTTAAATGTTTAGAGAAAACTGACACCCACATGTAAGTATACAAATAATAAGAGGAGAAACAACTTGGGGACTTTTCTTTGTGTCTGCTTTCACTTATAACACAGAAGACAACAATGTTATCAAGGTTTGAAGCTATCACGCCTCCCAGGCAGACGGCTTTCAGCACAGCAAGGGGGAATTTGAGCCGGGTGTTTTTGTCAGTAAGAGTGCTTTCATGCTGTTTCTCAACTTTATCATCTCCCTGCTGCAGAAATCTTCTCTATAGATGGAGAATGACTGATAAATGCAGCTGGAATGGAGGTGATTTTGCCTCTTGAGGACTGTGATGCACTATCATTTTATGATGACTTTCAAAGTCTGTCCTCTTTCTCTCCGTCTCAATCTTCAGCTTCCATTTTTCCTGCTAGCTTGTTTCCTTCCTGCCTGCACGGGGATCACGTTTCTTGTTCATAAGGTTGACATCTATCCATCTCTGCACGGCATCCTGTGTCACAGCTGAGAGCACCAAGTACTAATGGCTAAAGCGTCTCTCTATTGTCTGCACCTGATACAAAAGGAGACAGCAAAGTAGGCAGATTTCTGAAAGTGTTATATATTCAGATTTAAGAGTAAATGTGATTTTTAAGATTTTTTAAGAATTAATATAAAGTATCTCAAAGTCTTGATCAAATTTAATGACAATTTTAACAGTTTTGGTCACATTTAACTAATAATCCACAGTCTTACTTAGACATTTTAATATATTAAAGTTTTAACTTTGTGGTGACCAACCTGACATACTTTTGTCAGTATTCTCTCTTTGATATGGTTGCTATACTTCTCATTGTTACCATGCTGTACAGCAGGGATGCCCAAACCATGACCAGAGAGCTTACTGTGGCCCACAGTCCACTTTTGATTCCCAGTAATTCAAAAAGGTTAAAGGGCTGCACTAGAACATGAATTTTGTGCAATGAATAATGGAAAATGGATTATGGGAATTAAATAGGCATAAATTGTGCCTATTTGTTTTATTTTTACTGTCTAAGGTCAAATGTATGAAGCATAAAGTGCTAATCATCTTTAAAACACCATCATTCATTCAGAATTCAGCAGCTTTATGCAGTTTGCTCATGCCTTTTTTCCAAACATGAAGATATGACATTTATGTCTTCAGTCTATATGTATGGAACTTTTTTCTCCCCATTCTCATCTTGACTAAGGCAGGAAAGGACCCGAGGGTCATCCAGAGCCACCCAAAATCTGACTGGCCACCCCAATATCCTTAACTCATACACTAAAGGCGAGGCATATCACAGTGGCCCTGGTAGCCTTGTATTTTTTGTTTGTGGCCTTCAAATGTGGACACCCTGCAGTTAAGGAAAAGATAATCAACCTGTTGTTTGATGCCAGTGATTTTGTTGAATTGAATCATCAAAACAGTTTAACATGGCCTTGTCCTTTTTGTTTACATGTTTTGCCTCTACAGATGTCACACAATGACAGTGGCTAACAGTGAAGACTGCCTGTTTCCTGTTTTCAGCTTTAACACAGAATGAACACCTCCTAAACACAAGCTGCTGAAGGTATTTACAGCTTTGAAAGGTCCCTGGCTCTATGGATATTCTGCTGTTAATCTTTAATTGGACTCAAAAGAGGATTGGAAACAGTTTTTCCTGGCATCAGCGATACCGGGCATCCAGTCTGCCAGCACGAGACAGAATAGAGCAAGAGAGAAAGGGTTTTTGAGAGATTTGCCAAAGGAGATGAGGGGCTCCTGGTGCACAAATCTGGCAGGGGGCTGAAGAGGAACACAAAACTGTGCAGCACAATAATGCAACCTGGCTTTTGTTACAGAATTTAGCTAGCATGATTGGATACTGAGTTTCTAGGGAATATTTTAACAATGAAGTCCCCCAATTTAGCCAATGGACAGGAAAAGCCTTTTTTTATGAAGGTACACAATAGTCAGTAAGCAATCAGTTCCCCCTTCAATGCCACACAATACAGCTGAAACTGTTTCCCTCAGCCTCAAGGTGCTCATTCATTTTGTTCGCTAATAGTGAGAGGGCACCTACATCAACTGTCGGCCTGACATAGTACCCCCATCTGTAAGAGGGGCCATCTTTCATAAGGTAAACATGGTCATAAACTATCCCTACATGAGGCAATTACTTCCTGATCTGACACTGGAACCCATTTCTGCCAATCGAACAGCAGGGAGGGGCCTCCAACAGGCTGCTAACCAGGTTAGCCATACTGCTAACTCAAGGCCTGTATGCCACGCCAAATTGGTCCAGTAGATTTAGTGTGTCTCTCTTTTCCTGAGCCCCAAGAGCCATCTGATGCTGTCTCTCTCTGCGGGACCAGCAGGAGAGGCTAATCTGGTCGGCACTAACTAGCCAGCGAGCCAGGGGGGGGCCGCTGCCAAGTGTATTTGATTTATGGGTCAGCAGGAAGGCTAATGCAGGCTACTTTGCATATGTCCTGGTTTAGCTTCACTTTAAGCTTTCCAATACCTGCTTAATGCCTCCAGTATTTATACCACCCCTTTGTCTTCTGATAAATTAATGCATACTTTACTTCAATTTACAGTGTGCTGTTGTGCAAAAACACAACCACTTTTACACGGTGAAGGACAGAGATAATTCACAGCATGAAAATGGACTAGAAAGGGTTGAGAGGGTTGTTTTATAAAAATGCAATGAGTGCATCAGAGAGGCAGGAAATCACTGCTAGAACCCGAGCACTAAGGGCTTCAGCTGCATTATTACCTCTATTTATGTGCTCCAACCATCACAAGTCCAACCTGACAGCCAGGGAGCGTCTCCTGATCAAATGGGAGGCAGCAAAGGGAATACGTAAATAATCTGGGGGCATTTCATGGCATCATGGGAGTTATGAATGGATATGACACCTGGGAGGAGTATTTTTGGTGTCTGGGGAATATACGGGCCAAATATACAACCCAGTTTCCATAAATGTCGGGATAATGTATAAAATTTGAAAAGAAACAGAGTATGTGAAGCACTAAAACCTAATTTTTAAAGCTCACATTAGTCATTTTTATGTGGTTATAAAAAAAAGATATAATTAATATGAATGTCTCTCTATAACCTATTAAAGCAAACTGGATCAATGGCATAAAGAGTAAAAATGTTTTTATGGTTTTTAAATCCCCAGTAATGTACAGCTAATAGGTAGTGTGAGACTGGAATTTTCAGAAACATGAGGCTGGCATCAAATTTAAATGGGCATAAAATTTTTCTAACCTTGTGCAGCATCTGGATCAGCCTGATTAATGTCTATAATCATGCAGATCCATCTTGCCAAGCTCCAATATACAACGATTGTATTCAGCCCAAAACAGCACAGCCCAATCAGCGTCCATTAGAGCAGAAGGAGACAAGAGATATGAGCGAGAAAACAGCAGAAAGTGAGTGCACTTATAGAGATTAGATTCAGTAGCAGTTTTATCAGATTATGACCACATTTCTTTATTAAATTAAAAACAAATAACAACACGGCAAAGTTCTCTATAGTGAGGACATTTTTGCTCCACTTCTGACATGTTTTGTTGAGAGTTTGCTGTATGAAGTGCTTCACATAAAAAATAAAATAAAATAAAAATAAATAACAAAAAAGTAGTTATTTCATTTTGTGTTGCCTTTGTGCTATTCTGTCAGTTAAATGTGGAGTTTAGATAGTTATTTATCTATTTTATAAGCTTTGCATTATTAAGACACTGTGTTTTCTTCAAGAGTGGTGTAGGAATGATGTATTTTTGCAGGCCAGTGTGAAAGTTAGCGTCACACTGGTTCTCTTGACTAGAAGTCTGTGGGATTGTTCGCTATGTTCTTGGATCATGGCTAATAATGAGCTCCGTGGGGAACAAATAAATATGAAACTTAGATGTTTTGGTTCTTTGAGACAATCTTGACAAATAAGCCAAACCTTAATTTTCTTAAGCTTATCAGTAAACAGCAAGAGTAAAGACTAAGCTACTGCTGAGCTACAACATGACGGTCTGACCTAGTAGCAGTAACAAAATTTCCAATGCACATTATGTTGTCACCTCAAGCTGAGAATTGCTTAATTGAATGCCCTGATCGAGTTGGTTCTCATGACTGTGGCTATGGTTTAAAAAAAATCAGAAATGTAGTCTTTTGTAATCATTTTTGTAGTCTGTGTTAGCAGTTTGTTAGCAACCATCCTTTTATAAACACAGTGAGGCTATATAATTCAAAAGCAGGGCAATGTCAGATGCATTGTATTAAATTCTCAATTAAACATTACAGTCTTTTTTGCATGTGTTGATCAGAAACCATATTTCAGGCATTCATCCCCAAAGGGTATTTCAAATCCCATAAACTGTCAGCCTTTGGAAACAAAAAGTGGTAAACGCCAACTCACCTCTGCATTCTTGGACTAATTTCTTCTCCACTGGAGTGTTGGTACATTTGGGGTTTTCATATATTGCAAATTATCACAATATGTTTCCAGCTTTTTTTTTTTTCTCAGTGTTCCAACTTTTTTGCAACGTGGTTGAATCGAACATTCAACTGGCATCTCATTTTTCACAAACTAAAATGATTCTATGTCTCAACCACAAATGTTTGCCTTTTTGCTGTTTTTTTTTTATTTAATTAACAATTTTGTTATGGAACAAATTATAGCAACCTATTTACATGAATATTTCCAATAGTGTCCCAACATTAAGATGTGTCGCTTGCATCAAATTTAACCTTTGCATTAATTTTTGCATAAGCAATAACAGTTCAAAGTTTTATCATTTGATATGTTAAAACTTAAAACATAAGTTCATGTGCTGCTGGTGTTTATTGAATATGGAGTTAATATAATTTGCAAGTTATAATAATCAGTTTCCATCTGTTTCCAACAGAGTTCCAACTTTTTGAAAACAAGGTTAATGTTAATAAAAATGCAGGGACATCTTTCTCATCTCATCTGTCTTTGTGAATTTAATGACTTTGCTGGTCCACTGAAAAGTGAGTCTCCATGAGTCATAAAATCAGTCGCTCAGATGAATTCACTGAGAGCACAGTGTCAGCATTCATGTGATGATGCCTCTTACTTTGAAAGTAGAGCCAATGCCACAGCTCAGACTGAATATGCATCATTCATTATGTGAGCTGACCATATAACCTTTCTTATTTGCAAAGAGTGATGTGTTGCCTTCCCATATCTTAGCACAAAGACAGCAGTGCATTTGTTCAGTATAATGAAAACAGTTCTCGGTGTTTCCTCCAAATTAGTCCCTGGGTTTGGTCACTGAAAACTGACACTATTGCTGTAAACTGAGGATTGTGGGAAACTTTGTGCCTCTGAGATCCAAAGAAATCAACAAACCTTTTCTTAACCAATAGCTGCTTTTGATTGTGGATCCACATTGCACCTCTGTCTAAGCCACAGAGACAGACCAATAGCATGCTGCTGTGCTGCCCTTTAAGGTGCCTCTCCCTGTGGTATATGAGAAATAAAAGCATTAGGAACCGTATTTGAACACAATAGATCCCCCAGTATCCCCCTCTTAAGGAAGACCAAGCCCCCTGCCTCACCTTTGTGTATCTGCAGTGATTGTTTGTAAATGATGGCAGCATTGATTTCAGCCTCACATGGGAGTTTCCTGTCTGTGTAATTTGTTTTCGGGGGAAGGAGGTAAAATGATGGTGGAAATAGGAGAGGTAAAAGCCACCCACACAGAGACTACTGCATTTCTGTATGCAAGAGATGAAGAGAAAAGCACACAGACATTAAACTAAAATCACTGCACAGGGAATAAGCAGTGGAATATGAAGTAACCTTAGAGATGGCGATATTAAAGTGGCCTTTAGTGTGAGAGAAGCTTAATGTAGCCGTAAATGTTAGAGCTGTAAAGGTGTAAGGGAAGCCTATTTATAAAAAGAGGACAAATAAGCAAAATGTTTTGGTACTTCAAGGTGATAAAATGTTGTTTTGTGGGAATTCAGATGAAATTTGGAATAACGTTAAATAAATAATGTATAGAAATGAGAGTTTAACATGTTGGAAAATGACAAATGGATATACTGCCATCTGCTGGTTAAAGTAACATATTACGTGTCTCATCGAGGAATGAAATCATGTGCGTTCATTGGGAAAGTGGTTCAAAGACTTCCAAATACATGAGTTTCTTACCTTTGCTTTTCACAAAATTAAATAACAAAACTTTTTTCGTTGAGATAAATAAAACCCACAGCCAGTATGGACTGTTTTACTCTGTTTAATGTTTTTCATAAAGGAAATGAGCATGTGATAAACTGTATTTTTCCAATTCTAGCCTCAACACTCGTCCAGTCCTAAATGTTTGTTTGCATGAATTAATACTGGTTTAAAAGAAAGTTATTCTGCGTGAAATGGTTCAGTGAGAAATTATATTTCCAGTTTTATGTACAAAATTAAAATTTGGCAAACATTCTTCTTCATGTTAAACAGCACCAACTCAAATCAAGAAAACAGATTCTAAATACAATAAATAAATAAATAAATAAATCAGTGAAAAACATTCTCAGTGTGGAGTGTCTTAATCTTGATGACAAGCTTATTTCAAATTTGTGTGATATTAGCAGTGAAGATACATGAAAAGGTGACCAACAGATACAGTCAGACATAGTTTTTGACTCATTCCAAGCAAAATTCAGTGATTACAATAAAGCTCTTCAAATGTTACTTTTTACTTTGTCCTTCTGAGGATTTAAAAGTACTTGTTACTAGTATAACATCACTCTAAGGGTTCGATTTTGCCTTGGTACTGGTTGTCTCACTCATTTTAAAAGACATATCGCAACAGTGGTAAAAACATTTGAAGCAAATTATGTGGATAAGATCTTACAGGAAAATTACCTTTTTGTTTTCAAAATGGGATTGTAGCTTATTCGCTGAATTAATTCCCTGATCATATCCAAAATGTTCCAACTATCTTCATTTGGACTTTGAAACAGCTTTAATAAAGAATCTTGATTTCTCTTAAATGTTATTTAAAAAAACATATAGCAGGAGTCCCATATTTCTCATAATGCATCCTAATGATCTGTTGTGTGGTTCATTTAGATGAATAAATATGAAAATAAAAACATTACTGTAACTGTGAAAAACTGCTTCCTGTGTGGTATTTTTAACAAAGCAGATGGTACAGGATCTAGTCCCCTGACCTTCACTGTGAAGAGTGTTTGAAAGTGAAAACAGATTATTTTTTTTAGGCCCACATTTCAACATCCCAGAGTCTCTTTTTACATATTACTTGCAGGGAGCTCAAATTTCCAGTCCCATGATGCACAGCGCCAGAAGCAGCAAAGAAACCAGGCTTAGTGTTGGTGTTGTCATGGATGCTTTACCTGAAGAAACAAAACAAAAACCCAATTACATCAGAAACATTGACCAGGACAGAAAAAATAAGATTATGTTTTTATCTACGGAAGTCTTACCCTGAATCCTAATTTTCCTGACTGGACCATCTCCTCCTTCATAGCGGCCTCGCACCATCAGCTCATAATCTCCAACCTGAGGCATGGGAAAGTCCATAAAGTGCCAGCCAGTGATGTAGACTTTCCCGTAGATGTAGCCCGTCTTTCTGAACATGACCTGAAAACAACAATTTCAAGTTAGACTGGCAGTATATGATAGGAGGTTGTTTTTGAAATTTTGACTCCAAAAGGTGGTGGACCACCAAAATAGGGGAGGTTATCAACAATTTTAAACATAATAGTGCTAAAACAAGCACACTAGACAAGACCACGTCTGCTGTTTGTAGAAACAAATATTCAGTGGAGATTCTACGGACACAAGATCTCACAGGAGGATCAACAGCCAGACGACAAAGTTCAGATCACTGTTGGAACACAGTGAACCAAACAACCAACTCTGTTTTTTTTTGTTTTATTTCAACGAAAACCAAAGAAACTGCCTTAAAAATTTTGTTTTCTTTAGATCTGTTTCTGTGGTCCAACAGTTAATTATACTTTAGTGTCCTAACCAACAACG
This sequence comes from Cetoscarus ocellatus, assembly GCA_037902135.1. Taxonomy (NCBI): domain Eukaryota; kingdom Metazoa; phylum Chordata; class Actinopteri; order Labriformes; family Labridae; genus Cetoscarus; species Cetoscarus ocellatus. The sequence continues at coordinate 1,366,623 of JBAMNC010001364.1, read as the reverse complement.
AGCTATGCTGACTATCCTGTCTGTCTGGAAACACAACCAAAAAGTTCTGGAAAATTAGGTGGAGATCTTGGCTTAGAACAATTGTTTTAGTGTTTCTTCGCAGTAAAATGACCATTGACGGGGGCATAACAGGCCAAAAATCAGGCTTAAAACTGTCCAGTGTGTTGAAAGCCAATGGCAGGACTTGTCAGACATCTTGAAAGAAATGACAGATTGTTAGTTGTAGTGCTGGAAGCAATATTTTTAGACACAATTTTTAATAATATATTTTTTGGGCATTATCTATAGTGAAGAGACGGTGGATATGTTCAGAAAGAGGGAGAGAGAGTAGCAGGACCACACAATATAAGACCCTTCATATGGTACATGCATTGTTGCCACCCACTCTCCAAACCAGCACCCCCAATTTTTTTACTTTAAGCATTACTCCTTTCATCAAAAGTTATTTGTTGGCTAGCAGCTCATTCATGCACAGCAAACCAGCTGCCATCATTTTCTTCTGTGCAGTCTCACTCTCCTCTCTCTTGACATGATGATGCTACAGGGTATGTGCTGCTCCTGGCATGTTGGCAGCACTAGCCCTCAGCATCATTAATTAACAGCTGAGTTCACATTCATCCACACTACTTGCACTGTCACAGAGCTGTGAGACATACAGCCCCTGTCCTGCTCTCTTGATAAAAAAAGTGTAGGGACACACTGTGGATGAGACTATCCTCCTGGCAATAGAAAGCCTGAATCAGTGTGAGAATTGGGTCTGCTAAATGAAAATGAACATTAATTTTGGGTTCTGCCAGACAACTCCAAGTACCCAATAAAATGAAAATTAATCACTAGGATCAGGTTTTCCAGTGTGTATTTCTATAACTGCAATTAGCTGAGGAAAACATTACAAATTTATGAGCTGCATATCTTGAACACAGTTTAAATTTGCTTTTAATGTAAAATAACATCATGCAGCATCTGAGCTCACTCCAGAGGCTGAATAAACTCTTTTTTTTTATAACAAATTCAGAATGTACTGTAAATTGTGAACCAGTGCAATAAATTCTGTATCAAATAGTGACATATTGAAAGTTTTACACCATCTTGCGGCATGGGCATCAATTCTCACCTTGTAATAAAGTGGGAAAGAAATATTTCCAAACCAGTCGTATGAGATATGATCCCACCACACATACAACCACTTTCCTGTCCAGGTGATGTAGCGCCACATCCTGGGAGGATCTGGTGGTGCTGTTAATAAAAACAAAAAACACTGATTGAGAACAAATCTAAATCTGTCTATCAATATAAGAGACAACATAGACTGAGTGTGGACTATGTTTGCTTACGTGGTCTCTTCGTGAACATCTCACAGTGTTCACCTGGTGGTCCAAGTCCAGCTCCGTTAAAGGCACGGACCTCAATGAGGTAGTGAGAGTCTGGCAGCATGTTCTCTAACCTGGTTTGATTCACATCAGCTGGCACAAATATTCGGTTTGCTCCAGGCTCTGGGTCGTCGTACTTTCTCCAGTATTTGACCTGGTTTAGAAAAAAGACAAAACTGCTTAATTCCTGTCTGTAAAACAGCAGTGAGAAAGCGGAATTAAAGGTATGCTGCCGTCTGCACGCTGCCAGATAAATAACATTCACTACAGCAGCATCATGTATTCAGAATTACTCATCTTTCATTTTTGCCATGTCACTCACAAAAGACTCAAGAAAGTCGAATTATGAAATACTTTTCCCCAAGAAAAATCTTAAACCATAGATAAGTCGTTTAATTCAATATCTGTTCTGACTAAAATACCAGTTTTAGTTGAATTAAGTTTCTAGTAGCAATTGCTTAATGGTAGATAAGCTAACCTTAAACTTGAATTATCTTTCACTGTCACTATGTGAATTAAAATTTCAATGTTCTAATATTGATTTCCATTGTTATCTGAGCCTTTAGCAGAAGTTAAATGCAAACATTTTGCCAATAATGCTTACTTTTAACTCAGTTATGGTCAGTTGTACTGAGCTCTTAAATTTGATGCATTTAAGCTCCACCAAATAGGTTATGTCTATTCTTGCATTTGTCTGTTAGTTTGTACATCCATCTGTGAGCATAAGTCAAAATATGCTTGATGGACTTTGTTTACATTTTCAGGGAATGTTGGTCATAGCACAAGAAAGAAGTCATTTGACTTAGGTGGTAGGATTTTTGTTCAGGATTGGTTAACATTTCACTATCGGACAGTTTTCCACATATTTACTAAACAATTCAAAAGTGGACAGTGATTAAATTTTGGTTGTGATCCAAATCTAGATGCAGTTCCAGGAATTGTTTTTGCAGGATTTTGTTAACGTTGCCCTACAGGGCATTTTTCCACATTCTCGATCATAACTCAGCTAACATTGTCAGAAATGCCTTGGTGGGGGTTTGCACTCTCTGAGCACTTCTAGTTTTTCAATGTTTCTTCCTGAAACTAAGAAGCCAAATGAACATGCAGCATAACCATATTTTTCATGAGTCTATCTGGGCACCACCCCATGGTGGACAGACTGTGTGGTGTTCACAGTCAGAACACCAGTGTTCACAGAGACAGACAACAAAAAAAAGCTGTAAGGAGGTGATTGGACAAGTAATCTGTAAACAGTTTAAAAAAATTAGGCTACCAAGAGTTAACTTCACTGCACGGGCCAGGGGCCAAAACAAAGTCTTGCCAAAACTGGAAGAAAGAAGTGCAAAGGCACCCCAAGAAACATGTTCAACATCAGTTTGCTCTTCTTTTTATGGGAAGTATTGTACCCCTCTGATAAAACTGCCCCACAGGATTACCAACGCCTAACCCCTTCTGGGCAGGCGGTGTTTACAGGATTGCGGTCTCTTGTTGATTTGAACAGCTAAACCACACCTGTAGATACGATATTGCTTGATGATAGACATGAAATCTGATATATGCAGCTGCTTTACAAGGTTTTCTGACACACTGTTACGCACAATCTAGGCCAGGGATCAGCAACTTAAATTACAACGGGGGCCATAATGATGTTATTCTCACTTACTGACAATCATAAGAATAAATATATGTAAAGCTTTCATCAGGATTTACAATATAAACATTCATATTTTTATGCTTACAAGCAAAAAAGAAAGCAGAATTTAATATAATCAAATGGACCCAAAGACAATTAAAGGTACCATTTCAGTGAAATAATCCAGTATAAACTGGTTATTAGAATTTAGTTGAATTACTTTTCCAAATCCATGTAGTAGTGCTGCATTAAAGACCTTTTTTAGAAAACATTACAGCTAAACATATCTGCTAGTTTCTTGTAAACAACAAAACAAAACCAGTAATCAAAGACTATTATAGAAATACTTTAATTTTTCATTCTGTAACATATTTTGGTCTTGCGTGTCATGGTGGACTTTGATATCTTTGTGTCTACAACTCTGAAAAATTTAGAGTTGACTGGTGGGCAGCACTAAGTAAGGAAGGGGCTGCATGTGGCTCCTAGGCCACCAGTTGCCCATCCCTGGTCAAGGCTATGTTTACAAATGTGACCTCTAGCTCTCTAGCCTACAGGCCTACTGTGGTGATAGTGTGATATCTTGGAGCTTGAATAAATTATTTTCCCTGTTGAGTCCCCAACTGGTTGGATATTACAATCACTACATTAAAGAAAGAAAATCAAACACTAATGGCTAGTTTTAACTCATCTATGTGTAGGCCTGCTCAAGATTTTAAATGTATCTTTGCCATCATGACAGATGCAGGTCAACAATGTAGGAGCAACAGCTGCTGTCTGTGGTTTTAAAGAATTGAGATATGTATTTAATAAGATTTGACAGTTTCTAAAACAGCTGACTGAGGCTCTTTTGCAGCTACACTCTGTACCTGGTATCCCTCGATGTACTGCTGCAAACCTGTACCAGTATCAACAACTGGCAACCACCACACCAGTGCTTCAGTAGAGGACACCGGCCTGGCATAGACGTCTGTTGGAGACTCGATAGGTACTGGGGTGAACAGAAAAATAAGAAAAAAGGTCAGATCAAGTGCTGGAAGTTTCCTGACACACCTTTAACTTTCAACAGACCAAATCCTCACCATCTCTGGGGTAGTAGATGACCTTGGTGAGGCTGTAGGGTCCGTCTCCTTTCACATTAAATGATTTTATCTTCACTTGAAACTCTCTGACCTGGAAGTCTTCATCAGTTGGAATAAAGTAGGAGTCTCTGTGAACATGGCGCCTCGTCTCAGGGTCTGAAATGGTCTCGTACCACCAGTCATACGCATCATGAGGCTTGAAGGCAACAATGTAACCAAACTTTTTGCCAGAGAAAAACCACGGCTCCACGGGCTTAAATCAGAGAGAAATCATATATTTAGAAGTGAGCAAGTATTTTTGGTACATGGTCAAGTCAGAATAAAAGGCAAGGTAGGTTACTTACAGTCCACGTGATCACAATTTCGCCATTTCTGCCTCCATATCCAGCTACATTAGTGGGAGAAACCACTGGGGCTGAAAGGAAAATAAGTAATCAAATCAGTTTCCTGTTTTGTTTCCATTTTAATTTAAAGGTGAGTCCAAGTACAGCAATTTTCTCTTACCAGCATCCCAAGTTTTGATCTTCAGAGAGGGGATACTGGCTTCTCCAGAGCCGTACTCATTGGTGGCGATAATCCTGAACTGATACTCCATCCAGGGGTACAGATCCGTCACTTCTGCCCTCTCTGAGTTGCCATCAAGGAAAGTTGGAGCTGCAGTAATCAGAAATTTAGTTTTATGTTGAATTGCTTTGGAGACTAAATGTGTAATAATTGGTAAAGTTTGCCCCCTACTGGCATTATGAAGTACTCACAGGTGCTGGCATTCCTCCAGTCATCTTCGTTCAGGGCCCAGAAGTGTCTGGTCTGGATGGTGTAGGAGAGAATGGGACTGTTGTGATCTGCGCCTTTAGTCCATATCAGCTTCACCCAAGAGTCTCCAATCTCATCTATCCGGATCACACCAGGAGGCCCTGGAACACCTGGGAAAAGGAGAAAGTCCACAAAAAACATACAAACAAACAAAATAAAAACATAAGGCTGTGATTTCTTTTTTCTTATTTAAACCAGGAAAAAAATGCCATAACTCATCATATCTTTTCTAAAGCCCTGACCAAGATATACAATAATCAGCCATGAACACAAACATAATACAATACAACTTTAAAACATAAAAGACATCCATGGACAAATTAAGTGATAAAGCTTCAAAGGAATAAAATCACACCTAAGTTTAAGTCAGTCACAATTTAAAATAGAGGTGCACCATGAGCACAAACCTCCGCCAAGGCATTTCTAATCATGTCAGGTGAGTTACTGTTAACAATGTGGAAAGCTGCCACATCCCGCACTGTGAACAACTCCTTGAAAAAATTCCTGGAACCCTGTCTGTGTACAAATTACTACCAAAATCAAATAAATTCTTTGTTTCATCATGACCAATATTCCCTAAAAATGTAATCAAATTCTGTTGATAACTTTGAGTTATGTTCACAATTTAAAACAGCCTGACAAAAACATGCCCTCCTTGGCGAAGGTAATTACCGCTGCATTGCTACATCATTGTGGCCTGAGACCATAACTTAAGAGCTATGAGACATCTCCAAAATGACTGACCTTAGAGCTAAGACTTCAACAATTTTTTATAATATTATTATGCTTTGATTCTACATTTCGTGCTGCCCTTAGCCTACCATACTCTACTTCCAGTTCAGGTGCTGTATTTGTAAGAATGTAAGAGGACCCCTGCTACTCAAAGACAGAACGCTCAGCACAGAAAAAAAGCATTTCCTGCAAAACCAAAATTAAAGAAATTATCACAGGAACTGTAAAAAACAATTTGTCTGATATCAAAGATGCAGATTACTTTTGACTTGTCGACTAAGATGATAAGTAAAATGATCCAGTCAAAGCTGCAGTGGTGTCTTTTCTTTATTTTGGATGCATGAAAATGCAAAAGTGGGAAGCATTCAGCCACAGGTCTGTTGTGGTAGTTTTAAAACAGTGCAGTTAAGTGACAAAACAGAACATGTTAAATATGATTAAAAATGATCATTCTTTATTGATGGACTGTGATCTCTGTATGATTAATGTTAAGCAAATATTAGTGTCATAAATAAATCAGAACATTCACTGCTGGATGTGTCTGTCATTTAACACCCATTTAAAGGCTTCAAAGTGGTTCAGCTCATGAAGTCTCATCTCTTTTTGTAATTCAAGAAGGAACTGCTTTTAAGAATAATGGTATCTCTGCTCACAGTAAGACTTTTTTTTTTACAAAAGCCAATCAAAACTGAAGGCCCATATTTTACAAGCCTGGTGTTCTTTGTTTCAACAAATCGAGGCAGGTCTCAGTTAAGGGTCCCTATGCTTTTAATGATTTTAACACAGTGAAGACTATTTTTTCTTAAGTCTGTCTTGTCTTTCATGTGCGCCTGATTTGTTTGAGGATATTTTAGAGGTTCATCTCAAATTGAAGCCTGCCCTAAATAAAAGGCAGGGTCATTTCATAGACAAAGATAAATAAAAGATAAGGATATACATTGTAGTTCTACAGTTTTATACTTCTTTTTATCTGAGCAGATAAATTTGTTTTAAGGCCACTGATGGCTGTCACCATGCTAAAAAAAAAATCTATCCAGCAAATTTTCCATATGTAGGAGAAGGCAGATGTGTGAAGCTGAGGGCCTTTGGCTTCCAAGCCAACAGTTTCTGTTGTATGCCACCACCTGTTGGTAAACTTGGCCCACCCCTAAAAACACACAATTATGGCCAACTCTTAGCCTTAATCTAACTAGAAGATAACTTAAAAACAGACAATGCCTCTGCCGTTTTATACCAGGCAGTATGTATGTGCTTTATTGTAGAAATAAGCCTGCTAATGTGAAGCTTCAAGGAGACTGGTTTTTGAGGCTAGCCTCAAATGGACACTGAAGGAGTTGCAGCTCTTTGCAGTTCTGCATGAGTTATAGCTATAGAAAACGTTGCTGCTTGGTTGTGACTGACCTACGACTTTGAGGTCAGCATATGCTGAGTCACTGTCCACCACTGTCTGAGCCGTGCAGGTGTATCGACCTTCATGCCAAATCTGGGCATTTTTTATTCTCAGGTCACCTCTACCATCTTCATTCTGAGCAGACAAGGAGAAGAAGTTAGACAAAAATGAAGATAAAAAGCTACAAGGTCAGATAAGGCAAAGACAACCATTAACCTACCATGACACGTTCATAGTGTACCCACTCAGCATTAAAGTCAATGACCCTGAAGTCAATCATCCAGATGAAGGTGATGTCCAACATGGGGTCAAACGAAGCAGCACAATTCAGAACAATCTCATCCCCAACCTTTACCTCAGAGTCTTCAGGGGGTTCAGTGATGGATGTTGCCTCTATAGGAAAAATAATCTGGTTTAGCTTCAGTATATCACTCAAGAGAATAAGTCTTTGTTAGTTTCTTTTTAATATCTATCAAAGCTGTAAAATGCCTGATTCACAGTTCAGTCGGATAATGTGGCAGCTGTGGTGCTGTGAGAACAGGATGAGTCAAACAAAGATTTATCCTGCTGAGTGTTTTTATAAGCTCTGGGATTACCTTTTTATTGGAAAGTACAGTGTATTTTGATAAGCAGAAGGGGAGGGATGTCAAAACACACAAAACACTCTTCTGTTCTAGATTAAGTTTCATAGGCCAAGGAAAGGTGGCTACATCTTCATCTTTGCATATGATGATTGGTACAGATCCACTGACCTGTAATGGTGAGAAAGCCTGAGCTGTTTGCCTTTCCTCTGTCATTCTCAGCAAAGCAGGTGTACATGCCTTCATCCTTCTTGGTGGCATTGAGGATCTCCAGACTTCCATCATACATAATGGAGACGCTACGAACAAACATGAACAATTAGCCTGCTGACACTAAATGGATAGAAAATGTCTAAGATGGCTGACTAGTGCCTCTGTACACTGTCTGAAAAGGGTTGAGTTTATTTTGTGTTACCGTGAATTATTGAAAAGCAGCTCTTTGCCCTTGGTCCAGGTGAACCGCGGTCTGGGTGCAGCTCTCGGTTTACACTCGATTACCACGCGACCATCTTTGGCTCCAAGCAGCTCCTTCTTCAAGGGGTTAAATTCAAATGTAGGAGGACAGGCTGGAAAGGAGATATGTATGAAATCAGTTCGTGTCGTCTTTGTATTTTTATTGAATTTAGTAAGAGACACATTTGAACCCAATGTCTGGTCACAACTTCTACCAAAAAAAAGGGATGGGCAACTTTGCTTGCCATGAAGGCCACCTGATTTTTCATATAAAGCCAGAGGACCTACATTTTTGTAATGTAAGATACTTTCAACTGAACTATTTCTACTTTCAATTTAACATAAGCAACAAATGACCAGCTAGGAAGTCATTATGTCAGCATTTAAATATTTAAACTTCATGAAACTAGTAAGAAATTATTAAGCTTAAAAGAATTCAAAGCAAACTTTTTCAATGAAAGTTACAGAGCATTTACCACTGTTTAAAGTGTATTGCACTTACTTTTTCACATATTTTTTATATGCCTCTAGTGACGCATGAAAAGAGTTTTGCAGAAACTGTTACAGCAAGTTGTAGTTTCCATATTCTATGTACATTTCTGAAAATATTTTGAATCGACTGTGCTGTGGAAATTTTACTCTGTTGCATGCTCTACTTCACATGCCTGCTTTTACTCTATATATCTTTTTTACTTCACATACAACCCCAAGACCTTTCACTTCATCAACACTTGTCTTGTTGCAAATACTAATGCTAAATCTAAAAATGTCAGTGATTAGCTTTTACAATGCCTCCCTCAACAGAAGCTGAGTGACAAACACAGATAAGATGAATAACATACACATAGATGAGGAACACACACAGATGCATGACCTTAGTTCACACAAGGCTCTAGATATAAACTGTTTACGTGTGACATAAAGTCTGCGCCAGCTTTTGTCTCAGTCTTACACACACGCATCCCTACGCACACACACACACTCCCACATTCACGAACACACATACATCCTTTGTATTGCCATGCTTTAAATATGTGCACATCTTAGGCCTTCAGAGTTTTCTTGGCATGTTGCGGACTGCCTGTCCATGTTACTTTGACTGTCTCTTATCTTGCAAGATTGTATGTTTCTATTATTTTCCATTTTTTTAATAGATTAAACTCACAAAGTCAGTATTTAGTTCAAGATCCTTCATTCTTTATTCTATATCATTTTCATGGAAAGATCGAAAAATTTGCTAGCACAACTAGCGGGCTGCATCGAAGGTCTAGGCAGCCTCATGTGGGCCCTCAGCCACCAGTTGCCCACCAGTGCCTTAAACAATTAGAAACAGTCAGGTTTGTAATTATTTAACGAGTCAACAAAGGTTGGGTTTCTTTAAAAGACTCACCAATGACTCGCAGCTCAGCGTTGGCATATTTGATGCCCCAGTAGTTCTCAGCGACGCACTGGTACATCCCTGAATCATCGAAAGTGAGGCTGGAGAACTTCAATTCTCCCTTCCCATACTGAAAACAAATACACATTAATCAAACCAAAAAGTAAAAATAAAACATCTTTATTTCGAATTCTCTGATAGTGTTAAGATAACTCTCTTCAGGACGTACTGTACCCCTCTTTATACTGCCCCCCTGTGGATGAGATATAAGAAGGCAAGCAAACAGAGGCTAAATGTAGCTTACAATGATGCATTGAGGATTTTACTGAAGAAACCAAGGTGGACCAGTGCAAGTGAACTTTTTTTAATGCTGGACTTTACTCTTCTAATGTCCTCTTTAGAAATCTGATGTATAAATTTATGTGCAGATTGACAGACTCTCAAAACTCCATATTGGGGCAGCTGACAAATCCCCAGCTTAGCTCCATTCAATACCAGTCTCCCTGGTGGAGACACTGGTATAGACGTCTTTTATAATATTGATGTGTTTTTATGAAGGTGTTGTGTTGTGTTTGTTTCTGTTTGTATTGTTTTTGTTTATTGACCTCAAGTCTGTTAATAAAAGTACTACTACTACTACTTCTACCTAATTTTTCAGGTGAGGAAATGCTTTTATTTTACCATGTATCCATCTTTGTACCAGCGGATAAAAGGAAATGGCTTCCCTGATGCCACGCAGCGCATCGTGTGCTCCGAGCCGATGTCCTTCTGAGTGTTGTTGATGGTTTCTGCCCACTCTGGTGCCGCTACGAAATCAAAAGGGCCATATAAGATACTAAAGTTAATGTAATATCCAAATAAAAGCAGCAACATAACATGGTTTAACCAGTAATGCCCTAAAATTGCTCCATTTTGTGCAAGAAATATGCCCATAAAGGGCATAAAGAAAGAAAACAGACCCACTTCTCTGATCACTAAATTCAATTTCAAGGTCTAATCTCTTCACTCATGAGCACACTCAATGATCTAATGTGCACTGCAGTCTGTTTACTTACACTCCACATATAGCCAGGCCTTATGCCAGTCTTTTCCTTTTGTATTGATGGCCTCGCACTCGTATCCACCCACGTCTTCGTACTGAATGTTGTACAAATGAAGCACGGCTCCTGATTCGCTGATCTCATGGTTTGCTGGGAGGTCTGTGGCATCTACTTTCCTCCAAACAATGTCAGGTATTGGGCTAAAATGAAATATATACACAAGTTTTTCTCCCAGTCACGAACTCATTACATTGAGCGACGGCTGAAACAAAATATAAACTTACTTTCCCAAAGCAAAGCACTCCAGTGTGATATTAGAGGCCAGCATGGCAGTAGTGTCAGGAAACTTCACCCTGATGTCTGCTGGGTACTTCCTCTCCTCACCTGAAGCATATGAAATGAAAGAAAATAAAACAATTGTCAGGTTTTTTTTCCCATATTAGCTACACCACAGGTACTGTACACTACTAACCATCATCTGGAGGTGACGGGATAAGAGGGATGAACTTTGAGAAGACACTCTTTCCAATAATGGGGCTGGAAACAAAGCAGGAGTAGTTTCCTGCATCCTGAGCCTCTACTTTGGAGATGTACAGGTTCCCAGTCTTCTGGGAGACAAAGCGGCGGCGATCTGTGGGCAGGAACACTGGGAACTCATTGTAGATCCAGCGGTATGTCACCTCCACTGTAGAGAAGATGACAAAAAGATATAAACACTATGCCACAGCTATTTTCACAACCTTTTATTTTTTTTAAAGGTCTCTTCAACATACGTGGCCAAGATTTTGGAGGGGCACACAGCAGGACAGCCCCCTGTCCTTCTTTGACATAGACTGGGTCTCTTTCCTCCTGGGGGAACTCCTCCATAACTACGACACAGATGGAGGGAATTAACGATAGGTATAAAAGATGAAGCAAAGCAAATCATGAAAAAAACACAATCACTAATGGTGAAGATTTAAATGTTTTTAACGTTATTAAATTTGTCTCCTTATTTAAATATTGTTAAACACTGAGGGCTAGGGTTAAAATGTTTTGTTAATATCTTATTTTTTGTCATTTAGGACCATTTTCAAGAATCAGCACTGTTAAATTATAAAGCAAATTAGTCCTTCTCATTTCTCTTTTAGAACTTAAAATGGCTGTAGGATAAAATACAGACAAGTACAGTGAAAATGGTGTGCTGTACAGCATAGTGTCCTAAATGCAAAGTAAAACTGAAACTAGATTAAAGTCAAAACAATAAGCTCCAGTGCTCTGCTGGGTAAAAGCTATAGAAGTTAATAAACAGTCCAAGCAAATCTACAGCACATCTGCCATAAGACCTTAAAACAAAACCTAATGCCCATAATTTGACTTATAAATGGAAAGAAAACTAAGCATTTGAAATTTTCACATCACATTTTAGGGAGCAAACTTCCATAAAGATCCACCTCATACACATTAAAAAATTTTGAATGTGTAAATCTAAGAGGAGCAGAGGACCTCACGAAGAGCCCTGAGGAACACCACAAATTTTATGCAGTTATAAGTAGAGATGGGAATAAATAGAATTTTGTTGATACCAGTGCTATTATCAGTTCTACTTATCAATTCAATTCTTCATCATTTTGCTTAATACTTCCTGTAGGGTCTTCTGAGTGGAAGTAGAAGGGACATACCCAATTTTTCATTAACAACAATGTCAAACACAGGGCACTCCTGATAGTGAATGCTGTGATATATAATGATATTTGTTATTGATTCATGACTGGAATTTGTTTTCCGACTTTCATTTCACTTTAGAGCCAAACTGAGCCGAAATGATGTCGTGGAAAAGCCTCATTGCACCACTGCAGTGGTTCTCTAATGGTGGGGAGTGGCTACCAGGAAGCAACTGTGGGTTTTCTTTGATGTGGTTTAATATGGAAGAGTCTAGTTTGAGCATACTTAAAACTGTAACTTTGGACTAAAATCTTTTCATTGAGTTTTCAGAGAAATAAGTAAATGAGTTGCAACTTTGTTGTTTTTATCTCCTTAAGATAGGATGGGGGTTAGAATTAGACAATCTGTGTGTGGATATAAAGAGGGTAAATGAATGTTATTGATATCTCTGTTAAGACATATTTAAACATTAGTATCAACATGCTTTGATGCATTTATCTTGAAGTTAGTGACACTTGAACACATTTTTCTAGATATTCTTTCTCTTTCAGTGTTGTCATAAGAACTACTGCACCACTTCGAGTTCATTCAACACCAGCCAACTTCACATACTCACATCCAAACTTGACCCTGGCCTCTTTGCTGATGACGGTGCCGTAGATGTTTTTGGCCACACATATGTATGTCCCTGCATGTTTCTTCTGCTTTGGGTTTGTGATGACCAGGTTTCCCCCCACCAGGCTATAGTGCTCGTCTGGCTGCTCCATCAGCTTTATTTCCCAGTTATCACGGCGCCACCTTGAAGAAATGCAACAGTTAGGTATATTAATGGGGTTTAACGAACCATGAAGTGTATGACAGTACTGCTTGAAGGGAAATATCTAAGATTGGTTACCTGTATGAGGCTGGGGGGTTTGCACGTGCCCTGCAGTTCATGGAGATTCTCCCATCAGGTGAGTCTTCCATGTAGACCACATCCACAGGCTCCTCCTCAAAGATGGGGCCATATCCAGTAGCATCCTCTGTCAAGTTAAATCTTATAATTAGCCATTGTTATAATTAAGAATCCTTCCAAAGCACTGTGAGATATCTGCAGATTTAATTCAGGAAAAACTGAACTCACCTCCATAAATTCTGGGCTCACCAAACAGGATGGCAACTGTAAAATACAAACATGAAACAACAAATTATTAGTGAGGCACTTTTCATACTATTTCCTTTAGCAAAAGGAATCCACTTAATACAACATAATTGAAATGTTGCAGTTAAAACTACAATCTGATGTTAATATAATCAGTTTTGTTGATGGGGTTTGAATTGAAATTCCTCTATAAATCCATTGCCTTCAAACATCCCAAATTCAATCAAAGATTACAAAAGGAACATCTGTTGTGTTTTGTCAAATGAAGGAATGACAAATTTAATGCTATCTTTACTGAGAATATCACAGAAAACCTTAGCGGGGACCCCTGATGATGTTTTTAAGGGACTTGATTTAACACCAACACGTCTTTAAACTTTTCTAGCACTATAAAAGCGCCAAAATGGTCATCTGAGTCAATATATGCATGGGTTTATAGTCTGATTATTAGAAATGTAAGCTTATGTGTCATCATAGTTATTCACAGCAGCACATACAAGCAAAAAGTGAAGTAGCCAAGAGGAACTTCCCTGAGAAACACCAATTTATTTTGTGTTTTTAATTAATGATTTCAAAGCACATGGATGGTTACATTACTGAGGTGCAAATATTAACAATCTGCACATCAGAAAACAAATGTGTGCCATCAGTGTTGTGAGAACAGCAGCATGTACAAGTAAAAATGTAAGAGGACCTAAGATTGAGCCTTGGAGAACATCTTTTTTTAAGTTTTTGCTGCTTTTTTTTAAAGATTATTTCTTTGTTGTAACAATGCTCCTTAGCAATAATCTTATACACTTGGGAAGTCTTTTATTAAATTGTGCCTCATTTTTAAGGTACATGCATCTGTGGGATGAGTAGCAGAGCTGAGAATATGGGTTACATCCATGAAAATTTGCCAAATCCTCTCTGCCAGTGCCAAACAGTTTATTCTGCTATTGACTCTTATTTGGTGCTGTTTGGTGGGTTGGATGATTTAAGTATGAAGAAACAGTACAAACTGGCAATAGATTGATTTAATAAACAGGAGCTTCAGTAGCATGTGGGAGAACCATACATAGTCGCAACAGCCTGGCCACACACTGCTGTAGATGGCATACCAATCTTCAACCAGCATTTGTCACAAGACAGTCAATGTAGTTGTGTTGGTCACTCTGGCACAAAAGACAAAAGGCTGTAAGTTGGTTCTGTCTTCGTGTCTTCATTTTTGCAACAACAGAATTGGAGATCCAGTTGGGCTTTGGGCCAAGAGCCGGAGGCGTTATGTCTCCCAACACAGATGAAATCCATGCCGGCATAAAAGGTAGGAGAAGTTTATTCTCAATTTTTAGTGTGTGATTTCGCTCTGTGTGGTGAAACATGACGTAAGCTTGGGCACTCTCAGAAGGAACCAAGAAGCACAGGATCAACTTAAGCCTCTTGTCTTTGTTTCATGTGCTTGTTTCAGTGCTCTGCTCGCAGTTCTGTGGGTGTATGCGTGTTTGATGAAAGCTGTTATAATTTTGTCAAGCTAAGTCTGAATACTGCATGAGCTGTGTAAAAACTACGCATGCTGTTTCGTATGCCGTGTTAATGTGCGCTGGATTACAGTCTCTGTTTGTTGCTGATGAAACACTTTATACACAAATTACAGTCTGGGAAAAAAGGGAGTTTGTTTGTATAAAAGCCAAAGGGGGGCTTTGTGACTAACTATTTCACAAAATTCAAGATCTGAGTTAAAATAGGACAACAATTTTGTGAGTAAGGATGGCATGGACGAAGAACACAGTTGAAATAAACTTTTGAGAAAAATGTAAAAAGTACAGAACAGAGCCAAAAAAAAAATGAAAATGCTGACATGGAATCAGGAAAAGTTAAAATGAAGATGAAGAAAAGTCTGAATTTCAAGACTTGAGTAGAAGAAGATCCCTACTTTTGTGATTAATGACAAAATTTTGTAGGTAAAAATTTAAAAGATCAAGGAAAGTTTTCAAAATGCAATTCTGAGTTTAAACTAAACTGTTGATTAAAAGGTGAAAGCATTTTTAAACAGAGTAATACTCATCAAATTTTAATTTAATTATCACAATTCTATGTATTTTCTTTAAGATACTGTGACTTTGCCTCAATATTTTAACTTTTAATCACTAAGATGTTTTCTTTAGACGGTGTATCATCATTTCATCCTCTCTGACATTTTACCTTTTTCTCTGCATCATATGTTGAGGAATATCTTGTGGCACATTAGAGACCAGATATTTGCTCAGTTTGTCCTAAAATGACATTCAAGAGGGCTCAGAAGTTTCTGCCCTCAGGAATAAGACGCTCATATCCAGTTGCACAAATGTTCGAAGATGACTTTGGTCACCTGTGGCCATGCAGTAAGCAATGACGTTGCTGAAAGACTTTTAAAGTAGAGCAAAAGAGGTCAGCCACTCCATCCTCTCTACTCCCAAATTGTAGAGGTAGTTCCTGATAAACCCCGCTCTGTGGGGGGTGAGCAGTGTCATCTTGGAAGGAGTTTAGTCCCAGACTGTGGAGGTATGGGATTGCCACTGGCTGCAGAATTGCACTTCTCTTCACTGAGATAGCTCTCATTGATGACAAGCCTCATTTTTCCAGTGAGAGAGATGTCGCCCCACACCATCACACTGCCTCCACCAAAGGGTGTTCCTCCTGACTTTATTCTATGATCCAACTCCTGCATGCAGAATCAAAGCAGAACATAACGTTCATCCATATGTTCAGGTTGCAGTGCAAGTGTTGTCAGCACCAGCATCAATGGGCCTGATGGTGAGGGGCAGTCATGGCCGACCTCCTGGCAGCATTATGAGACAAGAGTTTGACTGTGTGCAGTCTGTTCTGGATTTTCTGGGCAAAGAGCTGAGTGCCATATTGTCCTGCTGACCTTGACTGCAAATGATAAATGGTAAATGGACTTGAGCTAATATAGAGCTTTTCTAGTCTTTTTGACTACTCAAAGCTGCTTTACACCGCAGGTCATACTTATCCATTCACACCCATTCGCTCTCAAATGGTTCTGAGTTTCTATGTCAGTTATCCATCAATATAAACTAACACATTCACACCCTTTCATGCCGATTTACACGCCACTGATGCAGCAGAGTGAGCAATTTAGGGTTAAGTGTCAAACCTGCAACCTCCCGATTACTAACCAAGCCTACTATTCAACTGCGCCACCGACGCTTCTGTGGAAGACTGTCCACAGTTTGAGTGCTTACAGGGTGAGGGAACAGTCTTCTAAGGGTGACGTCTTCTTGGGACACCCACTTTGAGGCCCATCATCGACATCCCCAAATATGTAGAACTTGGCCTTTAGATTGGAGATGGTATTGGAGCTCACGCTAAATGACGCTGCAACTTGGTTTTGTGGATCACCACATTGAAGCTACCCTATCACACAGGCTCTATCCAGATTAGTCAAACGTGGCATACTGATTCTTGGAGCTGACTCATACTGATCACCGTAGCTGGGCCCAACCTCACAGGTGCTGACAACCTGGTTGTCACCAGAAGCTCAAAATGTGAGTCAGCAGCAACAACGAAAAAGCTGTTTGGCATTGGCAGTGAGGATTTGGCAAATTTTTCAAGGTGCAAACCAACTTACTCAGCCTTACTGCTCATCTCACAAATGCATGATCTTTATAAATGTGCCATTTACAAGGGAAATAAACGAGCTTTCCAAAAGTACAACATTTATTGCAAAGAAGCATTGTTACAACAAAATCATAATTTACCAAATATACAGTAAGTTCCCTACCTTTTGTGCTAAGATTGTTTTGCCATTTCTTACCTGTTTGGGAGATGGAGGAAGAGAGTGCCAGGAGCAGTAAGGCAGAGGAAGCCATGTGGTCAACAAAGGGATGCACTGCAGAAGAGTGAGTTCAGTAGATGGATTCAGCCACACAAAGGAGAAGACGATGGACTGGACATGAACTGGAGAGTTCTGAGTTAGAGACTGAAAGAGAAGATTCATGGTTGTTAGCAACACAATCTCTGTTTATTTAGATTTTTTATGAGATCTTCTCTGATCATGGTAATATTGTACATTTTAAAACCCCTTTCTAACCCTGAAGACACAACATTAGACGTATGAGTTTGCATGACTTTCTTCACCAGCATCAGTGGATTCAAGGCCAGCTGGAGCTCTCCAGTACATAAATGATTCAAGGTGTGTGTGACTCAGCAGAAGACTGGAAATAGTTATGCAGAGTGCGTGCACACTGACGAGGACGAGCACCAGCTTGAGACACACACCAGAGTACTGAGGCTGTGAGGAAACAAAACACAAACACAGTGCTTTGTGGACGCTGGACAGCCCCTGCTGTCACACATGCTTACAGACCATGTCTGTGAGAAGGAATGGCAGAGCCTCTGAGGGCATCTGCAGCGTTTCAATTCTCACCATCAAACGAGACAAAGAGGGAGAAGAAAACTTGTAGAGAGTTAATCTGTGGACCTCCTTTAATGTTTCCAATGGAAACCTGTCATATATGATTCCCAGAAAAGCTCCTGTATTGTCCTTCAGTTAGAGTTTAGGTCTGAATGTACATTTTTTGGACAGCTATACAGGATATTAATCTACTTATAAGTAATTAAGGTCTGTATTGAAGTATTTTACAAACCCCAATTTTAATAAAGTTTGTACTATGTTTAAAACATAAGAAAACACAATGCAGTGATTTGCAAATCCTTTTTGACCTATGTTCCTATTGAATACACTAAAAAGACAAAATATTTAATCTTTAAACTGATAAACATAATTGTTTTTATTGCAAATACTCACTCATTTTGAATTTGATGCCTGCAACACATTCTAACAGAACCTGAAAGATCAGAAAAGTTGAGGAACGCTCAAAACACCTGTTTAGTAGATTTTACAAGTGAACAGCAAAATTAGAAACAGGTGAGTGTCATGATGGGCTACAAAAAGAGTTGCTCTGTTGTTCACAAGCAAGATGGGGCGAGGTTCACCACTTTCTAAACAACTGTGTGAGCAAACAGTCCAACAGTTTAAGAACATTTCTCAACATACTATTGCATGGAATTTAGGGATTTCATCATCTACAGTCCAAATTATCATCTCTGCATGTAAGCGGCAAGGTCAACTATCAATATCAGATGTCAGGTACCACATCATTCTGTGAAGAATAATGCCATGTAGGCTCAGGAGCACTTCTGAAAATCATTGTCAGTTAACACAGTTTGTCACTACATCCAGAGGTGGATGTTAAAACTCTACCATGCAAAGCCAAAGCCATATATCAACAACATCCAGAAAAAAATGGTAGCCTCTCTGGGCCCAAGCTCATCTGAGATTGTCTGACACAATATACAACAGCGTGCTTTGGTCTGATGAGTCCACATTTCAAATTGTTTTTGGAAAGCATGGACGTCTTCATGTCCTCCGGGCTGTAGCGGAAAAGGACCATCCAGATTGTTATCAGTGCAAAGTGCAAAGCCAGCATCTGTAATGATATGGGTGTTGGAAGTGTCCATTGCATGGGTCACTTGCACATCTGTGAAGGCACCATTAATACTGAGAGTTACATACAGGCTTAGGAGCAACTGTCATCCAAGTGATGCCTTTTTCAGGTGCACTCCTTTTTTTTTTGTCGCAAAACAATGCAAATCCACATCCTGCAGGTGTTACAACAGCGTGGCCTCATGTTAAAAGAGTGTGAGTACGAGACTGGCCTGCTTGCAATTC
The DNA here is from genome assembly GCA_037902135.1 of Cetoscarus ocellatus. Taxonomy (NCBI): domain Eukaryota; kingdom Metazoa; phylum Chordata; class Actinopteri; order Labriformes; family Labridae; genus Cetoscarus; species Cetoscarus ocellatus. Next base: position 1,347,659 of record JBAMNC010001364.1, on the reverse strand, counting down.
AGACCTGACTCTAATTGAAAATCTATGGCACATTATGAAGGCCAACAACAGAGACCCCGGACTGCTAGCAACTGAAGTCATACATCAAACAAGAATTGGAAAGACTTCCACCTACAAAGCTTCAACAATTAATGTCCTCGGTTCCCAAACGCTTCTTGTCGGTTGTTAAAAGGTGACAGATGTAACACAGTGGTAAACACGGCCCTGTCCCAGCTTTTTTGGAATGCATTGCAGGCATCAAATATAAAATGAGTGAATAACTGCAAAAAATGAAGTTAATCAGCTTGAACATTAATTATCTTGTCTTTGAAGTGAATTTAATTGAATATAAGTCAAAAAGGATTTTCAAATCATTGTATTCTGTTTTTATTTACATTTTACACAATGTCCCAGTTTCACTTGGATTTTGTATATGAACTGTAGAGTATACTTTTCTCTTTGTGACAATGCTCACCAATAAGTAAACATGAAGTGCAACAACTGCAACACATCTATTCAAACAAAACAGTCAGCTTAAAGCTCAGTGTGACAATAATCTTCCTATTGTGTCAAAGGGCACAAGGAGGGATCAGGGATGGTCAATCTGGAGAAGATCAGAAGAAAGTGGAGAAAATCCACAACATTCAACCATAAAATTGTAAAAATCCTAAATACAGTAATGTCAGACTGAGTTTGAGAGGTTAACTGTCACTTTAGTTTGTTTTCAGTGGAAAAGAATCTGAGGAGTAATAATAAAAACACTTGATTTGTTGCTGAAGCAGACCTTGTGACCATTCAGCAGTCAACATATGAGAACAAACGCTGCACATCAAACTGTCACACTCTTGCTGAGTCACTGTGGAAGTGAGAAAAAAAGAGAAACAGCACAATGTAGCGAGGATTTGCAGACAGCCAACTCCCATGAGCCTCTGTAGATCCACATTTATCTCTACCTTTCAGAAAGAGACAGCGCAGAGGCACACACCCTCCACTCTGCTCATGCACATGCGGAGACTGCAGCACTCGCTCCTCGTGTGCTATCCTGATGACTTAACATTAATGTCACTTCACAGTAAAAGCAGTTTGATACACAACATGCTCCATGTCCTCAGGCTGCTCATGATGGGGATGGAGGGGTAGCAGACGGTGGTGACACTGCTGGTTTTGGATCACAGGTTAGAGTTAAAAGTCTATATTTCACTCCTTTTCATCAAATCAAATGTACACTGCCAGATGTGCCCAGAGAGTGTTTCTGAAGGTTCCTGCCCACAAATCCACCCAGATATATGATTCTGGCATGCCTTTTGACCCCTCAGGTTCAGTCCTACCAAGAATCAGGCTGTTTAAATCTTCCCTTTCAAAGACGTGGATGTTGCTTTAGCTTTTCAGACTGTGCTCTAATGTTTACTGTGGCTGCAAAGACATGCCTTTCACACATTCCTCCCACTGGAGTCACCTGGAGGCTGAAGTGACACCTGGGTCAGGGACATCTGGAGGAGGCGGCATATCCCCCAATGACACCATAAAGGGACATTTTCAGAAAAGAGTGTTTGAGTGCACGTTTCCTGAAAGACAGAGCAAGCTATAAGGAAGATTTTTCCTCATGTTGAGAGGTTTGTAGACAGGTTATGGACACCTGTTTTTGGATAAATCTCATTTCAAAGTCTATTTTTCATTAAGTGGGACCTTTAAGGGTCTACCAAAGATCTTTCAAACTTCCCATGTCCTGGTGTGGTCGGCTGTTTACATCATGTCTCTGGTGTCAATTAAGAAAGGATGTGAATTAAGTTGAAGAAGAAAATGGCAGTGGCTCTCAGCCTTTTCCTTGGAGCCACCTTTAAAGAAAGAATGAACGCAGAGGGTCTTCAAGTTTGGCTGCCGAGGATCAGGTGCAGGTCTTTTTCCCTCCCCTTTGGAAATGCTTGTGTCTCAGGGGGCTTTGAGGCGACAGGCTTTGATGACAATGTTGCCCATGTCACAAAAATGATTTAACTTTGGAATTTAAAATGTTCATTTTTTCTAAGAATGTCTTCGCTGTTTTTAAAAGGAAAAGACAAATATTACCAAGTTTGATATGGATTATTGTAGGTGTATATATTTTTTTCTTCTCTCCACACTTAATATACAAAAAAAAAAGCTTTGAATTCAAGCTGCTTCAAGATTTTTGCATGATGATTTTAGAATAATGTTTGTTCACGTTTTCATCACTGCTGCACATGTAGGTAGAGGATGTATAGCTATTACATAATAAACCCCAGGAAGTAACAAACAGAGCACTTTAAGTGGCGTTTTTTTCAAAGAGGAATAGCACATATCTCCTTAAACTGAGAGTTGAGTAAAGGCGGCATGTTCTTCTGCTCTCTGAACCCCTTCTCACAACATTAAAAACTAAGAAAAATGAGTTTGCAGGATATGGGACTGTTTAAGTACATTACCCTTTATACTAATAACAAGTCTGGCTGCTTGGAATGAAAACTTCTCACTGATTCGAGAACCGAATGTGGAGCTACCATCTACTTACGAATATGAAGTACCTCAGGGTTCCAGTTTTGAGCTTTTCTTTTTTACAAACTTATATAAATGATGAACCAAAGCTCTGGCATACCAACAGACTTAAAATAAAGAGCAATAATTCAATTGAATGGTTTCACATTAACAAACACAAACTCAGTGTGTATATCTTGAATTAAATTATTTTGCAATGAGAATAGCTGAAAAGATGAAGGGGGGTTTTGAGTTGGGGGGATGTAGACAGGTCATGGGCACATATTTTTGTATGAAGAATATTAAAAAGGGTATTTTGCATAACATGGGACCTTTAAATGAACCAAAAAAAAGGAGAAGAGTCAACAAACTCAGATGTATACATTTCTGTGGCACTTTTATATACATTTTTGGCTTTATGGATTACAGCTCCATCAACCTGCTTGACCAATAATCGTGATTCAAATCCATCAGATTGTTTCCCTTCGCTTTAATCCCATCACAGATCCTCTTTGGAGAGAAATTTAGGTCAGCACATACATGTATTAAGTCCAGTGTGTTTCCTGGATGACCATGTTCGCGTGGAAAAAAAAAAAATCACAGCTGAAGTCATGTTTGTATGCAACAAGAGGATGTCCTAGACATACTGGAGCAGTCTTGGTGAGTGATGACCAGATTGGAGCTGGGCTTTGTTTGATTAATCTGTTCTAGAAAATGTTAAATCAGAGGCAGGAGATAAAATCCAGCCTCATGTTGAGGACGTGAGGGGGGAATAATCCCTTTCAGTCTGACCATTCTGCAGCCATGACAGTTTGGACATTTGTGTTATACTGTTACAATGACTGCAGACAAGGAAGAGAATAGACATATATATGCATTTGAATTTCTTTAATCCTACTTTAGGCCATAATTGATTAACTGCTGCATATGCTGTGACGTCACAGAAATATAAAAGCAGAGCCTGGAGTTGTAGGGAGTTGCCCCCTGCACATGAAGGACACTTAGCCACTGAACAGATAGATGCCATGGTGCATCAGCAGCCTCCTCCGTCCTTGACGCATTCACTCCCAGACACTTTCACCTTGCCTCCTCCCCTGCAGACACACTTTCCCATCTTCCTATGTCCTCTACCTGACTTTAACAGAAAGCCACAACAACCTTTCTGCCACACAATACCCACTTTCGTCTCAGCCAGCCTTAAAACGCCGACTTCAAAAAGCAACTGCGCAGCTCCTTACATCACTTCACCCCTAATGACGCCCGAGCGGCACCGGCAGTTCGCAGCTCTGCTCTGCATTGCGGTACTTCTGAGCCGGTCCATTTCAGCTCCGCGCACACTTCTACCTTCACTCAGTCTAAGCAGGGGAGTCCGGGAGAGCTATGCGAGCTCTCTGGTGTGGTGTCGTTCTTACCTTTGAGCCAGAATGCTTGAATTTCAGTAAACTGTCCGCATGGCACACCTGGACCCGAACCGCATCGTCCCACAGCCCACCCGCCGGAGCGTCCCGTCCACGGCAACTTTTCTATTGGAGGAGAGCGGCGGAGTGACACAGATGGGTGGCAGCGAGGGGTGTGCTGCGATTGGTTCAGGGAGAGAGATGGGCGGGCGGAGGGGTTTCATGCTGCTGCTGCACATCCCAGATAGGAAGGACAGAAGATATGAAGGCTCTAGCTGGATAAAGTGTACGTTTTATTGCAAAAATGTGTAGAAACAAATCCCTAAAATTATCCCGAGGTTGATGGAATGCCTATCTCCTCCCGACAAGAGCGAGAACCTGACAGAATCATTACTTGACCAGGGCACACACGTTTAAGTGAATTAAAATAGTCCGTTCAATGAGGCAACGTAATACGGAGGAGGATTAGGGCCACTAAAAAAATTGCGGTTCACTTATCTGTCAGTCTGTGGGGAAAAAAAGCAACATTCTGAAATCAAAGTCAAAATTCTGACTTTTTTTTTACAGCATTAAAAATTAAATTTTTGGAAGTGGGTTGAAATCATATTAATCAACAAAGACCAAATATTAAGCTGCAGCTACAGTTATCTGTCATGAACACTTTTTTTTTAATTTATAAACTGAACTTGAAATTGCCAAAAGGAAAACGGAAATAAAGTTTTCAACATTTTCTCTTAGAAACATTGCAACGATTGGGGAAACCTTGCAAACATATAATTCCAAAATGTTTTATTTTTAAGAAAATAAATCTAAATCACAATCAGTGCTGTCCAAAACAATAATTTGAGCTATTAAATAAAAAATATACATATGAAATGTTTCAACACGGATATAAAAGAGTGAATGTGTGCCCAGGCTATACTCTGCATTTTCCTCTTCACCATGTGCTGTGCATCATAAATGACCTTCAGATCAATCTATTATTCATGAATAGTCCTAGACATCTCTGTGAGTAAATGTCAGGTACTTTGATGCTTTTATTTTTTCTCTTTAAAGAGTACAGAGTAGGTTAGAGGGTAAATCAGGGAAGGGCAACTAGCAGCCTAGGGGCCACATGTGACCATCCAGGCAGTTTGAGATATAAAAACAATGTATATGTATAAAGAAAATGTGAAAAAAAATCTGAAAAAACAATATTAAAATAATATTTTCAAGAAAACAGAGCTTTCACTTGCTGTACCTGTTTCTGTGAAAGTAGAAATAAAATGTAAGGAAAATGCAGTTTCATAACATATATTCTCTGTTAGTTGCATCAAGGAGTACCTTTCAGACTGCTAAAATGTGACCTGCTGGCAGTCAAGGATAATTTCAAATAGGCCCTCTTGGTGACTAAAGTTGCCCACCCCTCTGGGAAATAGTCCTCTTTTGAATGTAGTCCATGTGCACTTCAACTTTACAAATAATTCCTTATTTTTCTGAGCACTGACAGCATGTGGTAAGATTTTTTTTAAATTACAGTGATTTGGTATCTTTTTTCAATTGGTTTTCCCAATGCTAAAGACATGAACCAGACACACAACGCATGCGTGTGCACACCAGATGTGTGTTAATCTCCTGTAGATTAACTTTTGAAGGTTTACCTCACTGGATGAAATGTCAGATTAAAATAAATCAAACCTTCCTCAGTTTAAACACCAGGGGGAGCCATAGCCTACATAAACATTTTGTAAGCTGCACTTTATGGACATGATCTGAAGGAAAAGCAGAAGAAATTTGAAATCCAGAAACCAACATTTATTTCATTTTTTAAACTTCATTTAAAATACAAAATATTTTGCAATATTATATCGTAAAGTAAACCATTTTGACAGCCGCTCATGCTTCTCATAGCTTCAACATTAACCAGAATGTCATATTATATCATATCATATACTGTGTAGCCTACTGTATGTTCACCAGTCACTAGAACATTGTTTCCAGGGTATTCACACTCCAATGTGCCAGTCTGTTAAACTGTCTGGGCCGGCCATCCTTCCGAATGCTCCAAATTACACTTTTGTTTATGTTTTTCATTGCACACTCTTAAAAAGGATGTTTGATTTATCGTTTGTCTGGTTTAGAACCAATCTCCACTATGCTGCATTCAAACACCAGATTCAGCCCTAAACCAGCCATATGATGTGTTGGAGACCATTCATCCTATTTAAATGTGTGCTGTTTTCTAAAAAATACAGAAAAGGTGCATGAACTGTCAGAGACAGAAACAATACAGGTGTCACAAGAGCTCAGCCACAAGTTAAATAATCTCTTTTGATACCTGATAGGCTAAACAATTGAGCTAGCAAATTCACCTGACAAGTTTGAAAATGAGGGAGGAAAGAAAAATTCACAGCAAATGAAAGAGTGAAAACTTTAAATAGTCTCAACTCACACAACGCCATTTTACCCTTCTACCCACAATGCAGCAGGGTTAATTAAGGTCAAGCTCTCCCTTCTGACCTCAAGACATCTACGCTCATCTCAAGCCATTATTTACAAAATACAACAAAAATATCTACATGTGGAAAGCAGACATATAGCAAACCTAAAAACTTGATGCAAGTTATGATAAAAGTAAACGTGGAAATGTTTTCTGGAAAAAAAATCTTGTATTTCCTTTAGGTAGTTGAAGTGAACTGCTGGATAGACATAAGAATCATAAGCCGTGTCCTCATTCAGGGGCTGCATCCTTCGAAGGACTTATTTAATGACCAATAAAAACTGAGCCAAAAGCTCCAATTTTGAAGGCTTCTTCAAATGAAGACTGATCGTGTCTTACTTTTCCAAGAGTTACCAAGAGTCCACTGCAGGCTGCTCAGAATGACAAGGCAGATGCTAAAATGTAAGTTTTTGGTTTCAACTTTGGGAAGAAGTTAGCAAAACATACAAAAAAAGATGAAAGGGGTCCTGATACTTCACATTATCTTTGAAATAATAATTTAAGATCACAGCTGGAGATGCAAACTGAAAATACTCCAGAGAACAGGGCATCTTCGTACTCTGCAAAGGAAGACTCCTTGATAGGATCAGTCTGATGACACTTGCTACCCCTGAATTGGGACACAGCTATTTACTGTTATCCATAGATGTTGAAAGCAAAAGTATACACCACGCACGCTGTAACACAGTAGCATGCATGTGCTGCTCACTCACACACATTCATGCACCCACACATTCAAGCTTCATTCATTTACAGTAATAGAAAACTCGCCGGGTGCTGTCCTGACGACACACAAACAGAAGAATAAATGCATAAACCAAAGTCACCAGTGTGTTTACCATTTGCAGTGAAACAAGCAATTTTTTTCATTCACGTTAACAGATAACACTTGTTTCCACATTCAGTATCATTACGTAGATTTACGACCCTTTATTTTAAGTGCTACCTGTAACAGGAAGTCCTGCCCTGATAATAGTCTGTGGTTCCTGTTGGCAGTTACCTGGTGAGCAGGTTGGCAGTAGTTTGGTGCTGCTGAGCAGCGGCTCCTCCTCAACATGAATGGGACTGAAATGAAGACAACTCATGAGGCATTATGCTCTTTTCTCAGGATTCAGACACATATTACCTGACTTTATTTCCTCGCTTCAAGTGTGATGTATTGTTTTTGTATTCCTGTAAATGTATGAGTGTATGATTGTCAACAAGGCCATACCAATCTACAGCTGAATATTACTCCTCTCATGTACATGTAATGAAATGCTTAGCTTTGGGACGCTCACTTTTAAGTCACATTTTCAGATAGTTTCCAGCCTTCTAAAAGCATTTAAAGCTCCTATAGGAAGTGTTAAAGCTAGTCATGAAATGGACTGAAAGTAATCCTGAAGCCTCTTCATAACTTATCAAAGAGAACAAAAACATCAGCATAATGATCCACTACTCCCACTCTGATTTCTGTTATTGTCTTCCACAGCTGTCGGAGGGTAGGTGTCAGTGCCAAACTAATGAACATCCTGCTGCCTAGTAGAAAAAAGCCAAGGTATTTGGGAAGTCATACAGCTCCTCTCCAATATAGTTTTTTTTTTGCTAAAAGAATAAACAAATAAAAACTGTAAGTGCTCAGAGAGCACAAACCTCTGACAAGGCATTTCCAACATTGTTGGGCGGGTCATTGTCGAAAATGTTGAGAACTGCCTAATCTCACATTGTTAACAAATCCTCAAAAAAATTCCTGGATCCACATCTGGATTTGGATCACCACCACAGTCTAATCACTTTTCACTTGTGCCATGACCAGCATTCCCTGAAAATGTAACTCAAATCTGTTCAGAGCTCACTGAGTGAAACTGTTGAAACTGCTCTATCTCCAATGTTAACAAATACTTTAAAGAATTCACAGATCTGCATTCAGAATCAGATCACCACCAAAAACAAACTGATTGGTCCTTGGCCCATCTCTAACCTATGAAAATTTCATCAAATTCCGTTCCTAACTTTTCAAGTTATCCTGTTCACAATCTAACAAACTAACAAACACAGGCAAAAGCATGACCTCCTTGGCTGAGGTTAAAAAAATGCTGCTCGTAACTTTAAAGCACCAGAGAGGAGCTTGTGTTTTATGAAGGTTTTGGCACCATTGCTACTTCGTATCCCTTTTGTCCTGCTCTCTATACATTTCCGTGGCTTCTTTTTACATGGTAAATGTAAAATAAACAAATAAATAAGTCACTCTTGATCTGACACCTACCCTTCGTCAGTGCAGATTAGAGATAAACATCCCTTTCACTTATGATCTTGCTTGCTGTTGTGGGTCAAAAAGAGTAACTAAAAATAATTTATGTCCATTTCAAAATCCTTTAGTAATCCCTCAGCGTTCCTCACAGGAGCTTTAAGTGGGCTATTGGGTTGTTAAGACTGAAATAGTGTGTCTATAGATATATACAGTGTATATATATATATATATATATACACACACACACTGTATATATACTGTATATATATACATACATAATGTAATAGGGGTCTACTTTGTGATTCAACCTTGTGAACAATAACTTTTTGAACTTGAATTTGAATATATAGTCGCCAGTATAAGTTTGGAAACATTATTTCAGTTGATTATTTCTCCCCTTTAATAATACAAAATGGTATTGTATTTTATACTGTTGGAAGCCTGATTAGTCACCTTTACAATTAGGTACAACTTATAAGGATTATAGATTTGTGGAATGAGCAACACAACTAAACAGTGAGTAGCACCCCATAAAAATGTGCCTAAATCCCCTCCTCTACTGGAAGAAGGCTGAAGGTTCCTCAGTGAAGCAAAGGGTGAGGAACTGGTCTTCGGGTTCTGTCTTCCTAGGTTGTCACTTTGCTGTGTGCTTTCGGCTTCACCAAGCTTGGAAATGATACCAGGGCAGACACCAAATAATGCTCCCACTCTGCATACTGAAACACCAGCTTCAGGTTGCAAGGGATTTGGCACAGTTTTTGTGGCACTTCCCACGCTTTTAGCTGTGTTGATCATTCCACACATGCACAACCCTCGTACCTTGTTGTACAGGTGACGAATCAGGCTGTCCAACGATATAAAGCACAACTCCAATTGTTATTTAGAGGGAGAAATAGTTGACTGAAATCACATTTAGAAACTTTTTTGAGGAGTAAAGTCTTAATCACTCCAAAATTCTTCAGAATCATTAAAGACAAAGGTTTAAGAGTATTTTATATGAATTATTCTTGTGAAACAGATGAGCTGCAAAGACTATTTGTTGTCCTGTAAGCGGAGGGGGATGTATTTGATAAATATGAGTCACTGTTCTCTACAAAGGCACTGGGGACCGTGCTGAAAGGTTCCTGATCATCAACTGAAAGACATCTTTGCTCTCTTTCCTGCCATGATACATAGCAGATGAGTGAAAATGCTCTTTGTAGCTGGGATTTCTGACAAGAAAAGGCTTGCACAGTGGCTCTCGACTTGGGGTGGAAGCACTAGACAATGACACCGATAACCCCCCCTTCATTAGCATTTGGTAAGTGCATGGAACAAAAAGCCAAGGACAAGATTTGTAAAGGAAAGCAGAAAACAAATACCTTGGGGAAAAAAGCCGATTGGATTATATGTGGGAGTTCTGGCTGGCTGGTGTGAATAGGAGTGACCCATCGCTAGTTTCAAAGTGTTCTAGCCAGGTTTCCAAAGACTACAAATGGACATCCCTGACCTTGAAATATAGATCTCTTCTTATTCTGTTACATATGTACAAACAGCTCATCTGTCTCAAAAAGACAAATGCTGGCTTCTACTTTGTGTCACACATTTCCACGATGACACAACTGCCACTTTTCTTTATATACCATACACCGATGAACACTTTTACTCAAGTCAAAAACAAAAAGAGGCATATCCAGACGCTAGTAGGCGTGCATCATACACTGTCTACACGCAGCTCACCTCTGCAACAACTTACACAAAGATGGTAAAAATGCATAATAGAACCATGATAATCTCCATGCAGATGATTTGATGCATATTTGCCTCACTGTGGGTCATGTACTGTACTTAGATAAAATATATATTTGGATACATGTTTTAGTTTGTTTGCAAAGATCATATGGCACTAACACACACAATTCTGCTCAAATTCTTTTGGGTACATTCCTTCATCTTCTCTGTATTGCTTCCTCTCTCCTTCTCTCCTCTCAGAGTCCTTACATCCCTCCTTTCACGCCTTCCATTAATGGTCATGTGGGATGTGTTGTCGGTCTTCGCCGCCTAGAGTGTGTGTCGATCAGAGATCACAGTGTGACAGAGGGCTGAGGATGAGGGTGTGACAGCCACCGTGGTTTAGAAGTAGGTGTCCACGTCCACCGTCACCCTTGCAACTGTCACCGCAGTTGGTTACATTTGCCAGGGTGACGAGGAGTGGCCTAAGCAACCGTCGCAGCCGGGTCGCCCGCGTGCCACCTCTCCTTTTGTTAGACAAATGAGTTCATGGCGTTGACGGGCGACGGGGCTTCCGAACTCTCGTTGCCTTCGTGCGTGTCTTTTTCTTTCTTGCCGCTGTACTGGCCAATGAAGGAGCCGTCCTCATTGAACTGTCCGTCCCCGCCCTCACCATAGTCCACCAGGCTGTCGTCACTCTCGTCGCGGCGCACCGTGCCATTGGACGGTGTCCGGCTGCCTTTCAGTGGCTTGTGATCTTCTGTGTCACTGTGAGGGTTGGAGAGGATCAGAGGATGGTTACTTAATGAATGGCTTGTTATTTTTTTCTGCAGTGGTCAGAAACTCAGGTGTTATGTAGATGAGAAGTTATTGTCTATTCACATACGTGCTTTAGCCTCTCCACTGTACAAAAAAAAATGTGGTGTACTCCCTTAAATATCAGAAGTGGTAAAATAAAAGCCCATCTGTGGTAAAATGGCCTGAGCAAGTCTAATCATAACACAGTGCAAACACAGAAAAGGGACAAAACCTATAACATCATGGTGGCAGACAAGTGCCAGACATTGAGAGTGCAGTGGTGGTTACGGAGAGGCTGAGGAACTTTTTGTGGTAGTGTGTTTTGTCCAAATTTTGCGCTGCATTCACACACTGACATTTTGGCCGTTTGCCAATGTAGAGTGAAAAGTGAAGCCATGTCAAGCTAAGTCAGGTCACACAGAACTAACTGACAACACTGATGTTTAACGGGTTCATTAAAAAAATTTTGCGCATGCTTAATAATTTCCGATGTCTAATCAAACACGCTAACGCCATTGCTACCCTCAGATACAGCTGCTTCCTCCTCAGGACTGGATTCCTGTTGTATGACTTGATGCGCCATTTTGGGGATAGCTGTTTTTCATACTCCAGACATGGTGTCAGAATACTGAGACGAGCTACAGCTCCATGTGGTGAAATGACATATATGTCTTAACAACGTTCACCAGCACCAGTCTCCTGCTCCAGGCCAAAGTTTCCATAAGTTGAGTGCGCTACCCATGCATTATATCTACGTTTAAATCCATCCACAATTAGTCAGGGGGCCACTGGAGAAAACAACATGCTCCACCAGCACAAAATTTCTATCAACTTTAGATATGTTGACCTGTGTTGAACACAGCAAAGATGTATCGACCCCATGAACGTATTTAATACAAAATTTTGATGATACCTCAGTTTTGGTCAGTGTCAGCTACGATACATTAATGTGGAAATGGGCGTTCATCAGCATGGATAAGTATGAGGCCCACTGACCCAGACCTTCGACTTTGTACTTCTAAAATACACTCAGGTTAATCATAAAGTTGGGGGGGGGACATTTAGGCCAAGTTTGGTAGAAAACCCTCTCATAGTTCTTCAGACAGCACATTCACAAACAACGGATGATCATGGGGCCTGAAGATGACTGACCTTGACTCTCTAAAATGTTATTAGCTCATCCTTGAGCCAGAGAAGACATTTATCCAAGATTGAAAGAAAAACACTCAAAGCATTTTAAAAATTTTAAGCTTCCAAGCAGAGTGTGAACATGAGGCCTTATAACCTTTGAACTAGGGTCTCCAAAATCCAATCAGTTCATTGCATAAACAAGAAGAGGATCACCATGAGGCTTCATGATCTAGATCTTTTTTCCATATCCCTCAAAACTGAATACGTTTATCCTTAATTAAGACAGAGCATTTATTCAATGCCTGAAGAAAAATTCAACAATGTAGTCATTTTATTTTATGATTTCATCCCAGACTGTATTTGTAGTATTTAAAAATGCAACAAGATGGCAGCCAATGCATCTTAAAGTAAAAGCCTTTCTGCCAATGAACACTCTTGAGACGTTTTTAATGAAGTTCTTGGAAGTGTTGGGTTTGTCATGAAAATCTCTGCAGCAGCTCAACAGGACAAATGGGTGGAGATCACAGCAGGTCATTGTGTCAAATTGTCAGGATCTACACAAAGTAGACTCATGAAAGTCCTAAAACCTACTGCAGTAGGAGTACAGCACAGATTTTTTTTAACAGACATCTATACAGAAATGTCATTTAACTTGAGAGACCAGTAATACGATATTTAAGGGTTTTGTACAGTGGAGCAGCTCATCTATGTCTACAGTACTTGAAAGACTCACCTAATGTGTTAGTTCTGTCTGAATGAAGAGTGATTTTGTTTTGATTATGGGTTAGTGACCACTGCTAAAGAAAATTTTGCAAAGCGTGCTTTTCAGTCTCTTGCAATTCTTTACCTTTGTAAACAATCTCTGCAAATGAGTTCTCAAATATGCTTTATTTTAGTTTACATGCAATAATCAAAAGTGCACTCATTTATCAATCTTTTTTCCATAAAGATAAATCCTATGATCTTTGATCAGTATTTACGTTTGTAATTAAGAAATTATGTTTTCAGATTAACAGTTTGCAAGCCCTTCAATGAGAATCTAGAAAATTTCAGCTTTGAATTCAAGTCCAATGCAGTTGTATTAATCGAGGTGAAATGAAGGAAGCCTAGAATGTACAAACTCCATTTCCAAAAGAGTTTAGACACTATAAAATCTTAATTCAACTGTATATCATGATACACAATTAAACACAGCACAAAGACAAGATTTTATGTATTCAAACTAATGGACTTTATTTCTACAATGTTGCTATGGAGATAGATGCAAATTTTCTATTTGATAAAAGGTTCAGTCATTCACAGTGAAGTGCAGTTGCAATAAATTACGAGATTTTACCATCTACATTCTGTAACATTAGCAAAAGATTCAGAGAATCTTGAGAAATCTCTGAAAAAAAGCAGTATGACTGAAAACTGACATTGAATGCCCATGACTTCCAATGACTCAGATGGCAATCCATTAAAAACTGGCATCGCTCAGTGACTGATATTATATAAGCACAGGAGAATTTCAGAAAAGCTGAAGGACAACATTAGTGATGGTATGATAAGAGGATGTATCAGTGTCCATGGCATGGGTAACTTGCACATCTGTTGGGCACCATTCATTCTGAGAGGTTCATATGGATTTTGGAGCAACATATGCTTCAAAACAGTGCTTGTTCGTAGAAAAGTTTTTGTAACAGTGGAAAACATGCTCCTGTACTGACTGTTTCTGTAATGTGTTGCCAGTATTAAAATTAGAACGTGTGCCTTTTCTGTAAAAGCATAATATATCTAATTTATCAGGATATCTATTCTTTGTACAGGATTCAACTGAGTATAGGTTGGAAGGGATTTGCAAATCACTCTATTCCCTTTTGATCCACATTTTAAATGATGAAATAACTCTTTCACTTTGGGGTTTGTAGAATAACTGCAGATCTGTAAATCAGTTTTAGTTCTAGTTTGAGATGCTGTAATTGATGCTAACATTGTCAACTATATATCTGATGATGGTTAAACAGATCAGTTGCACTTTCTCCTTGCTTGCATGCATGCTGGTTTACACCATCTTACCTCTCTATAGACCTAAACAAGCCAGAACAAAGATAAGAATGGAAGCACATATGAAAAGCAGTTCACACCACAATGAGTTTGTTTTCAGAAACATACAGACAATACAGAACATGCATATGAAACATTTAAAGCACAATGACAGCAACGTCGACTCAAAAAGACATTGTTCACTCATTCAAAGCAACTACTGTATCATTTCTTTATATTTGTAAGTCTCTTTACTCTAAAGACAGAAAAGATGTGGACAATTCAATGAAACAATCAAAATGAGGTTTGTCTGATGTGTGTTTATAGAACAGTCAGGATCTGGTTATCTTAAGCAGATGTCATATTACTTGTTAATATGAACATATTAAGCATTGTAGTATGCTTTTATTTAAGATTAGATGGCAAGTGTTGATGTGAGTTGGTCATTAAAAGACTGCACACATTATGAAGTGCTTTTTTTGTCTTGCCTCTATGGAGTCTGGTGGGGAAAGTGTCTCTGCAGCCTGGTCAAATGTTCTACATACAAACAGTCAAGTCAAGATAAAATGAGTAAAATAAAGTGTGCAGCAGTCTGAACTTTTCTGATAATGAATATTGCTCACCTGTACTCTCCAAACGTCCCGTCATCCTCCTTCATGGGCTGGATCTCTGGGTCCTGGTGAGCATCTTCTTTCTCTTTCACTGTGGAATACAATCACCGATGACAATCCTCTGATTTAGTCAAATACATGTTAAACTGGCCAATTACAAAATATGCTTACCAGCATGCTGATGCCATTAGAATACTCAGGTTACTTATATTACTCAACAATCTAGTCATGTTAGCAACTGGCTTTTTTCCTTTTGAATTTCAGTCAGGTTTTTCATGGTAATTCTTTTGTTCCAATGATTTTGACAAGATGAACTTGAGTAACTTCAGAAATATCTATGAAAATAATTACAAATGTTGTTTTTGTAAAAACAAATCGATCCCCAGGTCGGGCAGAGGCTTTCTGTGTGAAGTTTGCATGTTCTTCCTGTGCATGCGTGGGTTCTCTCCGGTTTCCTCCCACAGACCAAAAACATGCTCATTAGGTTGATTGGTGACTCTAAATTGCCCTTAGGTATGAGTGTGAGTGTGAATGCTTGTCTGCCTCTCTACATGGCCCTGCAATCGACTGGCGACCGGTTCAGGGTGTACCCCGCCTCTCGCCCGATGACAGCTGGGATAGGCTCCAGCGACCCCGAAAGGGATAAGCGGTATAGAAAATGAATGAATGAAATTCATAAAAACAGATAAATCAATATTGATGAAGAGCTTGTTGATGTGAAATCACTCAAAGATACTGTACATTCATGTAAAAAAAATGTTCAAGAATAGTCCCCTGTGGTGTCCAAGACATAAAAATAGATTCTGTTCATTTGTTTCTCAAATCAGTCTTAAAGAGTTTCTGTGTGAAGCAGCCATACACATGGTGGATAGTTAAAGTGCATCAGAAACAAGAAAGGTCTGAAGATGGAACCCTGAGGTATCCCTTTTCAAGTATTATTGGCTCACTCTTTTCTAGAAATTGAGTATGCCATAGCCCAATTTGAAGACTAAAATTATGTTGGGCCCTCCAAAACCCTCATAAAACCATAACATGAGACTCCAGTAGAAATAACTGAGCCCGTGCTCATCTGGGAAGGACTGACGCAAAGTGGAAAAGCATGCTTTGGTCTGATGAGTCCACATTTCAAATTGTTTTTGGAAATCATGGAAATCATGTCCTCCAGGCTTAAGAGAAAAAGGACCTAACAGACTTTAATTGGTGCAAAGTTTACAGCCAGCATCTGTGATGGTATGGGTGGTGTTAGTACCCATGGCATGGGTAACTTGCACATCTGTGAAGGCACCATTGATACTAAGTGATACATACAGGTTTTGGAGTAACATATGCTGCCTTTGCAATGTCGTTTCAGGGATGTCCATGCTTATTTCAACAAGACAATGCAAAGTCACATTCTGCAGGTGTTATAACAGCTGGCTTTGTAGTAAAACAGTGTGGGTACTAGACTGGCCTACTTGCAGTCCAGATCTGTCTCCCATTAAAAATGTGTGGCATAGGAAGCCCCCAAAATACAACAGAGACCTCGTATTTTTGAGCAACTGAAGTTGTGCATCAAGCAAGAATGGGAAAGACTTCCCCCTAAAAACCTTCAACATTAAGTGTCCTATGTTCCCAAATATTCATTGAGTGTTGTTAAAAAAGGTGATGTAATGTAGTAGTAAACATGTCCCTGCCCCAGCTTTTTTTGGAATGTGCTGCAGGCATCAAATTCAAAATGAGTGAATAAATGCAAAAAAACCCCTATAAAGTTTCAGTTTCTCTTGCCTTTGTACTGTATTAAATTAAATACAGGTAAGATAGGCTTTGCAAATCATTGCATTCGGTTTTATTTACACAGCGTCCCAACTTTATTGGAATTAAGGTTTTGCATTATCAGGAAGCCAGCAGCTTAGTAAAATATTTAATGGAGTAACATCAGATAACCCAATGCCAGTTAAACGGTGACACTGTGCTCATCAGACAATCAAAAGATAAACTGCTAAAATATACGTTAAATATTAGTTAAATCTTTTGGCTGTGGTCTGTAAGTTCTGGAACTAAAAGAAAACATAATCAAGTATTTCCAATGATTTAAAATGGGATATCTAATATGCTTATAGTATAATTTATTACAAAATGACCTCTCACAGCCCACTTGCAGCATCTCCAGCATCCCCACTTGCAGCAGCCCATAATTTTTGAAGCACTGGCTGATTAATTCACTCTTAAAGTAGCGCTTGCTAACACTGACATGAAAAAGTCTCTTACCTGGATATTTGCCGCCTTTGTTCCTCTTAATGAAGCACACTATGAGGAGGACCAAAATGAGGAGGGCGATGGCACACATGAGTCCAATGAACCATCCCTGGGTGGCAATGTCGACCTGTCTGCTGGGTACAGCTACGCACATGGACAGGGCAGAGACGGATAAAGAGGGTTAGAATCAGTCTGAAAATGACAATCTAGAAGGCGGAAACAGATTCACCACAAGATCAACACTGTAATTAAAAAAGGGATGACGTTAAATAATGTTAATATGCGATAAGAGTTCAGGCACTGTTAACAACAAAATCAAAGAAAATAAAACTAAAAACAGTCAAATTATGGGGATAGTACTGATTATTAAATCAACCAGACTTGTAGATGATTTGATCGACAGTGACATGATTTTATTGACATGCAGATTAACATGCTGACACTCTAACCACCAAACTACTTCACATTTGTGTCTACATGGATGTTTAAGTGACTAATAACAGAAAAAGAATGGAAAATGAGACATTCAATTAATCACAAAGACGGTCTATCCTGAGGCATGCCGCCTCACCTGGCACAGTAACCAACACCTCATCTGTGCTGTGGACCGTTGGGTCAGCCGGGTCTTTAGCTACCACACGCACCCTATATGATGTCCCCGGCTTTAAGCCTTTTATCATATGCCAGTGTGAACCATTTACCACCTCCTTTTTCCAGTCCTCTTTACCTGGAATTGGTGCAGTGGGTTGAAAGTGGTTAAAAATATAAAAACATACTACACAAATGGCTGCTTTAATATGAGATTATTACTGCAAATAGAAAGTAAACCCTTACTGTTTTCTACACTATATTCCACATAAACATTCTTATGATGTCCAAAGTATTCCCAACTGATAACAGCACCCTCCTCCAACAGAGACGTGTTAACGATGCCAAATGCAGGGCCTATAGGTGGAGCTGAGTACATGGGAGAGAGAAAAGCAATGCTTTAATTTCAAAATGTGGCCGTTGTACACAAAGGACAAAAATTCTTCAATAGTGAATGTGAAAGATTGATTTCCTTCAAGTTTAGAAAGCCTATGTTGAGGTTTGATCAGAGTAAAATAACAATAGGCCAACTTAAGCTTGTTTATTCACTGATAGTTGAATATGAAAATAAATCAGAGCTCGAGTAAAATTCCATTGCATGAAAACAAGAAAATGACATTACTTTTGTAACCTGAGGTCTTTACTCTGCAAATTTTTGAGTTAAGATTTTGAGATGTCCTTTCTCTAAACTTATATTAAGTATATTAATATGGACAAAGCAACAGCTGCCTGTGAGTGAAGCCAAGAGATTAAGAGCTCTTCTTGCTAACCTGCCATAGTATTGATAAGACAAATACAACTGAATCCAAATCTGATGGCCATTGATGTAAACAAAAAATCGTGTCTAAGTTTTTTGAGGGGAGTAACTTGGCCTCACTTTCATACAACTAACTGAGACTAAGAAGCATTGTCCACATCAGGGCTGGGCGATGTGACATAAAAATTAAATCAATTTTTTCCCCATTAATCTTGATTTCTTATATATACTTATTTTTTAAAATTGATTTCAAGGGAAAATAAACAAATAACACTGAAATAGGTATATTTTGTAGTTTGGATGGAGGCAGGCTTGTTAACATTCTTGCCAACATCAACACTTAAAGCTGTTAAACTTTCGTCTCTTTATTCAATATATCTAATAAACAAATGTAAATCTTTAAAAACACCTATGCAAAAATGGCAGGAGCTAGCATTATAAAAAAACAGTATTTCCTATTTCTACCTTGAAAAAAATGCCATGACTTGTCGTAAATTTGCACAGACCCATAAGATATTGCAATACATGTTAAAGTGGCTATTTGTTATAATGAATATGGTGTGCCCTGTTATTTTGGCTTGATATAAGGTCTGCCTAAGGCCTGGGGGAAAAAAACTGAAAACAACTGAACTAGGGGGAGTAAACAGAGCAACAGAGATGATCAAGAAAAAAAACTTGATTTTTTAAGAACAATGTCATTTCCTACCCAAAAACTTTGAATTAATACATTAAATCTACGCATTGCCCAGCCCTAATCAATATCAATATGTAGTCAGTAGTTCTTTCAGATTGAGGCTCATCTTTTAAAAAGGAAAACAAAGAACATCAGAACTGACCATTTTTGGATAATACCTGCCAAATCAAGGACTGAACTTTACACAGTTAAAGGTTATGTAAAAAGTCAAATTGTGACAAAACAGAGAGACAGATCAGTCATATAGTTGCTTTAATGGCCATCTCAGGGAGGACTCATATGCAATGTCCACTTTGAGAAATCTAACTCAAACCATCGTACACAAATAGTATGTTAGATGTTAATTCATAGTTTAAGCAAAATTAAGTCTATTTTTTCGATGAAGGTAATTCTTTAAAGCCTGAGATGGACCATTTGCAGCAGGACAGATTATGTGTAGAAATCAGGGGGGACACAGGGAGTGCTTGTACCCTTGTGAAGTGGGGGATGCAGAGACTGTGTGATGGGGGAGGTTGGGTGAGGGGGCTCTGTGAGGCCTGGAAGGACATGGAAAAGAGTGAGACAACATAGATATACACCAACCAAAAGAGACAGACAGTATAAACTGCAGAGAAATATGCTTATTCGACATGCAGAGGCAGGTAGCATGCATGTTATTTAGTTTAATTCTACTAACTTATCTGAACAATACATCGATAATACTACAGCAGAAGCTGGTTTGTAAAATGTGTTATTACCGGACAGAAACAGATAAACTTACAAGCATCATGCGAGAGGCTTCTAATGAAAATCTATTCATTAGAAGACATTAAACACAATCGGAAAATCAAATGTTTTTAAAAGAGCAATCAGAACAGCTATTGTCTGAGAGGGATGCGATTAGTGCCTTGCAAATGCCGTGGAAGTCTGTCAAGCATAAATCCGACTTTCTGGAAACATGCTAACTAAACATGCAGGGATCAAAAATCTCAATCACTAGCCTAAACTATTTTTTTTTGATCTGGTTATATGAATAACATGCAGCTACTTCCATGGGCAGCTAAGTTACCTTTGCCAGCCACTACAGTGGGCTGAGTTTGAGCTTCAGAGGAGAAAAGGGAGACAGAAAGAGGGGAGATATGAGGTGTTGACAGCAGTGGGACCTCTTTGCTAAAGCTCGCAGGAATCTTTAAAAGAGGGTATGCACTGAAGTCACTCTCCTACTAGGACACGCCCCCTTTGTCAGACTGCTGGGGCAAAATAAGCAACATGGCTGCCTCGATGGCATGACGTGGACTTTTGCACTGGAAAGTCTTTTTCTATTTCAAACGACAAGTACAATGTTACACACATTTTTTTACATCACCTCAAGTGTTTCCAACTGTCAAAAGAGACTTTAGGATTAAGATTAATATAAAGATTAAAATTAGACTATTCTAATCATGGGTTACCCACTCTATTGCACCCTGTGATGTGTTTCTCCATGTCCCCACCTCCAAACCCCGGGAACAGTGTGTCCAGGAGAGATATGGTTTGGTGCTTAGATTGACCCACCTTTGCTGCTTCCCATTATAATTATTTGAATTGAAGGCTCCTACTACAAAACTACAATCTATGAGGTTAACTTACAAAAAAGTAAACCACTGTTTTTATTTGATTATTTTCACATCGAGGTAGAAAAGCTTTCAAAAGTGCCCCGCACTCAATGCTTTGAAAGAAGTGTATCTTTTATACATAATTTTATGTTATCCTCTTAATTGAGAGCCCTCTGTTGTTGGAATTTAAAGATTGTGCATCCAAGTAGCACGGAGGATGCACAATGACACTGGAACAGATAAACATTTTCTTGAATACATACATTTGATCTCAAAGCAATATCTCAAATTTACTAGATGCAATGCTTGGAGAACACTGACAGGTTCCTGTTGTCAGGAAAAGCAGTGACCCAGGAAAGTTAGCCTAAGCTGGCTAGCAAGCTCGGTTTTTATTGGCTTCTTTATGACAGCTGAGGAAGATAATGAAGGTCTTGCTATGTAAGACCACTTACTCTCTGGTGCTTAGTGTAGCTTTAAAAAGTTGTAACTGATGTACTGAGGCAGACTGACTTTCTGCTTTAAGCCATTACTAATTACCTTTTCTACCCTCTCAACTCATTACACAATGAGAAAAATATATTAGACTCCTCTGCTCGGGCCTATCAGATGGACCTTAAAACTGTTTTAGGGTGAAAAGCTATTGCTGCTTAAGACCAGCGGTCAAGGTTGGCATGGGTTCAACAAACTGGGTCCAAGAACCACATTTTTTTCCTTTGATTTTGTTCCCAAACCTCAGCTCTTTCCTTTCTCTTTGTTTTTCTTAAACATTGATGTTGCTTTAGGCACTTTTTGTGCCACTCAGTGCACACCACCTCTGTGACTGTATCCTACTGGGACATCATTGTGCATTCCCTCTAGCAGACCCCTAACTCTTGGGTCCCATTACTATGTCCTACTTTTATAGTTTAACCCCCGTATCTTAGTGTTGTACAGCAGATGAAGTTTAACTGCATACCAGTAAATAGCTCACCTGTGTCCATGATTGTGAAAGCCTCCTCTGTAATGATCGGGCCTGAGCCTTTGATCGTCTTAGCACTCAGATAAAACTTGTAGAGCATGCTGGAGTTCAGGTTAGACAAAGTGGTGGTGGTCTCATTTGCAGCAAATGTCAGGACCTTAAGTGGGCCTAATTCACTGGTGCTGTTGACTGAAGAGAGAAAAGTGGATAAGTATAAGCTTACTACATTTCTTTGCATGGCATAAGTGCTTTGAAACTTGACATCAAACAGGCTTAAAATACAGGTGGTGAATCGACCTGGTTGGTACTCAAGCGTGTATCCAGCAAGGCGGCCATTATTGCTCATTGGTGGGCCCCACTCCAGAGTGAGAGAGTCCAGACCGGGGTTAATGGCTTTGAAGAAAGATGGAGGTCCTGGAACTGAAAATGAAAGGAGCAAAAGTTCAGCTTTATCTTACGGAGCTGGTGAATCCAAAATTGGTTGTGGAACAGAAAATAAAACTGTATGTTTGTGGTTTTCAATGAGTTTTCAAAATTTCTGGCTCCTATCTTGCAAGAGTTTTTTTATAAAGAGGTTTAAATACATCTTTCAAAACAGTCTTGTAGTGAGAATAGTAAGGTGGACTTTTTTGCAATCAAAAACAAAATTACATTTGTGTATATCAAACAATGCTAAACAAATCATGCAAGCATCATACATACCTCCCTCAGGGGTCTCAAACTTCTTGCTAGGACTTGGAGGCCCCTCTCCTTTGTTGTTGAGGACCCTGATGGAGATGTTGTACATACTGTAAGGCTGGAGGCCGGGCAGACGGCCTTCGCTACGATTCCCACTGAATGTCAACACCTGCTCTTCCTGCTTCTCCGTATCTCCTTCTGCTTCATGCAAACCATGCTCACGATGGTAGTACACCTGGAGAAAACACAAGGAGGATGAGCCCAAGTTTACTGATTTTTCAATAGAGTGATTTATTTTTGTAGGTGAGTGTGGAAATCAGCATCGTGCTGGCTCTCTCAACTAAAAGCCTATGGGATTATTTACTGTGTTCTTGGATTACTGATGATAATAAGGTCTGCAGCAAGAAAACAAACAAGCTCTCATGTTTTGTTTCTTTGTAGTAATCTTGACAAATGAAACAAACTTTAATTTTTTTTTAATGTTAAATGTAATAGGCAGAGTAAAAAGCTATTATTAAGCTACTATGGCAACACAACATGGCGGTCTGACTTAGAAGCAGATACAATATTTCATGATCAGAAATGCATGCAGCAGGGTTCCTTGCCATTTGTAGTCCTTGTCAGTAGTTCTTTAGCACCCGTTCTTTTAAAAACACAACAATGCTTTAAAATTCAAAAGAGGGGCAATGTCTGATGCATTTTATTATCTTAAATTAAACGACTTGTCTTATATGTTGACATCATCAAGAAAGGGTATTCTAGAGCCTCTATACCTTCGGCCTTTGAAACCATTAAGTGCTAAATGCTAACTCATTTCCACGTTCATGGACTAATTCCCACACAACTCTATTGTCAGTTCTAGTAACAAAAAAGCATGTTTCAGAAATATGTTATACCTTGTATCCTTGTAGTTTCCCTCTGACTGATGGATAAGGCACAGGCTCCCAGTGTACCTCTGCGAGTGTGCTGTTGTGCACCATGACCTGGACGCTTTCAGGAGCAGTCAAAGGCACTGAGAGAGAAATAAAGACAAAAGCATTAAAAATTTAGTTTCATAACACTGCAGTGACTGAGAACAACATTAGTCTTTAAGGGATAAAACAACTACAAAGAACTGTCTTGATGTCTAATAAAAGTAAGTTGCTTCTGCAAAACTGCTGCATAATTTATGAATTATGTTCAAGTCAGATGGAAAGATCCAATTAACAAAAGATGCAGACATAAGTTCACGATCACATTCTGGGGAAAATTACAACATACTGACTGAGCTTTCATGAAAAGTATGATTTAACTTTGGCTGGTATTGCTGCTGCTGACAATCTGATTGAGACTTAACAAATTCAACGATATAAGATTGCTTTGTTTTGCAAGTCTATCTATGAGGATTTTCCTCTTGTGAGTCTTAGGATGAAATGAAACCCAGTCAGTTAACTCACAGTCCTCTCCAGAGTATCCAATCACAACTTCAGGTTCAGGGGCACTGCCGTAATCATTTAGAGCTTGAACCTTGATCTCGTAGGGCACATATGTTGGAGTTCCTGTCACAACAAACCGAGAAACATTGGCTACATTTTTGGAGGACCAGTCCTCCTCCACGTCCTTCTGTCTCCACTGCACTTTGTACTCCAGATTTGGCCCATTTGACTGAAATCCTGTCAGTGGCTGCAAAAGAAAATTTTGTTAGCAATTTCTAAAAAAGAGAGGCTAAAATCTATTCAAATATTAAACAAAAGAGGTTTGAATTCAATATCTGATGAAGAAGTCTTACCATCCAGGAGATGACTAAGTTGCCAGGTTCTGATCCTTCTCCCTGCACATTTGATGGGTTTTCATCAGGAGCTAAAAGAACAAAAATACCCATTATTTTTCTTATATATCACAAATATTGTATTTCTAAAAATTATTCTGAAGGGCTAACCCCTACCAGCAGGGTTTGTCCTGTATTGGCTGGAGGACTGGCTGGGCTCACTATAGCCAACATGATTCAGAGCGAGGACTCTGAATGAGTAGTAGACGTAAGGAGAGAGGTTTAACTGAGCTGTGGTGCTCATGCCTCCAACCTCTGTGAGGTTAATCCAAACTCCAGGCTGATGGAGAAGATCCTTGTACTGGATCAGAAACCCTGAGGAAAGATTAAACACATTCAGCTTTTCAAATGCTGCAGAATGGATGGTTCCTGAGAATAAAATGGGCAAAATCTGTTTTATGTTCATTTTTTCTTGCCAAAAACAGTAATTTCATCTCAGCAAAGTTTTTAGTTTTAATGATTTCATAATTTTGTTGCAACTGATTCTTTTCACATGCCTTCACAACTTTCGGATCTCCCACCTGCAGGAAAGACATGCTTTTTACTGCTCCACCATGGAAGATGGAACAGATGTTTTGGGGGGTAAAATGATTGTTTTTAACTGGGGAGACAAGCCCACAGTCAGTTTTACAACTACAGAATCCCTTAAGAGATAGAGACCCAAAGAGGAGGAACAAGTGGATTGATGTTGTCAGTTGCTCTTCTGGTGCTGTTAGTTCCAACAAATGCAAGTGATGAACATACTTCTGCTAATCCTACCATACAATGTTGTGTTAACTTGACCAGAATACTACCTTCTAAATAACTGAACTACCCCTTTATTCTAAGTAAAGTAACAGCTGTCATCCTGATATTATCATTAGCTAACACTGACCTGCTAACATTAGCACATTAGCACGTACTGATACTTTAAAAAGAAATTACTTTAACCTTTACCATTACTTTCCAAACACCAGCATTATTTATCCAAACACACTGACATAATATAGAATAAATAATAATTAAAACTGGTGGCGGTCTAAGAATATCTCTAGAGTACAAGTATATCTAATCAGTTAAATGAAGTTCTAGTAGGACTTAAATGTTTTGTTGAATCTTAAAAAGTGTCTTAGGTACTGTACAAGGGTCCAGGGTGCGCAAAACTTTCAGTTATTAGTTTATGAAGTTGCCAGAAAATGATAAAACCTGCTGTTTGATGTAAATGAGACATGAAAAAGCCAGTGCCGCAGCTCTCCTAAGTATTTAAAAGTGACTGCTACTTTCCTAAACTCTTTTTGCCTTTCTGCACTGCTCATGAGACTGTGAATCATCTACTCCACCAACAGCATACTTTGTGTGGGACTGTTGTGTTCGTCTCCTGGGATCCAGGTGAGATGAACACTCCTCTCTGTCTGATCAGTCAGCTCCAGGTCAGTGGGAGGGTCAGGTCTCTCTGAAAACACAACATGGTGACCACAACCAGAGAATATGAGAATTTTTTCGACTATATATTGATAACAGATATGCTTCCTTTTGGATTAAAATAATGTGATCGATACCACTGAAAATTAAATATAGCATAAACATAGTTTATATACAGAAGCTTAACTGAAACTAACAGAACAATGAAAACTATAATGTAGCCGAATAAATACTGACCAAAACTAAAATAAAACTGTGGCATACTTAAATAAAAAACTGAGGATGGACTGTACATTACTGAACTTTACTACAATAAAATTAAAGACAAAAGGCTCTCAGTTTTCATCTTTAACTCTTAAAGAAAAAGGTGACACAGAGTTACAGACAACATTTCCTCACAATAAGTCTCAGGATTGTTGGTTTCAATTCTTTGATAAGCTTGTTGAATGCAAAAATTACACCCCCTCTCTCCCCCTTTCTTTGTAAAGAAGTTACTTTAGGACTTACCCAGGCCTATTTACAATCTCAAGACAAAAAAAACTGTACACATATACAATTAAAAAAGAAAAAAATATCTAAATGTATATTATTATGGACTTTACAACTTGTTATGAAGAGTTACCATTAAAATCTTATTAAAATTAATCTGACATTAATAACATAAAGTCAAAAATAAAAGAAATAAAAAGCTACTTGTTTTTCCAACTGACAGTCCTCATGAATAACCCAAGAATAACTGTACAGTTTATGTAAAAAGATATATGAGTGCACAATTGATGTATTTATGAACAAGAGGTAGTTTATATACATACTCTGTGTTGTTTGTTGTTAAAATAAAATGCTGTAATCTTTGGTTCATTACAAACAGAGCATCCAGGGTTTAAAGGGGAAGTATCTCAAATAAACCAAATACAGTAAAACATGTCATCAAATGAAAAGGAAAATGTACAGTATGGTTATCAAATGATTAAATAAGGACTTAACAAAAAATGACAACAAGACACACTGACTTAAAAACAATGGACAAAACTGAGCTACACATTTTAAAACAGAACTCATGGCAGGTATAAAATCCGAATTTGTGGGTATAATTTACCGTAGACAATAGCAGGAGTAGGAGTAGCCTCTGAGACAGCAAGAGGCAAGAGTAAGGTTGAAGAAGAGAGTAAATGTTAGTGAAAGGAAGTTGAAAAATGCAGAATAGCAGGAAGAAAGTACTGTTAATGTAAGACTTAAATGGAGTAAAACCCATACAATGTGTTTTTGGAGCCTTGTTTAGAGGTCAAAAGTATATCATTCATATTAATTCAAGACAAGGATTTGTTATTTGATTGAGCTAAGTATAAACCAATACAGAGTGGAATTATTCAGATTCACAATATGTACATTTGTCTGCCAAGGGGCTTAATAAAAAACAAGAGATGACATGCTGTCAGCTCAGCCCACCACCACTGCTTTCTTTTTAATAGGAACAGCACTTTAAAAATGGTTTCTCTACTCTCAAGTGACCTGTAAATTAGACATGCCTAATCGAAAGAGTAAATCATTATCAAACTTCCCCTTAAAATACATCCCACACAAAGACTAAAGATTTCATTTTGTCCAAATTTCTGCACATATTCTGGAGGCTAACAAGCACAGATTAAATACTGCTACACAAGCAGAAAACCATGGGGTAGTGTTGAAAAATTGTAGCTGACACTTCAAGCCAGACCAGGAAACACTAAAAAAGAAGAGTTGTTTGGAAAATGGCAAAACTTTCTGAGCAAAAAATGTGCATTGGTCCAGAATTAAAACACATTTAGTTAGCCTCACAGAAACATAGATCCTTCATAACCTATGTCAGTTGTAATGTCACACCGTTAGCTGGAAGAAAAACATAGAAAAACTGGAGGCAAACGTGACTCACTATCACAGCTTAGGAGCCTAAAAAGATGTCATCATGATTCGATTTAAGGTGCCAGAGAAATCTGCATTATCTTCCGTCATTGTCAATTAATAACAACTTGCTAACCTGCAAGTGGCTAACAAGGCTAATAAGTCTGATGGACTGTTTGCCTCTAACTTAGCCCCTAAAAAACATCTCGCTGTCGCATGTCAATTTGATTTTGCATGTGGATATTTTCTTTTGCTTGCTTTTGGAAAACTGTACCCTGATTATTTGCAATTTCTTACAACCTACAGAGTAGAAAAGACACGCAAAATTCTTGTTAAATTGACCCTACCTACGACAGTGAGCATGGCACTGGCTGAGTCCTGGTCCAGGGTGGTGTTCATGATGCAAGTGTAAGTGCCCTCGTCTACATCCGTTACATCTTTAATGGTGAGACTGTCTGTGTCCACCAAAAACCTGAGAAGAAGATCACAGATACATCACGTATTTACTTCCTCTTGATTGGACTGATACTTCAATGGTGAACAAAGGAAGTGCAGTACCTCTCATCATCGGGCAGCTCGCCATTGTCCTTGAGCCAAGTCATGGTGGGAATGAGGGACGGGTCATGTTTGACTTTACACTCAAAAGAAGCACTCATCCCTCTCTGCACCACCTTGTACTCGGGCTGCTTTAGGATACGGGTGGGCTCTATAAAGAGAAATTTAGATATGTTGTTTGAAAATGGAGCTAGGTGATGATGCTGATGTGGAGCAGAGTAACTGGGTTAATGTCTTACCTTTAACTTCCAGGAAAACATGGTTCTCCTTAATTCCCAGATTGTTGGTGGCTATGCACGTGTACTTCCCGCTGTTCGAGGGCTGAGCTACATGGATCTCTAATGTGCCGTTCTCATAGATCACATAAGGGTCGCCGTTCTTAATGCTGATCTGACTGTCTTTGAACCTGTGCAGCAACAGCAGAAAACATGTTTTTTTTCTGTGCTTCGTCTATGATGATGAAAAAAGTGACATATATATATACATTCATAGAGGCCATAAATCAGTCATTTTCAGTTTTAAGTTTTACAACACACTTAAAGCTATTCTTCCAATGTGTGTAGTGTGTTAGAAGATTTTGCTTTATACAGACTTAAAACCTGTATTAGCATTGTAATTAAAACTAGCAGAAAACCACAAGAAGCCGAATCCTACCATGTGATGACTGGTATAGGTGAGCCAAAAGAGGCACAGTGAAGTAAAGCAGGGTTGTTGGTGATGACCTGGTATACTCTATTGGGTGGGGTGAGGACCCTCGGTGCCTCAGCTATCGAAACAAGCACAAATTCAGCACTCAATACACATCAGGTTACAACATATTTTATTTTGTATTTTGAAATAACAAGACAAAATAAGCAATATGGCCGGCTTTGCTCATTTTTCAGACTGAGCAAGACACAAATTAATCTAAATAAGGTGCAACTGTTGCCTTTTTGGTCATACTGTTATGTTTTTAGTCAGAAAATGGACAGTCACATGACTCAGAAGTTAAAATGAAAGTTTTAAAATAAAAGTTCAGGTAACAAAATAGCAGTGGCAGATGAAATATTACTCTGTTCCCACGGCTTTTACTTGCTCACCATGAGGCAGGCCTGATTCTTTTAAAAAATAACTATGTGCTTTAAATTTTTGTGACTCTAGCTTAAATGAAAAACAAATAAAAAGTTGATTATGCCTTCTGCCATCAAGTCATACAGTATCTGTCTAATCATAAATCATACCTGAATTAAAGGATCTTCATATTTCTACCTTTCACATATACAGAATTATAAATCCTTTATTTCCTCTATATGACAAGCTTAGACTACATTTAGAGCTTTAAGATTGTATAACTCCAGTTTAACTCACCAAGAACGCTGACAAAAGCATTAGCCATCAGGTAACCAAACTCATTAGAAGCATTACACTGGTAGACGGCACTGGACCCCGTTTGGACGTTGCTGAGAATTATCGTGTCGTCATCCACTTTCCGAGTGTGGTCTTGAGGTGCATCTATGAAAAAGAGTTTGTCATTATTATTGTAGCATTTATTCCAACCATAGACTGTATAAAGCATAAGCACAGGTGCAGTGTTATCTGGTTCCTGTATATATTTAATGAAACTCTACTTTGTGGCGGCTTTTTGAAACATCTAAAACACTATATAAACCTAACTTTCAACTGAGCAAGAGATTAAGCTGAGGTAGCTCTTAAGCTTTTATGCATTTGGCTACATTGAGTTCACCTGTTGATCAAATAATCCACACCTCTAATTGTGTGGATTATTTGACCCCCTCAGCTGAGGCAAACTGATGTGAACAAAGACTGGCCCATGTGGTCCGATCCAACAAACCAGCTACTGTTCCTCAATTTCCTAAAAAATTCATACTGGTTCTGACAGAAAGGTGCTTAAACACAATGATTCAACAAAGTGAGTTTCTCATTGAAAGTGATAACAATCATGGTTCAACAACCTGATAGCAGAGAGGATTGAATACTGACAATCATGGTTTGTTTTCCTGACAGGCGCTATGAAGCACAGGCTTGAGGCATCAACATGAACTCAGATGACAGAAAATGGTCATGTTGGGAAAGTATTCTTTGCCCTTTTTGGACCACCTGCTTCTGCCACACAGTACACAATCCTCCCTGATGGATTCTGACGATTTTGGATCAGTAAAGGCTGTTAAGTACTTCTGGATAGGAATTTTTACTTAAACTTGTATTTGTATGCTCCTTATAACCTCTGGGTGTAACATTTTCCACAGGTGAAAACATAATCTGCATGTACTCACTCTCTATGGAGACTCCGTTGACAAACCAGGTGATCTTTGGTTTTGGCTCTCCGTTGACTTTACAGGTGAGGATGCCTGTCTCATTTGGAGCGAGGATCAGGTTTCTTGGAGCACTGACCCAGAAAGGAGCAGCTGTGAGAAACAGAGTAAAAGGAAGACATTTCCATTATTCCTGATAGCATAATCCAAACTTTCTACAAGCTCAGGAATAAGAGCTCCGTTGTAAATGTGCATGGAAGGGAAGAATTCATTTATAGATTATAGTTAAAGCATAGAAAAACTTACAGACATTCAGAAAATAGGCCAATAAAATATTTACAACAACAAAGAGTTCTGTAGAGAAAAATAAAAAGTAGCCCCACACCAAAGCTTTAACCAACTTCATATTGTTGAACGCAAATAATACTCCTGCTATTTCACCTCCCTATGACTGCCTTCTGATGAGTATACTATAAAAAATGTAAAACAATCAATATTCCACACAACAAAATTACATCAAATTACCCCTGTGTACAGAATAAACAGCTGCTCGCAGCACCAATCACAATATGAATCAAAATGTAGTTCTACAGTCTTAACATCTTAAGCACTTTTGTTTTTCCTTGTCCCAAAATACAGATAGTCCAGAGCATAAACTATCCTGATTGTCAACATTGATTATTTTAGATTTAAATTAATTATCAAAAAATAATGGCTGCCATCCCCTTCCCAGTGTACAGGTGACAAATGGTGAAAAAGAGGGTCAAACAACAACACAGCCCACCTTTGACTGTGACTTTGATGATGTGGTGTGCTGTTCCCAGGTTGTTCATAGCTGTGCAGCGGTAGTCACCAGCATCAGCCTCCGTCACGTCAGAAATCTTGAGTGTTTTCTTGAAATTATGAAAGGACATCCTGTTGGTGGGCAGCTCTCCCCCATCCTTCTGCCACGAGATCTCTGGAGTGGGCCTGGAAGTATAAGATAGGGATGTTTGTTTTCATGTTTGTCTCTATTGTATTTAACAGGTTTTATGACCAACTTGTGGCTACTTACAAGCCCTCAGCAATGCACTCCAGCTCCAGAGTCTCCCCTCTCAGAACCATCTTTGTGCTGCTGCCACCTGGAGGCAGCATGAAACCTGGACTACGCTCCCCTTCTGGGCCTTCTGAACACATGAAGACACACAAGCAAATCAGACGCAAACCGGAACATTAGATTTTAAGAGTCTTCTTTCCAAAGAGTAATGTTCATGTTGTCAAAGGGGTGAATTAGCTCGGGTAGAAGGAACACAATGGAAGGGAGTGAAGACCAAACACAATGTGGTCTGTTTGTTAATTACCCAGGATGACTGGTATAGGTGGGGTATCAAGGTTAAGTCCTACCTTTCCCATACAAGAAAGATATGAATATTTTGTTTTGCACCTGATTGTTCAAATCATCAAATGAACAAACAACCTAGCAATTAAAAATAACAACAAACGAAACCCACTACCTCTAAATTGGCTCAGTTTTTATAGCAGAGGCACAGTTCACTCCATTCACTTCCATAGTATAAACAAAACGAGGGTCTCTTTGCATGACCCTCCAATAAACTATGACTCTCGAAAAAGGTTTTGAAGCATTATTTTTGTCAATTATATATACTCTTTCATAAGACCAATTGGTACACATTTTTTTGGCCATGCTACCCACACGTTTAGCTGTGTTGCTCATTCCAGGCTTTCCAATGATATAAAATACAATACCACACAAAAAAGGTTGTGATATTGATTAAATCACTGTGGTTGCACTGCTAACTCAGCCTGTTGATGGTGATTTCCATTATGTTTGAGCATCAAGCTGACAAACTATGCTATACATCAGTAATCATCAACCGGCGGCCCTGGAGCCATATTGGGCCCCCCTCAATTTCTCATCTGGGGACTTATGTACCATCACATCTAGAAAATGTGAAGGGGGGGATAAAAGTGGTTTCAACAGCATCTTTCTGTCATTGAATCCCCGCAACTATGAACAGAACCCCAAAAACAGCAGTGATTGAAACAATTTTAATCAGGAATGACTTCATATTTCATCTTTTTGACAGAACTCCACCTGTCAGCCAATATTTAACCAGGAGAACAGGGCTGCGGGAGTCAAGCCCAAATGAAGGAAAACGTGACAGCCCCATACAGAAAATATCTCAACTTCCCCATGTGGCTGGCAGCAGTAGGGACTATAGTGACTGATCTCATTTTTTAAGGCTATATAACAAATGTTGTTTGAAATTATTGTGAAATCTGCTCCCAATCTTGTCTGTCAAGAAAAAAAATGGTCCTTGGAAAAATGTAGCTGAAGACCCCCGCCATACATCCTGTCTATTTGTCAGAAACTATACCTCCGTTGTGAGAATATCATACCAGTCACCACCCCTACTGGCCTCTTTTTAAGTTTAAAAGTATAATAACTTACATTGACCAAACCTTCAAGTAAAGAAGCTGATAAATCACTAAAAATAGAGTTACTGTCTCCATGACGACATTAAGTTCATGCTAAAACACAACTCCAATGATCAACAAAAGTGTATTTTGAGGTTCCCCCTTTCTTAAGAGAATAAGCTTTATGACTTACAATTACTTAAGAAAAGATTATAAATGATGCTTTTACAGTAGGAAGAAGAAGAGTAAAGCAACGTTGTAAGGTTAACATTCTGTATCATGCTTCCCATGTGGCCTTCTTGGATGATAATCAAGGGTGAGCTTGATTGGGTTCATCAGTCTGAATTAGTAAATTCATCTTTTATGACTGAAGGGAGAGTCAGGCACACTGACATTTAAAATCATGCATGCTAAAGTGTATTATAGGCTTGAATGAACAATCTGCATGGAGAGATCTTTCTTATTTCTTTAGCAGTTAAAGCTCCTGAGAAGAGTATTGAGCTGGTTATAGAACTGGCTGAAATATATACAGAGGGATGTTTATAGCTTATACAAACGATCAGGACTTTAGTTTGGGATGCTGATTATTTCCATTAAGCTACTTTCAACATTGCTGCCACAAGGTAGGTGTCACATTGAACCATTTATGTCAGGCTGCCAAAACAGATCTATTTTTCTTTATATCTTCCTAGAAATTATTTTAAATGAGCGATACATATGACTGCAGAGATACTTCAGTGCTAACGATGGGTGCCAAAATCCTCAAATTGAAAATTCCTCGCAGGAGCTTTAAACAGGCTTTTGATCATGCAATAGAGAACTTAGTGCAGTGTAGATCAATGAAAAAAATTACACAGTTGTCAAACTTAACATACTTGGAACTTTAACTTGCAATAAGTAAATCCTAATAGGACTGCGATAGGAGTGTGTTAATATGTACTCTGAGGAAGCAGGTTTGGGTGAGTTAAAGGTGAGTGTGTGTCAGGGAGTAAAAGCAGGACTGGGGTCAGATTGAAGGGGTCTATAGTGGGACATAAACCAGTAAAACTCACCACTATAGAAATCAGTGATATTGTACAAAGCAGCCACAGTCTCATTCAAAGTTTCCACTGTAAGGTAACAGAACATGATAAGCATGCAAATCTAAACACAAAAGTCTCTACACAGTGTTTTAAATAAATGCATTCGCTGCTGGAAAATGCATTTCAAAAACACAATATGGGTTAAACATTAATGTCATATTTTCTAGTGAACATAATTCAGCTCATGCAAAACACCTAAAAGACCAAAATAAAAGAGTGTATGAGTAAAAAACACTCATGTTGGGTTAAGACAGGTTTGCATGTGCAAACTAGAATCATACAACAACCCTGAAGTTAGAAACCAATTCAGCAGTAAAGGGAATCTGCTTTATTTTAGAAATTTTGTATTTTTAAATCCACAGCAAAAAATCCATAATGAGTGATTATTTTTCTTTATTGACTCTTAAAGAAAATGAAAACTTCTGCAAGTCTTATGGGCTGACTGTATGCATCCATTTTCTTTTCCCTCTTTTTTTCTTGACAGCAGCTTCATTAAGCGCATCCAGAAGTCAACAAGAGAAAAGATATTTACCTGTCACTTCCCAAAATAATTAAAAAAGGAAGTTTGTAAAGTTATGAAGCTCTTTGAACATTTGAGACAGAAACTGCATATGAGGCAATAAATGTCTAGAGGAAAACTGTAAATCTGTGAATAGTTTTTGCTGTTAGTCTCTCAGCACACTTTTATTTTTCATACAACAGCCAAGGCCTGAGGGAACCATATTCAGATGTGAGAAGGCTTGGTCTTGATAAATCTTTGTGATTTACATGAAGTTCAGTGACATTTAAATTTTAGTTTGAAATTTAATTTAATCTCTTTGGCCGTACAACCTTTCATACATCAATCTGAAATCAGTACAGCATAAATATGCTTGTCGCCCATGTTGTCCTGGAAAATAAAGATGTCTTTGACTTGAATGTGCTTGACTGAGTTGAGGTTTTAACATGCTTTATTTCCCAAAAAATCCAGGCTGACAAAAAAAAAAAAAAGACAGAAAAGGACTTGCAGTTGTGAGGGTTAACTTGCGTGGAAAATTTTCTCATTGACCCCACTTTGTATCCTTTCTGTTCTAAAAATCTTTCACTTATTTTGTTTAGTTGAGCGTCAAGGTCGAGTAAATTTAACTTCCATGTTTTGTGGTTCTGTCACATATTCCAGTAAATACAGTCAAAAAGCTAAAACCAGTCCAGAATAAAGCTGCACAAGCACCTATCATGCAGTTTGAGCCTAAATGCCTTGAACATAATTTTCTTTTAAAATGAAGTTAGAATTTAGTATATCTTGTAATGGTTTGCTTTAGAAATGTCAGAAATTTTTTTCCCTTTTCTAACCTTTGTACAGATACAATCATCAAATGAGACACGTTGTTGAAGGATGTTTTATTTAAGCAAAATCAAAAATCCAATCATCTAAACATTGAGTGACTCATCACACTAGACAAGAAAATACTTCATCCAGTTTTTAAAAATATGATTTAAAGACTTCATTGAGAGTACTAAGTCTTAGTAGTGAAAGGATTTGCTGGCTTTTCCTGCAAACATTTATCTCTTATATAATTTTAATTCATATGGAGCCTTTGTAATGTCTTTATTAGATTGTTGACTCTGCCTCAGTTCTTTCAAATCAATAAATCTTTGTCTAATTAGTTCTGATTGGATGCATGGTGTCTCCTGTGTCTGAATATAAAGTACATTACTGTGTAAACTGCAGTCATGATCTAAAATCTGGACCCAAGGATATACTTCAAGTTCATCTGGGTAACATCCCATGCAAAGTGACCAGGAGGAGCAAAAGCCATTAAGAAAAATTGGAAGTTAATTAAACACATGTATTGTCTCTCGCATCTATTATGGGCCAGTCAGACACTTGTAGTTACTTCTCACTTTCAGCAAAACCAAACCATGCTCAAACTACTGCCTCTTTTTGTCCTTAAAAGAAAAGAAAGATCAATCGGTGCGACTCAATCCAGCTGCTCTGCAAGATTAGAACTGCATTCAGCTTATGCCGAAGCAAACATGTCATGAGCTGTTCAGGTCGTCAGAGGAAACAACAAACACAAACTGAACTAAAACTGAATTAAAAATTGGCTTTGTTGGCACTGTGCACTGCTATATATCAGCTACTGCCTGCCTCTGCATAGCTTCTATTAGGGACAATATCACAAGTTTCTTTATTGGCAATCATATTTACTACTGCCCTGGGCCTCGAGAACCCCCCCCTTCAAAAAACCCGAACTATCCCTTTAACTTTGAAAAACTGTTGTGCTATTTGTAAAAATGCAATAGGCGGTAGTGCTCGGCTGTTCTCTGATGTAAAGCTCTTAGGGAGCTTTACTGTTTTTTAAAAGTGTTTTTTTATGTTTAGATGCTCTTGATTGTAATTTTTTCACCCATACACATCTATCTATCTTCTACTGCTGATCCAGTGCCAGGTCACAGACATCCATTAACAATAATTATTATATCATAAATCAGCCTGGCCCTGATAAGGAACAACTACTCTTAGATCTGTCAAACCTGGGCTTGATTATCTTAAAAGTGCTATTTCAGATATGTCAAGTATTTACTCTACAAGCACTGTTAGTTTAGATTCCCTTAACTGCTGATATGGAAGCTGCACATGAGAAGGTAACTTCAGTGTTGTGATGAAAGAGTATCACAATGATAAACCAATAACAAGACAATGATGAACAAATGAAAAGGTAACAATCCAAACAATGTGACAAATGTAGGAATAATCCAATGAAAAATGTCTAGGTTAAAGCTGCATTAAAGCACATACTGAGCAAACAAATGTCCATCTCCAGGATTGTCAACAGGACTTGCTCTCATGTATTAACTTACTGTCAAGCACGGTGACAGAGATGGGCTGTTTCTGCTGGATGGTTTGTGTATGAGGGAAGCGGGCGTAGCAGATGTAGTCAGGCCTGCTGTCTTCTGGAAGGACGTTGGAAAAGTATAAGTCTCCGTTGCGGGCCTGGGACACTCGTTTGTCAAGGGGTAACCTCTGGAAATCTGAAGAACGAGACAAAAAGACAGTGGTAAAATCAGAGAACCCACGATTTAATAGGGACAGTAGAGTTTTAAGGGGTTACAAATGGCCTTTATTTCATTAACTATCTCTATAAATTGTAACGGTTTAATAAAATAATCTAATTTTATCGTACTATTCCCAACAAAGTCATAAAAATCTACACTTTAGCATGAAGTCTACAAGATCTGCCTATAAATAGCAGGGGTAAATCCTTTGAGTCTCTGGTATTCTTCCATCAAATTAAATCTTGTGTCCTTGAACCACATGTTTATTCTTGACTCACTGTTATCCATCCAGAAGATGACAGGTGGGGGCAGCCCTGCAGGGGGTCGGCACTGCAGCACCAGGGAGCCCCCCCTCTGCACCACAATAGCCTCATTTCTCTCCTTTGACCACAAGGGGGACCCTGCGAGTCACAAAAATCAAAGTAGGTACTGCAGGACTCATGTGGCACATCTCCACAACAGCATGTCACTTCATCCATTCATGATATTCAAAACCAGAAACTGTCTTTGCTTTTTCAGTGTTCAAGTGAAATTGACGGGAAAGTTCTTGTTTTTTATCTACTTCATGTCTTCATAGGTGGACATACAATCTGAACAAGAGCTAAACTTCACAAATGAATTGAATACAGTCCAAGGTCTTACTGGACTGTCTGATGACAATGTTGTTGGACACAGCCGTGCCATGCTCGTTGTGTGCAGTGCACTGATACGTCCCCTCATACGCCTCAGCCTTCTCCCCGCTGATGTCAATGACCAGGGTTCCTGATCCAGGCTTCATCAACACTTTGGAGTCTTTCTCCACATCGAAGTGGGTCCCATTTCTCGTCCATGAGAAGCTAAGATCAACAAGAATCATAAAAATCACTGTCAGACTTCATGAAAAGGTGTACTTAGAGGGTAAAGGTGCCCTAAAGACTGAGATTCATTGTGTTGTACTCATGCAGACAGCTCAAAATGAGCGATTTCATAGCTGGGATTTGTCTGACACATTGGATTCAGAGACATGTGGCAAATCTGAACTGTGTCAAATACACTCAGGTGTATTTCTTGTGTGGTTTCCATGACAACATTCGCTACGGGAATTTTCTACACTGCTGAGGTGAAGGTGAACTCAGAAGCAAATTTCACACACAAACAGGAACAGGGTGGGAAGTGTTAATATGCTCAATGTTTCCTGTCTTTCACCTATTTCCAAGCTTGTTTCCTTGTTTCCTGCTTCATTATATTGATTCCTGACTTGCCTTTGCTTTCTTGGTCAGGTCCTTGTTTCTTTTTCCCAAAGTTACTATTTACTTTCTCTTTTCTTTGTTTGATTTGAGGTCTTATAGCTAACCTCCCTGTTTCCTGTGTTGTTTTTTAGTTTTTTCTTGTTTCCTTGATCGTTCCCTTTTCTAGTTTATCTTCTTCACTTACTTATTATAGTCTTCCTTCGCTCATTTCTAGCTTGCTCCACATTTCCCAATTAGTTTCCATGTTTCCTAGCTTGGATCCATCTTCCTTGCTTATTTTCTTGCTTGTCTTCAGTCTATGTTTCTGAACTGTTTCACTTTTTAAGTTTTACATCTGGTGTCCTTGTTTTCTATCTTGTTTTCCTTTTTCATTGCTTGTTTCCTTCCTTATTTTTGTCCTCTCTCTTTGTCCCTTGCTTTTCCTTTATTTACTTCCCAATTTACTGACTCATTTCCAGGTTTCTTGATTAGTATCCTTTGTGAAGTTTTCCGGTAGGTTTCTTTATTTCTTAACCTGCATTAATCTTTTTTGCTAGTCTCTAACTTGCTTTGGTATTTTCAAGCTTGTTTTCATCTTTCCTTGTTTGTTTTGATCTCCCCTCTCTCATATACATACTGTTTTTGTACTTTTGCTGCATTTTTCTTACTTGTGTCTATATCTACTTGTCATCCAACGTTATCAATTTTGCTGCTTGGTTTTCTTGTTTCTTTGCTGGTTTTAGTCTTCCCTTGTTTGTTTTCTTATTTTTTTTTTTTATCGGTTCTTGCTTGTATCTAAACTTGTCCCTGTCTTTCCTTGCTAATTTCCAATCTTCTTTGCTTCTTTTCTTCCTTGCTTCCCATATTGTTTTCATGTTTCCCATATAGTTCCTTTTTTCCCTTGCCCCCATACTTGCTCTCTTGTTTCTTTGCTTTTTCTTTTCTTTTCTTGCTTGCTCTTGTCTTTCATTGATCATTTTCTTTTCCTTGTTTCTTTTTAATGTCCCAGTTTATAAGATGCCTTTCCTTGATATTATGTTTCAGTCTCTAAGTTCCTCGTTTTGTGTGATTTAGTTTTTCCTTGCTAGTATTCATACTTAATTCCATCTTTCCTTGCTTGTTTTCTAACTTCTTTGCTTCTTTCTTCTCTTGTTTGCTTCCTGTCTTGCTTTATGTTTTCCATATGGTTTCCGATTTCCCTTGCCTTTACACTTGTTCCCTTTATACCTAGCTCTTACCTAGCTTATTGCTAAGCTTGTGTTATCATTCCTTGCTAGTTTCCTGCCTTTATCCCTATGTCCTCATTTCCTAGATCACAGTTCTTTACCTTTTTTCTTGCTACTTCCCTTATTTCTCTTTCATTTAAAAGCTTGCTGTATTCTTTCCATGCTGGTTTCCTTGCTAGTTTTCTCGCTTGGCACCACATTGACTGGTTTGCTTTCTTGTTTCCAAGTTTTCTCAGCTCTTCTTGGTTACTAGCTGGTCATTCTCTGCTTGGTCTAAAGCTTGTTTTTGTTCTTCAATGCTTGCTCCCTACCATAAATGTTCTTGTTTTCCTGGTTCACATCTGTTTTTCTTGTTTCTTTGCCTATTTTCCTTGCTAATTTCCTAGTTTTTCATTATCTTTAATTCTTTTGTAGCTTGTTTCAATGTTACCAAACTCATTCCCATCTTTTCTATTTCCTAATTTATGACCATGTCCTCTGGCTTTCCTTCATTAGCACGTTTTCTGACCAACTAACCGGTGTCCTTTGTTTCCTAGCTTTGTCTGTCTGTCCTTACTTGTTTCCCTGTTTTTTTTTCCGTTTTCCTGGTTGATTCCTTGTTTACTACTTTTCTTGTCTTATCTTTCCCCATTTCCTGTTTTTCATTATTCCTGGTGTCCCATCTTTTTCTTGTTATGTAACGTCTTTCCTTGTTTACTATATCAGTTCCTTGTTTCCTCTTTACTTTTTCGCCTAGTTTCAAAGATTCCTAATTTGTTTCCTAGCTTGTTGATGTATCTTTATTTAGTCTGTTTTCTTATTTTGTTCTTGTCTACCTGATGAAGTTTCCTTGCTCATTTCTCTTTTCCATGTTTGTTATATAGTGTCCTAACTCCTTCATCATTACCCTTGTTTCCTCGTTTGTCTGTAGCATCATTGGGATGGAAGTCGGGCGTAGGTTTTCTCACCTGGGATGGGGCTTCCCCTTTGCCTCGCAGTGGATGACGATGTTCTCCCTCGGATCAAAGATGTAATCCTTTGGAGACTGTAGCGTTATGGTGGGGGGTTGGGGCACTGTGGGAGCATGAACACAAACATTATCAGGACACGCACAGTGAAAGTAAACACAACGCACTTGCACTGACAGAATCAAGGATACATAAGCGGCATGCAACACGCAAACTAGACAGTCAAGTTTCACACCATGTGGAGCTGCAAACAAAGCCATGGCACGTCTAATGTGATGACAACCTACCTGTGTGTGAGAGCAGACATAAACAGAGCGCCACTCCAAAACAAGCACTTCACACTGTTGAACATGCAACTCTAACATGGCTAGAGTACACACAAAATGTCAAAAAAATCCTGCAACACTAGAGGTCACAGCAGCTTTTGTTGGAACTTACATCCTTCCAGGACTTTAGCTGTTTGTCCATTGTTACGCGCCGTACCACAGTGACAGAATATTGAGGAAAAGGGGTTAGTTTTTCAAGGAGAAGACCACAGTTTAAGGTGAAATAGTTGAAGGTTCAAGCAGTTTGAAGCATCTTACTTAGACTGCCTTATAATGTGAAACTTTCCGGTGCATCAGTTAGGTAAGGCAGGAGCAATTATTGCAAACAAGTAGTAGAAGAATGTATTATTTTTAGCTGGATATGTTACATAAAGTTAGAAGTCTTAAGGAGTTTAACTGCATTTCAAAGCTGAAACTGCAAACTTGATTCCATGCTGAGACATGCAAAGCTAAAACACAAGAGAACCAGTTAACTTCTACTCAATATCCAGTTCTGAAGCCCTTTAGTAGCCCATATAGGCAGTGATTTTCGTTATCCTGTATACCATATTATTACTAGGAAATAAACTCATACAAACCTCAATTCCAATGAAGTGTGGACATTACGTAAAATGTAAATTAAACAGAATACAGTGATTTGCAAATCCTTTTCAACCCATACTCAATTGATAAGACCATAAAGACAAGAAATTTAATCTTCAAACTGACAAATTTCATAGTTATTTTTACAAATATTGACTAACCTTGAAATTTATGCCTACAACATGTTCTAAGAAAGCCATGATGTAGTGTGTTAGTTCCTATGGTAAGGGCAACTTGCACATATTTGAGCACGCCATTGATGCTTAAAGGTACATACAGGTTTGAAACAACATATGCTGCCATCCAAGTGATATCTTTCTCAGGGACGTCCCTGCCACTCTCAGCAAGACAACGCAAAGCCACAATTTGCACCTGTTACAACAGAGTAGCTCTGTGGTAGAATAGTGCAGGTACTAGAATGACCTGCATGCAGTCCAGACTGTCTACCACTGAAAGTGTGTGGTGCATTATGAAGCACAAATATGACAATGGAAACCCTCGACTGTTTAACAACTGAAGTCATTCACCCAGCAAGAAATGGAAATAATTCCTCCTACAAAGCTTCAGGTGTCCTCAGTTCTGTAACACTTATTGAGTGATGTTAAAAGGAAAGGTGATGTAACACAGTGGTGAAAATGCCCCTGTCCCAGATTTTTGGAAAACGTTATCGGCATCATTATAGGCAATGAGTGAATATAAAAAAAAACAAAAACAGAGTTTGAACATTAAATATCTTGACTGTAGTGTATTCAACTGAATATACGTCAAAAAGGATTTGCAAATCATTGTTTTATTTACATTTTGCCCAACTTCCCAACTTCATAGGAACTGGTAAGTATAGTGGAAAAGAGAGGGATGTAAGCTAGATAAAAGGAGGACAAGTTACTAAATAACCAACTCTGGCAATCATATTAAAGGTGACGTTAAAAAGGATAATACTTACGATCAAGTGGCACCTCCAGTGCTAAGGTCATGTGATTTAAAAGGCTCAATAGCACAGCAGCAAAGCCCAGGACCCACTTCCTGTTCCTGTCCATGGTGAGGTACGTCACAATGAAAACCTTTTAATACTTCAGTTTCAGTCAGGGGTGGGAATGTAGTGAAGAAGACTGGATGCAAACTGCAAAGAAGCACAAGAGCCACAACAGACATGGTTATTAAAAATCCTATAAGGAAATACTGTTCAGTGTTAATTTGGTGACTCCCGTTGACAAAGCTGCTAACATCCTACAGGCCTGATTTCAAAAATTACATTACATTTTTCTTTAGTTTTTATGGCTTGTGTTGACAGATATGACATTGGATAGAGTCAAGAAGTAGGAGAAGAGAGAGACTGAGGAATGGATTGTGGGAAAGGAGCCACAGGCCAGACAGAAACCCAGACTGCCCACTTTGAGGAAAAAAAAAGGCATGACCAATAGGCCAGGTTAGATCAGTCAACCACTGGGACTGAGCAGTACATTATGTGGAACCAAGCCATGCAGCAACAAAAGCTATGGTTTAATTACGTTTTTTGAACATGGAGTCTACAGACTGTTTTATTTTTTAAAAATGACAGGATTATCACACATTTCTTTAACAGGTGGGATGCCTAAAATAAAGGAAGGCCTGAGATAAAATTGTTATGTGCACTGGAAATGTGCACACAGAAGAATGCTGCACTCAGCCATTGGTTCCCCATCATTTTGTTATTAATCGGCATAACATCTCCCTTATTTATATTTACGTCAAAGATATCAATCAAGAAGGATGGTCACTGCATCCTATCGGCTACTTTGCTTGACAGCTACAAGGGCTGTCACCTTATATTCGACATTCAAATATCTGTTTGAGCATGGGGGGTGAAAACTGGTGTTGAACTGTAAATAAACATACAAATATAAATATAAAAAAAAGCTCACCAGCACATTAGGGTGCCTAAAGTAGTGAACCGGGTTGTACATGTAAATAACCAAACATCTTCAGCCATTAGCATTTATGTTTGAAAAACAATAAAGTCTGATTTTTGGTAAAACTCACAAACCTAATCACTACCTCTGCCAGTAGTTTCAGATAGAGTAAAAAAGCTAAATATCAATAATGACTCATGTTTGGAATCCTGTTCTTTCCTGTTTCTTTTCCTTTCCATCTCATATTTATAAATCAGAATAATTTTCAGTCTATTACATAACCAGAAACTTGAAATTGTATTAAAACTTTGAAAACAACATATCAAGAACTTACTGAAAAAGTTTGCATTAACCTGCACTTAAAAACCCACCAAATGGCAGAAAATGTGACAACTAGATAACACTGATGTTGAAAATGAATGAAGCAGGTCCATGTTTTATTTAGAGTGCACCAAAATAAAAGTCTGCTTTGTTATTGACACTTTCACAGCTCAAAATAAAAGCTTGGGTTTGTGAATTATGCTTTCATGTGACTTTTCTACACTGTAGTTGTGATCCTGCCAATTTACAGACTTATGAATGAGGAAAAGGCACAACAAACTTGATTTCTGTGCCTGCAAGAAAACCAAATAAAGAATTCTAAGCTATTCAGTCCTGTTTGAAGCAATCATGGTCACCTGGAGTTCAAGATTTCAAGAGAGCTGAATATTAGCATTTTCTGTACTATGGACAGATTTACACAGTCGTTTTGGGTGATCTGACTCTAGCTGTGTCTATGTAGTTGTTATTTTTTGTCACAATCTACCGCGTGTTGGCCTCTAAACATATGGCATGTGAGTGTACTCAGCTGGAAGAATCAGAGATAATGCTGCGCAGTACATCGGCACAAGCATGCGCAAACACAGCACATTAGCTGAGCATCCCTGTCAGTGTGTCATATGGATCGAGTTACACAGGAGTGCAGCCCCACGAGCGCTGACTTCTGCTGTAAAGTCTGTGACTAAGAGACACAGATTGATTCACGCAGCAGAAACGAACATGTTGACATTAATGGGCTTTAAATTGTAC
Organism: Cetoscarus ocellatus; assembly: GCA_037902135.1. Taxonomy (NCBI): domain Eukaryota; kingdom Metazoa; phylum Chordata; class Actinopteri; order Labriformes; family Labridae; genus Cetoscarus; species Cetoscarus ocellatus. Next base: position 1,303,653 of record JBAMNC010001364.1, on the reverse strand, counting down.
CATGGGGAGCAAGTAATTACATTTTTTTTTTAAAGTTATTTCTTTAACAATGTGTCCCTTGTTTAAAGCTCACAGGTTGGGATTTAATTGACTAGCATTGTCATAATATCACTGCAATTAATGCATAAAAAATTCTCATTGTATGCAATGTTTTAGATCAATGCCTCAGTATTGGACACAAACATTCCAGCTCACACAATCAATGAGGATAAATGTAATCTAGTTTCTAAATTGGAAGTAGTTAATGGACTTTAGCTTGGGCAAGTCAAAGTGCTTTTAACAGTGCAGGTCACGCTTGCCTATATGTGCCTCGCATAAGATTATCATAACTGTTTACTTTTCACACTATTGATGCAGCAGTAGAAGCTATTCAGGCTTAAGTGTTTTGCCCAATGACCCATCGGTATGTCATTGCATGTACTGGGATCAAACCCCTGACCTTTGGGGTGAAAGATGACAGACTCTACCACTAAACACTGGCCTAAGAATATGATGAAAATACTTAAAATATGTGCAAAATCCTACTTTAGGCATTCACATATCAGTGCATCGCAGCTGACGTTGACTGATGTTGAGTAAATGTTTCTATTATCTTTTTGATTACAATACAAAGACACAAAACAAAAACAAGACACATCATTAAGTACAAAAAGGCATTTGAAGGAATTTCAGATATGCAGACACCAGCGGTATAGTTGCTGGTTTGAAAACTGACTGTTTCTCATCATGGCTTTTAAGGAAAAGAAAAGAATAACAATAAGGAGTGACAATCATGTACATGCACAGATGGACACAGATTGTACCCCACAGCAGAATGCTCCAGTATTTCATAAAGTGACAATTAATTTTAATAAGGACAAAAAAAGAAAATTCTAGGTTGAAATTATAAAAAAGAATAAAAACAGTAGATTACAAAGCTGTAGTGAAATCGTCCCCCTCCAGAAATTCCATAAAAGAGCCCCAAATATTTTCATGTCCTATATTTCCCTGTAAGTCTCTCTAGGGCAAGGCACTGTAGAAGCCCTTCAACCCAGGCTCGCTTGCTTGGTAGGTGATCAGACGTCCATGACGGTGCAATTTTATGTTTCGTTTCAAGAAGGCAAAATATGACCATCATCTTACTGCTGTTGCTAATTGTACAGCTTGTTGGGAAGCATCCAAAAATACAAGGTTTAGGACATAATGTAAGTTTTTTCTTATTAAAGATGGATATAATGCATATAAGTGCATTCACAGAACCAGTGAAAAAGACTTCCTGTATGTATACCACATTTGATACAATTATCTGGTGTATTAGGGTAAATACGATGCAGTAATTCTGGAGTGAAGTATGTTTTCATCAACCATTTTACTGGAGGAGTCTGAACCTTGTATTTATTGCTTGTACCTGACATTGGAAACATATATCCTGCCACTCTTCTACAATGATGTTGAAAAATAATCAAAACTCGGTGAGAGTACGTTCCTGAGATCAACGTTTCTTGAGGGCCCCCTGACTAATTTTAGACCGTCTTTAAATCTTCACCAGCATGGATGTAATGCATGGTAGCGTGCTTTGTTAATGATAATCTGACATCTGAGAATTATATATACAGGCTATGTTCCCCTATTTACTGAAGGACTTCTGTTTGTAAACCAGAACATGTTAAATTTCAAGCCCAGATTACATTTAAGCCAGACTACTTTCATCCTCTGATTTGGAAGTGTTTGGAACAGGAAGTTTAGAAGTTAATATGCTGGCGTATGTATATTATGTAGTTCTTTGTTCTGTTTTTTTCTGTAGCTTCCTTAGCGGGGTCTCACCTTACTGTGAGGAATTTTCTAAGTATTTGCAAGACTTTTATTAATTGCTGGGACTAGTAAACTGTATTTATAATGTATGGGCATTTTCGTCCCTCTTTGGTGATGCTCATTCTTATTTCATTCATATCTTTTTCTTTAAGTCGATGTTATGTTTGATAAGGTAAATCCAGCCAAGAAGAGGAAGCAGCTGACCCTGGTCACATGGGATGTCAAAGGCCTGAATCATCCAGTAAAAAAGGGTAAAATACTGGCACACTTAAAAAAAATGATTGTAAATATAATATATATACAATAAGAATGTGGCTTGACCAGAATTTTACATACTGAACTGGCTTAAAATAGAAAGATGCGAATGTGCTCCTTATGGTGCACTGGTACTATCATCAACTAAAAAAAATAAATCACTATAAGAATAATAGTATTACCTGCAACATCTTTAAAATCTGGAAACAGATTAAACCTATTTCTGGAAGAGAGTCTTCATCCACATGCTTACCCAATGCAGGTAACTCCCTTTTTTTGTCCCCTTAACCTTTGCCTCAGCTTTTACACAATGGAAGGACAATGGGTGGCCTGCTTGTAAGACCTTGCATAAGAACAATTTCTTTCAATACATGCAGGTGGGACTACATCAAGACACACAAACAAAACAACAGAGCCTGCAAAGTTTGACACCATTTTTGGGCTGGAGTGTGGTAAAAGTCATCTTTTATCTCTGCTTTATAACTCTGCTAATTAAATCGTCACCATCGGTACAGGGCACTTCAACTAACTGGGACAGGAGTTTGGTCAAAAGCTGGATGATGTTCTTTGGGACTAATTTTTAAAAAAACAATCACATTCTGCCAACTCAAGACATCCCCTCATTCAATTTAAAGTCTCCCACAGACTGCATTATACTAAAATAAGATTACACTAAATCTGTCCGAATGTGTCTCATCTATCTGACAAATGTCACAATGAAGAGGGCAGTTTTCTCTATAGTTTCATTCGCTGTCCTAAGCTCAACCCTTTATGGATCAATACATTTCAAACTCTGACAGATATGCTGCACATAAAACCATGGGCGGACAGTAACGATGCAGATTGACTAGAGTACTGTACTTAAGCACATTTTTTGAGTCTCTATACTTCACTTGAGTATTCTCATGACCTTTACTCCACTACATTTGAAAGACAAATATTGTACTTTTAACTCCACTTCAATTCTATGAAGGGTCTCATTACGTGTAAGTATAGCTTTGAAGTCAGTGGATGAAATCTCTTTTCTCTTCTAAAATACAGTCAGCGTGTGATTTGTTCAAATGTTGATGACGTACCTGTATCTACTCAGATTAGGCTGGTAAACATGGAGCTCATGTTGCTCAGGTAACAGTTTATCTAGTCGTTAAGATGGCTCCGGCAGATACAGCCGACAATTCCACATCAGAGCACCCATGGACATATCTGAGGTCCATGTTTGAGCTTGTTGAAATGAAGAATGATTCAAATCGTTTTAAATGTTTGCTCTGCTTGCTTCATCACCACCTACAAAAACTTGGCGTCCAACCTGAAAAAGCATGTCCATGTAAGTTACACACATATTGCCAGAGCTGTGTCAGAACACTGCCATGCTGTTTTTGTTTTTTTTTGGTGGTGGTGGTGGTTGGGGGGAGGTTAATTAAACAAATGAAAACAGCAATGGTTGTCCTTTTGTCGATTCAGTAGGCATTTCTATAGGCTTCGTAGTATATTTTACAAGCTTTTTATTCTACAGGTTCGATAAGCAGGTCTATGCATTCAGTAGGTTGTTTCAGTCATTAGGTTCTGTAAATTCATTGAGGCAACAATACAACAGTAACGTGCTGACACTAACACAAAAATGTACTTTTAATAATTAAGTATTTTCAAAAGCAGGCACTCCAGTACTTTAACTTAAGTAAAAATTTGACTGAACAACTTTCACTTGTATTGAAGTAATACTTGACCAGGAGTATCTATACTTCACTCAAGTAATGGAGTTTAGTACTTTGTCCACCACTGCACAAAACTGGAACCTGATCCTTTTCTTGTGTCCTTTGGTGGGTCAAATCAAACTTCCAATCTTAAGAAATGTCAGCAACAACTGTCGTCCTCTGCAGTCATTGTAGCAAAAAAAAAAAAAAATCTTAATGTTTTGGAAAGACCGAAAGTGCCGCCTGATAAGTTGTGGTTATTATAGTACAATGATATGTAAGGGGTCATTACATTTTTGAGCACCCCTTCAATGTTACCTAATTAATTTACAAATTTATTAATTTATTTGGTATCATCACTATTATTATTATTGTTATTACCATTACCCTTTTCCCCCTTGTATAATTTCTTTATAAAATGACAATTTGTAATACTGAATGTCTTATTGTTTCCTTTTCAATAAAAAAATTGAAACCAGATGAAAATTAATGGGTTATTTAAGATGAATTTTTTCGGCTCTGATCTTCTGCTCTTGTTTTGCCAGTTCCTTCTTGGAACAGTGTTGCACTCTTGCTTTTAACCCTCCACCACCCCAGCATCCACCTGTAGGCTCCAACAGGGAGTTTATGACACTATCTTAACCTACAGTAGATACCAAACTCAAACAATATGCTGCTGTTGCAATTAAGGCTTTTAACAAATACAAACACGAGGTGCCTGACCAAGTGAACTACACTCTATACAACCAGGCTGACTGGATCTAAGCGAGGCTTCACTGGACATGGATACTTTGGGTAACCTCGCTGTGCAGCTGAGTATCTTTGGGATGTTATGGAACAAGAGATTCCCATCATGGATGTGCATCTGACACATCTGCAACAACTGTGTGATGCTTTCATGTCAATATGGACCGAATGTTTCCAGGTCTTTCTTGAATCTGCACCTCAAATAATTAAAGCAGTTCCACAGGTAAAACTGCTTACATTTAAGGTTTTGGAAAGGTTGCACTAGCTCATACTGTTAAATGTTTTGAGCAAAACTTTCTTCCCCATTGGATAAAAAAGGCCAAAGTGTGCAGAGGGCTGGTGTGGACTGGAATATAAAGTAGTGTTCACTCAGGTAAATGGCTCTGATACCTAAAATATTCATGACCAGCACATGTGCCCTTGTGTATGTACTGTGGACACTTAAGATAAGAGAGGACATCGGGCCAATTGTACACCCATATGAACAAATACAGAGATATGAAGCCTTCAAGTGTGAAAAGTGACACTAAAACACATCTTGATTCAAGGCCGTTACATCTCTACTCTACTGAGGAGAAAGCATGCCTCGTGACTTAGAGGAGAACACTGTAATGAAACACACTTACTCCGGGCAGTGTGTCAGACTCTATCCAGCTGAGCTAGGCAGAGTGTGAGCTAATTCAACCCCAAGACACAGCTAATCATGCCGACACATCCTATTGGATAAAACTGTCACTGGTTAATCAAGAGGGAAGACAACAGAGAGAGAGAGAGGAAGAGAGCAACACAAAGAAGTGCCTCAAACACAAGCCATGCATGCTAAATCTTCTAATCTCATTGTGAAAAATGGCAATGTGATATCATGCAGATGTAATAACCCATCTACAGATTAATTACGATAATGCTCCATGCTGCTGCAGCAGAGATGGCCTCCTCCCCACAGCGACAGAGGCCATATTAAGACAATCTAGACCTCCAGGGCATCTTTATCTCCTGTGTGTGTGAGAGACAGTGGAGCCCATTTACCTGCAGAGCTGCCTTTAACTGGAGCTTTTGTCTACAATGTAATGAGTGATAAAAAAAAAGGGGATGTGGGTGATGGATGCCGGTGAGCAGGATGGATGAAAATGAGGATGAATGGGAAAGCAGCAGAGGAATTTTATTGCCTTGGGGTCGATGGTGACAACTGATGTGTGAAAAATGAGATGCCACAGCTGCATCTATGACATATAATACAACATCAATATCAGATGGCAGATGATTTTTAATCAGATGTTATGTAAAATGCATGCATTTGTACAGACACTTTATTTTAACAACACAGTCATTAGAATCTTGATTAAATCCATATTAAGAACCAAGTACACCCATACATTCATCAACACCGGTTAGAAATAACAAAAATGTTATTATAACGCTTAAAATATAAAAAATATAAAGCTAGAAGTACACAAACCTCTGTTAGTGTATTTCCAACCATGCTGAATGAGTCATTGTAAAAAATTCAAATCCAAAAATATAATTGGTTCTTCCTTGTGCCATGAACATTCCCTAAAAACGTCATCAGAGTCAGTTCATAACTTTTTAAGTTAACAAATCTTTGTACCAAACGGAGCCAGCAACAAATAAAACTTTGAATAAAAATTTGATCTTGATGCCTGGGCTGGCCAAATCAAATTATTTGATGGTTTACTGCTTATATTTTGTGAATATGTAACAGAAGTTTGTTTTAAAAAAGGTATTTCTGACATACTGCAGGTTTCACAAATGTTCACATACTGCATTCTACAAACTCTATTTTGGCAAAATTACTGCCAGTATAGTATATGACTTTAAAAATGGCCTCCTGTCTTGTATGTTAGCTGGTGTTAGCTTCAGCCTTGTAAAGTGCATCTGCTCGAAAAATATTGGGAGGCATCCCTGAAGCCTGGGCTAAATATTGGTTAACTGATTAACTTAAACTCCATTTTACCAAGACTCATTTTAGTTAGCTAAAACTCATTTTGACTTCTACTTAGGCTAACTGTATGTCATGATAGCTTTATATGTAGCTAACAACCCTCTCATTAAAGAGGTCATATTTTGCCCTAAATCTAGGGATGCAAAAGCTTTTTGGAGCGATATCAGCATCTGCAGATAATTGCCAAAAAAAGGTGATTATCAGAAAATGAACATTGAAATTTTTTTGCTGATACTTACAACTGATATTTCAGCTGCACAAATTGACCACAAGTATTCCATATATCAGCTGTAATATTGTCTGACTGTAAAAATGTAACATGATGGTTTACCTCATCATCACTGTGTCCAATTTATTTAGGATTAAATTTTGTTTTTCTTGCTGCACATTTGCTTCAAACACAAGAGATTGTCAGACTGCCACCATGAAAATAACAGGTCATTTTAGTAGAGTGGAGGCTTTGTGCTCCTGACAAAAATATCTGTATCAATATCAATATCAGCGATAATACCTGTGGAAATACCAGCATATGGGATATCAGCAAAAACGCAATATCATACATCCCTGCTTAAATCAGGTTCATATACGTATTTTTGAGGACTGCTATGGTTTGTTCACTATCTCTAATAATAAAATATGTCTAGTTTATCAGAGTATCCCTGATTGTGCTGTATTCTCTCTCTGTCTAAGACGCTCTGTTGGTGCTCTTGCCCCGATAAGGCTCCCTTCCCCACGTGGACCAAGTCCCCTCTGATTGGTTTACAGGTTTACTCTGTGGTAACTGGTCAATTCAGCACAGTTTGGCACCGTGTTCTCAACAATTCGGCATTCATTCCAACACCCAAGACTTGCAATCAATGTGCGACTGCAAGCCATTGGGCTTAAACCACTGACTGTAAAAGAACTGGACAAAGCCGGTTATCGAAGGAGCCTTCGGAACATTGTTGATGCATCATAACGGATGCTGTCATACTCAGCGTGCCAGCTCAACCAAATTTTAGCTCAACCCACTCACACAGGAGGAGGCTGCACTGAAGCGGGATTTGATTCCATCAGACTAACAGCGGTTATAGTCAGAGGTGTAGCCAAGACAATCAAGTCCGTTTTTTCTAAAACCAGAAATCCTCAATAAAGTAAGAAGGGTGTGATATAAAAATCCCCTCCCTCACAGATAAAAGATATTTATAAAGATATTTATTTAAGGATTCCTGTATCCAGCCTCAGGTGGGCACTTCTCTTTTGGCACTTCTGCATGGGCTTCTTGGCCTCAACATTGGCAATACTATCTGTTAGAACTTTTTGCAGCAACTCTCAAGCTGGGCGAAAAATTAAAATTGGTCCATTTGTACTCAGATTAACCAAGAATAAATTTTAGTCTGATGAAATTAATTCAGACTGTTAGTTGCCCCTACTGTATGTGATCAGCTTCATATGCAGCTACCATAACAATCCCCTTATTTAACAATCAACTTATAAATAAAAAGACCTATTCCTTAAAATACCAAACATAATTACTGCTGTAAAAAATATCCCCAACATTGAAATATATCTTTATGTTGTCATCTGCTCTCCTTTAGCTGGTCTGTCTCTTTTTATGCCTGACCAGGGTCATATATCCAAAGAGGCAGAGAGATAAGCTGCCTCAGGGTCACAGAAAAAATCAGTATTAAACACAGATGGCTCTGGAGGCACAGGCACACCAGACAGAGCAGACACATAAATAAAATTAACTGCAAATGTCAACATCTCAATTTTTCAACATGAGATAGTCCAGCTAAGGCTAAATGGTGTAATACTCATTTACAATGGGGATCGTCACTGTATTGTTAGCATTAACTTCACCCCTCTACAAGGAATGGACACACATGCGCTTATTTGTGTTTTTGCAGGGCTAATGTGTATTTTAAAGCATTTTGTGTGACCTTTGTCTGGTTAAAGGCCACACCATGAGGCTGTACTGTGCTGTGAAGTAGAAGACATTTTTCTGGAGGTGAAATCACCCAAAAAAACTAAAAGAAAGGAGAAAACAAATTACAAACAAACGGGAAAACCAGTCACCCTAAAGCTAATTGTGCAAAACATGAGACTAACTAATTTTCTCACAGGGCATAGACAAAAGTGATGACAAAGTGGACTGAAAGAAGAGTGTCGCCACTTCAGCTGGTGGGCAGGTCATCCCTCCTCCTCCTCCTCCCTCTTTCCTCTGACTCAGGGGTCAAAACCCAGAGGTCAAAGAGTCCATATCTGCCTGTCTCTCTTTCTCTTTCACTTCCTGTCTTATACCATCTATTTCACTGTCATTTTGTGTTTCATCAACAGTCCTGAATCACAGCCTGTGAGCACAGTGTAGTCTGGCTGTCAGACTGAAATGACTTGTTTGGGTCTGAGTATTAAATATGTTCAGAGTATTTACAGAAAATTACAGTCAGGATGATTAGGCAGATGTGAGTTTGTAATGATTCTTAGAACAGTCTAAACAGATGATACAGCCATACCTATAAAGACTTTTATATTGTACCAAATCAAAGCCTTATCTTTAACTAACCTAAAACTTCAATCTTTTCTTTTTAGGACTGCACAATTACAGCCTGACCCAACTGTGACAGGGTTCCAGGACCTATTGGTCACAAATATTGGCTTTTTCATCTATTGTCATGTGTCACAATAACTGACAACAACACACCAGTCTGAGAGGCCTCACAACTCCACAACATTAAGTCTAGCAGGTTGATTTTTGTCCTGCCTCCAACAATTCCTTCCTTGACCAATGAGAGTGCTGGGAGCTCTTCCATGTGCGACCAACATGGATGCAAACAGACCAAATTTGTTGTCTGAAGAGCTGCAAGACAGAGTTGGTTCAGCTCTAAAAACAGCGTCACTGTCTCAGTAACCGTCCAGCAAACATATTATTCATCATGATGTTTAGAAAGACTATCAAAAGTCATGCAGCTGGTTTCAGTCAGGTAGTCTGTCATGCTTGTTTGGCAGGTCACAGCACATTTTTATGGCTCAATAGTCACCTAATCTGATACAGTGACTTTTGTAACCACCAGTAGAAGTGTGTATTCTGGCCTGGGCATAATTTAGTTGCTTGTTTAGATAAATGTGTCTTTTTAGCGTGTTTTTAGTAACTGAAATCTTATAAAATCAATAATTTTAATTCTGCTAGATCAAAAAAATGTTTTAGATATGTAAAATTTATGACGTCCTGACATCCCGCAAGGTTTTACATCAGGAACAAACCAGTAGATACTAAAGAGTTATAAGATCATTTTATTTTTGAGCCACTTGTGACATTTTATACACTGCAAGAATGCCCAAATTGTTTACTCCCGACAGTTTCTTCCTGGCCCATCTCAGTTCGACTTTGATGACATTGAACTACACTTTGCACTTAATAAAATTACCCTGAGTGTACACAGCCACCAGCAAACTTCATCAGCATGAGAGTTATCCCGAGTGATTAGAACAGACTAAATATATTGCATACTCATGAAACAAGCAGCGCCAACAAATCTCAAGCATAAAAGCATGATGTGAAGCTTGCTGACACAAACCCAGCAGGCCTTCTGGCTCTCTGTTTGCAAAAGCCCTGCAGCAGCGTGCTAAGTTGGTCAGTCCACAGCCTTCAGTCACAGAGAAAGACAGCAAGGCCTGACAGCCTGACTGGACAGAGGCAGGAGGAGAATTACAGCGAGGGATGGAAACACAGTCATCTGCAGTCACATCAGATCACAGTGAGGGAGATGTTTCCAAGAAAATAGACTGAGTCAGGCTGCTCTGAGCCAGACTGGACCGGAGCGGAGGCTCTCCTCTACATAGATTTGTGCAAAATGCATCACTGTTTGTACATCAACACAATAAAATTCAATTAAACTATGGTATGTTTTCCTTAGAGACTAAAATTTCACTCCAAGATGTCCAAGGAAGCTGTTCTAAAACTGGGTACCTGGAGCTGCAGACTCAAGTCTTTGGTCTGACTGAGTATTCCCAGTAACCAAATCACTGAAAAGGAGCTCTGAGTTAAGAAGAGCAGACTGAGCAACCTTAAAACTGACAGTACAAGTGTTCGGAACTAAGGGCTAAACTATCCAACCCGAGCAGTGGGAAAGAAGAAAGAGGCCATACTGAAAATAAACTCACTTTGAAAGTTGCCTGAGGAAAGAAATTTAGTACTTCAACTGAACCTGCAACACTGTGAGAAGTAGGTCTTCCTGTCCTGTCAGAATGATGGTCTATTTGGTAAACTAGTGCATGGGTTTTAATGGTTTTCTAGGTAGCCCAGGAGCATCTGGTGAATATTTTTTATTTGCGTGATCAGGGCAAACAATGAGATAATCCTTTATAAGATAAGATAATCCTTCATTTATCCCCAAAGGACGAATTCCACAGCATCTTTCCCATTGGCTTTGGGGATCTATTTATTCGTAGGTCTTGAATTTTCAAAAATGTTCAATTTATCTAATACAAACCAAATAATTACACTGAAACTCACTGTAAACTCACAGTACTTGATCCACTAGCTGTGTCCCAATTCAGGGGCTGCATCCTTGGAAAGGCACATTTTAAGACCAAAACTGCCACAACATCAAGCCAAAAGCTACCTTATTTCTAAGGCTCCTCCAAAAAGTTTTTTTTTTAATATCATGAAAGATCCTTCTGGTGTTCCTTTTGTTGACTGGCAGATCTAAAGATTCATTGATCACAAGTGTAAACAAGAAAATGCTTCTAAAGGAGCTTAAAAATGTTAGAAATCAGTTTCATCTTGTCAAAGGCTGTACGTAAACTAATGTATTAAAACAAAAGAGGGCTTGAAACGTCAAACTTCCAATGATTTTGATTAAATAGGGCGTTAATTGTCTTGTGATTATGTCCTTGCATCCAAAGTGAAGAAGCTGATGTCCTCATGAGCTCAAACCTAGCCTGTGGCTCCTTACCGAGTACAATACTGTGCCTGCTGTCCTCCAAATCTTAAAGGTCACATGTCCTAGTGTGTTTGACTGTTTACATCATATCTTGGGAGTCTATTTCGCAAGAATTTGATTTAAGATAAATTAAAAAATGAGAAATTAGAGAAGAAAACATCTATAGATGAGTGGGTGGGGAGGCCACTGCTACTGCTGTTGTAGACAGAGGCAGGGTATACCCTAGTTTGGTCCCAAATCCATCACATGTCTGTCATACAGTGACAAAAGAGCAAATAAATTAAAATATTAAAGAAAAACAAAAACCTACGGGCAACTTAAAGTCATTAGTTAAACTAAAGAGCATATTTTTGGTCTTTATTTGGCAGCCTGAGTTTCCAAGGAACGCACTTTGCACAGGGAAAACATGCAAACTCCACACAGAAAAGCTCTGAGGCCCTGTTCGACAGGAGATTGGTACCAGGAACCTTCTTGCTGTGAGACAACATCGTTTTTCCTGCAGCAAACACCCACTGATGGTTAAAATATTTTTTCAGAGGCAATAGACTGCTGTTGTTCATAAATATGACCCTAATAAAGGCCATGGTGCACAGGGGTAGTGCAGAACCAAGAGCCAACCCTAAACAACTATCAGTTACCTCTTCTACATTTAAATTGATGTAATTCATTACTAATGTAATTCATGTCAAACAAATATCAACCCTTACTGAGGTTACATCAACGCATTAATGTATTGGATTGGCAGCTCTAAACTGCTCTCTCTTAAAGCTGCATTGAAGGTCAGAATAAAAAGCCACTTCAGGCGTCTGTGGAGAGGAATGCAGAATGTAAATCGATGCCTGTGGGTACAAGACAGATTTACTGGACATGAGCAGAGACAGAAACCCTTCATCCCTCAGTGTAAACACATACAGAGGAAAGCCTGATCCTGTGTAGAAAATCCAACCTGCTTTCTCTCTGTCTGTCACTTTGATAACTTTATTGGCCCACTGCTTCGTCTCTCCTTCCCCTTATCTGTCTCTTCCTCGCCCACCTAGACAAAGCCACATGAAGCGACAGGTCTGCTGTGAACAAAGCCTTTTGTAAGGTGAGAAAATAGCTCTACTTCTTTGGGGCAAAAGCCTAAACTGCATGACTTGATCCAAAAAGAAAATAAGTGGGCAGCACTGCCTTGCTAATCCACGCTGATAGATGGGCTGCTATTCAGCCTTGTTCATATCCTTTTACTCAGTTAAGTATTATTTACAGAAGCACATTAGGGCTCCAGACAAAAGACAGATAATGTTACACTTTCCTCACTTTGGAGCAGAAGGAGAGATTTCATATGGGATAGGAAAAGGCACTGACTTGTAGCTTAAGTTAAATTGGGTGTGCTTTTTGATTTAAGACAATACTTGAAATCAGATATTGAGACTTTAAGAAGTTATTGTTCATCAACAACTTCCATGAATAACTGAGTTATGGTTGCACTGCTAGTGTCTAATGCTGTTAGTTTCTGAAAGGCGTGCAGGTCAAAAGTCCATGAATCACCATCGAATCAAAGAATAAGGTTGTCAAAGATTACAACAAAGCATGATTGAATTAATACGATGTGAAATTTTAATGATTGTTGCTTTAATAAAGTAGCAACACTTTAAAATCTACTTCTTATTCATTTGACTTATGCATAGAAGACAAATGAATCATTCAACAGCTACATAGATCACAATGCTTGTGACAGCATTTTGATACATCTCTGAATAGCAGATCATCTGGATTCCCACCCCACAAGCAGCCTTATAAACATTTTAAATCAAAGATATCTCCATAAGTACTTCCCAGTTCAATCTGACTCTGTGCCATGACTGCTGCTGCCATGTTATTGAACTATCGCCTTAAAGAGAATTACTGTGACGTCTTGATATTGTGTCATTACGTCACTGCTCCAGAGAGCCTCATTGTTGAACTGCTGACATCATCGGAAGCAGCCAGCTACATTGGAAGTTGTTGTAAGAGGAGCTTTTACTACACTAACACCACTTCATTGTGAAGAAAAGACAGAACTCGCAGCCTCTTTGTCTCTGACGTCCCCTGAACCGGATCACACACAGCCAGTCATGTAATCAGAACGAACCATCTCAGCTTTTTCCCTCCACGTGCACACACACAGTGACAGACACCCAAACACACACCCACCCACCCACGCACAGGAGGGGCTTCCCTTTTCGGGGTCAGTTTTTCTAGCATCATCCGCAGAATCCCACAGCGCCTGCTTTTCTCTCAGGCTTTGTGAAGTGCTGATGGTCAGCATGTGCCAGTGCGTATCCCCCCCATACCCCTCTTAAAATCCGCACCTCCACAACCGCACATACACCCCATGGGGACTATTGTCCTTCATGTTGTTTACCACCGGGATAATGCTGAAACGGCAGTGGAGTTGGAGAGCACATGGTGACACCTCTGGCGATAAAAGACTGGACACAGTTTACAGATGGTTTTCTGCTGCTACAGGGTGCAAACAAAGGCTAGAAAAATGTGCTGTTGTTTGGAGAATATGTCCAAACCAATTATGCTCATAAAAATAAGATTACATGCAAGGATAGGATGGTGTCATCTGCAAAAGGTGATGAACATGGACAACATCCAGTCATCACTCATTGTTTCTTAAGAATTGTTTAAAAGCATATTAAGGGTGGTTGCCATTCTGGAAATAATATGTTTCAATCAAAGTTTTGGTCAGTTTAGTAACAGGAAAAAAAAGCAACAATCACCTCTCTCAGTGTATACTGGCAACATGAGGTGCTTCTAAAAACAGACAACTGCACATGTGCAACATTGTCTTGGTCAATGTTAATGTGCTAGTAAGCATATTGCACATGTCCATTACATTTAAATTAAGACAACAGCAACAATATGTACCCAGGAGTTTCATTCATAATGCTCAGTCCTTTGAATTTCACAACTCCGCTACAGGATTTAGAGCACCATCAAAGCAATTATCAAGTGGACACTTCTGCATGTCACACCTCTGACAGTACCATGGTCCAGGCTGCAGGGTCTTCAGCCGGAAGCCACACTTGGCTGGCATGTTGCTCCTTCTGTCCTGAAAATCTTGAGGTGGTGGAGCAGTGGTGGGGACATCTCCCTATCACCCCCCTGCAGCCTGCACTTGGATCCCTTTCCCCATGCCTTGTCATTCCTTCTGATCCAGAGCCAAAAGCTCCCCTGGTCTGCCTCCTCTGCAAGTTCTTCCTGAGCTTTCTCCACCTTGGTGTCAGTGATGCCAAGGGTTTCCAGCAGTGTGGTTGATGTTCTGGTGAAGCCCTGACACCCAACCTCAGCTGGGAAGGTGAAGGCTCTTCACCCTACCTGTTGGCACTGAGCAGCTAGTTAAGTGTACCGCACCTTCTTTCTCTTGATGGCAGCCTCCTTCCCCCTTAATATAGGACAGTCATCTCAGCCATTATCACTCTATCGGGGATGCACAGAGCCCAATGTGTATTCGTTGTTATTCGACTACACCTCACTGCTCTAAAGAAGGGAGAGTATGTGAACAAGCACATATTGTGACCGAAGCAACACCATCAAATTGGCCTAGCATGTATGCTACATTGTTTTAGTCACTTCTGTGGATCCTTGAGCAAAACATCAGTCAGCTCAGCCATCCTCACATTAGACCATAACTCTCTTTTAATCAATAATATCATTAGAAGATAAGTTATACACTGTATTTGAAAAATCCAACTTGATTCGATGTGTGCCTTTACAGATAAAAGCAATGTAAACCAAATAAGTTCTCAAACCAGACTGCAGACATTTTATCTCTTAAAATGGGCATTTTAATATTGGTATAAATGGGACTACCAGTCTCAAAGGGACACTTTGAGGAACTGCAGTGTTTTAAAGCCTTGATTTTAAGTTGGTGTTTCTCTCAAAAACAAGTACATAAACCAAAGCCAGGGATGGATGTATAGAATTGGTCGGGGTCCGTAACTCAGACAAGGGAGTCCCTTAAAAATTCTTAATAGGGGGATTAGTTCTAACTTATGTGTCAGGTAAATTAAAAAGGAACACTTTTACTGATATGATACAAAGTGGGCAGGTCAGAAAACTTGGTGTCATTTTAGATTCTGAGCTGAACTTTGAAAGTCGAATAAGAAATATTAAATGACCAATACTGTACTTTCAACACTTAAAAATATACTGCATTTTAAAAGGAAGAATTTCCATAACATCAGACGATGCAGAGAAATGAATTCACACATTCATTTTCACCAGGTCAGATTACTATAAGGTTTTATTCACTGGGCTATAAATGACAGGTTGTCTTCAGGACACACAAAACGCTGCAGCCAGAATCCACATAACTCTGGTCCTCAAAACACTTGACTGGAACCCTGTGTTATTCAAAATAACCGTCGAAATCTTCCAGTTTGTCCATGGAGCTCCTGAAAATATTTCTTGCCTACTCAAATGTCTCCTAATAGGAGGCTGCTAACTGTAATAGTCTGAAAACACACTTTGAATCTCATTAGTTCTCTTCCAAACTATTACTTCCCCTTTGACCAATGTGATACTTACTAAACCTCTTATGAAAGGCACTACATGATGAAAAATAGTCTGTATGCTGTGTGTGATCTGTTTTGGACAGTGAATATTCATTTCAATGACGCTCTGTCTTTAAATGTCTCCATTCGACACACTATGAAAGAATTCTTTGTTGAATCCTTCAGACACTATGACATCATTTTATTGACATTTAATACTGGAAAGTACACAAGAACAAGGGTAAATATAAAAGCAGCAGTAGAGAGAGGGAAGATCTGCTGACCCCTCCTCTTGTAAAAAACTCATAAATAATGATCCCACCAAAATCGATTCCCATGCATATCCAGTCATTCTTAAAACCCTGATATTAATAGAAGCAACCATGACAATAGAAAAATGTTATTGCTCTTTCCCGTTCCTACTTTTTCCCTTTTATGGAATGTGAATATCTCTGCTTTTCCATGAACTAAAACAGCTTTGCCTCAGGCCACTGTCAGGTAATCCTGTTCTGAAGGGAAAAAAAAGGGTGTATACAGTGTTGCACCCATTGCGTGATTAAAAGACTCTTACTGTGCACTGATTTGAACATGATGACATGAAATAGAGCCTACTGCTAAGTAAAAGTAATCTTTTATATTCTGAGGCAAATATGGACATCACAGGCCGTGAATATTAATATTTGCACAGTCAAAATACACAATTTCCAAAAAAGTGAGGGCATTCTGTAAAATGAAAACAGAATGCAGTGATTTGCAAATGCTTTAGACTGGTTTCAAATTGAATGCAGCATAAAGGCATGCACCCTTTCGCCCTTAAACTTTATAGCATGTAAACCTCTCTAAATGAAGTAGGGTTAACATTGCTGGCGGTGCAGAAAAGTCGTCAGGAGTGATGAATGGCCAAGTGCCAACAATAATCCTGTATGTGAAAACGCAAAGAATCATAAAGACTTAAATGTCTAAAATCCATAACATCATGGGATCTAAAACCAATCGATCTATGATAAAAATCTACACATTTGGGCAAGACAAAAAACTACACTGTACACCTGTGACCTTCAATCTCTCTCTCTGGCTGCACTGCATTATAACTTGCATCTTAGAAAAAGCTTTGAAAAACACTGCCAGCTAAGACAATGTGTCACTGTATCTCCAAGTGGAAGACAAGACTCCACCAACAACTGTGAATATGCTTCTGTTACAGTTATCAAAAAGTAACTTGTCTTTCTCTTGTATTCAATAAAATACAGGTTAAAAAAATAATCGTAATTCACTATATTCTGTTTTACTCATATTTTATACAACGTCCCAACTCTTTTTAAACCAAGGTTCTACCTGTAAATTCTAATTCTGCTAACTCAAGTGTGCAAACTTTAACTGGGCCAGTTTTAAAATGTGATAATTACTCAACCACACAGCACTCGACTCCCCCACGTGCCCCTCATTAGGAGCTTTAACTGGTCGATGCTTGTTAAATCTCCCTCATCTGACGTACAATTACAGCAGTGAGATGTTTGAGGGATTACGCTCAGGTTGACCGGCGTATGGACTTGTTTGTTGGCTCCAGGCGGCCTGAATTGGCATTTGCAGTGTGCCAATGTGACATGACTGTGGGCACATGTGCCACCATGCACACATCCATGTGTGTTTGCAGGCACATGTCTCACATGTCAAAGGTCATCTCATCAAACGCCATGAGCTAGGTTAGAGTGGAGGGCCATGCTGTGTATGCATGTTAATCTCCATTTACAGATTCAGTATATATGCAGAATGGGCGTGACTGGGTTGAGGCAATCTGTATTACTTGAAATGAGATGAATTCAATTATCCAGTGTGAGTCATTTTAAGATTCTTACAGAGTGAAAAAGACCTGCTGTACTGACAGACATTTTATGCCCTGCATCCAGCAGTGGCCTTGGCATCACATTTTTGGGTTGTCTGTCTATCTGTCTGACTGACTGCCTGTCCGCCCGTCCATTCCTTCATGTCATTTTATCAATAAAATATCTCCAGAACAATGTGAAAAATTTTCTTTTAACTTGTCTAAAGCATCCTGTCTGATTCAAGGATGTACTTATTAGATTTTGGAGCTCATAAATCAAAGGTCAAGATCATGATGCCCTTACTTGTGAACAGGAAACATCTCCAGAACACTTTGGGCTATTTCTATTATACTTTGCTCAACAGGCCACTCTGAGCCTAAACTGTTGTAATTTTGGCTTTAAAGGTCAAAGCAATTATGCCCCAACCCTTGCCAATGAGAGATGAATCAATTTTTTCATTATATTGACGTCAAGCC
Organism: Cetoscarus ocellatus; assembly: GCA_037902135.1. Taxonomy (NCBI): domain Eukaryota; kingdom Metazoa; phylum Chordata; class Actinopteri; order Labriformes; family Labridae; genus Cetoscarus; species Cetoscarus ocellatus. The sequence continues at coordinate 1,285,459 of JBAMNC010001364.1, read as the reverse complement.
CAAGAAAAACCTCGTAGAAGCATACACATCCAGGGGAGTAGTTCTGGTTACATAACACAAGAAATTCAGCCCTTAATTTGTGTTATTAATAAAAAAAAATCTGTCTAAAACAAATCTATGAAAATTAAATGTCAGTAAAAATTATAATTAAATATTGTCATGAAAAAAGTCGACACATCTTGTCAGGAACTTGAATATATTAAATCGTGTGGACATTATGATGGTTGCTTGTTGTCCACAGTACTGCTCAGTCACTCCCTTTTCCTCTTATTAGTTATATATCTCACACTTTTATTCAATTACTTAGCCTTAGTATTGTATAAAAAAGTACTGTGACACTCTAATAGGGCTTTTTTATGTCAAGGTATCAGCTTGACTCAGCTGGACTTTACTCAGTTGTGTTGTTGTTACATTAGAGGTCACGCCTTGTACCTGGCACAATTTTTCATCACCTCCGGCTCCAAGCAAGCTGAGCCAAAACTAAATGTGACATGAAGACACAGCTGACCTCTGAATGATCAGAAATGCTTCCAGTTGTCCACTCTGTTTTGCAGCAAACTTTCCTCTGCTTTAGACAGTACGTTGTTTTGCTCCTTGCAACCAAAATTACCTCCCCACAATGCTTGCTCTTCCCCTAATTGTTTCCTCCTTGGTGTTGTGCAGATACCCACGGTAGTTTCACAAAACTATGCTATGACAACATCACCCACCTTACAGAGGCACTGACAAAGTCCATACTATGATGGAAAATGAAGGAGTAGTAGCCAAACCTGGCAAACATAACTGGCTTCTTTTTAGCAGAAGGCTTGCATCTGAAATATAATGTAGTAAAGAAGAACTTCTAACAAAAGAATGACATCCGATTAACAAAACGGAACAATCATGAAAACAAGCAACCAGGGCACTGTGGAAATTAGACCAACATCATTATTCCTTTTGAATGTGACTGTACTGATAAATCAACACTGAAACTCCTATTATAGCACAGATTTTGATGCTTTATCCGAATTTCCACATAAGTGGAGTGTCAAGTCGGCCCTTCAGCTTTGCTCTGTCTGACAGTGCGTGTCCCTGCTCACAGAAAGCAAAAGCAAAGCACAGTACAGCTCTGGAAGCGAGAGACACAAGATAATAAAGATCATGAGAGAACCACAATTTCAACAAGGTAGTTGTGAGTTTATGTGATAATAGGTAACTAGAAATGTAAACAACAGGTTTCCTGCCTGACACTGATATGCTATAGGCATTGATATTATTTCCACTTTTTATGCTGTATTTTGAAATGACCCGGGAGCTCTGAGGTCTTCTTTTCCTGCACTGGAGCAGTCTGCATGGAGGAGATTGATAAGGAGTTGAAGTGGCTCCTGCTGAAAATAGACAACGTACCTCCAGCGAACCAGCATGGAGCTACACTCCTGGCACAGTCTGGAGACAGATCTTGGCAAAGGCTGTGAAAACTGACTACTCGAAGATCCCAGGCGCATAATATGCAGGCAGACTTTGTAGAAATTGGGGGTTAGTGATGCCTTTTTTCAGTAGGTATGATTTCTCCATACTGTAACAGAGAGAAGAGCCAATGACTCTCACTTTCACAAAAAAATCAGCCCTCTGTCGAACACTTAAAACAGAATAGTTACACCAAAACCTCAGATACAATTCATCGCGATCCTCACCGAAAGTAATCAAGAAATATTTCCATTGAATCTTTTTAGGGTTAATTTACTCTCTTTTTCAGCTCACTTGCTACATTGCTGCCAAAGTCCAGGATGTGAAATAATCAGGTCTCTGTTTATACTCTCTGCGAATCAGAGCATAAACACCCCGGTCAACTGAAAAGAAACTGTCTCAACCCTTCAAAACCATGTGCACTGATGATTATGTAACATAACAATCTGAACAAGTATGAACAGGACCATGTATGTGTGCTGGATCAAACAGAAAATATCTAAAATCAATAATCTGACTGGTTCTAACACTGTGTATGTGACACTGACCACATAAATCCAGCCTGTAAAGCAGCCAGGTCTCATTGGTATTCCTGGGTGCTATTGCAAGGTAGAAGGTATTGATGAGCAGATAGATGCACGTGGCCTTGGTACGTGACTCTTTGACATAAGTTACTGTTGTTGTCCCTGGGTATTTGTGTTAGTGTTCATGTGTCCTTCAGGCAGAGACAGTTATGTCTTCATGAGGGCAGTTCCAACAATATTGTCTGTCCTAGACTGGGCTCAGTCGATCTATGTGTCTTATATTTGGGTAGGGTTCATCTTACTTCTCTGAAAACGAAGCTCTGCATGCAAGTGGTGTTTTAGCAGCTAAAAATGATTCACTGTCCTCTGGAGTGTCAGAATCTGTCATATTTTGGCAGAAATATGACAGCAGCAGAAAATAAGCATGATGGAAAAGAGAAAAAGGGCAGGAGGTGAGAGTGGGGGAGGGGTCTGATTGACGGTGTGATGGCGGTGCAACAAGCTGCCATGCCCCCTTTTATTTTTTTCTCCTCCGCCCATCTGTTCATCAGGATTACTCATTTAGAGAGGGATGGAGGAGAGAGGAGGCCGTAGGAGTCTGAGAGGGGAGGAGATTTGTCATTACATCCTGCATTACCTGAATTCAAATCTCTTTTCCATGACAACTTTTCTGTAAAATGAACTGCCACGACAATGATTCACTGTTAAAATTATGGATCAGTGTTGTACAGTAGAGTGTTCTCATGGGGCTATTCAGGTAGCAGTAATAGTAATGGGAGATTGGAAACACTGTAGTGGTGTTATGTAATACTTCACTGCAGCGCCTGCTCCACTTATTAGGACATAGCTCCCAACTGACAAATATGTTTTATGGATTTTTGAACTAGGTAGATATGATGTATTGCTGTTTGTTAATATGTGTGATTGATTTAACAGAAATATGATGTATTTAAAGCAACATTTTGCGTGATTTTGAGGTGTAAAAAACTTTCCTACTCTGTCATCTGTCCTTTCTTACCTCATGAAAACACAGGAATAGAGGGATGTAAAGAAACAGCCCTGCTGGGGCGACCTGACATGCCCCAGAGACAATTCAGAACAGGATATATTTCACTATCTGGGCAAACCCTTTTCAAACTTATATCAAGAATGTGATTGACCTTGCAGTGCAACTATATCCACCTGATTCAATTTCTGTGATCAGGGAGATCCATCTTACCAAGCTCCAATCCACAACAATTCTGTTTGGCCGGAAGCAGTGCGGCCCAATCAGCTTCCTTTAAAGCAGGAGGAGGTAGGAACTAGAAGTGAGACAGCAGGAAGTGACTGCACATACAGGGATTAGCATAGATGCTAACAGCTTCAGTAGCAGTTTTATCAAATCTGGACTGCATTTCTTCATTAAATGAAAAACAAATATCACGCAAAGACTTTCTTGATAGTTAGGATATATTTACTCCACTTCTTGCGTGTCAGGTTAGAGTGCTTGTTCTGTCAATCACATTTATTATGGGCCAATCAGCTGATGGAATAGGAGAAATAGCAGCTACTGCTGCAAAGTAAGTACAGAACTCAAGCCAATTTTATAGCAAATTCTCACCAAAACCTGTTTGGAGAAGAGTGAAGGAGGGTGTTCCCTCCAGCAGTTCCCTCCAGCAGACCAAAAACATGCTCGTAAGTTTAATTAGTGGCTCTAAATTGCCCTTAGGTATGAGTGTGAGTGTGAATGGATGTCTGTCTCGATGTGACCCTGTGATCGGCTGGCAACCGGTTCAGGGTGTACCCTGACTCGGCAAATGACACCTGGGATAAGCACTAGTCCATCCCCCCCATGGCCTTGAAAGGAAGAACTAGTATAGTATAGTATATAGCTGCACTGAAAGGTTGTAGCTTGGGTAGGTGTTCAGTCCTAACTGGGCATCTCAATACAACTGGAACTCTTACTTTAAGATCATCAACTATAGTTGCTTGTTAAATAATGGCAGCTTATTAGACATACTTAAGTGTTTTTTGTAACTTCATTATAAACTACCATATTCTATAACTAGTCTGAGTTTTACTGTTGTTACACTCACATCAGGGCCATCTGCACTGAGCACTAAAGTCTCTGTCTTTTTTTCACTCTTAATTGAATTAACCACAGCTGTAGAGATTATTGGAGCATACTCATAAAAAGTAGAAGATGTAATTAATTTATTCTCTTGTTGATAAATGTGTGTGAGCTAATCTACATAATAAGCCAAATCACAGAAATCAGGCATGAAGTTTAACTGTTGAATGTTTTGGTAATACCTTATACCTTAGGGTTATACTTAGTAAAGCTAATCAGAACATTACTGTTCCATACTTACAATTAATTAATAGTAATGAGAAAATGTCCTTTCAGCTGACTATGTTCATGTAGAAAAAGGTAATAGTTAGGTCTTATTATCTAGAAAGCAGCCAGTATTCTACAAATCGGCAATCAAATAGTTAATGGAGGCAAACTGTCGTACTTGCTCTCTCTTTATGGTCTCACTGTAACTGTGTTGAATGGTATCTGTGCAATGTTATTCCAACCTCTCAGCTATGTTTTTAATACTTAAGCAACTGCATTATGACTGCAACAGTGGCATGAGTTTAACACCCCTCCCAGGACTTAACATGGAAACTTTACCAGAGTGATCTTGTCTTGTGTTTGTGCTCACAAATGCAGAATGTTGGCAGCTCTGTGGGTGTGTAAATACAGCAGTACTAACGTATCGCACATCTCCACAGGAATGTTATTTTAGTTTTCCAGTGAATAAATTCCACCATTCCGATCTATTATCTGTATAGCAGCAAAACTAACACAAACCAAAATCTATCGTAGCTTTACTTAAATCAGGGGGAGTACAAACAGCAGATGTTAAAGGCAATGCTGTAAATGGTAAAACAAGACTTAATACTAAGCAGTTTCCTCTTGCACTCTATTTCTAAACATGATCTTTTACCATCAGTAACAGTCTCACTATCACTGCACATGCTGCAATTATCTCCTTAGAGTGAGAGTGCACATAGCAAAATGGCACATATCTCTGACAGACAACATTCACAAGTCCAGACATGCCATCAGCAAAATTTGTGATAAGAGGATGAACAAGAGGAAGTGAGGGCGTTGGAGGGTTACATCTATACAAACAAAATAAATCAGCTGCACTGGCCTAAGTGAATGGAGGCCAGTGTTGAACAGAGGTAACTGCTTCCATTGAAAAGCTGAATGGTGACATGTCTGAACACCTGGGCTCACAGCATTCAACTCATGGAGTCAATCGTGGAAAGAGTGAGAGTTGGCTTACCTGTAAAGATTTAATCCTTGACAGTGTTGAGTCTCCAGGATGTGGTTCAAACCTGCAACAAACAGGAGACACAAGACATTATTTTATTGTTTTCTGATTTTACCAGTCCCTTAACTGACTATTGAAGGTTTAGTAAATCGATAACGGATGCATACAAATAATATGCATTTAGACTAAATAAGAAATAAAAGTGAGGCAGCAGTTATTTTGCTGCCACTCCCACTGTGCCGTGCTCTCTTGCACTGATGCAACACCGTAATGCAGTGACACCAACATTAAGCAGTCGAGCCATTCAAATAAACATAAAAAAAGTTTTGTTTGTTAACAGAGTGCAAAGGGGCTTTACATTACTTTTAACTTTGCAGAGACAGACAGCACCCTTGAAATAAGTCATGTAATATTGTTGTCCTATTGATTTAAATGGGTTTTATTACACTAATATCTGAATGTATTACATTTGTCTAAAAGATGTAGATTAACAAATTGAATTATATTAGAGGTCTTCTATGGTTGTTAGCACACCCACATACAGCTGGGAAAAAATAATTGAGATAAAGCAAACAGACTTGAATTTATTCATCAATACACGCTGCTGTCACATGCTGCACGACACGCATACATGAACACATCCTCCTGTCTCTCCAGGGAATTCCCTGCAAATGACGGCGTCTCGCTGAACACAGGGCCTTCAATCAATATCCCAAAACGTCTGCGGTTGTATTTTATTACTTTTACCTCCAGCAGGGGACATGTGCAAATGAATGGTCCCTCCCATAAAACACATACACACGTCGGGTGGCCCCCCACCTCCTCCAAATAAGCTTCCCTGCGTGACCGTGAATGTATTATCATAATCTCCAGCGAGACCCTCCATTCATCCCACATTAGAAAAACAAATGTGACACATAAAGAAAGTGGGTTCATTTAGACGAGGAGACATTAAAAGTGCTGTTAGCTCAGAGGAGGAAGATGGTGGATTATGTGAGAGTACATTAATAAGACGAGGCTGAGCTTTTTTAACTCGCCGGGTGATGCAAAAATATGAGGATAAGGTCTTTGAACTGACCGCGACAGCAAGAGTGAAAGGCTGCTGTCACACAGAGAGAGGCAGGGAGGGGCTGGAGGAGAGCAGGCAACCAGATTCAAACCCCAAGCTGTGATTTGTTACCATGGAAACCCAGGGTACAGAGAACCAGAGGTAAGAATATTCAGTAACACTTACAATGAAGCCCCCCTTGATACTGCATTATAAACAGATTATAAGCACATTTATTAAGATAATATTATGTGCTTATGATGCTGCATTATAGTGACATATACTCATGTTAATTTATAATGCTTTGCAATAGCTCTCATGAGTCATCATATTGATATTATATATATATATAGAGAGAGAGGGGGGCTTTTTTTTGTTAAAGCAAGACTGATTTCAGTATTCCATATTTTACGGTCAGCTTTATCTATGTTTTACTATCTTTTTTTGTAAGTGCTGTGTTGTTTTTCCATCTTTTGAATTTACAAGATTTAAATACCAACATTTATAGAGATCCCTCTTTAAGTATTTAAAGTTAACAGAAAATATATTGTCATGAACTTCAGCCTCTGAAGATTTGAAATGATAATTATACATTTTTTAAATGAAAAGCTAAAACAAGAGTTTACAGCTTTTTGTTTGCTTATCCTGCATTGACTGTTTTTGTTTTATTTTGCTTTACTTAAAGCATAAAATGACTACTTATGGTGACTCTGGGCTGAGCAGTAACTTGACTTTTAATCTGAATCACAATTACTGTCTCTCATAATTATAAAAACTGAGTGATCAAGATTTAAAGATTACAGTGCCACTTGATCTGTTTGACTTGTTTTGTCTTATCCCATCACACATTACTTTAGGCGTTTGCTTTTTCTGATTTATTTTCATTTATTAGTTGTTCTTCATTTTTCAAAATGATACATAGAGCTTCGAGCTCAATGACTGCATTTGACGTGTGCAGTAAAGTCAATTAGTAATCCAGTTTTATAATCGGGATCTCAATGTCTATCAAAATTATCAAGCTCATGGTTTTGGCCATAATCGAGCAGCCCCATTGTGACTTATAACCAGGTTGTAAAAACATACATCATCTTGTCAAACAGAGTTTTATCACTTTACTCATAGCATCTTATGATCACTCAAAAGGACATTTAATCAAATTACAATGTATCATAAGGTGGAAAGTCATGATAACATTGAATCTTTTTGAATACAGTCAGTGACCTGCATACATGTTCAATTAACACCTACCCTCATAAATATTTATGGAATTCTTGACATTATGTCATATTTGGCAGTATGACTAAGTATAATTAAGCTACAAGCACAATTTAACACACTAGACATGTTAATAACTCATTATAAACACTGCTATAATAAGGACTTATGGTTATTTTCAGAGAGTATCATAAATTATCATGATATCATGATTACTGAGCATTATAAACACAGCATTGCACATCAATGCATTATAAAAATGATTATAAAGTGTTCAGTGAATTAAAAGAAGGACGTCATAGTGTTACCAAATATTCCTTAATGTCTCATTTCAGCACACTGTATTATAAACTGACCTTAATATAAAGTAAGTTTAGCTAAAAGAGTATATATATTAGATTAAAATATATAATATATATATATTAAAATATTTATATTAGCCTATACTGAATGCACAATACTGAATTTGAGTTCAGCACTATCATTGTCTCCCAGCAGCAATGAAACAAGCTGAATTGGGCCAAAGTGAAACCGGATACAGATTGGTAGAATAAACATGATAGAAACAAGAGTGTCAGATTTTAACAAACAGTAACAGGAAAGCTCGGAGACATCAAACTCCCCAGGCAGGGGAGGCAGAGGGAGGCTGACGGGAAAAAGTATTCAGGGGGAGAGAGATAACACATGAAAAAATGAAAAGGAGCGGGAATCAGAAACATGCATTATTAACAGCAAATCTAAAAGCGCTTCATCATCAGAGCTCAAGAGGAGGAGGAGTAGTGGGAGATACAGGGACAGAAGAAGGGAGAGCTAGGTGCTGGCTAAAAAAGGAAGCTAGCAGAGCTGACCCCAAGATAGCACGTAAACAGCAAGATAAAAACCAATGCTGGCTACTGTGCAACACGAAAAAAATCTTTGTAAGCTACAGTTAAAGCATTATAAGAAAATTTGCAGCTATTTTTTTACTGTAATAATGAGAACATGTTTACTACTACAAGCTAGGAGGAGATGCTTAGCTTAGCCTTGAGCTGGCAGAGATGAGAAACAGCCTAATTTAGAGTAGAGCTAACAAATATACACACTGCATGTTGGCTCACTAATTAAGACTTTACATCTCATGTCTGTGTTTCTGTACATGCCCAAATTTGAACATGTAAATTAGCTCTGTAGGGGGTCGTGTGCTTAATTATATTTTGGCCAGGAGGCCAACTTCAGAGTGCTTTGCAAGTTGCCTCGTAAGATAACGTGATGACAAGATTTAAGACCACATAAGGGCTTATCTAGGCATTGGAGTCTTAACACTTTGAGATATTAAGCGGTAAGTAAGAGGCTACACAGCTGGTAGTAGGAGTTTACAAGCTATGAGTTAACAAGGTAACTCAAAACGTTCTGCACTGACCTTGATGAAAAATTTCAGGAAATGTTGGTCATTGCAAAAGCCAGAAGTGATTTGATATAGGTAGTGATCTGAATCCGGATGCAGATCCAGACAAAAAAAACAGTGCGAGAAAGTTCACAGGTAACTCAGGAAGTTCTCCACAGATTTTTACAGCATTTTCAGGGAATATTGTTCAGAGCACAGGGAACAAGTGGTAAGATTATTGTGGTGATCCAAATCCTTATGTGGATCTGTGAAAACTTGGATGCCTTAACAGTGACAGATAGTGCAGGTTTCTACATTTTTGACATTTCTGGCAAGAACAGTAACTAGCCTGACTTAATTACATGGTGTTAAATAAGCCTCTTTTCTGCATCAGTAACGTGTTTAATTCCTAAAAAGAGAGATGCATTTTGCTTGAAAAAAGAAAAAACTACTGCAAAGACAAAACAGACTTCTTTGCTAGTAGGAGCTTTAATGTTCTCTACATTAAATCATTTTTGCCATCATTTTTTAAAAATTCCACAGATAAGCATCCATCTTACAATCACACTCTGTTTTTAAGTGTTTCATGGACTAAATAAATTGAATTGGTTAAAGTCCTCTGAAGAACTTAGACCAAAAATAGATCCAAAATAGATTAAAAAAATTGTTCATTTTCACTAAAATATCCCCCTGACAACACTGGTGGGTATGAAACGATCCCTGACTGTCCTCTGGTTCAATCCCTGCCTGATTACTGAAGGCCTGTGTCACAGATCCTGCTGCAGTCCCACTCTGATTTACTATCTGCTGTTTCAATTAGCTGACTGACTTTATGGATCCACAGGGAACCGATACACTATGTGCCTCAATGTTTCTCTGTGTGCTGCCCGGGACTTGCAGCATGTGATAGAGTAACTGACCTCAGGCCTAAACAGAAATGTGGGTGCATGTGCACGTCTGTGTGTGTATGTGCTGAAATTCCCTATAGACCGAGCGGCTCAGGGGCCTGAACAATCAGCTGCACCTGCCTCCAAGAACAATACACACTCTGATTGCCTGGCCTTGAACGCCTCTTCTGCCTTCATGAATGTTCACAATATGAACACAAAGTGGTAAATTAAAACAAGCCCTATGGCAGCTTCCATTAAAGGGTTAATAAATCACTACACTACATTAATGCCCTGGGGCAGAGATTACTTTAAATGAGAGATGAAATGACCATTAGAGACAGAAAATTAAACTTTATGATGTTAGATATCCCAATCGCAAAGATGAAATATGGCAAAAAAAAAAAAAAATTTCTGATGTTTTGATATTATTTTCATTACACAAAACATAATTTGGAGCAATAAAACATGTTTTTTTGCTTGTTTCTTTTCAATCATATTGTGGAAACTTAATATTTTACTATGGTTTACAACATTTTTGATACTTTCCTAAACCAACTGCTTAAAGCAACATATGCTGTCAAACAACAAAGTAAAAGAAATCCATCTACATCCATTACATTTTGACAATTAAACCTTCCAAACCAGAGAGAGAGAGGGTACTGTCAAATGTATAAACATAACAAAATAACATTGGCAACAATCATGGACCAAGCCATTGCTATGTTTTATGAGCAACCTGAACCCTGTTTACCCTCAATACTTAATGATTAAAAGCAAGAACAAGGTATTTGGTATCCAGAATATGTCTATGTTGCAAAATGTTGCATCAATGAGTTAATTTTGACCAGTTTTCTTCAAGTGTAAAAGTCGATGTTTTCCCTAAACTTGGATTCATATCATACATCCGATTTTGATGACTGCTCGAGAATGTTCACAAATACCACTGCTAAAAAAATGCAAGTTTTCACAAACTGAGTGCCTCTGATCCAGTCCAGCTGAGCTGCTCTGTGGGTCTGGTTGACCTATCATCTCTGTCGTCATTGTTCAGTTCAGAGTAGTTTTATCAGCACTGCCCTATTCTGCATATGCTCTGTGCTGGGAGTGCCACCTCGAACCAACAGGCTTGAACCACTGATGCAATAGTGGACGTCACACTGGTAGGTCTATTCAGGGGGCAGGAGTAACCAGCTGCTTCAGGCAGCCGCTGGCACAGTACACAGGAAAAGAGGGAGAGGTCAGGATTCTGTAGATTCTTTGTCTTGCACATAGAAGTACTCTATCATGCAGCGTGGGGATGGAAATTGGGGACCACTTCCACCTGAGAATCAATAACAACTTCCTCAAAGAATGAATATCACTTGTTTTTTGTGCTTAACAATTCCCTTAGCAATGACTTCCACTTTGTTCTGCATGCCTTGCAACTCAAATAGATTACACTCTCATCAGAGGAAGTAAGCAGAAACAATAATAAAGAAGTCAGAGGTTTAATCATGGCAGACAGGGGGCAGAAGTGGTCAAAACCATGGCTTGATTTTCAACAAAATAACACTTATGGCACAACAATTAGTGATTGCAGGGACATTCATCTATGCAGCATGGTGCTGAATATCAGGAGTGGCATGGGTCTGACATTGTTGCCACTAAAAACCTATGTAGTCCGACTATTTTAGATGAGGGGATTGTTAAAGAATCAGATTGATCGGGAGAATGAATAAATGCATCGATACCAATAAAATGTATCAATTTCCATCCCTAATGCAGAGGACACACGTAAAATACACCAAGGGGTGTAATCCCCCGGCCAAAAAAAAAACATTATAAGACCAAAATACCCTTAATTCTTGGTAATATAACAGAAATGTCTTGTAAAATCAAGCAGTGAGGAAAAAAAGCATTATTGAGGCTTATCTTTGAAAAAAAAAACATTTGTATCTGCCCCCTGGCAGCTGTTCTATACTGAAAAATGGGGTCAAACTTCTAACTGCTGATTCTGCATATACTTCAGGTAAGGGAACTGACTGACTCATGGTTGCCAAGATCCGTATAGGGGCTACACTTGCCTCAGTGCTGGTGTTAGCTAAGTGTGAGCAAACATGGAAAGCATCCCAAAGGAAAGCCTATACTCAGATGGTTACTCCTGACCACCATCACCTGAGTCAGACAATTTTGTTGGAGACACAAAGGAAGAAGAGAATAGTGAGGCAGAACTGATGAGAGGAGCACAGCTGTATATGTTTAAGCTGTGGCAGACAAAGCTAACATTGATGCTGGAGACATCACTGACACTGACTGTATCCAGCTGTCATCTCCAATGAAGGTGACTTTAAGTGCAACAAATATGAGATAAAAAGCCTTAAAGAGGAATTTTGACTTCATGAGCCCTTTAAAATATGAGCAGTGTTGGGAGTAACTGTGTTAAAAATAATGGCTTTACTAGCGCTGGTAGCAGGCCAGGTAATAACAAGGAAGGACACAGAGACAGAGCCATGCCATTTAAGCAGCAAATGCTTTTTCAAAAAAAGTAATACAACATTACTTTCCCTGGGAACTAATTACATTTATGAAGGAATAATTCCATTAGTAATTGAATTACTTTTTTAGGGAAAGTAACTAGTAAATATAACTACTTACTTTTTCAGAGTAATTTTCCCAACACTGAATATGAGGGTAATTCAACAGACATATTTGTCTTTGAAATTGATACTAATGCTTTTTTGTCGCCTACAAAAGCAAAAGCAATGATCAGACAGTTTGAAGCATAACCAGATAATCACCCCTCTCTAAAGCTTTAACAGGACAAATGCATCCTGTAATTACATAAAGTCTTACAGAGAACAGTTTATCATGTTGTGTATCGCCCCAAGCCTGATGATCAGTCTGCCATGAATGAAGACTTTCACTCCTGAGAATGTGTTTGATTTGTACACAATGGTTACCCTGAGGCTGGCCTGTGCAAACAACAGAAAACACAAAGAAACACTTGTGTAAAATCTTTTCTTATACAAATGTGTGTCAACGGAGCATAAAAAGACATCAAGACAGACAATGGAGGCATTTTCAGCAGCTAAACAGGTGAAAAATAAAGGACACTCCAAAATCCATGACTAGTATAAGACATACATCCCCACAGACTCTTCAGTTAGAGAGACAGCAGCACCTGTGCAGTGACGACTGTGTGTCTGCGGCCTGAAGGCTCCTCCTGCAGTATCAGACATACCATCTGTGAGTGACTCTGCTCAAGACCTGAGGGTTATTTATGTGCGTGTGTTCTGTGTCCGTGAACATCTGCTAACACGTACCTATTGTCACAAGAAATGACAAACGACCTAATTAGGATTGGTTGCCATGTTTGGTCAATTTATTAGATAGTGATAATCTCCAGAATGTAACTCATGGGATATTTATACTGTTGTTGCAATTTCATCTGTGAATAAGACAAAAGACAGTCGCGAAGCTGTGCTTTCAAAGCAAGACTCTTCCGATGGATGTTAAAGGAGCTCAATGGGGGGTCTTTTTTCTGTCCCAGCAAAAGGTTTCTATTAGGGGCAACAAAGCCTTGAAAAGAGGATCCACATCCGGATCACCACATAAATCTAATGAGATCTCTCTTGTGCCATGAACCACATTCCCTGAAAATATCATCACAATCTGTTCAAAACTTTTTGAGTTATCCTGAATAAAAACCAACCAACAAACAAACAAAAAAATGCTAGCAAAAATATGACTCCCTTGATGGAGGTATTGAAACAGTTTTTGCAGAGAAACTGCGAAAAAAAATGTTGCACATCACTAACATTGCTGCATGCTCATAAACAGCATGTAACTGCATTTATGTGCTTGCACGTGGATGAAAATCTTTTTGAAAACTTGTGCGGACCAAATTATTTTAGAAAATCTCCTCCATTTTCAAAAATATGCACCTATGAATGGACACAGCCTAATAATTAAATCTCAAACATCAGCATGTACTGAAGGGGACAGCACAAATGAGACATATTGAGCACAGTTTTTGGTCTTCAAAGGTCACTCGTGCTTTTATTTCTTTTTGTTTTCAGTATTTTCTCTGACCTGTGAAAGCAGATAATGTTGTAAACATGAATAGCAATGAAAATGTCAGAAATATTAAAAAATAGCATAAATTTTCACACAGTGGGGAATTACAGGATGGAAGAATCCCACAGATCTGTCAGAGTGACCTTTAAAGCTTCAAACCCATACATTCCTTTGGCCGTGTGTGACACTGAGAGAGAGGACTGTTGGTTACCATGGCTATCTTAAGGTTTTTTCATTTAAACAGACTGTGTGCATCCTGCAAATGACAGCCAACACACACACATACACGCACGCACAGTCCGTTCTTGGAGCAGTCAGAGGGAGCTGGGTTTAATCACAGAGATTTACAGCCTGAAAGTTTTTTGTCCCTCCTCCAGAGGTTAAAGGGACAGTTCCCTCATTGCTTCAGTTCCCACTTGACTCCACACAGAGCACGAAATGAAGTCCTCAAGAATGTCACACATGCTACAGAGACGGAGATAAAACACGATTAAAGAGCAGCAGGAAGTAGCATTCTTCTGCTAAGCTCTCAGAGAAGGAGCGTTCTGTGAAAGCGCACAGGTATGAGACCTCTCTGGGGGTTTGATCCCATCACCAGACTCATTTTACAGCCTGGCAGAGGGAGACCTGTATGAAAGCGAGAGTGATGGGTGGTAACATGAGAGTGAAGGGGATGAGCAGGAGAGTGGGAGGTCCAGGGCAACAGAAGAAGAAACAGACAGAGGAGAAAAAAAGCTGATTTGATGGCAGTTAGGTCGACATGAATGCAGATGAAAAACCTTGCCATGAGATGCTCAGCTCGATTAAATCACAGTAAGAGAGAGGCCTGACTGGGAGCTTGATCTCTATGTTAATGCAGGATTCTGAAGGCTATACTGCAGGGATTATAAAAGCTAATTTAATACACAAAAGCGATCCTCAATGTTGATATTACAGACCTGTTTGACACAATGACTCTCTATGAAGAAGCCCCATGCAATGAAGCACTGTGTAGGAGATCAAATCCAGGACATTACTCTACATAATAGTCTGAATGGCCTGCTGTGACTTTTGAAAGAAAGCGTATCATTGAATTATCTGCGAGGAGTCTTGAGGTTGTTGGATAACACACTCAGTTTTATACTAAACCCTCTAAATGGCCTGCTACAAGGTTTCTAGTGTTTCTTCAATGCCTGTCACTGCCTGTATAGGGTCAAAGAAGATATAAAGGCTCCAAGCAAACATGAATCTACAGATTTAATTCACAAAAATCATCTGGGAACAGACACATTTTCTTGGTTTTGTTTTAGAAAAGATTTAATTTAGATGACAACATTTTGATAGCAGTTGCTGAGCACACAAAATCCTGAAAGGTGCATTCACACCGAACACAACTTGGGTGAACACTCGCCATGCAAAGACAATGTCCAGCTGCAATGGGGCGGGGCCAGCCCTCACACGATGTGACGAACACAACCTGGGTGACTTGGTCATGCTACTGGGTTGCTTTGGACGTGCGACCAGGGTCACATCGCTGGGTCGCCAAAGTTGAGAAATTTGAACTTTGCAGGCGATGTTGCTTTTTTGTGGGTGTGTGTGTCTATTTTGCAGTGAATGTTTGCCGGAAGAGATGGACGAGTTTGCTGGATGTATATATGAGGGAAAAAAAGATGGAGGAGGGAAGAAGCAGGTCAGCGGGAGGGCCGGTGACCCAGTTGTTACGTTAGCTGTACCTCGCTTAATGTTGTACTGGAGACACAGACGTCACCCATGACAGTAAACAACAACTGTTTTTATTCCAGCTCACATTTGATGAACAATCCATGTCCGTGTTGGAACATTAGTTTGTGAGTACATTAGTTCCGCCTTATTCAACAGAAATGGCGGTTTCTATAAATATATGATACAATATGTTCGCGGTGAAACTCGTGTGGGCGTGACATCATTGAGTGAAGCAACGGTGACAAAATGAGCTATGTGTTGGACACGTGACATGACTGACGTGAGCAACGCAATCTTGGTCGCCAAGTCGCGTTCAGTGTGAATGCATCTTAAGACAACCAAAAAAATGCATTGTAGTGCAGATGCCAGGCCAGTAGTTGGCAGTGTGACTTTGTCCCAAACATGCCCACATCCTCCTCCTACGGCAGAGCAGTAAGTCAGTGCACATGGTTGTTGTTGTTTTCAGATCTTTTCCCCTTCAGTAGACATGTCACTGTTGGTCCTAGCATTATTTCGTCAGCAGTTTGAGCCCATTGATTCAGGTTGGAAAAACCAGTGCCGAACAAAGACTGTACACAGAATGCAGAGCCTTTGAAAACATGGTGCTGATACTGATACTATACTAGTATTTTTGGTCAAGACCAAGTCTGTGCTTTACCAAAAGTTGACCCGCACTTTTCATTGTGATGGTCTATTTGAATCAGAAACAGCTCTGAAACCAGAAAAAAAACATTTCATCCTCTAATAAATGAAGCTGTTGATTTTCAAATGTAGTCATTTAATGAAGATAAAGTGAGGAACTCTGATGTCTTCTTACATTTTGCCATTACAGGAGATTTATAGGATATATCGGTTGATACAAATGGCTGTAAATGTTGGCAGAAATCTGTATATATGCTCATATTAATAACCAAACAAAGGCTCATTAAGATCACATGGCTGAAAAGAAAAACCCAAAACTATAGAGATGAATAAATGTAACACTGAAAATGTTCACACTGAAATTGTCTCAAAAAGAGAGACAAAGACCTGACAGTAGCCAATATTGCTGAAGAAACTAAATCCATCAACCTCTGAGAGACTGTACGCAGTGTTACCATGGAGAAAGCCAAGCAGAGTAACACTCAGAGCAAAGCTTGGCCTTCGTTGACATGACATGTTAGAAACACGTTGGGAAAAATGCCCCTGCACCCGGCACCCCCAGGAAGCACACAAAAGAGGGAGTCGAGGGAAAGACAAAGATGGAGACAGATGCTGCGTGGAAATGAGAAATGGAAACGTGGAAATGAGAGCATGAAGAACAAAAGAGGGAGGCTGCAGATGAAGGAGCGTAAACAGTGGAGGGTATACACCTATAGGAAGCCTGGGAGATGTCTAATATTGACTCCAACTAACACAGAGAAAGAATCCAGGCCTCCTAATATTAGTAACAGCACTGGAGGGGGATTTCTCTGTGATCTCATTAAGTTAGTACTCCTCTAGTAAAAAGATCTTGAAGCTGTGATGATGGAGCTGCTAACACACCACTAAAGCTAGTTAAACTTGCTCCACTCTGTTTCTCAGTGAAAACCAAGTGAGATTTGTGCAATAGGGCTTTAAGATTGCTTCAACAAGCCTCTGAACAAAGTAGTACATGTAAAAAAGACTCCACATGCTTTTTATGTCTTTGCTAGTCTTGCACATGAACAAAGTCCTGTGCAGCGGTGTAGTTGGTATATCCTGCAGCAATGGTGGGACTAGAGAGACCCTGAAAGAAGATCAAGACTGAGCGACGTGGAGATGACAGAACTGAGGGTTATTTTTAGAAAACATAAAGGAGCTACAGTATGAGGACAGTGTTTCATGTTTCATGTTGCATACGCCTCTCTCTGGGGCTCAGTATGTATGTTAATGTTGATTTGGATCAGGCAGGAATGATAGATACATACAAACCCAAATTCAAAGACAGTTGGGACATTGTGTATTGTATAAAATAAATTCAGTGATATGAATTCAGTCAGCAATTCAATTTGAATCAACTTCAAGCTGCATCACAATGGCCACCATCTTTGATTTTCTACATTGCTGCACGTGGCTACATTTTATCAGCAAATACAAGCAGTTAGAGAAATATGAACTCCTTTAAATTATTTAGAAAGTGCTTTAAAAATCTGTGTCAACAAAGTTATTTTTCATTGTAAACCAGAAAAAAAAAACAATTTTAGGTCTGATCTACATCTAATTGTTTTTTCCCTCTTAAAAAACAAAACTAAGATTTAAGCCTCAGCTTGATTCATCAATGCAGAGTCATCTATGTCTGCATCATGGTGCATCAGTTAAAGGATTTGCATATCCTTTTCAACTCATTTTAATATAGGCCAGCACAATATAAGAAAAATATGCAATGACACTGTTCAATGTTGCAATGACAATTTAATTTGCTATAAATAAAAGAAAATTAAAACTGTCAGAGTGTTAATTAAATCTTGTTTAAGGGGAATGAGGGATCATAGAGCTTGAAAATGCACTTAAATGCTTTATCACTTCTCAATAATACAGGGATATAATACAATTACAGCGACAAGAAGAAAGCAGTGAGGACTTGATGATGCTACTGAAATATTATAGCACAGTTTTGTCACATTCTAAATTAAGTCAAAGATAATTTCTTTATCTCCTGAATTGGCACGAGGAATGGAAAAAATAGCTAATAGACAGCTTTATTTTCATCTAAGGGTGTGAAAGGCTGTGGTGCTACATCAGAAACATTGCATGACCACATAAATTTTTTTTTTTATTTATTGCAAATAATTTAGACTGTTGGAGTGTGTTTATTGTGATAGCTAAAATCAAGTCAGATCAAAATAACAAGCATAATGACAAGAAATTTAATGTTGATGTTCTTCATTGATTATTGTGAAATATAGACAAATTATAAATTTGATGCCTGCAACTCATTAAAAAGCTCATACAGGAGCATGTTTACCACAGTTTTTTTTTTTTGGACAACACACTATGCACCTGTAGACTGAAGAAACATTTATTCGTTAACAAACTGACAGTCAAATTCCTTTTCATTCTAGCTTAATGTACATCTAAAACTGCTAAAAACAATGTAGGTTTCAGTTGTACACCGTAATATGCTTTACATTTTAAATGGAAGGCGGGTCTGGAATAACCTTGTTAATTGACTTGATCAGCAAGATCTCATGTCTGTCATCAGGCAGGTCCATCTTGTAAGGCTTCAAGCTGAAACAACTGTGCCCAGTCTGAGAATGAGCAAGCTTTTCAGGGTCCATTTAAGGACAAAGTGGCAGAAGCATAACGCTGATTTCGTTGTGCCAGAAGTGAGAAGTGACCTCAAGCCTGTGACAGGTTCAAAATAAACTTTATGCAATCGCCCTCCAGTTTTTCTTGAAAAGTACTGCCCCCTCTCCAACCACTTTCCATAGGATGTTTTCAGATGGATGTAAAATATGTCGCTTGGATGTATGAAACAATCAAAATGTGGATATGTATAGGTAGCATGATGGCGCTGCAGGTAGAGAAAGTGTCTCACAGCAATAAGGTTGCTGGTTCAATCCCTGTGTCAGTCATGGCCTTTGTGTAGAATTTGCATGGGGAACACATGCATGGGTTCTCTCCGGGCACTCCAGCTTCCTCCCACAAACCAAACACATGCTCATTAAGTTGATCGGTGACTCCAAATTGCCCTTAGGTATGAGAGTGAGGCTGTTTAGTTGATTCAAGAAAAAAAATATGCACATTAGGTTTCTCTAAAGTGTGAGTCTCTCAAATTGCCCCTTAGGTATAATTGTGTGAGTGAATAGTTGTCTGTGTCTCTATGTGGCCCTGTGATTTGCAGATGATGGTTTCAAGGTGGATATGTATTGTCTTGCTGAAATTAAACAGGGATGTTCCTGAAGAAGCTGACGTCTGGACAGAGGCATGTGTTGAAATGTGTGGCATTTATGGTGCCTTCATCTTGCACATAGATTTGCAGGTTACCCATGCCAAAGGCACCAAAACACCCCAACATTGTCACAGATACTGACTTTTAAACTCTATAATCCTGAGAATCTTTGAACCAGTGTTACAGTAATAGCCTGAATGTGCAAAAAGAGGGCCTTTTATCCAATATGCTGTGAATTAAGTCACATGCTACTGACATATGTGTTATAAAAGTCAACAACAAATATAATCCAAGCAACATCTTCACACCCTCCTTTGGCAAAAAGATGGGACAGCAACCATTTCTAACATTAAAAGGCCTGAATGAGAAGAAAGACATGCTAATGAGAAGTAGTTCAGCGCACCAACATTTCTAACACAAACTGACTAATTGCTCTCCACTCAGCAGCTCCACAGGATTGAATGTGAAAGCTCTAAAAACACACACTTCACCAGACTGGTTGGATTTGACGTTAGCTGTACGCTTCAGAAAAAATAGGACTTGAGGCTGGAGGCAGACAAAACATAGTGTTAACTACACTGCAGTTCCATCCAGGGCTCTCGTGTGAGGTGCTTTGCTTTATTTGTATATGGCACTTGAGGTCAAATAAACACTCAACCGCCGGCTGCGTGGCTTTCCCCTCTGAAGCTTGACATTGTTGGCTAACAAAAGAGGACGTGTAAAGCAAAAGAAGCCACGTGCATGTTCCTGAGGCCCTTTTTGAAAATTGTGTGACAGCTGTGATTCACGACCACACCTCAGCAGCAGGATGAAGCAGCCTGTTCTGTCTTATTTGGATGCTGTCACGGTCCAGTAAAGCATTGATGTTGTTGCTTTCTTGCCATGTTCGAAGGATCACTGTAGCATGAATTGGACACATGCAGCTATATATTGCCATGGAATCAGAAGTGCATACACATGGATGCACACACACAAACCTGCTTGATTTGCCTCCACAACTTTACCCTGATTTTCATTAACCAAATATACAATGGCACGGCATCAAGCTGCAGTCAAATACAGGGAACAAAACAAACCACAGAATGGGCCAGGCTGACAGGCTCACAGAGGTAAAAGCGTATTGTTAAAGTGACAAACATTAAGATAAAAATCACTCTCTTTAATTCTAATTTGATATATTTGTTACACCAGAGGACAAAGAATCTCTCTGTGTGTCCCAATAACCTCATTATTTGACACCAATCTTAGCACTAAATGAGGACTCACTAAATCCATCCGATCCTCTGACACCCTCACGCTTTTGGAGCAGAAAGAAATCAATGTTTCGAGTGCTTTTCCTTTCACACCTGCCAGTCACTCACCAGACCTCAAATGACAATAATTAACACCTTTTCCTGCCTTGATCCCTGGAGTCTATACGTGAGAGCATTACCTCCACTGTGCTTTTCCTCTTAGTTAGTTCTTAGAGCTGTCGGGTCTGTTACATCAAGGGTCCTCAACCACTAGGCCAGAGATCATTAAGGTACCAGGGCGTGAAGAGATAGAGATAAATCAATAACATTTCTCTTTTTTGACACATTAAGTCAGCAGGGTGTTTATCTTGAAAATAACCAAATCCTCTCAAATTCATGGAGGGGCTTGATTGCTAACACACATAAGAGGCTTTTCCACAATGGTGCCTTGTATCATGCATAGCTTTATGTATCATCAACACTGGGGTTCAAAGCGAGATCAGCCCAGACTAAATGTGATTTGGAGACACTGCTGACCTCTGAATGGTCTGAGCAGCGCCATGAATCGGAGGTTTCCGACAAGGAAATGAAATGCCCCCCAATGTCCACTCCATAGTGCTGCAGGACTCCCCAAACTTTCCTCTGCTTTGGATACAATGTTGTCTCTGTGCTTGTAAGTGTCTTTGGAACAAAATTCATCTCCTTATTGCTTTTGCCCTAGTGCCTTGAGATTTACTGTATGTGTCACTCTTACCTCTACTTTAAATATCCTTTGCAGCACACAATAGAAGAACAACTCTTTGCACACTGTTTGCCAAGCTGGTAAGCATAGTGCAGCATTTCAGACCGAAAGAACTTAAACTGCCTAAACAGCCGAAAGAGGCAAAATAAACAGTTTTGATTCATCAGTCAAATACACACAGAACTTTGAATGCCTGCCAGTGTTGTGGTCTAATCTGTGGTCTAAATTATTTACCATTAGCTAGAAGGCTGATAAAATGGTAATATTATTACATTGTGATGGCCCCCAACCATTCTATCCTTGTGCACAAGTGATCTTTCATCACACAGAAGTTTATAGTTTCAAACCAATTCATTACTCAAAGCCTCTCATTACAAAAAGTGTATTCTTTGTGTATTTTGCATATCTGACTTGATCTGTTGGATATATCATAAACTTCTACTACTACTACTACTACTCTTTGATGTGGCTTCAAGTCCTCCTTAGCTCTATCTCTTTGCTTGTCAGGACTTTAAGGTTGCCTCTGTTCAGCCGGCTTGGTTCCATTTCGAAGTTGCGACATTGTTTAATTTTTCACTTGGTTTGGTTTTCTTTCACACTGCACTGTGTCGAGTGGATCAAAACCTGTAAAATGTTGTGTAACACAGACACTTGCCACTAGCTGGGCCTAAGGCTGCTAGTGCTCCCATTGCTAATGTTAGACACATTCTGCTCAATATTATCAACAAATGTTATGTTAACCTTCTTGCTGTTACGATATTTGGCCTAATTCAAGCCACAATGCACTGCTTTTCAGTTTGTTTGTTTGTTTTTGATGGTTTTCACATCCACCATAAATTGATCTCTGGTTTTCTTGAAAGTGGAATGAAACACCCTGTTTTCAGGTGGACCAGAGCGTGGTTCTTTCGTCAGCACAAGAGTTCATGTGAGCTTTCCAAAATAGGTCTGGACCAAATGTAAAGACAGTCAACACCTAACTGTGTTGCAATAAAACATTGTCTCCAGTGTGGTGACTTTCATCATTGGGCCTCAAAATGCCTCTCCACAAACAAAGGGATGACATCACTGTCCATGTCTGATACAGGCTAAGTTTCCACCCAGAACGACGGCGGCTCCTCTTTGGCAGTATATCTTTTCAAACAGAAGCAAAGATCTGAGCCAAAATCAATAACACTGTGAGGAAAACCTCACATGTTAAGCTTTCCCTGTAACAGACCTATCAAAGCAGCCAACCTCAGCAGTCTTCAATCTCTCATAGCACACAAACACGCATACATGGCTCACACTATTCACTGCTGCCCACAGGCCTCTGCAGCTTTGTTGGCTGGCAGTTCTGAGCTCGTGGACAGTTAGACAGCAAAGAGCCGGCTGCATAAGGGAGGCTGTAGCTTTCTTTACACAAAGACTCCACTAAGCACTTTCTAAAAACAGATGCTGTCTGAGCTAATGAGTATACCCTGAAGCAAGGCAGCACTGGGTTTACATCGGGACAGTCTCCAACTCCATCTGTGCCAATTTACCCTCTGTAATTCTAAATAGACCACAACAGGTTATGCCTTGATTTAGGAGTATTTACATTTTCACCTCCATGGAAGCACAAGTGAGCCTCGGCACCTGGAACAGTTTAGACAATGTAGATCTTGAGGTCATAGGTCATGGTCAATGGTCTTCATGCTCATCCCTTGCTTGTAAATAAGTGACATCTTGAGAATGCTGTGCAGGATTTCCTTCATTTTGCACAAATGTCCACTTTAATACAAGGAAAAACTGTGTTTATTTAGGTAAAAGGCAGAGGTCATGGAATCTCATGTCCATCCCTTGCTTGTGAACACCATCACTCAATTTCCATTCAATGGATTTTCTTCTAACTTGGCAACAACATCCTCTGTGACTCAAGGATGATAGGATTGGATTTTTGAAGGTAAAGTAAACAATCATTTGGCCATATCATCATCATATGTTTGAGAATGTGTTTTTTTTAATAATACTTTGGGGGCTCACATGTTTACTCAGACTTAAATATGAAATATGTAGATTTGGGGGTCAAAGGTCATGGTCATTGGTCCTATATTCATCAAATTTGGCACAAGTGTCAATTCTAATTCAAGGATGAACTTGTTAGATTTAGGGGGTCATAGCTCAAAGGTTGAGGTCATAGATTCCCATGTTCTCCCCTTGCTTGAGAATGAGGTAACCTAATAACACTGAAAGGGACTTTCTTTAAACATTGCAAAAAGATCTTTGACACAAGGATGAAGTGATCAGATTTTGGCGGTCAATAGTCAAACGGTGCTTTGATCTAACGATCATTGCTTGCTTGCAAATTATGTGAAATTTCAAAACACCTTAAGAGTGTTTCTCAACTTAGCACAAATGTCCACTCTGCCTTAAGGATGAACTCATTAGATATTTGTGAGCCATGGTCATTGTGATCATCATTTGCTTGAAAATTTTATTTCTTAAAAAAAGCTTCCAGAGATTCTACCAAACCTTGCAGGAATGTTTGTTCTGACTCGAAAATGAAATGATTCGATTTTTGGAGTCTTAGACAACAGGTTATGGTCATTGTTTCTTACGTTCATCCCTTCACTGGGAACACAATTTCTCAAAAACCCTTGTAGGTGTATTCTTCAAATTTTGCACTGAAATCCACTCTTTTTAATAGAAGAACTGATGACATATTGGTTGATTATTGGCCAGATGTCATGTGGTCTCATGATTATCTCTTTCTTCTAAATTTTATTATTAGAATGTTTTGAGGGACTTCATTCAAACTTTGCCCTCAAGGATGAAATGATTAGATATTCTTAAGTCATGGGTCAGACTTCATTTGGCCCAATAATCGTCTCTTGCTTGTGAGCATGATATCCCAACAAGACTTTTAAGTATTTTGCCAAACTCAACCTCAAGAATGAACTCTTTTTAGGAGGTCATAAATAATGTTATTTTCCCTCATGATCATCTCTTGATATCTTATGAACATTTTGAATGCATGAAACTCTACGGCCCATACTACAGTTTTTCTTTTCTTTCTTTAAAAGGACTAATTCTTTTTTTTCTGCATTTTTTAGAGAGATCAGGCCAGAGGACAAACTCAGAGGGTGGGGATCAAGAGGGGGAAGTGACATGCATGAGAACGAGTCCATAGGACACGTGGACAAAATTGTGAGGCTCAGCATCCCCATTCTAGTTTCTTCATGTACCAAAGTAAACCAGATGCCCAACTGTTTTCATTAGTGCAAGCTGCCACAGTTTAGAGAGATCCTACTTTTATCTTTTCCAAAAATAAGTTCAAGGAGGAGTCATTTTTTTCCAAAACAAAGGCCTTATTGATAGGACAGTCATCTGTGTCTCTTGGAAATAATCTATTTGTAAATGGGAATGAATCCTCCTTTTCTTTGAGGAGGTTCTGTCTGACAAAATGCCTATTAGACTGCTTGGGTTTTGGCTAAACAAGATAAACTGAGTTAACCCGCTCAACTCCATCCAGCCGATGTTAATGAGCTTGTAAAGGATCACACTGCTGGCTATAAAACAGGGGGGGTTCTTTTGGATGCCCTTGGGGTCTCCCAGCTTAATCCTGGGATCAATAAAGCGGGTGTCAATACAAGCTTATGGTTTTGTGATACTTGATACACAGTATCAATCAGGGTGTAAATGAGACTACTTGGTGATAGCTTGAGCAGAGAAAAGCCAATGTCTGTGCAGAATCCCCTTGGTAAGGGGGGTAAAAGTAGAAGGATTTTAACGAGAGAGGAAACAGAACCACAAAGTGACCATCAATCTGATTTTTAGACCATATACCAACCCAATTTCTCCGACAAAATGGGCACAGTGCATCCTAAATCATCCCCAATTCAACCCTGCTACTCACAAGATCCTAAGTGCAAGTGACAAGACGGGGAGAAGCTCTCAATAATTCATCAAGCAGTATAGTATTTTTTGGTCTGGCTTTGATACACCGGAGCAGCAGCAGTGCTTCTAAGCAAAAGATAAGAGACATGTTTTTGCATATTTATTTGAGAGGATATCAATTATTCAAACTCTACGCCTCTCTAAAAGCTAGAAAGACCAGAACAAACAGTCAGTCAGTCAAGGCTTGTTGATTTTTTTTGTCCATTTTTGAGATTTTTAGAGGTGTTTAACCAACCAGAGTCAGGGGCCTTTTTTCTGCAAGAAATACTATTATGTAAAGTAGTTGGCTTAAATACAATCCATTTAATCCATCAGTATTGCACAATAACATCACGAGGAAAGGTGAAAATGCCAAAATATTTTGCAGCATGCACATTCAGGATAACTCAGAGACAGAACTATACTGTTAAAGTAACTAAAAGACACAAAGCAAACTAAAAGTAGAGCTGCATCAAACTGGATCTTTTTCAAAACACGTGCTGTTCTTTCTCCTTAAATCCAACATCAAAACAAAAGTTTAATTCAAGTGCTTTTTATTCCTGGGCCCTACCATCCAAACTCTATTGGATCGCCAGCATCCCAAACCATAACACTCACTTTGTTCATTAATGTTTAGAATTCTGCAACAGATCTTTATGAGAACAACTGTGTTTGAAAGCCCACTCTTTTGCAAATCTTCATGTCAAATATATCCCCCAAAAAATCATTTATCCATCCATGGAGGGCTGGATTAAGGATTTTTATTTGGACATTTTGTTTTCTTGGATCCACAAAAAGAAATTTGTAATAGGTGATATCCCATTTTCTTGATGAAAAAATGTATCAGTATGTAATAGGACCTTGATTTTCACAATCGAGAAAGTGGCACCTTCCTGTCTTTATACTGACCAATCAAATGAAGCAAATATTTCCTTTCTCTTGTTTTCTCGACAGTTTTGTCCCAGCAGGATCAGCCAATGGTCAACAACAGACAAAAAAGTTATTTGTCAGTTCTCTAAATAATCAAAACGAAAGTGTAAATAATATGAAATGGGCCTTTGTAACATTTGGGACAAAAATTGCTCCCAAGAGTGGTACAAATGACTAAATGGAGTGGGAAAAAACATTAAGGAATAAGTTTACACAGGGTTATTGATTATTATTCAGAGGGTGATTTGTTTAAAATTTTTTGAGATTTAAATTTTGTTTAAAAGGTGTAATTTTGTCTTTGTGGTCATACAGCTTTTAATACATCAATCTGACACCATTACAGCAGAAATATTCTGATAGTCCTGGTTGTCCTGAAAATAATAATGCTCCTGTCATAATTCTGCTTGTGACACTTGAAGTTGTACATGCATTATTTCAATACAAATCTTAGCCAATCTAAAATAGCAAAAAGTGACCTGGAGTTGCAAGGGTTAAAGCTCTACCAGCTGAAGCAAAAGTTATGTTTCAACAATGTCTAGATACTTTTAAGAACAATTTTCTAAAAAAAATAAATAAATAATTTGAAAATATGTAGAAATTTGACTGCCACACTTCATAATATCATCAGAGGATTCGGAGAATTAATCATGAATTATGAATTATGTATCTCCAAGCCCTCGTCCAAACCTCTCTCCCACTGAAAATGTATGACACATTATGAAGCAGAGAAATCAGACAAAGGAAACCTTTCACTGCCAGGCAAATTAAGTTGTACATCAAACAGAATAGGAGGGGATTTTACAGACAACACTTAAAGTACTAATGCCTTTAGTCCGCATAGATTCTAGGCAAAGGTGATGAAACACGGTGTGCTCCTGTCTGAACTGTTTTGCAAAATTGTTAAGGGCATCATATTATGAATATGTCATTTTATTAATAAAGCACTGTGTGGATTTTAAACTAAATATAGGTTGAAAACTTGAAGTGCTTTAAGAGCACAAACCTCTGCCCAGGCATTTCCAACACTGAAGAGCAGGACACTGTCAAAAATGTGGAAAACTGCCCTATCTCACAATGTTAAGAAATCTTTAAAAAAATTCCTGAAACTGCATCTGGATTCGGATCACCACCAAAACCTCATTATTTCTTTCTTGTGCCCAGACCAACATTTACTGAAAATGTCACCCAAATCTGCCCATCAGTTTCTGAGTAATCCTGTTCACAAACAAAGAAACTCACAAACACTGGCCAAAACATAACTTCCTTGGTGGAGGTAATAATGCGCAAGCCATTTTTTTCTGGTTGTTGACATTTTACACAATGTTCAAACTCTTTGGTACATCAGGGTTAGTAATCCAACAAACATAAAGAAAAATATTCTGTCTTAACTTTGAGCCAAAATAATGTTGGAAGTTTTGCATTTATTCCATTTAAGGCCCTTACCTGTGTGTTTCTGAGATCATTCCAAGTGTAAAATAAAAAATAAAAAATAAAAGGATGGTGGGCAGGGTGGTCCCTGATGAAATATTTATTAAGTTAACAGACATATAGCAGGGCTCATTAGGAAGCTAATAAATACTCTTGGATGTGTTTTTGTAATGTGAGGATAGATAGCTGGTTGAAAGCCATTAAGTGCATTAGGCCGACATCAAAGCATTTCTATATACAACACTGAATACCATAAAAGGCTCCATAAGTCAAATAACAAGGTAAACTGTTTACTCTCTGACTGAACAAGCAGCAGGTCATGTGATCCAGCAGCTAGAGGACACTCCCTGGACACTCGATAGTTTGTGTTACCTTGCTCTGTGAGTGTGCGAGGAGGAACCTCCATGGGAAAATGATGAGATACCCATTTAAGAGAAGTAGCTGCTCTTCCAGTTATTAATGGGCCTTTTGTAGCTTGGATTTCTTGCAGGTAATAATATATCACATAGGTGTAATGGATGAGCGCCTTACATGAAGTCGAGGGGTTTCCTTTGCTCTAGAAAGGACGCTCTGAAACATAACACACACCAATAACCCAGTTTTAATTCTCTCCGTGTACTCTTGGTATATGGTACCAGAGTGTAATATTTTAAGATTGAGGAAGTAAGTCACAGACTGCCTGTTCTGAGGATGGTAACAGAGCTCTGGCTTCATTGCTGGTAAAGGTTAAACAGGCTTTGTGAGTCATGGACCAGAGCAGAGGGAGGAGAGACCGGGGGACCAATCAGTGATGTGCAAATGATGGGAAATGCTGGGAAGACTCTGGAGGGGGAAGAGATGAGCAAACGGACATGATGAAAAGATGTGTTTAGCCATCTTACACTGGACTGGGAACGATTAGGCTACAATTTAAATAGTCTGTACAGAAAAGTCATATTTGATCATTTTATTCAGAGAGAAGATTGTGCTTGTGCCAATTGTTTAACCATACAAAATACTTACACCCTTTTAGGTGTAAGATGTATAGCTATCACATCCCAAACAGCAAACAAATGAACTTTTCAGGGGGCATTTTCTCTAAAAGAGGTATAACACATTTCTTTGTGAACTGAGAGTTTAGTAAAAGGTGTCATGTTCTTCTGCTTCCAAAGCCCTTCCTAACAACATAAAAAGAAAATAAAATTTATTTTGCAGGACATTGGACATTTAAAGCTACTTCAGTTAACAACTGAATGAGCAATAGATCAGGAGGAAAGCTACAGGCCATATGAACCTTGAAGGCAAACAGGAGAAATCATCAACCAAGGTAGCAGGACCTGAGTTTCACTTGCAGATTAGGATGACAAGTGCGTTAGCTTATTTTAGCTAACGATGCTACTTTTCAACTACTTTTAAATGGGACTATTTGGCACAGTTCAGAGAAAACCCAGTGTCTGTGCAATAATTTGACAAAAGGGGCAAGAAGTAAAAGCTTTCTAACTTTAAAAACATAAAATGGATACCGTTGTTAGGCACAAACCTCTTATCTCCAAAACTGCTACTTTTCGGTAAATAAAAAGAATGTTCTATTAATGAATGACTGAATTAATTAATATTGTATTATTTTGATTACAAATGTTTTCTTTCTACTTTAATTTGATCTGTTTAAGGAAAAAAAAGAAAATCATAAAACATAGACATAAGAGGTTTATGCCCAACAGCAACGATACTCAACTAGCAGATGTGGATTTCAACACTGCTGTTTTAACCACAGCTTCCTTTTTTGCTTCACCATGGAAACGTTTGTCATTGTCTTACTTTTTTTCTGATTTGTTATTACTAAAATCAATGAAATGTGGAACGCATCGTGTTTCAATCAACAAATGCCAAACAAAGCTAACGGCTTGTTAGTAGCATTTAGCTGCTTAAAGGGCTCGCTATATAGCTCAGTTGCAAATCTAGACCAAAACAGCGCTAAACAAAAGGCTGATGTGGCTACTTATTTTACAAAACCCAAAACCAGTGAAGTTGGCACGTTGTGTAAATCGTAAATAAAAACAGAATACAATGATTTGCAAATCCCTTTCAACCTATATTCAATTGAATACACAGCAAAGACAAGATACTTAACGTTCGAACTTGTAAACTGTGTTATTTTTTGCAAATATTAGCTCATTTTGAATTTGATGCCTGCAACATGTTTCAAAAAAGCTGGCACAAGTGGCAAAAAAGACTGAGAAAGTTGAGGAATGCTCATCAAACACTTATTTGGAACATCCCACAGGTGAACAGGCTAATTGAGAACAGGTGGGTGCCATGATTGGGTATAAAAGCAGCTTCCCTGAAATGGTCAGTCATTCACAAACAAGGATGGGGCGAGGGTCACCACTTTGTGAACAAATGCATGAGCAAATTGTCGAACAGTTTAAGAACAACATTTCTCAACGAGCTATTGCAAGGAATTTAGGGATTTCATCATCTACAGTCTATAATATCATCAAAAGGTTCAGAGAATCTGGAGAAATTACTGCACGTAAGCGGCAAGGCCGAAAACCAACATTGAATGCCCGTGACCTTCGATCCCTCAGGCGGTACTGCATCAAAAACCGGCATCACTGTGTAAAGGATATCACCACATGGGCTCAGGAACACTTCAGAAAACCACTGTCAGTAACTACAGTTCGTCGCTACATCTGTAAGTGCAAGTTAAAACTCTACTATGCAAAGTGAAAGCCATTTATCAACAACACCCAGAAACAACGCCGGCTTCGCTGGGCCCGAGCTCATCTAAGATGGACTGATGCAAAGTGGAAAAGTGTTCTGTGGTCTGACGAGTCCACATTTCAAATTGTTTTTGGAAAGTGTGGTCGTCGTGTCCTCCGGACCAAAGAGGAAAAGAACCAGCCGGACTGTCATAGGCGCAAAGTTCAAAAGCCAGCATCTGTGATGGTATGGGGGTGTATTAGTGCCCAAGGCATGGGTAACTTTCACATCTGTGAAGGCACCATTAATGCTGAAAGGTACATACAGGTTTTGGAGCAACATATGTTGCCATCCAAGCAACGTCTTTTTCATGGACGCCCCTGCTTATTTCAGCAAGACAATGCCAAGCCACATTCTGCACGTGTTACAACAGCGTGGCTTCGTAGTAAAAGAGTGCGGGTACTAGACTGGCCTGCCTGTAGTCCAGACCTGTCCCCCATTGAAAATGTGTGGCGCGTTATGAAGCGTAAAATACAACAAGGAGACTCCGGACTGTTGAACAACTTAAGCTGTACATCAAGCAAGAATGGGAAAGAATTTCACCCAAAAAGCTTCAAAAATTGGTCTCCTCAGTTCCCAAACGTTTACTGAGTGTTGTTAAAAGGAAAGGTGATGTAACACAGTGGTAAAAATGCCCCTGTGCCAACTTTTTTGCAATGTGTTGCTGCCATTAAATTCTAAGTTGATGATTATTTGCAAAAGAAAATAAAGTTTCTCAGTTCGAACATTAAATATCTTGTCTTTGCTGTGTATTCAATTGAATATAAGTTGAAAAGGATTTGCAAATCATTGTATTCTGTTTTTATTTACGATTTACACAACGTGCCAACTTCACTGGTTTAGGTTTTGTAATTAAAAAAAAAGCAAAACACTTAAATCATTTGCCACCTTTTGCTAATGAGTTAGCTGTTCCTGATTAGTAGTCGGTTTACAACTCTGTACTCAAATGGACAAAAATTCCGTTATTGTAGGTTTAATCACTGTTTTTTAAATGCATGCAACAAAAAGTCTGTTAAAACATCTCATAATAAAGGAGACTGGGGTTAGTTTTCATATTGCTAGTTACAGAAAACCCATAATTGCTATTATGTCATATTTAAATAAGTTATTAGGTCTAATGTCATTGCCTTTTCTACATAGAAGATTTTGAATGAAACAAAAATAACAATTGCAGGACATCAATTGATTATTTTGCATTGCAGGGACAGGCTGATCCTGAGAGAAGCACTGTTTTTTTTTTCTTTTTTTAGCTGTTATTTACTGTGTTGAGACAGTGGATAGATTTGAAAATTGGTCGAAAAAGACACACTGCAAATGTGTCTCAGATTTAAACCTGGACCCCCAGCACAAGGCAAGAGCCTCAATAAATGATATGCTACTACCCAATCTGCCACACTGGCACCCCAAATAAATACCTCTTTTAAATAAAATTGTATTGTGGAATGGACTGTGAATTGGGAATCGTTTCGAATCAAAATTTGATTGTGTATCAAATTGGGATCCCCAGAATCAAACCATGACATATTGCAGATTAACACTACTAACTGATCAAGAGCTATGCAAATGAGACTTAAATGCGTGACTACCAACCCAGGTCTCCCCCCAGGATCATAAACTCAATAGACAATGTGGCTGTCTCACAGCTCAGTTATAGCTGCTGGCTAAAAGCATAGTCATTAAAAGACTTAATTGTCTGTGTGCTTGAGAGGAAACAGTTTGATAACTCAAAAGGTTCAGCAAAGCATTCTGGCTTATTTTATGCAATAAACTGCTGATTTTGTGGTGCCTTAAATTAGCTGACTTTGATTAGAGCTAAACATTTCGGTTTCAAACACGGATATTTGCACCTCCTATTAAAGACCTGTTGTCGGCGAAATTGTAAGTGTTTGAATTCCTCTTCTTGCCCAACATGGCCATAGATGCTGTCCTCTTCAGGCGGTAGTGAGTCTGATTTTAATCTTGCTGTCTGAGTATCACCATCAGTGTTAGCAGTCTGAGCGGGAACATGGGGTTATCTCTTCCTGGCAGAGCAGACAGGAGAGCAGAGGTGAGGGGTAATTTAGGAGAAAATGTCCTGATCTTAATCTGTCCTTCTTTTGATCACTGCCAGACACAGAGTTTCAGGGAGAGGATCGCTGGCACTTTCTCTCGTGCTTAGCTGATCAGAATAATTATGCAGCAGAATTAACTTAAAGATTAAAAAATTAAGCTTTACTTCTCTTAAATTCCAGCCTTCCTGGATTAATGCATCTCCATCTGAAGTGTATTTAGGTCATATCTCATACCCAGATGTAATAAGCTAAAGTGCCAAGCCAGCAGCCATGAACGCATGATGTCAGGGAGCAAAAAGGCAAGGTGACTAAAGCAGCCTGGCTCCCATGGGACAATGCAGAATATGTGGCAGTCCAAAAACAAGCAGGCTCAGCAGATTTAGGGGTGAAAGAGATGGAGGGGACAGTGGTAGGGTGGGGCGTTATCAATGATGTGAAACAAGACTGACTTTTATGGGCCGGCATCCAAAAAAGCATCAAATAATGAAGAGGAACAACAAACATGATATGACTTATAGCTACAGTAAGTTATCATACACACTGAGTCAGATGATATGACACACAAGC
This sequence comes from Cetoscarus ocellatus, assembly GCA_037902135.1. Lineage (NCBI taxonomy): Eukaryota > Metazoa > Chordata > Actinopteri > Labriformes > Labridae > Cetoscarus > Cetoscarus ocellatus. The sequence continues at coordinate 1,252,436 of JBAMNC010001364.1, read as the reverse complement.
TGGAAGTCTGATATGAATCCTGTTTTATTTACTGCAATGGTAACATAAACTCCGGTAAAAATCTCGTGAGCTGTAAGATTTTTTACCAACAAATGTTGTGAGTGCAGCTTTCTCTTACTCTGTAAAGCGGGTCTCTTCTGCCTTTATATCATTAAGAGTTCAGCCCCATCTTTATATCATGACAGTTAATTGATTGATAATCTCTTAGCCAGTATATACAAGGAGTATATATTTTTACTACAAGGTTGAAGTACATTATCGCATTTGTGGACTGTCCACGGAGATGCTAGGGCATGTGAAAGACCTGAAATATGCCCTTGCCAGATGTGATTCAGTTATGTAAACCCGAACAGCAGATCAGTAGGGATAATGCCCGCTTCTGTCTTTTGTCTCTATGTATCCACTGATCAGCTATTAGAGTTTGTTGACAGGTCATTTTTGGGGTCAGATGTCCTAATTTAATCTCTCTTTTCCTTCTTTTCACTCATACTAACTTTTGTGCAGGTCTACGACTGGCTTTCACAGTCTAAGGCTTTGTTTCCACCAGGTGTTTTGGTTCAGCTAACTGTGGGGCTGAGATCAGTCACAGACTTGACTTTGCCTATGAAGCTATGATTTCACTGGACAAGGTGGAATGGCGCTCACAGTATCCAAGCATGTAGATGAAAATCAGACTCATAAGGTCCCTGGGTACCCACAGTCCTGCTATACTCTTGTGAGTCCTAGACACTGTCTGGTGGCTAGAGATGCTGGCTGGACTCCTTCATGACTACTTCTCTTCAATGCACTTTTGAGCATCGTTGGTAGGACCATATGCTCAATACTGACGTGCTCAGGTGGGCGAAAAGGGAATGATCAGGTGCTGATACAGGGGCGGCAGCTGCACTTGTAGGGGCACCTGGTGCTCTTTCCTAATCCTGACCTAGCTCACCACATACTGGGTGCTCTGGACCATGTGGGTTGGACCAGGCCACAGGGGCAACTACATGCTTTATGGAGGGGTCAGCTTAGAGGATACCTGGAGAGATGGGGCAAGGACCAGGCACAGGCCTGGACAATGACTATCAGGAGGCCAGAGCAACACAAGGCCTAGTGTGATATCAATAATGCAAAACTCTGATACCTGACATGACTGACCAGTTTGGTTCAGCACAGTTCAGTATGGTTTGGTAGAGTAAGCCCTAATATCACTTCAGGGTAAGGTTAGAGTTACAGTTAACCTGTTTCCACAGCTGCCTGTATCCCTACTTGTGGGCAAGAGTGTAAGCCAGGAGATAATAGTTGTGTCAGCTATGTGACTGTATAGAACTGCATGATGACCGATCAAGCACCAGTTAGCTTCGCCCTTAGACTTGAAACCCAAGTGGAACAATCTGTTTGACTCTTTCTCTACAAGGCCCATAAATATAGGGATCTGCCTCCCTGTAATCAGCTTATCAGTAAATAGACACATCTTAAAATGATGGATGACTTTTCGGCTCTGAGAACTGCTTCTGGTTTCCGTCTACCTCATCTGCTCACTGGACAGTTCATCATCTCTACAAAGACGCTCTTTCAGCATCAAGAGGGCTCTTACTGAGGGCGGCCTGGCCTGAGAAAGGCCCTCTTCATGGGTCAGATGAGTGGGATCGAGGACACAAGCTGGCTCCATTGAACTGCACCCGCTTTTCCCACGCTTACATATATTGATGATAGCCAGATGCCAAATAAAAACAGCCATGGCCAGGGTCAGTGACACATCCACATTAAGGAGAATAAGGGGTTTAAAATCAGAGCTGACTGTCATTATGATCTAACATGAATTTGGAGATTCAGCCTTTTTGCGAGGAGAAAAGTCTCTAATGTCAAGTCCTATCAGAGCCATGTGGTCACATATAGCACATTATTAAGGGAAACAAAGCAGCAATGCTCAAATCCCATTGGACGAGGGCTTAATTCATTGTACCAGAGTTGGTCATTGTACAGTAAAGGCTTTAAATTAATATTATCCCCACATCCACCACAATCTTTGTCACAGCTGTTAAATGATTAGTGGGGATTTGGGTCAAAGAAGCCATTAAAGCGCTGCTCTTATCACACCAAGCATGCAATTGGTTCAAACTGCAGCATCATATGACTGCTTTGAACCAACCAGCCTAAACAGTTATCTTAAATAGATTGTTGCACAGGGCATAATTGAATCTGGTGTCTTTCCCCCCATAAATATCTTCTTACCCAAAGCTATGGGATAAGTGTGATGGATGATTTATCTCAGTGCCTTAACACATGGTTTGTAGACTGTGTAATTATGTATTGCCTTATTTTAATGGCCTAAAGCTGAAATCATCCCAACTATTCCAAACAGTCTGGTGTCATTCTTTATTTGGTGCCTGTCCAAAATCATACAGCTACAGCAATTATTTTATGATCTTTTTTAGCAAATGACATTTGCTTCTAATGAAAGTCTTTGCAACAAAAGTTGAAACAAGGGACACTGGATTGAGGGGATGTAAGAAAACTGTTTACTTACATTATAATTCATGTCATAACACTGGGAAAACTGGGAATAAAATGTTGTCACTTATTTCAACTCTTTTTCTATGGACTTAAAAGGATGTTTGAGAAAAATACGATTTCAGAATTTCAATCCTTTGACCATGGTCATGCACATTAGCAGATTTTTCATTATCTTAGTTGTATTACTGATATGGAGGTATTGCATCCCATGTCAATGAGGCTAAACAAGTACATCATCTACAGAAGTATTTTCCATAAACAATCACATTCACATGCCCCACAAGGCACCGAAAACAAATGATCTGCTTGTACATGTGACCCAGTGTGTAAAATTAGACCAGCGGTTGTTCAAATCACAGTAAACCCAACTCAAAATTAACAGTCCAGTTTGATTAAAATAATCCATATTTAAATTAATTTCTAATAGCTACATTTGCTCTTACAAAGCTAATTTAACCCATTATCTGCCAAGACATACAGCATCTCAGCTTAAAAACCTTAAAACTTAAAAGACATATTTCTGCTTTTTCATGTATTCAACATCACATACAATTACAAGCTCTAAAACAAACCAGCAGTGAAAACAAATATTCTCTGCATATCTATGGCTCAGTCTGTAATATCAAACTAGCTGTAGTAGCTAAAGTTGCACAAATAGCCATGGGAAGATGTAGTTGATGTAACAATACAGCACACCAAACTCACAATAGGATTTGTGTCATGATACTGGGATTACAGTACTGTATGCAGATGATCTATATCTGAACAAATTTCTAATTGTCAAGCAAATGATTGTTCCATTTGTACTAAAAAAAACAGCATAAGCACATCTTCTGCATATTAGAGACATATCTCAGCTTTAGATAGTCAGTTACATTTCTGTCTCATTGTGGATTTGACACCCCAGGACATTCCCTTTACAAGCTGTGTAATAAATCTTGAGCGGAAACAAATAATCTCTGACTACAAGTGGCACAGTGTGTAATATTAAACCAGCCACTGCAGCAAAAGTTGCCCTGCAGGGTATTTGTAGACTTTAGGAAGCAGGAACATAACAGCTCACAACAGAATGTCTGTAATAGTATTTGGCTCACAATGCTTTCTGTTTAAATATATGTGTAACTGGTGGTCTACTGCAGGGATCATCAACAACATATTCAAGAGGGCCAGCTTTGTTTTGACAGATGCCGTGGGGGCATATTAAAATAACAATAACATTTTTGGGGGTCAAAATTATTGTTTTCCAAATATATACTAATCTTAGCCTATAAAAGTGAGGTCATTCCCCAACACCCATACTGCTGGGAGCAACTGAGGTATCTTGGCGGCCATGTTGCTTATCACTGGATTTGATTCAAAGATACTGGTACATTATCATGTTTGAGTATTCACTTAAATCAGCTGAGAGGTGAGTTTCTGTAAAAAAGATCAAACATGGAGTTATTCCGAATAAATCAACTTCAATACTGCTTCAACATCTGACGTAGAGCTGGGCAATTAATTGAGTTTTAATTACCGTGTTAGTTACAATTACTGCCTTACACAATTCTGAAAACTGAGTAAAAGAGATTAAAAGATCACTGTGCCTATGACATGTTGACATGACATTTTTTCTTGTCCTCTTATTATTATTATTGGTTTTTCTTATATATTTGTATTTTAAATTCAAAGAATTTTGCCATAACTGAGCTGCCCTAACGTGTAGATTTAAATAAAACAAAGATACCATAAAATCCATAACATGTTTTAGCTTCTCACATTTTGATAGGAAATTTGATAATACCGTGGGGGCCGTATGGAAGGCTGTAGGGGGCCTGATGTGGCCCTGGGGCCTCCAGTTGATGATAACTGGTTAAAAATTTCCTAAGAGAAGTTGTGTGGCAACATGAATATACATGGTACAAATGATTTAAATTATCTGTCAGTGCTATGGCTTTTACCTGTATTGGGAGGTATAAATACACACCATAGCAATGAACCTAACCAAGCACATCATCTGCATAGAGAAGTATCTCAGCTTAAAGCAGTCGCCATATTTCAATTTATTTTTTAAACTGATTTCAGTGCTGTAATAGATCACAGTCACAAGCTCTAAGCTAAACCTGCAGTTGCATTTAATTACTTTTGTATCCTGATGTAACAATTAAGTCCACTCCCAATGGGATTCGTGTCACAACACTAGATGTATGATACATTTTCTTTTTCTTTATTTTCCATTTAGTGACTTCAAAAACAAGGTAAATAGAAAAATATGGTTGTTAAATTTCAAACCTCTGACAATGGAAACCTACAAAAGTTCCCTCCTTTTTCCTTTTACATCTAAGAATCATTCGTGATCTGATGCATTTTCATCAGAGAAGATGTACTGAATTATATGTATGTGTAAAGTTGATTAAAATCCTCCATATTTGAATTGACCTTTACTCTAGCTGTAACAAGGATAAATAAGCACATCATCTACAAAGAGAGATAACTCAGCAGCACAGGCTCAACCGCATTTGTCTTTTCATGGCTTAAACACCCATCACAACCACAGTCACGAACTCTAAATAAACCTGCAGTGAAAACAAATCATCTCTGCCTACATATGGCTCAGGATGTAAAATTAAACCAGCCGCTCAGACAAATCTGCTGGTGTGTTTTTTTTATTCTCGGCAAGTGAAAGCTACTACCAGTCTGGCATCTTCTCTGCTCTCACCCACTCGCCCATCTGTTGCCCACCTGATCCACACAAACAACTCATCCATGGCCTGCAAGCAAAGTCAGGCCGACTGATGATGGTATGTTTGATCTGACCATGTTAAATATGATCTATGAAGGTGAAAAGGTCAATGATAGAGATGAATTGTTGACCTATAAAGCTCATTTATCATATGCATCTATGTGGCTTGAATTAATATACAGGGTGGTGTGTTTGCAGTAGAGAAACAGCATGCTTAGTCAGCTATTATTAATGTCCAGTTTCTTGCTCTACTTCAGATGTGGCTTTGCACAGCTGGAGATCACAGCAGTATGTCACTCCTCTTCTTCTTCTTATTTCTCTTACACTGAACCTCGACTTCCCTTTTTGTTCGTTATTCCTCTACTCATTGTTCTCCACTATTCCCAATTATCTTTTTAATAGATTCTCTTTTCTTAATATTCGTCTGCTCCTTTTTCCCTAACCCTTTCATAACTATCTTCCTCTTACTTTCTAACATTTCCCTTTCCGTTTCTTGTAAACACATCTTCTTTTTCCTTTTTTTCACTTAGTCTTCGTCTTCATCCCTTTCATTTTCCCCTCACTTATGCTTTCCTTTTCACTTTTACTTAATTTTTGTATCCTCTTTTTTACTTCCCTGTACTAATTTCCTTTTTCCTTTCCTCTCAAGGCCTTCCCATCTACCCTCTTAATTGATCAACCTTTAACTATTCTCTTTTCCTCACTCATATTAACTCTGCTTTTTCTTTTTTTTACTATTCTCCTTCCTTCGTTCCCCCTATTCTTTCCTTCATTTTCTCTCCCCTTGAGGGCCTCTATTTCCTTTCCTTTCCTTTCCTTATTCTGCTCCTGTCTCCATTTTCCCTGCATCTGCACATATCTGCTTTCCTCTTCTTACTGTATCCTCTTTCCTTCATTATTTTTTCTTACATCCTTACCACTTCTTATCCCTTGCTCATTTTGTTTCCTTTGTCTTTGAGGCCTCCACATCTTCTCTATTCTTCATTCCTTTGTCTTATTTGTCTTTCCCCCTTTCCTTCAACCCCTCCATCCTTTCCATTTCATTTCTTCCTCTTCCCCTGTATCCTCTTTCTCGTATTTTAACACCCTTCTCTCCCGTTTTGCCTTCTTCTTATTTTCTTTCCTTCCCTTTTCTCTTCATCTCTACCCTCCTTGTTTTCTTTTCCTCTTTCTAATTGTTCTTCCTGTCCAACATAGCTGTCCTTTACTTTTCCTTTCTTTTTTGATCCTCTTTCCTTTCTAAGTCTTTTCACTTTTTGACTTTCCTAATCTTTACACTTTTTTGTCTTCCCTTGTCTTTTCTTGCCTTGATTCCTTTTATTTTAATCTCCTATACGTCATTACTTCCTCTTTGTATCCTCTTTCCCGAATCTTTTTTCCCTTTATTTGCTTCTTTTCCCACAAACTTTAATCATCATCTTCCAATTTTTCCTCCCTTTGGACCTTTAATTTTATTTACTTTCTCCACCTCAGCTGCAATCTATTTATTTATTTTCCTCCCTCTCTCTTTTCCTTTCCTATCCTTTCCTCTTCCTTCTACCCTATGCTCCTTCAATTTCCTCTTCTCTTCTTTGCTTCTTTTAATTTTATTGGTCATCACTCCTGTTCATTCTTGTTATTTGGACCATCTTCCTCTTTCTACTTAACCTTGCACGGCAGCTGGATCAGCCTGATTCACTGTCTGTCACCAGGCAGATCCATCTTGCCAATCTACAATGATAGAGAGTGGCACAAAGCAGCACGGCCCAATCAAGGTCCTTTGAAGCAGGAAGAGTTGGCAGAGGCAGAAAAAGCTGCGAACGGACTACAGCAGGAAGTGACTACTGGTACAGAGATTAGCATAGATGCTAACAGCTTCAGTAGCAGTTTAATCAGATCTGGACCACATTTCTTTATTACATAAAGAACAAATATCAGCACTTCAAACTTCTCTATAGTAAGGATATTTTCACTCCTCTTTCAACATGTTTTGAAAAGCGTATGTTCTATGGGCCTCACCATGATCTTATCCCCCTTCTTTTGCTTTCTTCTCCTTTCTTTTAATTTCCTCCTCTTTCCTTTGACTACATTATTTCCACTTTTTACCAAAATTTCCCTATAATCCTCTTTCCTTCCTCATCTATTTTCTTAACCTCTGATTTACCTCAGGTTGCTTTAACACATAAGATGCTTGGTCTGAACTAAAAGAACGCTAGCTCACATATTTGGAAAGTTCAGTTGATTTGGGTTGGTGTGAAAGCTCACGCGAGCTCTGGTGTGGACCACAAAACTGAACTCTGGTCTGCCTGAAAAAAGGGGGTCTTGGTTTGCTTCCAAGCTGTGAGTATGAAAGCCTTCTGAACCAAACAAGGACCAAACATTGCAAGTGATTGTGGCTTGAATTAGCCAAATACAAAAAATTGCAAATAATACAGAATTACTTTCATTTCTCTGTCACCCATTGAGTGACTAAAATCATGCCCAACACATTTGCACAGCTTCTCATATTCCTTCACTGTGCAAAAAAAAATCTGGGTCTCTCCCATCTCACAGCCATAACATCATCTTCCGAAATAGAAAAGGGACAAACACACCACAAAAACCCATCTGTCTTTTAGAGGAGCAGCGAGAACAGCAGCATCTGTTCTCGGAGGAATCCACCAGCACAGTGTCGCTCTCCAGGCCCACCTCTTAACTCTCCCTTATTTTCCAATTCATCAATCTTTAGCCATTCAAGCTAATTTAATGTGCCTTGCTCTCCTCATGATAACAGCCGCGCAGACATGTCCAGCTGCAGGCCGAGGGTGCAGAACGGGGTACAGCTGGGGTGTGTGTAAGGGGGGGTGTTGAGGTACCAATCATCACCGCAGGGAGCTCATGCTATTAACCCACAGCCCACACAAGAATCCATGATGCTAATTGTATTCATTTGGCCGCAGCTTCCAAAACTCCCTCACAGATATAACCCAGGAGACAGACGCCCAGTGCGCTCCTATTATGACTTCATTAATGTGCACCTGCATACTTCAGTGTTGGTTGCTTATGTTGGCAGTGAGCTTAATGACCTCTGGGGATGAATTAGAAGAGGGAAGCATTGTTTCCATGTTGTGGCAACGACTCAAGCAGCTCTAGGTCTAAAAATTAAAGGTAAAGATGGAGAATAGTATCAAATTCAAGGGAACAACACCATGAATAAAACTACTGTTTCTCTAGGTTGACAACGTCTACACAATGAAAGCACAGTGGTGGGAGCTGGAATAGTTTTTGTGGTAGTGTCTTTAGAAGAAATCCAATGAGCATGGGGTGAACATGAGACCCAACAATAAACATTTTAAGTCCAAAATCAAAACAGTTCTTCCAAGAGTCAGAGCACACAATTGTTCTAGGTTTGAAAGAGGTTTCTCAATGCCTTTCCAGATATATATATATATATGTACAAGCAAGGAACGAACATGAGGCCCAATGAACTTGACATTCTACCTTTAACCTCTAAAATCGAATCAGTTCATCCTTGAGTTAACCCTTTAACACCTTTTGCATCATATTTGGTACATAGTTTTATGATACCTCTATCTTATCAATAAGATCAAAAAATTACTAAAAAAAACATCTGAATACAGTCAGATAAATGATAAAAATGTCCTCAAATGGATTATCAGTCGCCAAAAACACCTAATGTATCAAATGAGATACAAAAAATATATATGAAAAAACTGTAAATGTTCTTGAGATATCATATTCACAAGCAAGAGATGAGCATGAGACTCAATGACCTTGGGCAAAGACCTTCAAAACATATACAGGTCATGAGGTGATTGGTTTTAAGTTCAAAGGAAAGCCTTAAAATATTTAGATATTGCATTCATGAACATAGAAAGAACATGAAGCCCAATGACACTAACCCTTGATCTTTATTTTTTGAGATGCAATCTGTTAATCCATGAATCAGGGTTGACTTTTATGAAGTTTGGACAAAATCTCTTTAAGTGACTTTTACATATTGTGTTGACAAGCAAAGGCTGAGCATGAGTCCCAGTGACCTATGACCTCTAATTTTAACTAAGCTCATGCCTCATTTAAAAAATAGCTTGAAGAATAGTCTGACATAAGGCCCTTAGCATTTATGAGGTATAACATTTGAAATCATGTGATAAACACTGAATTCTATGACCTTGACTTTTGACCTATAGACTACAAAATCAAATCAGTACATCTTTGATACGGAGCGGAAATCAGTGCAACGTTTGAAGTCAAACCCTTGAAGGTTCTTGAAAATGTACCATCACAAATAAGGAATAAACATGGGGCTCCATTAACCTGGCCCTTGTGGATGTATTAATGTAGTACACAAAATACAAATTTAATATCAAACTAATATCTTACACCTGACTTTAAACAGAATTTCAGTGGTGAGGAGTTCAAATTAAATCCACAAATCATGTTATGAGAGAAAAAATCTGTTATTTTACAGGATTAAATTAAAATAGTACATGCAGACAAATGTGTCCCTAAAACATAAAAGAAAATAAAAGTTTTTAATGATATTTTCATGTTATTTTTTGATATTTTTTATGTTAAGATTGTAAAATTCTGGCTCTCTGTTTAAAAATGGATGGGGCCAAATGATTATTAACTGCATAAACAAAATAGCCTTTAGCAGGGAATGGCCTATAAATACCAATCTTACATCAAATATCAGCAGTGAGACTTTTATGACTATTCAATATTGCCTTTAAATTTGGTAATAGCTGTTGCAACATTATGGCTGTGTACCCAGACCAATTATTACTCAGTAATCTTTGCATCTGGAACTTTAAAGTGAATAAACTCCTCCAAAAAAGATGTTACTTTCACAGATAAAGCTAAGAAAAGCAGCTTAAAGTTATAAATTTATTACATGCCACAGTTTCAATCTCCCCTGACTGAAAACAACTTGACCTCTGATCTCCAAACAGCCTGGAAGTGTCATTATGCGTCCTCCCGCCCCCTAAATTGTGTCATCACTTAAGGCGGCAGTGAGCAGAATGAGAATGCACCTAAAGCCCGCTGTACAAGCTCCATCACCTGACTCGTGTCTAATGGACTGTGGAGAAATGGGGGGGGAGCAGGAGAGTGAAGATGACACTGCATCTGGCGTGAGTAATGGCTCTGTGCTGGCTGCGGCGTATCACAAGTCAGGCCTTGTGATGCCTCTGGGGGAAAAAATTCACCGGCAGCAATGACGGTGCCAACACATACCTGCAATACCATGAAGTGAGATGGCATCCACTGACACATTAGGACATCTGCTTTTTAAGTTAAGTAACAGCTATTTATAATAATTTTAAGATTCAATATACAGATTCTTTTTACAACACAATTAACCACAAAAATGACTATCCATTTATTAAATATTTTTTTTTAAGTTTGGTACAAACATTTCTTCAAGATATTTTTATTTCCGGATTTTTTTAAGGCAGGAAAATCTTTGCTTTTATAGATGTAGCAGGATGACATTTGTTATGGCAACTGCAATGACAGAGTCGCCATGAAAGACACAGCATGTTGGTTGTTGCTGTGAAACACTGGATGTTAGACCTGTAACTCAAAGCTGTTTTTACTGTTTCTAGACCTACATCTACTGTGACGTTTAACTTGTAATGGACTCCATCTTTAAATCTTTAAATTTGACTTCTGTAACAATGTGGCTGAACAGACATTTCCAAGTCAAGCTGAGACTTGCTGTCAGCTCCCATCACCTCCACTGCTTACGTCGACCGTCCATTGACTCAAAACTGAGCAAATGTATTGACTAAAACTAAAATCCTTGAAGGGTATACCAAGGTTGCCAACTCATGAATGAATTTAGCATAGTAGGAGAGAAAAGCTGTTAGAAATAACTTAACTTTTATAAAGTATATTTAATGTAACCCCTGCCATGGTTGCGGGGGAGCTGGTGCTTATTCCAGTTGACCTTGGGCTCGAGGCTGGGTACACCCTGAACAAGTCACAAGTCAATCACAGGGCTGACATAGAGAGACAGATAACCATTCACAGACTCACTCATTTTTTTGGGCAATTTAGAGCCATTAATTAACCCAATGAGCATGTTTGTGGTCAGTGGGAGGAAACAGGAGTTCCCAGAGAAAACCCACACAGGCACAGGGGCAACACTCAAATTCCACACAGGGAGGCCCGGCTGACACAGGGAATCAAACCAGCAAACCGTGTCTGTCAAGGTGCTGAGAGGCACGCAAAGCAGCTTGCTGCACCAGTATTCTGCTTTAATAGTCAACCAATGGTTCTATATTATGGATAAATTCTATGGATAAACATGATAATACTGCAGCAATATCTGTATCAGCAGATATTAATATTTTTGCTGATATTTAAAAACAATATTTTAGCTTTACAAAGAGGCCATATATACACCCCGTACATTGGCTGTTATATTGGCAGAATGTACGAATATGCTATAATGGTTTATCTCATCATTACTGGATGTACACAAATATATTTAAAAGGTATAATCTGTTAAAGAATGAAATGCGTTTTTTTTCTTCATATCTGTGTCTAACACAAGTAGACTGTCATTTTGAAAGGAACAGGTCAATTTTTTGGTGTATTTTATTTCATTTAGTTTAAATATATGCATATTGGTCTATCGATATTTACATATTAAGGGAGAAAAGCAGTTAAAAAGTCTGCCTGGTTACTTCTCATAACAAAATATGACACTGTTTAAGAGAAACTGCACTCTGTTGGGTATACCTTCTAATCAATAAACTAATGTTTCTATTTCATGGATGAAATTTACATCTGAGAGAAAAAAAATGTTAATAGTGGCCTTCCTCATTCACATCATAAATAAGATCAGAGTGGTGACCAGGAAGCTTCCCTTTTAACTGCTTTCCTTCATCATTTTGTGGAATTTGAAAAATATGCCAAAATGCTGATTTAGTACAACTTAAGGCACAGGGGCCAAATGCTGCCTACAAGTCCATTTCAAATAAAAAATATAGTAAACAGGGAGGAAAAAATGTCATAATCTGCCACGAAAAAATACAGAAATATACTGTCTATGAACCTCAACTGTTAGTTGAAGCTCATACATAATGTTAACTGCATTGAAAAAGCACTTAAAAGTGGTTTTAATTGTGTGTCAAGCTTGTCAAATCATTAAACTTTGTTTATAATTTTAATTTTAAAAATCATGTATTGGTATAATACATGAAATAAAAGAGCTGTATTTGTCACCTATGCTTAAGATAAGTAATTATAACTTTTAATGTAAGCGTATACTGATAACTATGATCCCCAGGCAGACCCAGGGGATACTTAAGTTGTCCATCCCAGCAGCAGAGGTGGGCTCCACTGACACGTCATCTTCTGTCGCTGTTTGGACTGAGTCGCCTCTGGCTGCTGGAATCTACATAATGTATATTCAATGATAACACTGATATGTTCAGTGATAAAACTGATATTCAAAGTAAATTCAATATATTTTCGGTGTCCAATGTCTGATTTAGCTAATTGGTGTAACAGTTTTCATATGAAGCAGACATTTTGAGTGGTCAGAGGTGTTTCTAACATTATTAACAATGACTCAGCTCCATTCAGCTCACCTAATGGAATCACCCCATAATTACTGTGATAGATTACACCTGAGCTTAACCTGCTGTGACATGTTATAATAAATGAATGACTCTTACTTTTACAGAGCACTCATGTGACATGAACTCAAGTTCATCAGACTGAAAGTTTGATTGAAAATATCTAACATCACAGTTAGATTATAAAGGCTATCTTCATTTTAGTGTTTCCTTTGAGTGATCTGGTAGAGTTAGAAGGCCTCAGTCAATCTCTGAATTTTAGAGGGAAAAGATTATAATAAAAGGGAGCAGGATGTAAGAACTGTCTTTCATACAACATTCACTATAAAAGAAATGTAATCAAAAGTGTCAGGGCTTCATTTACATCTTAGGTTAAGACATTCAGAGATGGATCGAGATACATTTGTATCAGTGTCTAGGGAATAATAAAATATACAAGCTTGCAGTTCTTTAGATTATCAACCCTCATTCGCAAATCAGCTGTTTTATCACAGCAGTATTTTGGGTCTAGTTGGCAGTTGGTCATCTCAGCAGAAAGGTCATGGATTTGATCTCCAGCTCCTTCAGTCACATGCATGTCCTTGAGCGAGACAGTGAACCGAAAACTGCTCCGACTGCTTCATCAGCAGTGAGTGAATATGTACTTAAGAAATAAGCTAATTCTGATGGACACTTGACACAGCGTCATCTGCCATCAGTGTGGTAACATGTTGTGAAGGGTACGTGTGACATGCAGTGTAGACAGAGCTTTGAGACAAGAGAAACTCTACAAGCTGAAAGATCCACCTACTGTTTATTTCCTCTCTCATTTCTGGCTGAACTGCAACACAAACACAGGGCACTCTGTGTGGTGGAAAAACAAATGACACAACACAAAATAAAGCCCAATATCTGATCAAAAGTTTGGCTGACATTATAATTCATACGATTCTATTCATTTGTTATGGATCTTTTCATGTTGGCAAGACTTATTTAACTTAATGATTTTGTCCAGAACACTTTTGAAGGCAGATTCCTGCTATCAGTGAGTTTTGCTTTCTTGGCTGAATAATGGTTAAATTAAGTTGTGTGCAGGAAAATCAGTTTGCATTTGAATTGTATTAAAAAGATTCAGAATAAAACCAAAACATGGATCAACTGATTTAAACACACTCCATACTGCAGAGTAAGGCTGTTCAATTATGGCCAAAATCAAAATTGAGAATTATTTTCATGATATTGAGATCACGATTATAAAACATGATTAGTTACTGATTCAACAACATGCACCACATGCTTTGATGAACATCTGTATGCTTTTGACACAATCATTTTGAATATTTAAGATTGTGCAATACATAGAAATAAACTTGAAAAATACAAATATCTCAAAACAATGCTAATAACGATAAAGAAAATGTTGAACATGTCATACAAACAGTAATCTTTTAATGTTGATTACCCAGTTTTCATACTTGTGGAAGGTAGAAATTGTAATTCAGATCAAACCGCGATTAATTGCCCAGCCCTTCTTCGGTGTATCTAAATTACTGTAAATCAGCTTAATTCACTGCAGGAAAGAAATGCTGCATTAAACACCTTTTTTAACAAACTGAGAATGTATTGTGAAACAGTTTGAATCAAATATTGATTTTGAATCAAAACTTGACCTCTAGAATCAGGATTGAGGCCTGGACCACACGAATATGGATATATTTCTAAACGCACATTTTTCTGTCCAATTGGGCCTCTCAACCACACGAACACGGCGATTTCACCCACATAAACTGAGATTTTTTAAAACGGATAAAAAAGTGAAGAAATAAAAAAATATCCAGTTGAGTGGATCCGTGTAGCGGTGTTAAACGGAGCTGGTGTTGACGCGATGACGTCAAGCGCCTAGCAACAAGCTAGTGTATTATTCCCACATATAAAACATTTGCGTGTATACATGTTTACCTGAAGGAACTTTTTCATTCACCTTTTTTATTGAACTTTTATCTTCATCTGTTCTGGATGTTTTAATTCTGATGTATTTTCTAATGAACTGTGTCATAGGTACCTCTGTTATTTTTCATAAATTTCTCTTTGTACAATTTTAATCTTTAAAAGCCTCCCATGGACTGGTGTTGAAAATTAGCACTGTGCTACAAACACTTTCAGCAGTGCATTTGGGACCTGTGTATATTTAAATATCACAGCATCAATGCTACTGTGTGTCCATGTCAAATAAACAATAAATAAATAAATAAAGTGCAGCAGCGGTTGTCAACAACAACAACGATGGCCGTAGTAGTAGTTTAATGTTACATGAAGTAACAAGTCCACCTCATCTTCCGTCCACACAAACGACTCTATTTTATGAGTTTTTTTCGCCATCTTCTTACCAGTGACTTCAGCTGTTTGTTTGTTTTGTTAGACCGTTAGACTGCTTCTTCTTCCTGTTTTTGACTGCACATGCTCATAACGTTCTTTTTCTTTGTTTTTCACATTTTGCTTACCTGCCACCTATCAGCCGGGCATGGCATTGCAGGTTTCAGAGGCGATCGTTTTCAGTTTTGCCTCTTCGTATGGACAGAGATATTTCTGTGGTGTGGACAGAGTTTTCTTTTTTTAAACGAGGACGAAGATATCCAGTTAAAAAAATATCCATATACATGTGGTCCAGACCTAAATCAATTGTAACTTCATGGAAGAACCCAACCTCTATTTATATAAATCAATAAATAAAATGAATGAAAACTATCGTATTATCACAACTTCAACACTAGCTTGTACTGTTGATGTATTTTACATATTTTGTATATTTTCTTACTCTCCACCTTGAGTCTTAGATTGTCTGACAGAATTTTGGAGGTCATTGATCAAAGGTCAAGGTCATGGAGTGTTATAATCATCCATGGTTTGTGAAAGCAATCTTGTACCTCAAAAGCACTCACAAACACACAAAATCAATGTCCTTCAACTAACGATTGTCCCTTTCTAGTGATAGTGACATCTCAAGAGCTTGTTCAGGTACTTCTGTTAAGGTTAAAGGCCAAAGGCCAAAGGTCATTGTGTCTCATGATAATCCCTTTTTTTGTGAAAAATTACAGTGATTTTACACTGGATGTGTGATCGCTCTGATCTGAGATGCCATTGCTGTCATACCAGACACGTGTGTTTGGTTTGGCTGCCACAGCCCTGTCTCTCCATGAAGTTCCATCCATGTTCGATGGTGAAGCTGCAGCATTGTTTCATTTTTGACTTGGTTTGGTTTTCTTTCGCACCGCACTTTGTCAAAGCCTGTCATATGTTGTGTAATAAAGAAACTCGCCACTATCTGTGTAGCTGTGGTCTTTGTTCCTGCCATACGGCCTATTGTTGCACTGTGACGTGGAAATACACCACTGGCTTAGAGAAATGACATAATTTACCTCAAAGCAGCTCAGCTGCATTTTGAGTGATAAAATTGTGTAACAACAAAAGTTGTATTCAAACTGGCATGGCATATTTAATGGCATATTTACTGGTAGCCACTCTCTGCACTACCTTGCAGTTTTCAACCTGTTAAGTAGGTCAGAGGCTTGCAGTGCTAGCAATAGTAATATTAGCCACTCCCTGCTTGATATTGTCTGTGAATGCGACATTAAATTGCTATCTGTTGTTGTATTCACCCAAATTCAAGCCATAAGGCCCTGCTATTTGGTTCATTTGCCTTGTTGGGTTCGGATGGCTTTCACACCTACAGCGAACCTTGCTGTGGTTCACCTGGATGAGAACCAAGACACCTGGTTTTTAGCAGACCACAGTCAAGTTCTTTGGTCAAGACTTTGTGTGAGCTCTCACATCACCCCAGATAAAAAGAGCTTTCCACAAAAGAGAACCAGATTTGTTTGGTCTGGACCAAACGTGGTAGGTGTGAAAGCACCCTTATAGTGCCGTGGGATGTGGAAACTGACCAAGACCGGGGATGATGTGCTGGGAAGTGTGCAGGACGCTAAGCAGGCGGATTACGTGGAAATTGGGGGTTAGATTTGACAGGTCAAGGTCTTTGTGGCTCATTACTGTCCTTTTCTCCTGAGCATGATATATCAGGAAAGCTTTGAGGTATTAGCTTTAAATGTTGCTCAAATGACAACTTTAATTTAATGATGATTTGTTTCAATTTTTGTGGTCATTGTTCAAAGATTAGGGTTTTTATGCCTTATCCTCTTTCTTTAATGAAAAGATGTCTACTCAACACACTGCATTAAAACACCCCAGCCCTTTACATCAACCCACCACTGCAATTTAACTGTCTCACACTTGTATACCTTAGAGAGGCTTAAAACACCATACAATAGGTCCACACTGAAGACTCCCTTTAAAGGGTAAAATTCTTCTAAACAACCCTGAATCAAAGAACTGGACTGAAAAGGCCAAAAGTTAGAGAATATAACAAGTATCTTTTTTTATGATTGTAGATTGCAAATTCTGAATCAGCACGTGTACCCAAAAGAAGACAGCTTTAGGGGAAAAAACAAGAAATGCCATCATGGTGTCCTCTGATATAGGCTACTTCACCAAAATAAGGGCCAGTCCTCCTTTCCCACTGACAGACACCTGCCCACACTCATGCCCCATCTCACGATGCTCAAAAACAAGGCCTTAGGTTTGCTGCCTTGAAGTAAGCGGACCTGTCTTGAGCTACATCTGGCAGCATCTCTTTCAGACATCAAATAATCCGCTCAGAGCTGCCTGCCTGCGGGGCCTGTCCGCACCGGCCGGCAGCAACAATACGCACAAACCAACGCTGCTGTGCCCATCAGCACACTGCTTTCCCTCCCTTCTGCTGCTGTGATGGTTGCAGGGGGGCTCAGACGGTGCAGCGGCTGCAGTAGATGCTCTGCAGGATCCGGACAAAAACACGACAATCGGCGTCGGGCGCCTCCATATTTGCTGGATTATTTGCACCTGGTCGCCCTCGTCAAGATGCATCACCGAGATGATTAAAATAGACCGGGCTGACCCATCCTCTGCACCATTATTCTCACTGTGATACAACCACGACGGGGAAAAGGTGCAATAACCATCATTAAAATATTAAAAAATGAGGTATGAAAACTGACCGTATGCAGCAGACCGGCTCCTGTTTGTGTCCTCCCCCGCTCCAGAGTGAGTGCTGATGCTGGAGAAAAGGATGAGGTGTGTGTATGTGTGTGTGAAAGAGAGAGAGAGAGAGAGAGAGGGGGACTGTGCCCGGCCAGTGTGTGCGTCCCTCACTCAGCCGCTGCAGCAGCAAGCTGTGGTCCTCACGGATCCTGCTCTCTCACCCGCTCCCCCAACGCTGTCAAAACCAGCAGCCGCAGAGATCGTCTATACGCCAGTGATGACTCACTCTTGAGCGAAAACAGGGGCCGCCTCGTGAGCGGTTGTTTATGACCATTTAACGTTTTTTTTTTTTTTTTTTTACAAGACTGTTTGGTGTCCAAATATTTCAGAATGATTGACCGTATATTTTGTCATGATCTAGTTTTACCAAATAACACTTCTTTAAAAATAAGTAAATAAATAGTTAGACATAGCAATGCATATGTAGGCCTGTTTTTTTGACCTTGTGTAATGTCTTGTTTGGCTGAGATGTTTAATCTCTCAAATTTCCACATAGCCTACTACTTGTACATTTCACTTCATTTCAGAAGTTGGATTGTCTGAGATGCAAATTATAAAAGTCAATAGGAATGCCTCCTTAAGTTGGAATTTTCCTCTGGGCAGTCGGACGTGATTCAGGAACCTCGACTTTACCAGCTTGTAACTGATACACATTTAATTGGGATGTGACGCAAGTCCCACTTCCGAGTACTGAGGTAAATGAAAGCAGCATTACCTCTGAGGCTGAAAAAAGAGGTCAAGCGGAAGTGTCAAAAGCTGTAGCTCCTCAAGTGTCCACTTGAGGCTGGCAGCAGGAACCCTGAAAGTCTTGTGATTGTGTGCAGGAAATGGACAGATTTTATGGTCAAAATAAATATGTTTAAAAAAAAAAGCTTTAGTTTTTGGACATAATACATCTAAAGGCTTTCAGTATACAGCCGTGAATCTTTTTTTAAGTATGCCCATTTTTTATTTTATTGAGAATTTCTGGGTTTTAGAAATAAAAGACATGATTGATACGGCAACACATCCACACAGAGTTGCTATTAGTCAGACGGCCTTACATCCCACCTCAACACAGCCTCTTCCTATGTGAGTAGCTAAAGGTTGGGTTGAGATGACATGTACAGTATGGCAACAGGATGAATCAACAATATTCCAGTGGCTCCATTGACAATCATTCAACTTATGTCGCATGGCTTTGTACAATCCTTTTAGCAGTCTATGCTACTAACAAGTCAATGAATACGTTTAGCGTTTTAATGAGAAAAAAAAAGAGGAACTAAAAAAATCTGGAATGTAAATTCTTAAAATGTGTATTGAATCTTAATTTTCGTCAAATTAATGCCGAAATTTAAATGCTTTGTTGGATTTGGTTTTTTTTTAACATTCATTTTAAAATAAGTGAGTGAAGCCTTGGTATAATTTTAAACTTTATGTCAGTATCATACCAATATATAAAATATGCATCTTTAATGAAAAAAAAAAGGCTGATGTTTTTGCTATAAATATTGCCAGAAAAGTTGAATAAAATATTAAAAAAAAGATAATCCTTCATTTAAATTTAACATTTGAGTTGTTTATCTTGTGATCAATAAACAACTGTTTACCAAGCATTTCCCAAACATTCATTTATAAACCAGCCTCAGAAATAATCATGTGTTACCCTTTATCTTGCTTGAAAATACAGAATACTTTTGTCATTTAACTTGATATTTTTCCCAGCCCTCATTAAAGGTGCCTCATTTAGATCAACCTTATGTTAGCAGATGTAGGCTTATCTGAAAAAAAGTAATTTTTGAAGAGTTGAACAGTTTGATTTTAGTTAAAGAATGTATTAGTGTGCAGAATTATTTACAAGTAGAATTTATACAATTAAAAAACTGAGTATTTAAATGTTCATGCCATGAGTTATTGATTCTGGTGCACTAATGAAAATCAGAGTGAGACCTCTTCACTTCACTCCTATCGTCAATTGCTGCCAATCCGGTGCAGAGAGAGAGAAAATAGAAACAGCAGCGACCCCGTTATACTGAGCGGCAACAGTGAGACCTGCAGACAGTTACATGAGAAAGAAATCTCTTCAGAGAGCTGTTTTTATCTTACTGTACATAAAAACTTATTTAAAAAAAATCAGAATTATTACCTGCTATATTTATTAGGATATTTACGGTATGTTTTCAGGAGGAAAAACTAAGATTGGCATCAGTTGACAATTCATTGTCTTGAATTGTCCTATAATAAAAAAAAACATAAGCCCTTTAACCCTTTAAGGTTCCCACCAAGAAAAATGCAGTCCAAAAATTATTTCTTTGCAATTTTTTATTTCCTTTAGGCAACAATAACAATAATCAATTGTCTTTTTTAGAACATACCCACCAGTTTTTGAAATATAATCCTTTACCAAACAGTAGAGATGTCACTTTACAGTAAAAGTGCATAAAATAAATAGTTATTTAAAATGTGCTTGACCAACTGGTTGAGAAAAACATTAAAGGGTTAAATAGCCTTTGTCTGAGCTGTTTGAGTAGCTACAGCTCTTTTTCCAAAGGATCACAAAGAGTACAAGACAACAAAGGCAGCCATCTTTTATTAATCCATATTTCACAGGGGACCTTGATGGCCTCAGGGGGTTCAGGGATCAGACCATGAACTGAAGAGTCCTTCAGTTCAGATCCAAGTGGGCAGAGGCGGCATGGTCAAAGTGGTCTGTTTTATTAAAATTGTGGTCGTATGTGATGTTAGATTGCAACTGTCTTTGTAGGGCAGCAGTCATTCGGAATTTAATGGATCATCCCTGGCAATTGGTGACTTGTGTCCCAAATTACAAAAGTATTTTGTATTGAGTAATAATTTTCATACAAGGCTTTCAGTTTCAGTAAGTCATTGTATTCAGCAAAAAACGTGTTTCTGTTCTTATAATCACGGCGAAATGCATGTACTCCACAGTCCTTTGTGCCCCAGAGCATTTGTTTCTTCTTAATTACAAAAATATGCAAGTGGAAACATGATCTGTTATTTCAAATGTGTTTCACAGATGAGTAAAAGGAAGGGGTTACCAACTTTCTGTTTGCTAAGGAGTGTGGGGGAGAGATCATCCTTGGCCAGCTAACACTCATTGGATGGTTGTTCAGACTTACCAGGTTCAATCAGTGATGTGTTGAAAAATCTAATAACATTAGATAAATCTCTTATTGTCTCCAGTGTTTCGTGTTTCCTGCCATCATTGACTAACTTCAGGTGTCGCATATAAAACACCATCACATCTGCTAAAGCACCTTCTCTCTATTCCTCAAAACCTGACTACACTAACCAGTGCAAAACACTAACCCTGAATAAACCTCTTTAAGCATCAAAATAACACACAAATATCATAGACAAGACTAACTATGAGTGATAGCCTTCATTTGGACATAATACAGGTTGAAAATTCTTATATTGTATAATGTTGGACACAAATTTAAATTCTGTAGTTATGTGATGGCTCCATTCTGAAGGTGTTATGTGCAGCAAGTTAGATCTTTTTATGAAAAAAGTGGACATTATCTCCACACTTCACCTACAGTTTTTAGCTTAACTTCTGCTTACAGTGTCAAACTATCACATTTTGGTGTTGGTGTATTCATTTACATGAGGGACTTGAAAAGTCTTCTGACTCCTTCAATAAAACTTAGGCCTGTGCTTCTATCTTCTGCATCTCTCTGCTATCAGCTTAATTTCTGAGAGAGCCCGAAACTCAGGATTCAGTATTTAAAATAAGACCCAGATGTTCTTCACCACCAGCAGAGCACAGGTGGTTTCTGTTTAAACCAACATGGCAGTAGGTGTCAAACGCACCACTGCACATTTCATTATCATTACTGCCTCACCAACCCACATCTCAACTCAAGTTGTAGGTCTCAAATGACGAGTGTGAAATTTCACATCCCTCACCCCCAAAACATTACTCTGCTCCATAAATCAAGTCCTTGTCATTAACACATTATCCATCTCACACAGTGTCTCCCACTCTTAATTTGTTTAACAAGAAAATAATTTGTTTGAGTATGAAGAATGAAAACTGTAGACTCAGCTTTTCAACTTGGGCTGTTTTATCAAACATTTACTCTGACCTCGTTCAAGACTGGAATAATCACCTCCAGAAAATTCCACTTTTCATTTCAACTCATTTATTTAAATTTTGTTGCTTTCTTTTTAACACAAATTGGTGATGTCATCACATACACTGGCATTTAAAGGGTTAAAATAATATAAAAAAGAATAAAATCTTGATAGTTGTGATCAGGACAGAGGTGAATCAAATGGTTTATGAAGGAAATATGAACATATGATGCTTTTTTTTTAACTCTTTTGTAACACCACCCAATTATTTTTTTTTTAAAAGGACAAAACTTGTAGCTAGAAGAGCAAGAAAATGAAAGTTAGCTCCCTAATAATTTGAGCAGATAAAAGAAATCTGAGTTAACATGCTGTTAACTAGTTAAATATTTACACCTTTGTCCTTTAACAAACTGCCCAGGTATCATTGTCAGTGGCTGAACAAGCTAGCTGACCTATGCTAATATTTGCGTCAAAATAAATCCAAGCTAACATGAGCTTCTAGTCATGTGTTCAGCACAAATTGACTGATTTATTTCAACATAGCTGCCCATGACTGTTCAAGCTATTAGCAGCTAAAAAAGCAAAAGAGCATAATATCAGCTTGCAAACAATTTCAGGCTTATATTATTACCCATTCCACATAAGATCCGACATTGTGGCAATTACCTTTCTTTTTTTAATTAAAGCATAGTGTAGTAGTCATGCTAGTTGTAAACATCTGTCTAACTAAAGATATATGCCAGTGGCAAAAATACATGGAAATAAGCCCCTCTGAGTTTATTTTAATGGCTAATGGGTTCAGCTTCTACTTTATGGTCCACTAAACTGTAAATGTAAAGGTTAATGTGATGAAAGTAATCTGAAGAATAATGTTCCCATTTTCATTTAAGAGACAGGAGAGCTCTCCTGAGCTCGCCCATTCATACAAGCTATGATCATGAGGTTCAGGAAAAATGCCCGCTTTGTGATAATGGTCACAGCTCATTCATGGGTAACTCACCTTGAGGCATGCTCAGGTCATATGCAACATGTGGTGAAAATAAGGTAAACATGCACAGTTTTGTCATGAGATAAATTCATGTAACACTCGCTCAGGCCATGGGGCAAACACAAGTGAGTCATGAAGTGTCTGGTAGCAGCGACAAGTCCTGGGGGAAGTCTGGCACCAAAACAAAGCTGTTTTAGTGATCACACTCCTCTCACACAACATGATCTTACATGTTATAAAAATATGTTGTGCATCTGTCCATGCTTAGTTCACTTCATCACATGCACCACTACTCTTTCTGGGTGTAACTTGTAAACAAGAAGATTATTATTCAATGTTGACCTAAAACACTGAATTCACTGTACAGACGTTACAGCAGTGGGCACAGAGGCTGTTGTTGACATTCATACAGACCTGTTGGACAAATAGGATGTGCGAGTGTGTGTTTTTGTGTGCGCAGGTGTGTCGCCACATTAACCGGCTGGCAGAGATCTGCAGAGAACCACAGCTCTGTGTAAACGGTTTCTTTTGGAGGAGACAAGACGATGGGCAGATGTGGGTTTTTTATAGACATGTCGCTGCAGTGTGAATTCCCAGGCACTCTTAACACAACTGTGCACCTTTCTGTTCAATACTGACAAAAAATTGAATGTTTAAAATATGATTTTACAAACTACGGGTTTACTTAAAAGTTACTCTGAGGTGATGTGTACTTTAAAACAGGTTTACATAGGCTGGGATCATTTCGGGAAGGACAATGTCTCTTTGATGGCCAACAGATACTGTTATTGTTTATGAGGCAGACTGGTTTCAGCACGACGTCAGCTGGTGTTTCCACTCACTTCAAAGTTCTGCTCAACATCCCGACATGACCCAGGTTAGACATTAAAATACAGAATAAGGCGCTAGAAGGGATGCATGAAAGTTTTTTTTTCAGATGTCCAATTTGCTGATATTTTCAAACTCACCTTCACCAATACAGAAAAAAACTCACATTTGTTTCCTCCTTTACAAGAAGTTACCTGTGTTTTCTCTTATTGGGACAGACTTTTGCCTCTAAAAACAGACACAAATAAGACAGAGGGGATGAAATTGCACCTCAAATGATATATGAATTTTCTTCTTGGAAATGCAGGAATAAAAAATAAATTACCTGTACATGTACTGGGCTATATCTGCCTATTTTTGAGAGCACTATACAGCACCAGTGAGCTCTGCTTTTAGAAGCTTACTTCAAATCAAAAGGAATTCTCCTGATCATTAACACTTTTGCAGTACAGATGTGCACAATAAGCTGGCTAAATGTGTAATTTTGGATAATTACGTTGTCATCACCAGATATACATATTGGTTTGACTTATTCTTTGTGTTGCTCTCAATCAAAACTCACAGCCACACAACCCTGATAACCACTGCAGCTTCACCTGATGACTACTGAAATGCTGCCATAATACTATTCAACTGAGCAGCAGCGTCCTCCTAAAAAATGAATCCAAAGCCCAAGTGCCAAACTGCAGTCCCTCAAATGTCCACTCGAGGCTGGCTGCAGAAAACAAATTCTAGGACCGAAACAGACATATTCAAAGCCTGGTACAACGAACAGCTTAGTCTCGATGTTTAAAATATCAAATGCTTTTAACTGTATGAGCACTAATTTTCTTATTTTTGACTTCACTTATTTTGATTTTATCAAGGATTTCTGGTTTTGGATAGTTAGGGACATGATTGACATGGCTATGAGCTTGTATGGTGTTGCCACTGATCAGATGGCCGAAGTCCCGCCTTAATACAGCCTCTCTGTGTGTCAGTAGGTTGATCCAAAGTTAGGTTGAGAGGGTGTTTACACTGGCTGGATCTATACATCGGCTTCAAAAGTATCCAAAGGCTCCTTCAATAACCAAATGGCTGACATAACATGGCTTCATCCAGTTTGTTGAACAGTAGTGCATACAACCCTGATGTAAACAAAGAACACAGGATGAATGCTACGGAGCTAATGGACAGCACGACTAGCATTTTATTTACAGTGGCAAATACAGATGAAGTTGAATGTAGGCTGTGTCAGTTCTTGCCTTTTTTAGCATTAGAGTGGTGCAGGGATGACATATTTTTGGAGGCCAACCAGGAAGTTAGCACTGCAGCAGGTCCCTCTATTAAAAGGCTGTGGGATTGTTCACTGTGTTCTGGGATCATTGCTGACAATAAGGACTGAAAATAATAATTAAAAAAAACCCCACTAAACTTGCTTTGTTCATCATGATATTTCCATGAACAAACCTAACTTTCACATGTTTTTAGGTTTAAACATAATGTTTGACTGTAAAAAAGCTGTTATTGAGCTACTATGGAACTACAACATGGCAGTTTAACTTATACTCAGCTACCCTACTTCTAATATATAAAGCCACATTGTAACCTCTTGTCTGAGTATTCCCTCTTTCATTTAAGAAAGAAAGGGACGTGTTTGTGTTGCATTATGAGAGCTCCTGTAAAATCACAGATTATGATCACACGCTGAACTGCTTTTCTGAATTTACAATTACAGCCCCATTTGGGTGAAACTGCAACGCTACAGTGCATTCAACAACAACCCAGAGGCATGACTAAACAATATAAAACAACTTTTACAAACTTCTTCAAACATGCTGCACTGAACTGGCTCCCCTAATAACAAAACTGGAACTTTTAAAACAGTATCAACTTGTTATTGATCATTCTAGGGTGTCAAAAACTGTCTTACAGCTGCAAAATCACAAAAAGAGGTCAATTGTGTAACACATTCCAGCTAGATCAGGGACAATTTTAGGCAAACGTGGGCACACATACATTGAGAAGATTGTAAATTAGAAAAGAGGGGAGCTATACCAGTTGCTAGGGAACACCACAAGACCAGACAATCCAACTCTGCAAGAGGAGGAGGAGGAGGACAGACGAAGGGTGCTCCTGCCACAACAGGCAACTAATAGCAGAGTGGTATGAGCTATATATAAATTTTGCACTTCTTCATGTAAACACAGTCTGGCAGACTTCACTTCACCTCGGCCTTTGGGTGCTGAAGGAAATTGGCAACAGGATGAACATCGCCATAGAGCATTAATCTCATGTTCACCTCATTTGTCTGCCTCCACCGTGCCTGTCAGAGACAGTCTGCACACAGCCTGAACACGAGGCTTAAATAATATTAATGCTGAGGAGGTTTGACAAGAGGAATTTCACTGTAACAAATAAGCCCCCTGTATTAAAAGTTTGGTCAGATCAGGGGAGGTGTGAGGTAAGGCTATTAATCCAGACCTGAGTTTGAGTTACAGCCAGCTGTGTAAGGAAATAAACAGAAAAAAACAATATTGTAGCATCAAGAATGTAAATTTCACAGTTACCAGCCTCTTCTGCCTCTGGATAATCTAGATTTTGACAACTACAAACCCCATTCCTAAAAAGTTGGGACGCTGTGTAAAATGTAAATAAAATCGGAAAACAATGATTTGCAAATCCTTCATGACCTATATTCAGCTGAATACACTACAAACACAAGATGTGTTTTTGCAAATATTCACTCATTTTAAATTAGATGCCTGCAACACATCCCAAAAAAACCTGAAACAGGGGCAACAAAAGACTGGGAGAGGCTGAAAACCAACATTTAATGCCTGTGACCTTTGATCACTAAGGCAGCACCGCATTAAAAATCGACATCATTCTGTCAGGATATTACTTCACTTTTTTAATTCATAAATCAGTATCTGTTGTTTTGAGTTTATTTGTTATTTTTTGCTTGTTTTTGCTGTTTCTTTTGTTCTTTTGCTGCCGAAATTAAGTGGAACAAGTAGTTCATTAAACTACCTTATCCACTTAATATATTACCCACTGTATTGTATAAAAGTTCTCTTCATATGAATAACAAAAAAAAAATAATAATTAACATAAAAATGAACACTTGTGCAGGCATAGGTATGCCACTGTGTTTTTGCTTTGTGAGTAAGACCATTTGTAACGCAAATATTGCTTTTTATGTTTGTATAAATATTTAACCAATGTCTGGTATTGGTTTTGGATGATTTTTTCCCTCAATATATTTTATGTTGGCTGTGTTTATTCCTTTTTTTTCTGGTGTTTGGTGGTGTAATAACTGTAACTTTAAGATTAAAATGATGATACATGACTAAAACGCAGTGTTTCACAGTTCTCAACGAAACTCCTTTACTTCACAAATCCCTCAACTTTCTTCCAGTTTCTGCTGTCAGATATCTTTGAATAATTGAATATTCAGCTTCACTGCTGAAACCCCTTAAGAGAAAAAGCAGTGTTGCCATAAAACAGAACTCGATGTTTGGGTGAAGTTTCAACTAGCACTGACATTACAGGACACCAAGGGGTACAACTTTGACAATTTGAAACAGTGCGGTGATTTTCTTGGCGGATGATTCGATCTCAGTCTGACATGTGTCATTGTTGAGGAGAGCTGTGGGTCTGCCTCCTCGTGTCCCTTTGTTCATGTTGACTAGGGAAATGATGGTGTGACTGGGAGGAATGACGCGGAGGAATTTAACTGGATCTTCAATGGGATCAAAACAATGAAGCAGAAAAATCAACCTGTGTAGCTGGAATAAAAAGTAATTCATCACTTTGCATACCATTGTGATGTCTCTATTGTGGGGCTCTTTTTTGTGTGTGTGTTTGACATACATTCTCATCATATTTGTTAAAAGCAGAATTTAGAAATGATACAGAGGACTTAAGAGAGATGACTTAAAATCAGTGTTTTAAAAAACAGATTTTATTTTTTCATTACATTTTTTCTCTGTTTGTAATCCATGAAGCAACTTAGTAGAGAGAAGTAAGGACAACCAGGATTCTCACAACTCAGGCATGATCAAGGTAAAGGCAAAAAGCTTTACAAGCTTTATAACATGGCCACAATGGAGATCATGCTTTGCACCAATTCTTTATCACTCATACCAGAGGAGAATTTAGTGTTGTACAGTTTGTGCCATTACATATGCATTATATCAACAATTAGCCGTACTTCTTTGATCCTATGCTTAATTGTAGCTAGAACTCTTAAATAAATTACAATAAAGTCAAGTATTATTTACAGTGTGAGGTTAAGAATCCTATTTTACAAAGTGCAAGAGGTCCGTCTTCTGTACAGTGTTAAAAATAGGCAGTCATGTTTCTGTTCTCTGTGCAATCATGTATTCAAGTTACTGAAATGAAAAGGAACATCAGGCTTATTATAACAGTAAATATCTCTTTCTTTCCATTGGTTCATGTTGGTGGTCAGAGTCACAGTGCTGACTGTGTGAGCTCCAAAACCAACACTACTGCCAGCTTTAAATACTCTCTCTCTTTCTTCAATTTGTCAAGAAAAAACTTCATGATGTCCAAAAACTTTGAGTTCTTTTCAAAGGATATCATTCTATCTACATCATTTACTGACCCTGTTAAATTACTTTCTTTTAATATCTTTTTTTAAACACATAATAATTACTTTTTTCCCCAAAGAGTCATTACTATGTTGGGTAAATAACAATCAGTGTTGGGTAGAGTTAGGGTTAGGTTATCTGAGAAAAGTAACCTGTTATAGTGCTTTTGTTTTACCAAAATAAAAACAATTAAACCAGGTGTTGATTGTTAAATCACAAAAAATCGACTGTACGTCTGCCATTAAATGTTTTGGCTAGGCTGGACAAGTAATAAAACTTGAGCATTTACGAAAAAAAAAAAGTTTAAGTATGTCACCAAATTATACCACTAGAGTTCATAAATGTAGTTTGGAAGTTTCCTCATCCCTAGTACAGACAAATTAGCAGTCCATATTTTGAAGTCCACACCTTTTGTCATCCATTTTTATGAAAAAATGTCAAGAAATTCCAGACAGGCTTAAACGTTGCCTTCCAGGTCAAATATTTACACATTTAGATGCTGTAAAATGGTAACAAATTCAATGTTGTGTGTATTTTAGGAATTAAAGTTCTTGGCTGGATATTGGCATCAATACCTGACACTGGTATCGGTATCAATGCATCCCGTTACTGAGATATCATGGCCTAGACTCAAGCTGTAGCCTGGAATTTTGTAGCCTCATAATATGTATGATAACCACAGCTGTTTAATATTCCTACAACCTGACAATGAACTACACAGACGCACACAGGCTGTGAGTAATAGAAACTGCTATCACATGGCCACTTGTGTTTCTAATAAAACAATAAAGCAAGAGTTTTGGAACTAAAATTTCATTCTGATGATGTTCTTGTCTATTCATCCAGAAATATAACAAAATGGGGATATTTCATTGGAGAAAATGTCCTCAGTGTCATTTAAAATGCCATAAACTAGCTAGCTCTGCATGTGCACCTACACAGCTGTGTTTACCTTCCACCACCTTTTCTTCCACTTGCGCACCCTATTTTTCCAAAATGTAGGAGAGAAACAGAAACAGTGAAGACGTTTCAGGGACTTTAGTTCTTTTTCTATTTTCCTTGACACCATAAAAAGCTTGGTGAAATACGGCAGCCTTCTCTGTAACAAGATACTTTTATGAAAAAAGTAACAACGGTTAACTTCACTTGCGAAAACAAACAAAAATTGCTTGTTACAACAAAAACAAGGACAAAAAACAGCCTGGGCACTCTAACAGGTTACTTTCAGAGATGTTACCCCCAACACTGATGACAACAAAACCATCGAAAACAGATCATTTGGCATTTCATTCAAAGTTGCCTCAAACGATGCTTAAAAACCTCTGCTTTGCTCCCTTTTCAACACTTCTACACCCCCTTCTTACCTTAAAAAACTCCTCTGTGTTCACTTGTGTTGCCATGCTAACACCTACAGCTTGGAAACAAAGGGCAGCCCCTCGTACATGTCGGCCTTCAGCTTAGCCCACTCCGCCACCCTCTGGATGGTGCTCTTCTCCTGACCTAGTACGCTGGCTGCCTTCTTCAGCTTGGCCTCGTTGCGCTCCAGGTAGCGTTCGCCTTCACTTTTGAGGAAGTCCAGTCTTTCCACGCGGTTCTCGTTCAGTGGGATGTCCTCCGTCATGTAGGGGTTGAAGCGGAAGTAGGTGTCGGGGGGGAGGAGAGCGTCGAGCATGGTGTGTACCTCTGGCATAAGGAATGAGAGTTAGGCTTTTAAGGTCAAGATCTTGTTGAAGACAAAACTTGCGATGGAGACTATGTTTTTTTGTTTTTTATTTCATTTGTGATGCTTGCGTTGCTTGCAGGATAATTTTAGCATCTTTTGTGTTGTTTTAACTGTTGACTTGAATATTGTATGTTTGATTGCAAACTAAAAATCAATTTGCCCTTTCCAGAGGTAATAGAGGATAATCTTGAACCTTGATTTAAAGGAACACCTTCCTCCTGAGAGCTGGATTCACTGATGTTAAACTATTTATCTAAAAAAGGTCTTGACATTTCCTTTGAACACATTATGAGGAAATTTTGCTTATCTGGGCTGGAATAAGTCATTATATAACACTATGTCATCTCACTTAATACGTAAACCAGTTTATATCTTGATCTAATCACTGATTTCAACACTGGATTACTATTTTTAGCTCAAAAGACTACCAAGTTTGTGTGCACTCACCAAAGCTGCTTTTGGCTCAACAGTACGCAGAGCAGATGGAGGTCTTTAGACCCTAAGACAGCTGAAGGTTTTGCATTTTTGAGCATTTGTTACAAAATGCTGGCATGTTTGGCCACTGCAGTGATGAGTAACCCTGCAGTACGATATTTTGCAACAGGAGATGCATTTTGCTTCCACTCATTAATCATACTGTTTTGTCTTGTTGGGGGTCATGGGAGGTGTGGAGCTAATCCCATGCTGCCAAACTTTCCAGTAGGCCTCTTCACATGCCAAGCAAACCCTACGAAAGTGTCCATCAGAATTCTTATCTGTTGAGTGTAATACCTACCCCAAGCAGTCTGATTTAGTTCAATAGAGTTTTATACACTGTTTTCTGATCTTGCTTGCATTTCCAAAGTCAATTGTGCTCTTACTTGTCAGACTGCAGTGTGTTTTTCTCCACCCTTTAAAGAGTCCACATTTTGCCTTAACTCCAAACTCCGAGTTTTCTATTGATGCCAAGTGTTGCTACAATATTTGCTGGCATTTAAAGTAATACAAACTTTAATGTCCAACTGATAAATATTTGAGCACCTGTGACTTGATTTAAATAACTTGACAGAAAGGCCTTTTAACATGAAGGTACAAGAACCATGAGAAATTACAGTATTGATGATGGCACAAACATTATTGATTTTTCAGATTTCATTCATATTTTTGCCAGAATCAGTAGCTATGTGGGCCGTCAGAAACACACAAACATGTCCGTGCTCTCACCCTCCGTGTCTGTTGCACTGCTGATCACGTTTGTGAGTTTCGCCTTCAGACTTGTGTAGGTCGTGCTGTTCTTGCCGGCCGTCTCATACCGCCCAGTGCCCAGGGACAACACACACTGCAGGGGGGTGTTTGGCCACAGACACTTGCACTCGTGGATGGCCAATGCTGTGGGGTTGTTGATTAAAAGTCCTCCATCCTAAAGCAGAACACACACCAGAAAGGAAATCAAAACGGGAAGGAAAAAGGAGATAAAAGAGAAATACCTCTGTTGTATCTACAGCTACATCATCTGCAATTCAAACCACGCATATAAGTTCACACCCTGCACTCTAACAAGAAGTAGGTCAGAGCTTGATAAAATTTTTAAAGTCTGCAATGTGTGCGTTCATGAGTGAGAGGCATCTGTACATTCAACCACTTTAGTGAATGGACTCTTGAGAGTTAATGTCACCTCTGGCGCTTCATTAATTATATTATATGTTAACACACTGAGGTTAAAGCACGAAAGGGATGCTTTGGAAGTATAAAACATCCTCCAGGTTTAACACATCTAAAGTGACATTCTGTGGGGGCCAAATGAGGTGACGTGAGAATGCCGTCCAAGTGCTGTGCAGCTTTTGTCCCCAGGAAATAAAGCTCGCTGGACAGAGATGTACTGTGTTGGCAGTGTTTTACTTGGAAGTCAACAAATATTAAAATATGGCTTTGAAGAAGTCAGTGAAACTCATATTTGTCCTAGTTTGATATAAAAAATGTAATTGAGGCATAAATCTAAATCAGTTTGTCTGACAGCATTTTTTATTGGTGACCCTAAAGTGTAAAACACAACAAATTAGACAGCACTTAAATCACACAAACCTCCACCAAGGTAGCTCACATATTGCTGTTACACCTTTAATTAATAATTCAATGATGAAGTGACCCTCGTGATATGATTCCTTGACCCTGAAAACCCTCCTCTAGCAGGTGGAATCATGTTATCATTACTAGTTTGACAATAACGGAGCAAAAACAATCATTCATAAATGGTGGCTGGTTATATGGATCACCACCAGAATCGAATAATTTTGAAGTAGAGCCATTTTACCGACATCTCCTGAAAATGTCAAAATCTGTCCAGTAGTTTTTACAAAATCTTGCTAACAAGTAAACAGGCACAGGCAACAACATTGTCTCCTTGGCGGAGGAGATAAAAACATGTTTGCTGGTGTTATTTGTTGTGGGCTTTTGATTTGTTGTTCAGTTTTCTTAATGAAGGCATTTTTTGCTTTTACTGTTGTTATGCTCTGCTTTGTCCTTTGTCCTTGTCCTAATTTGTTGTTGTGCTCTTTGCTGTAAATTTTGCAACTGCCTATAAGATTTGTTTGTGCTTTTTATATATTTTTATTATATATTTTATTGTAATGGCAATTTTTATTTTGTACTTTTCTTTTTTATTGATGGCTGTGTTTTCATTTGTCAAAGCATTTTTGGTTAAGTTTTTTAAATTTGTGGTGTTTTTTATTCTAGCATTTTTATTTGTATTTTGATTATTATTTGTTGCTATGCCTTTTGCATATAATTTTATTTGCCTTTGCATTTTTTGTTATAGCATTTTCTCATTCCAGGTTGCTTGTTTAAATTGCTTAAGCGATTTTAAGTTTGTTGTTGCGACTTCCGATGGGATGTTTTTTGATTTGTTGTTTTTTTTGTTGTTTTCCATTTTCAGTTGTGTGTTTTAAACTTTTGCCGCATTTGTCAGTTTCTTATGTTTCTTTTTTTATTATTATTTTTTGTCCATGTGTTTTTCTTTTATATCAATGTTGTTGCCCTTTTTGCCATTGTGTTTTGTTATTTGTTGTAACAATTTCTATTGGCTGCTACATTTTTAAAATGTGTTTTTTTCCTTTTTTTTTTTATTTGCCGTTGTGCATTATTCATTGCAATGTTTTGTCATATTTTTGTTAAATACTTTATTGTTTTTTCTTTGTCATTGTTGATATTATCTGTAATGTTTTGTTTTTGATTTGATGTATTTGTTGTGTTTTTTGATTGGATGATTATGTGATTGGTTGTTGTTTTTTAAACTTCAGGGCCCCCATATATTTTACAGGCTGACTTGATTTAATTTATACAAATGATACATTTGCTTTGCTTCTTGTCTAATCAGTAATGTTAGAATCATTAAAGCTCCTCTGAGTAACTTTGCCTTTTATTTGTAATTATGTTTCTAACAATACTTCTTTAACTGTTTTCTATAGTAAAATGTACTCCCAATCAAGATTCTTTGCAATGAAAAAGTGTAAACAGTAACATAAAAATAATATTTTAGCATTGGGCAGTTGTTTTGTCTGTGACCTGCCCCACATCAGCTGTTCTTTCAAACATTCAAGTTAACATATTCAAATTTTTTTTGTCTAATGGTCTTGTTTTCATTTGTGGCTGATTCAAAGCCATTGATATTAATATTAATCGTTTGTATAGCCTGCAAAAGTGTCTGGAATTAAATAGCTACTGGTTTGAGTTTTGAAAGAGAACAACCTATGAATGAATTTCTGGACTGACTAAACACTGAGCACATGCTCTCAGGCTTTCCTAAAGTCCAGTTCTGGGCCTTCCAGCCGTTGTAGTGCCTTTGGCTCTGATTGTTTATGTTCGAGAGTTTGGCGCTCAGGAGGTCGAATCCAACCAGGCAGTGCAGGAGTAAAGGTCATTTCCTTGCCTCGAGCATGAGGATTAATCCTTCCACTACACTGCTTGCAGATTATCATTCAACTGCCTAAAAACATCCTGAATGTAATGAGAAGGCTGTTTCCCCTCAGGTGTAAACTATTCAAACACTAGAGCACAGTTTGCTCTCTGGAGACGGTGGGTTAATTACTCAGCTGCTCCACAGTGCTGACCCTCAACCTCTTACCCTGCGGTGTCAACCAACTGAATGACGTGTAAACAAAACACAGAAAAAATGCTTCTAATCTGCAGCCTTCTCATGTATTCTTACACCCAAGGTTATTAAAATGTAAAACCCTTTAATACTTTATTACACAAGTGATGCACTGATTGTAAAAATCAGGGCTGATGCAAATACCAATGTTCTTTAGGTGTTATTCTCCCAAAACCCCAATATTATCTCTCCTGTTTGATCTTAAAAACAGATAACTGTTAGTCTAACAGGCCATTTTCACTGCCCTATAAAAGAGTCATCTCTTAATAAATAAGCAGTAAGTTGTGCCAGATGTCAGCATTATATTGGACAACAGATAAACATCCGACACTGATATCTGCTCACCCCACATGGACAATGTTTGTAAAAACAGATATTATGCTGCTACTGATGTTGGAACGGATGCCGATGTGCATGACTGTATAGAACAACATCATCTCTGTTATTTTAACTAAAAAAAGTCATATTTCAGTTTTTTTCAACAAAAATCTCCAGTATCAGAAAGAAAGGGTTATGTCTAAATTGCACAGATATGTTGCCAACTGTCTGATATGAAACACTGAGCAAAGATGTGCAATTTAGACAGTGTACAAAATTTACCAGATTTGGACACTGAACCCAAGAAAGTACCCGATTTTGGGTGCCATGGTTTCCTACACTTACAAATACATTTCCAAAGAGTTGGGACATTGGGTAAAAATGCAAACAAAGGTGAAATATACTGAGATATAAATATACAAATACTTTGCAACTTTTATTCCAACATTCTGAATGTGATGCCTGCAACACCATCCAAAAACTGTTGGGACCGGGACGACCAAGGACAGCATAGCTGTGCAATGCTCAAAAGCACCTGTAACTTTCCACAGGTAAGTAGTTTCATTGGGTACAAAAGGAGCACTCCTGAAGGGCTCATTCAGTCACAATCAACAATAGTTCCTCACATCATGAAAAACTGTGGATAATAGGGCTGGGCATTTTCAGCAACTTCAAGACATGATATGTATCACGATACAGAGGCCAGTAAATATAACTTGTGGACTTTCATCATGCCTTTTACAGAACTCCAGACAACTTTCACTCTATTTTGTTAAAGGTTTAACACTCAAACTTAAGACAGTTACATTTCAGGTCTTCAGAGATACTGAGCAATTTCTGGATTGAGTGCTGCATCATGTATTCTGGCTTTTGCTACCACCTTTTGAACTGCACAATAAGTGATATTACTGCTGTCACAGTGTTTGGGGCCGTATCGGCTCTGTATAATCCATTCAATACACATATCAGCAAGGAGCATGTGATGATACATAGCCATATTGTTTTCGTACAGGGTTAGCAGACAAAATAGTCCTACTGTTTGTGGGCAATGTGTGTCAACATGCAATTGCAGGGAGTTTAGAGATTTCCCTCTCTACAGCCCATGGAATCGTCATATAGTGGGTTAGACTGAAAACTAACAACTAACACTAAAATGAACTTGAGCTTAAGTAGCACTTTTTTAGTCTCTTTGACCACTTAATGCAGCTTCATACCACAGGTCACATCTACCCATTCATTCCCATTCACTCTCACATTCACTTACTGGTGGTAGTTCTATAGCAGTTCATGCCCCTTTTTTTATACCCATTTACACGCCACTGATGCAGCAGTGGGAGCAACTTGGGGTGCAATGTCTTGCCCAAGGACATATCATCATGTGACAGCCAGAGCTGGACCCTAACCTGCAACCTCCTGATTACCGACAAAGCACACTATTAGACTGTGATACCGGCGCCCCAGACTGTGCCAGGAATCCCCTCTATGACCCCGATCCCTCAGGCAGCACTGTTTTCATACAGACATCATTTGTGATGGGTATTACAATATGGACTCCAGAAAACCAGTTAGTTAACACAGTATGTCACAGCATCTACAAATGTGAGTAAAATTAACCACACAAAGCATTAGGGATACGCCAACAACGACCTTAAGTCCAACATAAGACAACAGAAACCCTGTGCTGTGTAGCAACCTCCGATTTTAATCAAGCAAAATACTTCCAGAAGAAACAGGGAGTGGTAAACATGCTTCTGTCCCAATGTTTTTTTTTTTAACTGTGTCAGTTGAAAGTGTATGTACACAGAAACAGTGACTGTGATAACTGTTACATGTTTTTTCTTGTCCCTATTGAATATAGTTGAAAGATGATCATT
Source organism: Cetoscarus ocellatus (assembly GCA_037902135.1). Taxonomy (NCBI): domain Eukaryota; kingdom Metazoa; phylum Chordata; class Actinopteri; order Labriformes; family Labridae; genus Cetoscarus; species Cetoscarus ocellatus. Next base: position 1,216,003 of record JBAMNC010001364.1, on the reverse strand, counting down.
TCATTAAGTTTTGTTCATATTTTACACAATGTCCCAACTTTTTTTGAATACGGGTTTGTATGTTTCAGGTGTTTTTATTGTTTGATTTTACAAGTTTAAATTTAAAATTCTACATTCTAATAACTCCACCAAGAACTGCAGATATAATAACAACATTATATACAAATATAAAAAGTTGGTATGTCTCTGCTGCTCTGCACTTATGGACTTTTCCTGAGAAATACCGCTGCAGGTGCTGAAAACTGGAGTAGGAGTGAGAGTGGTGGGTGGCGACAGTGGCTCAGACTGTCAAAAAACGCTCTGCAGCTGTAAGAGGAATGCAAAGAACAACACACACTCTCAATTTGCTGTCCAACTCTCTGGCTTACCGTTATCCCAGAGTCCATGAGGAGACAAGCATATAATAATATAAATAAATAAAACCTGAACACACAATAACTTTGTCTGATTTTCCTGAGCTGAGTAACTTATTAAGCTGACAAAGCCATTTGTTTTGAGTCTCCTCTGTGAAAAAGGGTTTAGGTCAGTTAACATGCAGAGTGGGACTGCAGATAAGCTTCTGTTGTTGACTAAAACCCTGCACAGGGACTCTTACATTAGGAGGTGGCAGGGGAGAGTCCCGTAAGCAGCAAGGACAAGGCTAATTTGGCCAAAGTAGGCTGTCAAAATTAAACTGAGCCATGAGTGTAATTGCTGCCCATTAAGACTGTCTAAAAATATCTGACCTGATTCATACTGCATAAAAATGACACACAACAGGCACTTTATGATGTGAACTTCAGTAGTGTAAAAGATAAAATCGAAAATACAAAACTGCCTCTACAGACTGATTTTCATTGAGCAGCACTTTACTTACACCTGATCAACCACTCTCTAATCATAAATGTGCCATTCTTTCATCCCATTCTGGTTGTCTTTTTGGCCTAACAGAACACAAGCCAGGATCTACATATGTACAAACCACATTTCAGAAGAGCAGAGATGTGAAAATGTGAGTAAAAATTTAATGTAAATACTCAACCATGTAAAGTAAAAGCCATAAATGGATTATACCCTGAAGCACTGCCAACTTCCCTGGGCCTGAGCTCAACTGAAAAGGATTGAGCTACATTCATAAAGCATGCTGTGGTCTGATGAGTTCACATTTCAAACAGCTTTTAACAGTAATGGCCATCAGACCATTCAGATTGATCACAATACAAAGTTCAATGCCACCATCTGCAATAGTGTGGGTTTGTGTGAGCACCCATGGCATTGGTAACTTGCGTATCTGTTAGAGCACTATCAAGAATTCAGAGGCACAAGCAGGTGTTGGAGTAACACAAGCCTTCATCCAGGGAGGGTCTTTTATTAGAGCAATGCCATGACACTCAAACAGCATTGCTCAACAGCATGAGAGCGCAGGTACATGATTAGCATGCACGCAGGCCAGACCTGTCTCCCGTTTGACTGGGTCACTCCTGTTTAAAAAGTATGGTAAGTGCACAATTCAAAACCTTTCTGTGAAGCAACTGCACATCAAGCAGGAATGGGAAAGAATTCAGAACCAGGTATCTTCAGCCCCCACATAATTAGAGTATTATCAAGAGAAAATGTGATAGAAACCAGTGGTAAACATGCTCATGTCCCAACTGTTTTTTGGAACAAGTTGCAGGGATCACATTTTAAATGTGTATAAGATTCCCAAAAACAATAATAATAATCCCCCAAAATATTTGCAAATTAATAAATGAAACATCTTGTTTCCACCTTTTGTTCAATTGCATATATTGACTAAAATGATCTGCAAATCACTATATCTTGTTTTAATTCACAGTTACTTAACAGCCCAACTTTTTGGAATTGGGGTTTCTAGGTGTTATTGTCAAGTGAGGAATGCAATAAAGTTTCTCTTTTTGAAATTTTGGACTGCCTAAAATGTGAATTTAACACATTTGGGCCTTGTTGGACATTCACTCACATAAAAGTATAAGCAAAGGTCGTTAGTGTTTGTCTGTCATCAAGCATACTGAGTGACACTGCCTTTCCTTACACTTTGTCTCAGGTATGTCCGTTTCAATTTTTGATGGGAAAGCTGCCTACATACATTTAAACTTCAGTCCATTAGTCATAAATACCATTTCACTGGATTTTAAGAAGGTGATTTTGATCTTTCTCTGGATCATTTATAATACAGATACAAAAAACAAAGACAACACTGACACTTATACAAACTTCAATTGAACTCAGCAGGTTCTAAAAACAAAAAAATGAAACTCAATCAAATCAACTGAAAAATGAATCTAAACTGAACTGAAAATGTCAATACAAAATTATTATAAGTTTTATAGATATGAGTGCATGCCACATTACAAACCAAATGGTTTTGGTGGCTTTGGGAATCATAAACCATTAAAGAGCTGTAAGGGATGTTAATAGTAAAGGTAAAGTTTGTTGTTGAATAATAACCTCTGTGAAATATTGTTCATACTTCTACATTTAATAATCTTAGAATCCAACTATAACTCACTTCTAGAACTCTGACGGGGAGACCAGTATTGACTGAAATAAAAAAAGAAAAAACAACCTTGGATTTAAGGTTAAAGGATTTTGTTTTTTATGTCTCTGGTTAAGTGATGATACCTGATGTAATTTCTTTTCTATTGACTACAAAAAAGTATTTCCATGTCAGTTTTCATGAGTAAAATCTTGATGAATCCTTGTTTTTAGATTATTTCAGCCTTTTTACCTCCATTAATATATTTAACACAATCAGGGTTGCCAGAGACATCTCCCAGTTCTCTCACGTCTGTGTCGTACCTGATGAAGATCTTTTCCCAGGACAAATTCCTGGAAGTATCCCGGGGCGGCAGACGAGGCCCTGATGGCCTGCCACATTTTGTGTTTGCAGTCTCCGAGGTAGTGGGATCTCACTCCTGGCATGAGTCTGTAGTTCCTGAACACGTAGGCTTTCAGAGGTAAACCCCTGTTCACTATGGCACTCACTGCTGACACCTGGTGGACATTAAAGAGAACAACAATAAACAATACCTCCAAGTGTTGATCCTTACAGTGTTAAACAGATATATGACTTACTTTAGGGCAGTTTGGATCTCTGGCACTCTCAATCATGATTCCCTCCCCCATCCTTTCTCTAAAAAAAAAAAAAGAAAAGAAAAGAGATACAGTAAAAAAAATAAACAATGCATATTTTACATAAAGTAACAAGCTTAAATTATCAGAAGCATGAAAGAGTCTGGCTGACTTACTTGAGGATGTTTTCCCACATTTCACTGTCATAAAATGCATGACTCCAGCCCATCTTGACAGTTCCCACAATGACGTTCTGTTTGAACACATCTGCACCCAGCTTCCTGTACATCTCCTCACACTCCTCTAAAGGAATCTGAAAGATTCCTAGCATGAACGCTAAAATGGCACCTGAAGAGGAGAGAAAAGAGTGTAAAACTTAAATCAGGTGTTCGCATGAATAATAAAAATGTGGGGAGAGCTGAACAGTGAGGAGTGCTTACCTGTGCTCACTCCACAGATGTAGTCAAACAGCTGGTGGATTGGTTTTCCAGTCAGGTTCTGGAGCTTATGGAGGGTCTGCAGGGCCAAAAGTCCCCTGAAAAAAAATCAGTGTTCATAAAACCTTAATGTTAAATATTTTATTTTTATAATTGATCCTGATATGTAGTGAATTCTGTTTGTGGCCTGTAGTTCAAGCTGTTTCTTTGTATATTTTGAGTGATATGACTGAAATCACAATTGCTACCATCATTTATCACTTTTGAATCAAATGGTGAAGAAAAAAGGGCATTACTACATCTTACTCTTCACTACACCTAAATGTCAAGGCTATGTACATGGACAAGGTGGCTTGATGAGAGGAAATTAAATTTTAACCACCTCCTCGTTTGTATTGTAATAGCTCTGTTGATATCGTTAAGTGCTACAAGCTCTTGGGGATCCATACCAAACACTCTCTCTGCAGGTCCTTTAATAGAGAGGTTGTCAGTTGTGTTGTTTTAGATCAGTGTCTCGACCAAAAAAATGCATGTAAAAAAAAAAAACACTTTTCAGACTCCACAAAGCAAAAGTTCTCTTTAATACACAGGGTCATACAAAAATGGTTTGATCTCTACTGCCACAGGAAGAAGACATCTACATCATCCACTGCAGGCAAAGAGCTTTACAAATGTGGCCCAGGTCTTAGCCATAAGACCTACAAGTCTGAATCAAATGTCAAAATAATTTTAAACTAGTAGTACTTAATACGTCAAAATATGTCCATCATTTATTTAAAATATGTTTTCATGTCAGCATAACATACATATAGAATTAAAAGATGAAAAGCAATAACACTGCTGCAATAATTATTGACTTATAGTTCATGCTTGGCTACATCTCTTTCATCAAGCTTTTTCTGATGCATTATGAAAGAAATTATGAGAAAAAGGATAAACAAGTGAAATGCCCTTAAACTTTGCTCAAAACATTACAGAAGTTTCTTATGTTTCTCAAATCATGTCTTGAACTCACCAATTGAGGCACTTTAACTTCATTTGAGTTGAAAAAAATATTAAATGAAATTTTGGATGAATGCACTTAAATCCAGTCTTTTCTTAAATCAAACCTGTGTAATCAAGTGTGTCCTACATGCCATGAGGCAGTGGGAATAAAAATTAATGTGGTCATCTTGATAACCCGAAGGTGCACTCACACTTGGGCCAGGTGCGGTTGCCATACTCAAGCACGATTCCCCTACTCTACCAAGTGCCTGTTTGGCCTGCACTCAAGTGGGCCTTCCCTCTCGAGTGGGCTTGAGCATGATTACACTGGTTTACAACAGGACACACACTCACTGTTCACAGAGCCAAGTGACACAGAGACACGGATAAAATGGGACCATTTTGTGGCTTATTTTCAGTATTTCCAGTTACTTTGATGAAATACAGCCCTCCAACACTCCACTATGATTTTTAAATATTATTGAGAGGAGCAACTGGGTGTCTCACCTGTGCAACTGTATGCACAAAGACATACTTCAGTGTCTCGTCCTATTAATTTGTGAGAAAGGGGTGATGTGTTGAATAAGTCTCTTCTACAGATGCTGATGTCAGTTTTGCTCATCCCTCCATTTTCTTTGATCACTGCACATTTTACGCATTAGCAATAATCCACAAATCAATCAGCTGATATGGCTGGTGACTGACACACATTTCAAAACTAGAGTGCAATTCTTCGAGAGTTTAAGAAGTTTAAGTAAGTCAAAGAATGTATATATGTATGTGTACATATATAGTAATTTAGACTCCTAACTGGAGTGACAAAGATGTCTAGTCAGACTGCATTACTATAATCAAAGGTGTGCTGACATAACATGGTTCTATTGTCCTGGAATTTTTACTTTACATATTAGAGACATGTCCTATTCCAACAGGATTAATTATAGAAACACCTACACAATTACTTCAAGCTACCTGAGGTCCACGGCTGAGGAGCTTTTACTGTGAGGAGTGGTCTTGTAGAGTGGCTACATCTGTGCTTCTGCTCAAGTCGTAGTAGGCCACTGCTCACCTCCTCCAACTGTCCCAGGGCAGGGTAACTGAACCATGCTGAAGCACAGCACGGAGCACTCACGCTACACAAATGAGCTGGACTTAGAGGGGAAATGCACTTGGGTGTTGAATGCCTAGAGTGATAGCATCCTAATGTGCCTGTCCTTGATATAAACATACTTTTCCCACTGAAGCTTAGAAAAAAACAGGAATTGAAAGCGATTTACCTTGTTCCACCTCCGTCTATAGCCAGAACCCGAATCCCTCTGCCTTTGACTGGGTCACTGTAGCCAACCAGGGACAGTGCTTCCCTGACAGCCGCCTGAAGAGGGAGATCTCTGGCTTGGCGCAATCGCAGAAGGGTGGGCAACACACTTTCCTAGGAGAGAATCAATCCTCTCATAAAGAAAAAAAGTCTTCTGAGACATTTTAGGCTGGAGATACACTTGCAGTTTGTCCTTGCGTTTGTGTCCACTGGCGTCATAAGTGTTTTGTTTATATACTTGCCTGTATGAGATGCGTATTACTGGAGGATACCATATGAGGGCGCAAAAGACCTCAGGCTGTAAGTAACTACCTGTTGTGTTAGAATTAAACTATAAACATGGCAAAATTCTGAGAGAAAAAGTGAAAAATGTAAACACCAATAATCAAAGCCATTATCAAGTATTTGTTGGCAACTGAAGACAGGTGTTCAGACCACATCCTCTGCACTCATTTACTACAATATTTTCATCCGTGGAACGTTGAACTGTCTCAGTGTTATGGTCTAATGAGTGACCATGTTAACTGATGACTTTAGGCCAACTGTGCTCTAGATGTGGTAGTTAAAGCACCAGCAAAAACAGATGGCGCACTCTCCAATGTGTCACTGTGAAGGGTTTTATTAATCACTGTATCAAAAACACATCAATAGTTTTTATGTAAGAAAATAGTCGGACTAAGTAAGTTGCTGATTGATTAGTGAGGACATAATACACCTATGAAAAATGGGGTAGGACACGATAAGCCTAGCTTCTTCCTACTCCATTTCGAACATCGAACAGCATTAATACTTAAAGAAGTTCTGTAAATAATGTTCTCATTTTTCTGTTGTTTTGTTGTTTGTTTTTTAACTTTGATAGTTTATTATTCCTATGTTCGAAGTAAAGATTATCAAATCAAAAAATCAAATCAAGTTAACACAAACGCAGCCACAGACAGAGTCAAACTCAAAGTTATCCATTTACATGTTAACTTAGTGAACTATAGCCCAAATTGCTGCAACATTTCCTGAGCTTTAAAGGATAAGTTCGGTTTTTTGACACCTGGACCTTATTTTTAGGATTAAATACGCTCGTAGACTCACCCAGACAATTTTGGCGGAGCTCAGAGCCGTTTTCGAGCAATTTAGATCCATCCGACGGCGTTTTTTTCTCATGCCATAGTAGCAGACGGGGCCAGAAATCGAAGCCCCTTAATTAGACATTATCCGCTGCGAAACTCGCTCATTTCAGCTACATTTTACAAATGAATGGCCAGTGTTATCGCCATGTCAGCTCAACTTCGTTGTTATGGTCATTCGGGGCTTTACAAGGATGGGTAACTTTTGGTGACGTCATAGACATGCACCGCAAGAGCGCAGCTGAGTAGAGCCACTGTTGTTGCTAGGCTACATGGCTACACGGCTATTTTTGTGCAACATGGCGGAATATTTATCCGATGTAGAAGTGTCTGACGACGACTTTAAGTATAATGGATGCCCATATCGTTTTGAGCCAGAATACACCGACGAGGAGCTATTTGAAAGGAGGATGCAGAGGGAAAGAGCAGCTGGCCAGAGAACAAGCAACCACTGCATGTCCACGAATGGGGGCTAACTAGTGGTGTTGTGGACATTGCACGGCAATGGCAACAGAGGAGGAGTGAGTTTCGCAGCAGATAATGTCTAATTTAGGGGCTTCGATTTCTGGCCCCGTCTGGTACTGTGGCATGAGAAATAAACGCCGTCGGATGGATCTAAATTGCTTGAAATTGGCTCCGAGCTCCGCCAAAATTGTCTGGGTGAGTCTACAAGCGTATTTAATCCTAAGAATATGGTCCAGGTGTCAAAAAACCGAACTTATCCTTTAACAGAGAATTTACTCATCAGCCGGATGAACAGACACGTTTATGTCTTGCTTAGCTGATAATGATTGTGGGCCTGGTTTATCAGTATTTCTTTTAAGCTTTGTTATTGTTGTCTATGCTTCCATGTTAGTTCTGTCTTATCTCAACGCTGATCCATGTCCGTGAAGTTAATAGAAAGTACATCTCCAGCCTGATAATCTTACTTGGAAAAAAACACAATTTTAAGACTTTACTCAGCTCCGCAGGAGCTTTGGGTTAATAATAAATAAACACACACACCTTGATAGCAACCCCTCGAGTCTCAGGGAACTCCAGAAGGTGATAGCTGAGCTCCTCCACTCGACTGGTGAGGAGTTTGACTTCAGTGACTCTCTGCATGCCTTTAACAAGAGCTCTGGTCCTGTTGTCTACACTCACTCTGGCTATTATCTGTGGTAAAAACACACACCAGGTACAAAACTTTTCAAACATTTGATATCTATTTTTCCTCTAAAGTGGCTTATATTCATTTGGTCTATTTTAAAACTTTTATTTCAGTACATTTTAAAACTCTGAAATATTTGTAAGAGCCACAGAGAGTACCTCACCTTCTCTCTCTGAGATAAAAGCTGCTGCTTTGCCTTTTGCATGTCCTCCTCTTCACTTTCTGTCTTCTCCTTTTCCTTGTCCACGGCAGACTCTTCCACAACAACCGGTGACAGCTTTTCTTTTTCAGCTGTAATGCTTTTAGTATCACCTCTAAATTTGGGGACCAGGGGTGCAATGTAACTGCCAACAAATGCCTGAACGCTGGGACGAGGGTAGGACAGGTAGTGGGTGAAGCCTTTTTTAGGGGAGGTAGTGTGTGCAGGGATGGACTGTGGGGCTTTCTCAGGTGTAGGGGTGTCAGGTGAGGGTGTTTCTACTGGAGATGGTAGATTGTCTGAAGAGAGAGGAGAGGTAGTGGGTGTTTCAGTGTTTTTAGCCACAACTACTGCAGTTAGAACAGGAATGTGATCCTCAGGTTTCTGAGGAATGGAGCTGAGAATGGGTTCAGAAACAGATGCGTGGGATTCTTTGTGCTGCTCTTGTGGCTTGTTGGCCCCTCCTTCCCCTGATGAACTGGTGCCAAAGTAGCTGTTGATGTGCTGAGCCAGAGTTCTGTAGGTCTCGTCCATGTTGGTGGACAGAGCTGCAGGGTGAAACAGCTGCATGGTTTGTTTCCCCACAGTCGATGAAGAACTCGCTGCAGATGCTAAACTAGGCGAGGACTTCTTTGTGGAGACAAAAGGATTTTCTTTAACTTTCTCCTCCTCTGCTGGATTCCTCTCCCCTGCCTCATCTTCTTCTTCCTTCATGGTGGTTTCAGGCGTTGGGATAGCAGCTGTGTTATTCGAGGTTAAGATCTCAGCTTTTACCAGAGCTTTTTCTGCATGGGTGCCGTCGCCTGCAGCGCTGCCTGGCTTGAAGCGGGAGAACTTGGAGATGAGGTCCGTGCTGCCAACCGCCTTGGTGACACTGTCGAGGGTGGTCCTGATTCGGGACATATGTTTGCTTGCTCACTTGGAAGAGCAATATTAAAACTTGGATTTACTCAGGAGAATGAATAAAACTTAAAATAATATGGCATTCTGGCAAGATGGCCGCCATCAGCTACTGTTGCTTTATCTGGGAATCCAATTTAGAGAAAAAAATATAGCCAGGTTTGGTGGTTTGATCCAGTGTTCCCTAAAAAAAGAAAAAGTTTAAAAAAAGTTAAAAGAGAAAAAGTTATCTTACGGAAAACAGTAAAAAATCTAAAAAGATAAAAAAGCAGTTTCTGCAATGCTGCACTGAATTTGGACAGCTGTCATCTGTTCAAATAAGTGTGTCACTTCAGAATAAACAGCCAATAAATAATATTCAGCAGATCTATCAGTTTTTCTCAGATCAGAAAATCAGATATTTTTTTTTTTACTTTTTTGATGTCAAAATCTGACACGGATGGGGAAATTCACTTCTGATATTTTGGCAAATCATTTTAACAATTTACTTTGTCTTTGTCCTCTGCAGCCATTATATAACACTTTCACTCAATAATGCCAATAGACATTACTGAGAGATTATGAGTCACTCTGTGCCTTTCAGCGCACCAATCACAGGGCTTGCAGTCTGTGTAACTCAGGTTTTAGTTCGATACATATTGTCATGACCCGGCTCAAAGACATGACAAAGATGAGGAGACGTACAGGTTTAACTAAAACGAAATGATTTATTACAAAGATAAATTAAATCATTAACAAATGAAAAAGAACAACTAAACCAACAAAGATATAAACTAAACAAAAACATGGTGCACCAAGGAATCATCATGCTGCGAGCTGGAAAACAGCACAGAGCTGCAGAGCAGCAATGAGCTGAGCAGAGCAGATCAGATCAGAGCAGAGAGAAGTGAAGATTTCTCAGCAGCCTTATACACCTGGTGGAGTGGCCAGATTAATGCCATTGCATATTTATTAGTTTTTGTTATACCGCAAATATCTCTGAGTGATGATGTTGTATTTTGCTGCAAGAGTGAATGGGTCAACAGAGGGCTCCACCTGACATCCTGCCAATCCTTGTAGCCATGGAAACCTAACAAGCTACGGACACAGACAAGAGCCTTCACAGCCTGCAGGTTCCTGACGAAGTTTTCCATTTTTCTACAGTAATGACATGATGGAGGACGGCAGCCACGAACTGAACGTGAACATCTCAGCAGAGTCAGCTCTACTGGTGAAATATCTGATAGAGAAACACCGCCGGACTGTCAAGAAGGAGCAGGTGGATGACCCTTCACGCAGGGGCATAAGGAATATAAACTGGATAACAAGCAAAGACTTCACACCCGACGCTGGGAAGAAGCAGATTTTGGAGTATATTCAAACCTGGGAGCTGCCGCCATGTTGGCTCTACATTCTGGATTTTCTGAACTCAACCGAAGGTGATGACGATACTTTCTACCACTACCGGGCCCGTTTCAGTACCCCGACTCAGACGAGGCCCATTCAGGGGACAGCCAGCGTCAACTTCTTGATTGGCATCTCTAAAGTCAAACCCCGGACTTTACCCGTGGAGGTGATATTCACTGTGGAGACCAACAGGCTGGTCCACTCACCAGAGAGGACCAGGTTCAGAGAGAAGTGGCTGCTGGATATTATCGAGAGCAAGACGCAGCTCCACAGAGCGGTGGACCTTTGACACAACTGATAATAGACACTACGTAACCAAACATAACTACAGTGGTAGAATTAACTATAGACAACACAGAATGCCTCTAACCAGCATGTTTTCTCCCACAAATAATTAAAATGTGACCGCATTATCATTGTATTTGTATTTATTGTTTTGTTCATGGACCTCGAGTCTGTTAATTATAGTATCTATCTATTGTGCAGAGCCACCGGTTTACTGGTTCGACTTTTGACTGAATGCGTTACAACAGAAGTTAAAACGTGAAAGTACTGAAATGCCCTTTAGTTTAGGTTTCATTTATAACATGTCTGTTCGAAGTATTAATAAAGTACAACGAATAAATAGAAAACAAAGCATTCGCAGGAATTTTTTCAGTGTCTGCTTTAACTGTACATTGACTGAACCTTCATGGTGTTACAATTTCACAAGGTACCGTGTTATCTAGTGACTTTAACGGCTGGATCCACATCTTTGAAGAAGCTACGTTTTCTGGGTTTTGTTGCTAAAATGAAAAAACCTATATATTATATCACAATGTGTCACTGAAACAGGTTTTAATTGTTAACCAATAAAGAGGACACCTTATGTTGTTTTCACATCGTACGTAACTACGACAGTTAGACGTATTCGGCTCCGTGTCATCAGTTACCACAGTCACCCGTTAAGCTACAACACCAATTAGCTTACTAGCCAGCTGTCGCCGTGAGCTTCAAATTAACTACACCGCTACCTGATAGTAGAGCTAGGTTTGATTTAACGTATTGGTGACGGCTGTATTCTTGGTATGCTTAAATAAAAAACATCAAAGCTCCACGAACACTACGTTTTGGAGGCTAGCTTGACGAGGCTTCAAATGCATTGAGCGTTCTGTGAAACCTCGCGTTTGCAGCTGCAAAGTTGAACAGAGCATTGGGTATTATTATCATATTCTTGCTAGACTATCATGGTTCACAAAATGAAGGAGTCATTTTATTCTTACCATAAGAAACCGTTATTGTGTCGGCAAAATGGTTCATTCACTGTGATGATGGTACTGTATCTATGGGCGCTGGACGTGTTACGTAAAATAAACAGGAAGAAAGAAGGAAGTGACGCAATGTAATGTCCGTATGCTGAAGAGTGCAATGCCCAAAATGGCCGCCAGATATCGACAAATGCCGCTTATCAAGGAGAGAAAAATAATTAGCAGTCTATTGTTTTTACAGACAGGCATCCGTAATCCTTGACACAATATACAGCTCAAATCAAACATTCAGGCTTTAAAGATGTTTGAATGGCTTTGGTTTTGACCATTAAAGGATATTTAATTCGACCATTCAACATTACTTCTGGGAATTCAGCACCATGGAGAGCAATTTTTTTGAGTTACGTTGTTCATGTGGAATTTAGGAGTTAAACTCCGAAGCAGAATAGGAATAACAATGTATAACACCGCATCATTTTCCCACAGATTAGTAACGTTTTAACAAACCCCAGTTACAATTAAGCCGGGACTTAAAACGTAAACAGAATTCAATTAAAATCTTTTTGATTTTGAATACAATACAAAGACGAGATGTTTAAAGTTCAGACTTCTAAACTTCATTGTTTTTGTGGCAAATAATTACTCATTGTAAATCTAATGCCTACAAAATGTCACAAAAAGCTGGTACAGGAGCATGTTAGCACTGGGTTGCATTACTGTCCCTCTAAGTTCTCAAAAAGTTTTTGGGAACTGAGGACACTAATTGATAAATCTTCCCATTCTTGCTTGATGTTCGACTTCAGTCACTCAACCTTCTGGGGTTTTGGTTGTTGTAATTTTGGCTTCACAGATTGTGCCACACATTTTCAATGGGAGACATTTCTAGACAGGCAGGCAAGTCTTGTGCACACATTATTTTAATACAAAGCCACGCTGTTGTAACGTGCAGAATGTGGCTTGGCATTGTCTTGCATGCTGAAATAAGCAGGAACATCCTAGAAAAAGACGTTGCTTGGATGGCATATGCTGCTCCAAAGCTTATATGTAGCCTGCCTTTCAGCATTAATGATGCCTTCATCGATGTGTAATCTACCCATGCCATGAGCACTAATACACCCCTTTACCATCACAGATGCTGGCTTTTAAACTTTGAACTCATAACAGTTTAGGTGGCTTTGCAAAGTGTTCCTGAACCCATGTGGTAATATCCTTTACAGAATAATGTTGAATTTTAAGGCGGTGCCACCTAAAGGATCAAAGGTCATGAGCATTCACTGTTGTTTTACTCACCTGTTTCCATCTGTGAAATATTCCAAACAGGTGTTTTTGAGTATTTCTTAACTTTTCTAGTCCTTCTTGCCCCTGTCACAGTTTTTTTGGAATGCATTGCAGGCATCCAGTTCAAATTAGTGAATATTTAAAAAAAACAACATTGAAGTTTATCACTTTGTACATGAAATTTCTTGTCTTTCAAGTGTATTCCATTGAGTGTTGGTTGAAAAGAATTTGCAAATCATCATGTTCTGTTTTATTTATGTTTTACACAATGTCCCAACTTTGTTGGACTTGGGGTTTGTATATGTTTGGCTAATATAAACATATATAGTAATTATTTTTAGATAACTTGAGTAAATTGCATTAACTGCCAATAAGATTTGTCATACAACAATACACACAGTGCATTACCATTCCCTTAATTATTTTGGCAGATTCCATCCATTTAATTACATCTTGAGCAGGGCTCGCCACAGCTTGAAGTAATCATCGATTCAAGAGTCAGGCTTCAAAGAGAAGCCAGTTGTCAAGTGGTTTGTGGCATGTCACGTGTTGAATAAGCCTCCTTGAAAGGTAATATATTAAAGTCAATCAAATCCATGCAAACCAAGATGAAACACAGCCATGCTGTAGCCTGTGTGAGCCTAATTTTCATGCCAGCTCTGTGCTAGGGAAACTATGGAGTGGTCTGCTTCATGTAACAATGGCAGGAGATAGATGTGTCTGCTGGACAAGATAATAATACATTTTCCATGTGACAGATCTCGAAGGTAGGTGTCTCCCCTGGCAAAGGTTAATGCATATGGAGTTTCCATTTAAAAAGTGCTTTGTTCACACAGCAAGAATGCAACGCTACACTGTGGCAGAAGGGTATTTGGAAAATCACTTCTTTTGAAAGAAAAGTAATAGCTGCTGCTTCTGGTATTACAGAAATGATGTTACAGTTTCTAAACTGCATTATCACTTAACGATAGTGCAAACCCCAAATGTTTACTCATTTTGAAATTGATTCCCAGGAACACTTGAGAAAACCATTATAAGTTCACACAGTTCATCGCTATATGTACAAGTGCAAGTTAAAACTCTACCAAGCAAAGAGAAAGCCATATATCAACACCACCCAGAAATGCCAGCGGCTTTTCTAAGCCCAACTTTATCTGGGAAGAACTGATGCAAAGCGGAAAAGTGTGTTGTGGTCTGATGAGTCCACATCTCAAATTGTTCTGGGTAATCACGGATGTCATGTCCTCCATACTAAAGAGGGTCTTGAACCCACGTGGTAATATTCTTTGCAGAATGATGTTGGATTTTATTGCAATGCTGCCTGAGGGGTCGAAGGTCACAGGCATTCATTGTTGTTTTTCAACATTGCCACTAATGTACAGAGAATTTTCTGGATTCTCTGAATCTTATGATGATACTGTGGACTGTAGATGATTAAATCCTTAAATTACTTTCAACTGTATTTTGAGAAACATAGTTCTTAAACTATTGGACAATTAAATCACACACTCTTTCACAAATTGGTGAACAACTCTGCCCCATCCTTGCTTGTGAGTGACTGAGCCTATAGCTCCTTTTATATCCAATCATGTTACTCTCCTGTTTCCAATTCATCTGTGGAATGTTCCACACAGGTGCTTTTTGAACATTCCTCAACTTTACCAGTGTTTTGTTGCCCATGTCCCAGTTTTTTTGGAGAGTGTTGAGGGCATAAAATTCTAAATGGGTGAATATCTGCAAATAAACAAAGAAAGTTATCAGTTTGAACATTAAATATCTTGTCTTTGTAGTGTATTTAATTGGTTAAAAGTTGACTAAGACTTGAGACTCATTGAATTCTGTTTTTACTTACATTTTACAAAACATCCCAACTTCATCAGATTTGGGGTTTGTAATAAGTTCCAATTTAATATATTAAGTAAAAAAAACCCCTGAGATTAGAAAAGCACTCTTTGAAAAAGCTACAGTTTCTCATGTAGCACAACTCCAGAAAGAAAGAATAGAAATCACAACAGCTATTTCAGACACAAATTGTTATTTTCTAATGACAAAGTACTTAAGTTAACCTATTACAGCCAGCAGGGGCCATATTTCATCTCCACCTTATTATTAAATCCTGTCGTGACCAAGAACACATGCATTATTGTTCATTTATGGTTGCCTTGGTAGCAGCACTATAGTTTTACTTTTGTATTGAACATGTTCCCATTTAGCATTACATATTATTTAAAGTTTCTCTATCATTTTGCAGTGTAAAGTATATTTTGAATAAGTAATGAGGGTCTTTTATGTGTCGTGACAGTGTCTGTTAGAAACAGCTGACGCATTTACCATATTCTGAAAGCAGTGGTGCAATAGCAGCTCCTGTGTGCTAATTAGACTACTGTGCCTCTTATGTATAATTATTATAATCCAAAATTATCTAAAAGGTCAATTATATCTCTTCAATTATAATCTCTTCTACTGCTGCCTTGATTATCGAAGCAAGCTACAGAGACCAAAATTTTTTTTTTCCTTCAAAATCAGGCAGATAAAATGGATATTCTGCCATAAAGTGAGGCGTTCTGATAAAGATGAACCCAGTTTTGGAGCCAGCCTCAAGAGGAATTGCAATTTTTGGCAACTAGCTTGCTCTAAGAGCAGCTTTAAAAACCTGTTGATCACTTTCTCTCTTTAGATGCACCTTTAAACTATCTAAATCACCCCTTCCATCCATGAGCCACCTTTGCCCACATCTGCTTCCTACACCTCTGTACAGCCAAGTGAAAAGGCTGAACTAGACCCCACAGACTGGTCACCTGAAAATCTCCTAAATAAAATCTCACCCAGGGCACCAGGGCCAGCTCTGGTAGAATGTGTATGTTTGCAAGATACACAGCATGCAAAAACTATCAGGACTGATTTTGGAAAAAAAATC